>OX608073.1:46672167-47872167 GCA_951509635.1 Eupeodes luniger
ACATATTTTGACTGTTTTTAGTGTGGTTAAGATGAGAGCTATGGTTTTTGTCATAGCTCAATCGTTAAAAGCCTTAGTTATATAAATAAATACTCTTTGATTTATATGTACCACATATAACACCAGAGCTGTCAGTAAATCCAATCTATAAAACTATAGGGAGATAACAGTTGTGAGAACTTACTATAAAAAAAAAAAACATTCAAAAACCTTTTCTCATTTTTGAGGAAGAAAAAAGTAAAAACACATAATTTCAAAACGATTTAATATTTTTTTTTCAGATTTGTGTCATATTTTTTGGACGAACAAATTTATAAATTGTAAAGGGTCCGATTTGTCGAATTGAAATTTCTCGACGTTTCAGGGTCTTTTCAATAAAAAAAAGAGGCTGGGATTTGTCTTGCTTAAAAGGTTTGTAGGTTTTCGTGTTTTGTTTAAAAAGTTGTCAGTTGAATTATTCTAAATAATTAAAAATTACCAATAATATTTTGCATCATAATGTAAATAGTTTTATTTCAAAATATTTTTTTGATAACGACATTTTTAGTCGAAAACTAGTTTTTACAGTAGCATTTCTTTAAAATTTTTATATCTTATATAAACAAATACAAATTGGATGAACGAAATTAATTTGAAGTCAATATCGTCTGTTGTTGACGAGATATCAAGAACGGCACATCAATGTTTACCAAATTTGCGTACTATTTTTTGTAGATTATATTTTTGTATGAAAAACAGATTGCTGGATTTTTATAAAAAATTAAGTGAATGTCAAAAACAATATTTTCTTTGAGATAAGATTAGTTTGAAGCCAATATTTTCTTATTTTTGAAAAGATATTTAAGTCAAAAATAAATTTTTACCAAGTTTTAGTATTTGTTTTTTAGGTTTTCATTTTTTGTACAAAAAAAACTGTCAATTCAATTTTTCTAAAAAATTTTACCAAATATACAACAATATTTCTTTTAAAATAAAATTAGTTTTAAGCCATAATCTCAAATTTTTGAAAAGTATTGAGTGAAAACTTACTCAAGTCTCCATTTTTACCAACTTTTAGTAATGCTTTGTTTAAGTTCTTATTTCTTGTAAAAAAAACTGTCGATTTAATTCATTGTTGACAACAATATTTCTCATAAGATAAAATTAATTTGAAGCAATATTTCAAATTTTTGAAAAGATATTTTAGTCGAAAATCAATTTTTACCAACTTTTATCAATTTTTTAGTAGGTTTTTTTTTTTGTAAAAAAAAACTGTGTATTCAATTTTTCTCAAAATTTAGGTGAATGTTGACAACAATATTTTTTAAAAGATAAAATTAGTTTAAAGCCAATGTCTCACTGTTTTGAAAAGATATTTGAGTCGAAAATCAATTTTTACCAACTTTTAGTAAAGCTTTCTTTAGGTTTTTGTTTTTTCTTAAAAAACTGTAAATTTGATTTTTCTCAAAATTCTACCAGGTGTTGAAAACTTTATTCTTCGTTGCACAAAATTATTTTGGAGATAAAATCGTTTTTTGTTCGTAAAATTTGCGAGGTGACAAATATTTTTTTTCAGTTTCTTTGATTTATAAAAACCGTTAATTGGATTTTTTCCAAAAATATATTTGTTTTGTATCACGGAACAATATTTAATATAAAATTAAATTCAAGTCTCTAGTGTTATTGGTTCGTGAGATATTTAGGGATAACCAACATTTTCAAATTTTTTAACTTCAAATAGGAGGTTATTGTAATCGGTCCAATTTGTCGAATTGAGAATTTTGACATTTCTTGACGTTTCAAGTCTCTAGAGTCGAAATAATTTTTTTTTAGAGAGATGTCTGTGCGTCCGTACGTTCGGGAAGTTTTTTGATCGTCCAAAGCTCAAGAACCAGTAAATATATCGACTTCAAATAAATTTTGTTATACAGATAAAAATGCAGAGAGATGCAGAAAGGAAAAAATTGAGTTGGTGGTTCTATTAAGATAGCAATTAAAAATGAAGGTGAAAATTTTGGTTAACCCTAAATATCTCACGAACCAATAACGTTAGAGACATGAATTAAATTTTATATTATATACTGTAACGTGTTATCAAACAAGTATATTTTTGGAAAAAAAATATTTGCTACCTCGAAAATTTTACGAGCAAAAAAATGATTTTATCTCCAAAATAATTTTGTGCGGGAAAAAAACGTTTTTCATAAAAAAATTAAATAAATTAGGTGGCGCAACAGTCCGTAGAGAACCAGGGCCTAGTGACTTACAACTCTCAACCATTCCTGTGTGCGAGTACTCTTGTCAGGGATGGAGGGGACCTACAGTTTGATGCCGAATCCGAACGGCTAATTTTGAGAAAGCACTTTTTCATGACAAGCATTACTCTTGGAGAATTTGTCAATTCCTCGCAAGAGGCAGTACCCGTTTTTTTTTTTAAATTAAGGTGGCACAGGCAGGGATCGAACCCAAGACCTCTCGCATGACAGTCCAACGCACTTTTTTTTTTTTTCTTTTTTTTTTAATTCATTTTTATTAATTCATTCTTAAGACTATCTTAAAGCTAGACAAAAATTCATAAAACTAGCCTAATTAACCATAACTTACAACTAACTTACTGGTAAGTTATGGTTAATTAAGCTACAGTTCAACGCACTAACCATCATGCCACGGGTACGTTTTTCATACCTGGTTTTATTTTGAAAAAAATTTAATAGACATTTTTTTAATAAAAAAAATAATAACCCAAAAAATTACGTTACTAAAATTTGTTAAAAATTGACTTTCTACTCAAATTTATTTTAAAAAATTTAAGATTATGGCTTTAAACTGGTTTTGTCTTATAACAAATATTGTTTTCAACATTCGGTAACATTTTGAGTAAAATCGAACCGACAGTTTTTTTTACAAAAAATAAAAACCTAACGACAAAATTAATAAATGTTCGAAAGGATTGATTTTCGACTCAAATATCTTTTCAAAACTTTAAGATATTAGCTTCAAACTAATTTAATCTTTTAAAAAATATTGTTGTCAACGTTTAGTAACATTTTGAGAAAAATCGAATGGACAGTTTTTTTTTACAAAAATAAAAACCATCAGCATTACTAAAAGTTCGTAAAAATTGATTTTCGACTCAAATATCTTTTCAAAAATTAAAAATTTTGCATTCAAACTAATTTTATCTCACAGAAATCATTGTTTTCAACATTCAGACATTTTTTATAAAAATCCAACAGTCCTTTTTTTTTATAATCTAAAAAATATAGTACCCAAATTTCGTAAAAATTTATGTTCGGTTCTCGATATCTCGTGAACATTAGAAGATATTGGCTTTAAATTAATTTCATTCATCCACTTTAAAACTTAAAAGAAATGCTACTAAAATTGGGAAAAAATGGTTTTTGAATAAAAATCTCATTAACAAAAATAGATTTTGAAATCAATCTCTTTTATCATATTCAAAATATTGTTGGTAATTTTAAATTTTTTTAAATATTTCAACTGACAACTTTTTTAAGAAAACACGAAAACCTACTAAACTTTCAAGCAAGACAAGGCAACAGACGAGATAGGAAGTTATCAGTGATGGTCGCATCCCAGCCTCTTTTTAGTAAAATAAAATTGACAGTATTTAAAAGAAATAAAGTTAACAAAAAATAATAAGTTGGGTAACTTTTGATGATATTTTGTTTACGAAAGTTTTTAAATCAAACTTCTATAAATTCGGGTGTATATGATAGCTAATCTGATTAATATATTGTTCCCAATCGGGCCAGTCACTTTTTTGAGTACATTGAAAGATATTTAAAAATTTCAGAATTTGACTGCCAGATTACTATAACGAGTATACACAGTTTTGAAAGTATTATAATGAAATTTAATACAAATTAGTAAAATTTGAGATTATAATCTGGACTAATGTTTTTTTTTGTAATTTCAAATATCAACAAACTACATTTTAACAAATCAAAGTCTAATACGAATAAATAAAAATAAACTTTAGATTAACAAAAAAGTAACGACTCACCATAAAACTGACGTGTTGACTGGCTTAGCACGTGTATAGACAACAAACATAACCCAAACTCTTTTACAGATATGATGGCCGTCAAATTGTGCAACCCGCAACTAACTTCATTACCAACATTAAAATTCAAAGTGGGATTTGACAGTGAGTCGGCGATATTTCGCACGAATTTCAAATTTAAATAACATACAAGGGACTGACGAATGAAACTGAACACAAAATTTCTTATTTTTTTAAATAAAGTGGAGAACACTGCATTATGAAAGTTGTAGTATATATTAAACTATATACATCGCAGATTGTATTAAATTAATAAGTTTTCTCAAATCAATGATAATGTTTAATAGACAGTCACTTAATGGTTGGTTTTCAGGGTTGTGACATGCCAGAGGACTGACGTTTTAAGAACTAATTGTGTTTTTTTTAATAACTTGTATTCAAAATGAAGAACTGAAATTTGGTGACTAAATAAAGGTCTTTCCATTGTTTTAAAATAATTTAAAATCGCAATAAAATATACTCAGATTTTGTATATATTGGTTGATGACATCGAGTTACCCAACTTTTGTATAATCACCCATACACATACATATGTTAATTAGAAAAATCTAATTTTGACTGGAATTTTTGGAAAAAATTTAAAATTATTGACTTAAAAATTATTTTAATCCATTCAAAAATATTGTTTTGATCATAATGTAATTTGATTCGAAAATCCCATTGGCTTTTTTAGAAAAAATAAAAACTTTTAAAACGTGCTACTAAGAATTTGTAAAAATTGGTTTTTGTACTTCAATTTTTCGGGAACAAATCATTTTCCTAAAATATTGAAATCAATTTTGTTTTATCAAGTTTATTTTTGATAAAAATCCATCTGACATCTTTAGTTGCAAAAAAAGCAAGACCTACACACCCAACTAAAAACTTAAAAAAAACGATTTCTGACTCAGTATCTTTAGAACAAAGAAATATATTGTCTTTGAGCTTTTTGTTATCTTACAAAAAATGTTGTTATTAATATATTGTACGTCTTTTAGAAATTTCGACAGATGGACACAAATTGAAAGTTAGAAGTGCGGATCGCATTCTATCCTCTTGTTTTGTTTTCATTTTAGATTATAGTAATTTCCGATAGATTATAGTAATTGAATAGAGTGCAAAATGGTTGCGATTCCAGATAAGTCAAACATGATGTCAGTGGTGCAGGGCATGATACCAACAATCGTTTATCTTTTGGTAATAGCAAATGTTTGGAAAATATTTGAAACTGTCACTTTAGCTCATTCATAGCTCATGAATATTTTGTTTTATATTTTTGTGATAATTTTGTTGGCACTTTTAAAATGATATTGGAGGAAAAACTTTGTTTAAAGACAAAAAAATATGAAACCAACAATTTTGGTTTCTATGACTTGAAAGGTTTAACATAATGGGCTAATTTGTCACAGCATTATATTTTATTTGAGGTCTCAGGGATGTTGCTTATTGAGAAAAAGCTTATCTTTGAAAGAATTAAAGATAGTCTCTTACTCCCTCTTTTGAAACGATCAGTAGGTTGGGTGAATACAATTTTGATATTTGAAGAGAAATAAGAAAGTATTTGTTGATACATGTTTTTTTTCTCTAAACTTTCACGTTACTTAATCGAGTCAAAGCTAAAAACAAAACGTTTAAAAAATACGTCAACACTCAAAACAAAAAGTAAAAACTTAACTTATACTTGATTTGACATTCGTTTGGAAATCAATTAAACTATACTGTTTTGTATGTTTTTATTGTATCTTTAATCTTTTTTAAAAAGATCTCAAAAACACCCTGTTGATGATCTTTAAAAAAATCTTCAAAGGTTCCTTCATTTCTTATATTTTCAAATGTTGACTAACTAACTTAAGACTAACTATCAAGGTCCGAAGAACATAAGGTGATAAAATTTTATTTAGCAAACATACATTTTAAAATATATCTATGGACTGGTAATAAATTTTAAAATGTAAAAAAATAAATGTTACTATTTCTAACATTTACTAAGTCTAGACTGTAAGTCTAATTTTTAAATCCAAGTAATGATTCACTTTAACTCATTCGTATTCCACCATTAATTTCAGCGTGATTCAAAATAAATTACCTAACAGTCATTGTCGTTGAACGCAATTTCGCTCTTGCACATTAGTAATAATAGTTCACTTGAACAGCAATAAACTCTAAACAAAGGTCTTACCGAAAAAAAAAAACATTACTCATGGCTCATGTTTTGTAAAGGCTTTACATAAGGCAAATGTACCTATATAAACTTATAATAAAAATTATGATCTTAAAATTACAAATTCAAATCATGATGTCTCTATTTTGCCGTCTGACATCAATCCCTCCAAGCTGCCATCGTCGGTCGTCATCATCGTCAGATAACAATCCATTAAATAGCTTGAATTTCAATTCATTTTGATGAAAATGACAACATTTAATAGGTTTGCGGTTCCCATCAATTAGTCTTAAATAAGTCTGATGGTGGAGTCGGTTGAGGTTTTGTCATCTTTCTAAATCACAAAAAGTCCCGCCACCGGACACACACAATATTGATCGTGTGTCTAGTTGAGTTGAGGCCTTATAATCCGCCCGCAAAAAACTACAGTCATAGTTAGTAAGCTTTGTGTTCTTTTTGTCCGTTTGTTTGTACGACAGAGCGGACTTATTACTCATTTGCAGAAGATTAGAGAAAACCAGGCTAACCCTAAGCTATACTTCAAAAGACTTGTTCCGCCATTCCGGAGCAGCCGCTTCAGTCTCATTTCCATTCCCATTCCCAGCTCTGCAAGCACAACGCGATATCATTAGCAATGCAAAAAGCGTCCGATAAATTTACCGCGAACTGAAGCTGAAACAGCAATGAACCAACGAGCGACCGACCGACACGGAGACGGCTGCGGTCGATCTTCCCAAAACCTTAACCGGTACACAAAAGTAATAACATTTCATCCACACAGGTTGCGGATCCATCATCCTCAGTCATAAAAGATACAAAGATACACAAGAATGACAAAACTACAAGATACCGACGGAGAAGCGCGCTGAAACAAATGTCTGCTGTCGCGGTCTTGAGTCGGATTTAGATTTGGATTCAGTTGGTCTGGTCGCACCGCGCTGCCGCGCCGCCACAGTTCGGGTGAGAGGAATGTGAGGAGCTCATCACTCATTGCTGACTCCCCCGCGTTTGGCATTTGGCGTGCGGATCGCGCAGTTTTGTGGTACCCTTTAAGTTGTACGTGTATCATCAGAGAGGCTCCTTGGCTCGTCTCGACTCAGCCCAGCAGAGATTCTTGGCGAGATCTAGATAAGTTCAAGACGACTCGTCCGTGACGTGTCTTCATTGAGAATATCTTGTGCGTTGGCTGAAGTTTTGTCCCAATCCCAACAATACAATGGTGACCGGGTGGGGTGGTTGGCGGAATTGGCAGTGGCGATAGCGATGGCGCGGGCACATTCAGAGTCAGTCAATCGGTCAAATGAGAAGTTCTTCTGCAGAATTTGCTTGTTTGCATTTGATTGCAATTTGCTATAACTGATGGTTCCGGCATTGGAGGTCTTCAGGTTGACAGATTCTCAATCTGCGCCACTACCACCGCACAGCCGCCATCGGACTGCACCGCACTGCACCGAGACAATTAAATTGCAGATACATTGTCCGCCAGAATGTAACGAAACAACATTCTGTGTGCAGCTTTTCTTTTATGGTTTTACTGTTATGCACTCTTTGAACTTTATGACTTCCTTTTTATACGAATGATAGTCGCTAAGGAGCAGTTTTGTTGCAACATAAACGCTAAATGAACTCTTGATTCAAGTGGCTATAAAATGGGACGTCATCGTACCCAGTATCGGAAGAGTCGAGTCAAGTCGTTTCAGAGATGCACATCGCATTGAAATATATGCAAACGGTAGAATCATCCTATAATACCTGTGCTATAAGGTACAGGTAAAGGGATTAGAATGTGCAACATCCTATGGTTAAAGGAGTAAAATTGGGCAATCAAATGTGCATGAAGGTCGTCTCAGAGGAAGGGAACATAGCTTAATACCATACCATCTCACTCTCTCCCTCTTTCTACTATGCAGTGTCCTTGGAATGATAAAGGGTTGATTGTCGAATATTCAAGGAACGTTCTCCAAAATTGCTTGTTATCGGGTGTGCATTTAGAGAGGACGTGATATGAGTTCTTTTTTTTTTTGAGATTTCTATTAAAAAGTTGTCTTTTGCTTTGCTGTATCGCATGGTAACGATATCCGGTATCGTTTTTAAGGATGATGAGAGCTTATCCTGCCATTCAAATAGATGAATAAATGTGAATGTAATGATTTTGTTAAGGTTTAAACTACGTGCAACGTGCATTCTATAATCTGCGTATTATTTGAGAGTGGATATGTTCCTATAATAGCTGTACTTTAAGCACATGGTGCATAGTGCTTGGGTTATGCTTATGATACAAAATTTGTTGCACCGATTAGGTCCTTTACTTTTGATAAGTGCGGCTTGGCTTCATATCTATGGTAATGCTACAAGTACTTTGAAGGAAAATATTTTTGTGGCAATTTAGAGTTTTTTGTGGTTTTAATGACTGGATATTAAAGTTTTCTTGAATTCTAATAGGGTACCTATACCATAACAATCTCTTTTAAAGATTTCTTAATTGGAATACTCCATACCTGTTATTACTCGCATAATGTGATTGAAAAATAAGCTATTCCATGGTTTAGAAGATTAGGACTATTAATACCTTTATAATACTCGTAAAAACTGATTAGAAACACTTTTCCATAGATTTTAAAATTCATTTTTCACGCTAAATCTGGTTTGCAACTTTTTTAATAATTTGATTTCAAGCGTTGAGACATAAGAGTTTTTTCGGCGCTACAGAGATAATACGATAATTTAGGCGACCCAGAGACATAGGGCCCAGGGACATAACGCCCAACTTTTTTTTTTGGGGCTTATGTCTCACTTCGATGGGACATAAAACCAAAATTGAATTTGGGCCTTAGGTCCTACTCAAATATGACCTACGTCCCAAATTTGTTTGTTTAAAATGGGACATTGTCCCCAAATAAAAATTTTTTGTATTTCAATACAATGAATAATAATTTTTTGATACGGTGATAATACAAAAATATCAACAACTTCTTTCAATAAAAGCACCTGTGGGTGGCCCGCTTCACGGGTTCTCAGGATTTTAACTCCCTTTTTCGGGTTCACACCCGCTCAAGCAGCTCCGTTGCTCCGCTTAGGGTATGTAAAGTCGCCAGGCAGGCGCCAATATCAACAGCTTTTTTGAATAAAAGCACCTGTGGGTGGCCCGCTTCGCGGGATCTCAGGATTTAAACTCCACAAAACAAAGTCTTGTGGTATTGAAGTGCTCCAAGTTTTGTCATTTGGTGATTCTTATTAAGTGGGACATTAGCCCCAACATTTTTATTGGGGCTTCGGTCTTACTTGGGTGGGACTTGGGGCCCAAATTATATTTCGGTTTTATGTCTCACCGAAGTGAGACATAAGCCCCCAAAAAAAAGTTTGGCGTTATGTCCCTGGGCCCTATGTCTCTGCGCCAATTTAGGCACCAAAAACTGTTACCGGTTTTTTGTGGAGGGTTCAAAAACAATATATTTTTCTTTCTGCAGAAAAGGGGGGTCTGTCGCTTTCACTTAGGTGTAAGTATAATGCAAAGAAATATTTTAAAAGAACAGCAATATTTACAATAATATTTTTGAAAAATTCGCAAGCAAGCTGAAAATTTTGATAAAAAATTAAAAGTTTTGGTTTTTAAAAAATAATAGTAATTAATTGCAAGTTTTGACATTGCTTTTAATCTATCTGCTGTATTTAAATAACAAATCATAAAGAAAGGCAAAAAGGACTTTTAAAAAAGTCTACTAGATGAATTTTTCTTATAAATATTCATATCTACACAAAATTTTTAAAAACGGATTTTTGACTCAAATATCTTGAGAATGTTTTAATTTTGTTTTTTTTTTCTATACAAAATAGTTATGTTAACATAAGATAATTTTCAAAATTTTAAACAGTGCTAGCAAAATTAATTAAAATTGATTTTCGACTAAAATATGGTATCATTATTTTATCATATGCTGTTAATTCTAAGTTAATTCTTTAGACAAATTTCTTTCCTATTTTAAAATATGTTATTTTTTTTTAATTTAATATGAAAATTTTATCAGGTTTTAGTTCTAAAAACAAAACATTTCGTCTGCAAGAAATTCAGGTATTATGTGCTAAATTTTAATATGAATTGTATATCAAAAATTAGCGAAAATATTTATTTATCTTCTTTTTTAAATGAAAAATAATATATTTTAAAGGCTTTTTTTGTATATGTTTTTGTTTTTTTAAGTATAAATAAAATGCACGAGTGAATCGCACGAACTTTCTCATGCATCCAAAGAGTCTTTTAAGAAATATTTGATGCAGTTTTAAATATAAAAACGTACCTTCAAAAACAAATTGTTTTGAAAAAGAATGCCATTTAATTTCTCAAAAAAACGTAATTTTTCAAATTTTGTATTTGAAAATCGTTGGAGCGGTTATTGTTTTAAATTAAATTTTTATATATATAAAATTAGGCTTAAAAGTTTGAAGGTTTTCGTGTTGAATTATTCTTAAAAATTTTAAATTTACCAACAATATTTTGCATATAATGAAATAGTTTGATTTCGAAATCTAATTTTGGTAACGAGATTTTTAGTCGCAAACCATTTTTTCCAATTTTAGGAGTATTTCTTATTTCTTTTTATTACTTATATAAAAAAATACAAATTTGATGAATATCAATCTTTTATTGTTCACGAGATACCGAAAACCGAACATCAATTTTTACCAAATTTGAGTTCTATTTTTTGGCAGATTTAATTTTTTTATGAAAAAAAAGACTGTTGGATTTTTATAAAAAATTTACTGTATGTCGAAAATGATATTCTCTGTGAGATAAAACAAGTTTGAAGCCAATATTTTTAATTTTTGAGAAGATATTTGAGTCGAAAGTAAATTTTTAAAAAATGTATTAGTATTGTTTTTTTTTAGATTTTTATTTTTTGTAAAAAAAACTGTCAATTCTATTTTTCTCAAAATGTTTCCAAATGTTAAAAACAATATTTCTAATAAGACAAATTTAGTTACATGCAATAATCTCAAATTCTTGAAAAGATATTTGAGTCAAAATTCAATTTTTACCAACTTTGAGTAATGTTTTTTGTACTTAGGTATTTTTTTATAAAAAAAACTGTCAATTTGATTTTTGTCAAAATTTGACCGGATATTAAAAACATTATTCTTTGTTGCACAAAATTGTTTTGGAGATCAAATCATTTTTTGTTCGTATAATTTTCGAGGTGACAAATATTTTTTTGATTTTTTAAAAAACCGTTAAGTAATTGGGGTTTTTTCCAAAAATATATTTGTTTGGTATCACGTTACAATATATATTATTTATTTATTTTTACTTATTATTTATTTATAATATAATTCAAGTCTCTAGCGTTATTGGTTCGAGAGATATTTAGGGTTAACCAAAATTTTCACATTTTCTTAAAAATGTCTATGGTAAAAAAACCACCCACTTAATTTTGTTGAGAGTCCTTTCTGCATTTTTCTGCATTATTATCTGTATCACAAAATTTATTTGAGGTCGATATTTCTACTGGTTCTTGAGCTATGGACGACGAAAAAAACGTCGCGAAAGTACGGACGTAGGAACGTACATACACACGTACATACAACCACCGACATCTGTCTAAAAATCATTTATTTCGACTTTAGGGACTTTGAAACGTCGAGAAATGTCAAAATTTTCAATTCAAAAAATCGGACCGAATATTTGCTTTTAAAAGAAGCCAAATAAAGAAAAACAGTTTTAACTAAAATTTAACAAAAAAAAATATCCGTTTGTTTTTGAGAAAACTCGAATTTTCGATTTTTTGAACAAAAACTCAAAACTTTAATTTCTAAATTTGAAGTAAATTGACCCAATGGTTTGGGCTGCATGGGCCAGGACAGACAGGCCGACAGACGGGCAGAAATATGGGACCCATTCTTTTCGATTTTTTAAATTATAATGTCATGTTTAATTAAATTCTGGAGTTCGAAACTATTTACGAATGTAAAACTTGCCTTTAAATTAAATATACAAACTATACCAACGAAAACCCTATGCTGTATAAGCTCTTAATCAAGTTCATTATTTTTTGTATTACTCGATCAAGTATCATACAAATTTCGTCACTCTAACATAAAATTCACATAAATCATTTGCCATTTCGATGAAAAATTGCATTTTTCATTATCTATTTGTTCCATCTGACCAATTAGAGGATCAGTCTTATGGCAGCCAAAGTCAAAAGTTGTTTTATTATGTGCATCAGCGAGAGTTCAACTAAGATCAACAAATTTTTCAAAGGCGCAAAACCTCGCAAAACCTCGCTCTATTGTGTAGAGTATACCTCTTTAGGTAGACCTATAGGTGCCTCTCTTTGTTGGATATAGTAGAGACTGGTGTAAGAAAAATCCATTTGCCGTTTAGTTCATTAATTGCCTTATTTAAAATCGCATCATCTCGTGATATGCCATAACACAATAACACAATAGACTTAGAGAGACATAGACTTCGACTTCGAGCTTGCAATAGGCTATACAAAGCCAGACCTACAGTCATAGTCAGAGGCATTAACATCAGCACCAACACTAGCTCTATAGCAGAGTATCCACCATAACCATAACCATTGCCACCATCATCACCCTCACCATCGTCATCTTCTTCTTCATCATCATCATCATCATCGGCGAGGAATTCCCACCTTCTATTTAACCCCAATCATCATCGTCATTATTGTTATGATTTTGATTTGAAGTCTTATGAAGCGAATGTTTTGTTGTTGTTGTTGTTGATTTTTGTGTGGGGAATTCAAAGACCGGATGGTTCTGTGATGGGATGCAAATTTACCCCCTGAGCCCTCGTAATTCCTTTTTTCGATTTATAGAGAGAGGGAAGTCTATAGAGCCTATTGTCGAGAGACTCCTTTTTTTCGTATTGTTTTTTTTTTTTTTTTAACCATCGAACTCACACAGTTCGTTGGTATTTAAGTTTAAGACGACTACGATTCGATTCAAGACCTTTTTTGGGCAGACTATAAATTTTGCAAAGACTTTTGATTGTACGTTTGGATACATTATGCTGACAACAACGACGACAAATTCCGCATGCAAATTAATGAAAGATATAGAAGCAGTAGTGCTCCCGCTTAGCTACATCACTACAAGCTACGAAGCTATGCATACGATTCGAAGAAATAATTTGTCCTTTAGCGAAATGTTATTGTTGGCGAAGAGATTGTTGAAGTTTATAAGTTGATTGTTGTTGTTTGTTGATGGTTTGGTTATGTTGTTTACGGGCTTAGGATGGGTATGTTACGTTTTTTTTTTCTTTTACTGATCAAATCGATTGATTTGATTTGATTGATCAATATATTCAAAGTAAGGAGATTGTCAGAGTATGATGTGGTTGATTGTATAGTTCTTGTGTTGTGGCTGAATATTTTTCCTTAGTTTGACAGTTGCTGTTCAATGCGGCTTTAAAGAATAAATCTATCTGCATGTTGCGTCAATTGAATACGAAAGCCAAACAAAAAAATATGCACAAGAAATGTTTTTTTGATTGATTTATTTTTAATTTTGATTCGATGGGAATCAATATTTTTTTCGTGGTGGTTTTTTGATTCAATAAAGTTCAGCCTTGGATGTTAACTCTTTTTTTTTTCAATTTTGACATAGAGGGCACGTATTGGTTTCATATGAGAACAAACTTGAACGCTTAGAAACATAGATGCAAACATTGTGAAGCAAAAAATTAGTTTTGTTTTTGTTTTTGTCGGTTTCCGTTTTTTTTTGTTAATTTTCTGCATATCATTATTAGTCTAGATTGTGAACAATTAAAAGAGAGGAAATGAACATCCGTCAAATTAAAAATGTATGAAGTTTATGGATAAAAAAGATATTAAGACATTTTATTTATAGAAATGCTCATACGAGTACTAGCAGTTGTTTTTTTCTCTTCTTCGATCAATCGTCAAAAAAAGGCTTGAGAGAGTTCCAGAGTACTACTCTATAAAATCATTTTTTCGTCTTAAGAATGTTTAATGATACCTTAAAATACAATTTTATAAAATTAACTAATTTTATCTTCTAATTATATACATATATGTATATTTTGGGAACGGATTGAAGTTATGTTTTTCATAATTCTATACTTTCGAAATTCGGTGTGATATACAATATTGTGCTGTTTGGTTATAATGCTGTATGTTTTAATTTTATATTTCAAAACACTGTACACTTAGAAGATTGAATAATTAAAATGCTGTATAAACAAAACAATAGACCTGCAAATTTTTCTGCCACAAAATACTATATCCTTAGAAAATATCGTTTTGATAGTTCAATTTCTAACTATATTTATAAAAAATGCCAGTTCTTCATTTAATGTTTTAATTTTAGTTGACCAGAATGAATATTATAACAGAATTAAAAAAAATGCATATAAAAGATGATAAATACTAGGAAACAAATTCATGTTACTAATTCTATACAAATTACCAAACACAAAATCGAACAGAAGAACAAAAAATCAAGGTATTGATACGTTCTGAAAAATACGTAAAGAACGCAAATATTATTACATGCTACTGTCTGAAAATGCTTTGGATAACAAACACCGGCGTTTATCTCAAACAAATATAGGATTTGATTTGAAGAAGCTCGCTATTTGACAACTGTTACTTCTGAAGCTGCCATCTTTAAAATTTGACAAAAATAATTACGCCGTAACTAGGAGTGGAACGGTACACGCTTTAACAACGCATTGAAATATTATTGTTTGGATTCACTACAAAAATGGTAAGAATCTTGCAGTCACAGTTTAAAAAACTAAGCACTTTTGGGTAGTTTGTTAAGCACTTTCTCGGCCGTCAAAATTGGAACTGGGGAAAGAATTTGTACTTTTGATAAAAGTTTGTGATGTGAATAATTGAAACAGTATGCGTCGCTCAAGAAAAACTCAGAACATCTATGCTAGAGCTCGTAGTGTTGAAGAAATCATATAGTTTGTCGATTCCTAGTCGATCATTGAAATAAGAAATTCCACAATTGACGTTACACCCACTTTTGCATCTACAATCTACATACATAGACTTAATTGTTGAAATTAGGATTTATAAATTCTAATATGATGCATAAAAAACTTCTCCATTCTCAATGTATCACTGGTTGGTTCGGCTTTTATGTAACGACAGTGTGGTTTGAATTTAAAAAAGAGGCTGGGATGCGACCCACACTGATAACTTCCCATCCCTTCTGTCGATTTTTCTTGCTTAAAAGTTTGTCTATATGTATTAATTTTTACAAAATTTGCGTACTATTTTTTGTAGATTTCATTTTTGTATGAAAAAACGGACTGTTGGATTGTTATAAAAAAAATTACTGAATATCAAAAACAATATTTTCTGTGAAATAAAATAAGTTTGCAGCCAATATTTTTAATTTTTGAAAAGCTTTTTGAGTCGAAACTAAATTTTTACCAAGTTTTAGTATTGTTTTTTTGTAGGTTTTTATTTTTTGTAAAAAAAACTGTCAATTCGATTTTTCTCAAAATTTTATCGAATGTTGAAAACAATATTTCCTACAAGTAAACATTAGTTAAAAGCCATTATCTCAAATTTTTGAAAAGATGTTTGAGTCGAAAATCAATTTTTACCAACTTTTGTTAAATTTTTTTTAGGTTTTTAATTTTTTCTACAAAAACTGTCAATTCGCTTTTTTTCAAAATTTTACTGAATATTGAAAACAATATTTTTTGAAAGATTAAAGTAGTTTAAAGCCAATATCTCAAAGTTTTGAAAAGAAATTTGAGTCGAAAATCAATTTTTACCAACTTTAATAATTTTTATTTTTTAGGTTTTTATTTTTTGTAAAAAAAACTGTAAAATCGATTTTTCTCAAAATTTTTCCAAATGTTGAAAACAATATTTTTTATAAGTTAAAATTAGTTAGAGGCCATTATCTAAAATTTTTGAAAAGATATTTGAGTCGAAAATCAATTTTTACCAACTTTTATAAATGTTTTTTTTTAGGTTTTTATTTTTTGTAAAAAAAACTGTCAATTCGATTTTTTTCAAAATTTTACTGAATGTTGAAAACAATATTTCTTATAAGATAAAATTAGTTTGAAGCCTTAGTCTCAAGTTTTTGAAAAGATATTTGAGTCGAAATTCAATTTTCCATAACTTTGAGTAATGTTTTTTTTAGGTTTTTATTTTTTATAAAAAAAACTGTCAATTAGATTTTTCTCAAAATTTTATCAGATAGCAAAAACATCATTCTTCGTACCTCAAAATTGTTTTGGAGATGAAATCAAATTTTAGTCGTAAAATTTTCGAGGTGACACTTTTTTTTCAGTTTTTTTGATTTATAAAAAAAAACCGTTAATTGGATTCTTTTCCAAAAATGTAATTATTTTGTATCACGTTTCAATATATAATTTTAAATTTAATTCAAGTCTCTAGCGTCATTGGTTTATGAGATATTTAGGATTAACCAAAACGTCGCGAACGTACGGACGTACGAACGTAAAAATCTGTTATTTGGACTCTAGGGACCTTGAAACGTCGAGAAATGTCAAAATTTTCAATTTGACAAATCGGACCCATTACAATAACTTCCTATGGGAAGTTAAAATAAATAAATAAATTAAGTGGCGCAACAGTCCGTAGAGAACCAGGGCCTAGTGACTTACAACTCTCAACCATTCCTGTGTGCGAGTAATTGCAGGGATGGAGTTTTGTAATTTGAATTTACTTACTTGAAAAACAGGCTGTTGCATCTGTTACGTCTATGAGCTGTGATTACTAATTTTCACGATTTTTCAAAAAAAAGTTATTAACCATGTTTTTGAAGAGCTGATCACAATTAGCCACTGAGATCTTGTAATTGAAATCATTTAAATAATGTATTTCGAATCACTTGAATTTCAATAAATGTTCTCCGGAATCAGAATTTGGAAATGAATTCTCTTATTAGAAAAACCCTGAATGGAGATGTGTACCTAAACAAAGTTGAACAAAATAAATGTTTTGAGTTTTCTTAGTGCATGAGGTAAAAGGCCTTAATTGTAAAAAATTAATAAAATGAAAAAATTTGGGTTTGCTAATACATCTTTTGTCTAACTTTTCCATTCTCAATGAAACTTTAATTTTGGTTTTGTCACTTTTACAGAAAAAAATAAAATGCACGACTGGGTCGCACGAAATTGCTCCTGTATGCAAAGAGTCTGGTTAAAAAATACATATACTCTTTCTGCCCCGTTTCTTTAACTTGTTTGTACTAAGTATTTATTCTTCTATTTAGTCGAAGGCAAGTAAAAGAATAATATTTTAAAATCATATATACAAAGGTACCAAGATATTACTTCTTGATAGACTCTTTAAAATAGATTGTTGACTAAATATATCACGATAATCCGATGCAGTGGCGCTACACGGCCATCGTTGGTATTTACAATAGTTATAGTATAAAATACATAAATATGTACCAAATGCATTAATTTGGATAAATGATAGGAATGTAATTAAAATTTTGTCAAAATAATGCGCTCTTTCGGGCTCATGCATAGGATTTGATCTGGTGAGATTTGAGGAGGTTACATTTAATACAGTTAAAATAATTAAAAAAAAAAAAAACTATTTTAAGATTCAAAATTTTACCTGAAAAATAAGTTTGTCTTCAAAAATTTAAATGCCATTTTATAAATGAAAAAATCTTTGATTTTTCAATTTTTTTTTTTTGAAAATCGTTAGAGCGGTTTTTTTTTTAATTAATTTTTTATATATAACATTTTTCAATTTTGTTCTATAAATATTTTTGGTATGCAGTTGTTTAGTGATTGTAAATATACGCTCTATATTTGAATTTCGTAAACAAAAATTAACCCGTTTTTGAGATATAGAATTTTGAAAAAAAAAATTCGATATTTTTTTAAAAATCCAAACAAAAAAAAATTTCACTTTTGATAATCAAATATTGTTAAAGCAATATAAGAGCTTATTCACAAAAAAAATTATTGAAATCAGTACATAAGTTACTGAGAAAATTAAAAAACAAAATAACGGTTCTATGAGCGGTACCTTTCCTGAGCAATACAAAAATATGTTTTTCCTATTAAAAGAAGCCAAGTTAAAAAATAAAATTTTAGAGAAAATTAAAAAAAAATCTATCGGTTTGTTTTTGAGAAAATTCGAATTTTCGTGTTTTGACCAAAAAAATTGTATGGGGGCCACTGTTAGTTTTGATCTTAAAAAAAAAAATGAAAAAAACGCCTAACGGGAATCTGCTCAAAATTTTAACTTCCAAGTTTGAACTCAATCGACCCAATGGTTAAGGCTGTAGGAGCGTGGACAGACAGACAAAATTTTGCACGAATGCAAAACTTGCCATATAGTTCCTATTTGTCGCAAGTAACAATGAGCCGATTATCCCTTTTTTATTTTTAAAAATGTTTTAATTATTTAAACCTTAACAACTATTTGTTAGATTAAAAAAAATTAACGGACGTAAAGCTGCTTTTGAAAAATATTTGTCTCCTTAAAACTTGTATGAAGAAAAAATGATTTATTCTTGAGAAAAATGTTATGGAACGAAGAATAAATAAGTTAATTATTTATTAACTTCCCATAGGAAGTTATTGTAATGGGTCCGATTTGTCAAATTGAAAATTTTGACATTTCTCTACATTTCAAGGTCCCTAGAGTCGAAATAAAAGATTTTTAGAAAGATGTCTGTGCGTGCGTGTGTACGTACGTTCGCGACGTTTTTTTCGTCGTCCATAGCTCAAGAACCAGAATAGATATCGACTTCAAATTAATTTTGTTATACAGATAATAAGGCAAAAAGATGCAGAAAGGGCTCTCAAGAAAATTGCGTGGGTGGTTTTTTTACAATAGTATTTTTAAAAAAAGGTGAAAATTTTGGTTAATCCTAAATATCTCATGAACTAATGACGCTAGAGACTTGAATTCAATTTTATATTATATATTGTAACGTGATACAAAAGAAGTATATTTTTTGAAAAAAATCCAATTAACGTTTTTTTTTATAAATTAAAAAAACTGACAAAAAAAATTGTCACCACGAAAATTGAACGACTAAAATATGATTTCAACTCCAAAACAATTTTGTGCAACGAAAAATAATGTTTTTGACATCTGGTAATATTTTGAGAAAAATCTAATTGACAGTTTTTTATATAAAAATTAAAAATTTTAAAAAAATATTACTCAAAGTTAATAAAAATTGAATTTCGACTCAAATATCTTTTCAAAAACTTGAGATTTAGGCTTCAAACTTATTTTATCTTATAGAAAATATTGTTTTCGACATTCTGAAAAATGTTAAGAAAAATCGAATTGACAGTTTTTTTACAAAAAATAAAACCTAAAAAAAATTATAAAAGTTGGTAAAAATTGATTTTCGACTCAAATATCTTTCCAAAACTTTGAGATATTGGCTTTAAACTACTTTTATCTTTCAAAAAATATTGTTGTCAATGACAGTTTTTGTACAAAAAATTAAAAAACTAAAAAAAATTTAACAAAAGTTGGTAAAAATTGTTTTTTTTTTAGACTTGAATATCAT
Organism: Eupeodes luniger; assembly: GCA_951509635.1. Lineage (NCBI taxonomy): Eukaryota > Metazoa > Arthropoda > Insecta > Diptera > Syrphidae > Eupeodes > Eupeodes luniger. The sequence goes on from OX608073.1 coordinate 46,691,910, forward strand.
TTCAAAACTTTGAGACATTTGCTTCAAACTAATTTTGTCTTATAAGAAATATTGTTTTCAACATTAGGAAAAATTTTGAGAAAAATCGAATGGACAGTTTTTTTTTACAAAAAATAAAAACCTAAAAAAAAAACAATACTAAAACTTGGTTAAAAATTTACTTTCGACTCAAATAGTTTTGCAAAAACTAAAAATATTTTCTTCAAACTTATTTTATTTCACAGAAAATATTGTTTTCGATATTCAGTATTTTTTACGCAAATTTGCTAACAATTTGGACAAACTTTTAAGCAAGACAAATCGAGAGACGGGATGGGAAGTTATCAGTGGGGGTCGCATCCCAGCCTCTTTTTAATTATTAATTAGTCCAATACCATAGACAAGTAACAAACTTAATCAGAAATACTGGATCTAACGCAAGGTCTTATGACAAAGTTACTGGACTGTAACTGACAGTTTTTTGTTAGATACAAAATATAGGTATCATCCTAGATTCTTTTCTTTAAGTATTTTGTATCAAATTTTCGTATCCTGAATTAATGCTTATAAATGACTTAAGTCTAATTATCTTTCAGCAATATTTATAAAAAATAATAGGATACCTTAGTTTTCTGCTCAACAAAAAAGTACCAAAAATTTGTAATTACCTACAATTTGATAATTACTTCTCTTGGAAATACAGTAGACGCTCGATACAGTGAACCTCGGAATAGTGAACTATCCAGTATAGTGAACACCCAAAATGTTACATGTACTACTCTAAATAGTGAACAAATCAAATTTCGATATAGTGAACATATATTTTTTCTCATGTTTAAACAAGAATATTACAGTAGCAATACGTCTACAGCATGTCGACTGCCTTTAAACAAATTTCAACGTTAATTCATGCTTATCTCACACTGAATCACAAAAGAAAGTAGTCACTTGATTTAATAGAACACAAGTTCTTGCTGTGTTCTTACTTTTGTACAGCATTGTAATTGTAATAATAAGTATGTATTATGATTTTTTTTGTTTTTAACTGTTTTAACTTGATTAAATGTTAGTTTATCCATTAAATAAATATAACTATCTTCACACTGAACAAAATGTGTATTTTTGATCAAATTTAACTTTGGAAAGCGTTTCTAGGCTCCCGCTCGAAATAGTGAACAATCTCGAAATAGTGACCATGGCTGGTTTTTATTACTTCACTATATCGAGCGTCTACTGTATATCTTTTTTCTGATGAATATTAAAACCTCTAAAAACTTAAAAAATAGCTATTGTTTTAATAAAAGGCTCTATCACCTAATAAAATTTGCAACATGCGACCCAGTCCAGTGTATTTTATTTCTCCATGCGGATATTCCTTTAATGCAAAATCGAAAACCTATGAATTGTTTGTTGAATATGTAGCGAGTTGATTTTAATCGAATTTAAAAAACAATTCCTTAGAGATGCTTATCAAAAATGTTCAAATCAAAAAAGACAGTTTCTTTAATAAATCGCAATAACAAAATAATTTTGATTTCCTCCGTCATCCCACATCGACTCGTATGTTTTTTTTCATGTAATTCGATTCAACATTCTTTCTCTGCCAATCTTATTCATTCAATAGATTGTCAAATTAAAGAAGCATCAAAAAAACAATATCCATAGAATCTAGAAATACTCCAAACTGACATGGATGTCACACTGAAAAGTATGTTTCACAAGTACCATCATCGAAAGCAATAACTCCCTTCGCTGCCTCATTCAATTCGAAGAGCGACCAACTCGCCTCCATGAGGCATACGGCAGGGCATGGGGATGGTTGGTGAAAACCACAGAATCATGCACCCAAAATGAAAGAAGCACATGGAGATTTAAAAACTCCATCGTCAAACTGTCAATTTTGATTGCACAATTCATTCTATTTGCTTCTATGTTTTTTGTTGTTGTTATTGTTGTTTTTTTTGATTGTGTTGTGACGGTGAACAATCGAACACAACATATCATTTCGAACGTGTGTGATTGTCGATTGATATGAGCAAATTATTCAATCCCCCATATCTCGTCCTGCTCACTGCTCCCCCAGGGACTGTGATTCGTAAATATTCGATTACATTGTCGTTTCGGGCATAAATCCTTTTTTCGAAAATGAACAAATGAACGACGACCGACGAACAGTGGTGGTATACACTGTAGGTACGTATGAACGTAAATAATATTAAATTCCATGTGGGGGTGATGGCGACGGTGGCGGTGGCAGTGGGGTGGATACATAGAGAGCCCGACTTTTATACAAGAACTGAGGTAAAAGTAGGTATATTGGCATTGGCAGAATTGCATAATTCGCTATCCAGATCGATTTCACAATCGATTCACACACAGGAAACGCTCTACATTTTGATTGAGATTTTAATTAAATTTATGGAGAAAAAATATTTCAATAAAATACTCGTAAAACCGGATCTAGGGTAGGACTCCTACGGTTCGGGCTCTAGCGGTTGGGCTATATTGGCGATTGGACACGCTTTATACCTACCTATTCGTAGGTATATCGTACCTACCAGTTCCAATATATGTATATAGAACGTGCGGTGCGGTGCCGTGTGGTGCGGTAGACTGATATGGTGGCTATGATGTGGATTGAATCACCTTCACGAAAGCGTGTGCAGTAATAATTTTTCAATCGAAGCTGGTGGCAGCAGCTTTTAAACTCAGTTGGGCGCTAACGCAATAAAAACGTTCACTTTTGGACTTTTTGTTAAGTCGTTTGTTTAATTTTGAAAATAGAAAAACTTATATATACCGTCTATAGGTATGTACGAGTATCTAATGCATTGCATGTGAATACAGAGGCATATTGTATTTAAAAGTGTTTGCTTGCACACACGCTGCTCCTGCCTGATGGCTGAATGCATAGCCCGCCTGGCCCGCTGTTTAGATATAAAGGTGAATAAAGTCAGACATTTGAAATGTGTTCGAAACACCGCGGCTTGAGATTGACAGTCTGTAGTTCTGTATTGAGGTTCAATATACGAGTATAAAAATGAAAAAAGGTTTATTTTATAGTTTCTATTGGAATTTTAATATTTCAATTAATTTTACTGTCAGCAGGAATTACATGTTTTTTTTTTATTGAACTGCTAGAAGCTAAAATATGTGGGTTTGTCGAGAATGTAAGGGAGTTCAAAGCATATGCCGAGGAATGTTGGAGTTATTTTAGTTTTTTCAAAAACATTTTTCAGTTTATTGTTATTATATATTTTTTTTTTATGTTTTTTAAAGTATTCTAAAGATTGTTATATGTTTTGCGACTAAAATATTTTAAGAAACAAAATTGATTATGATTGCGTAGAAGATAATATCACGTTTCTCACGTAAATTCAGAGAGACTGCTATTCTTTATAGCTATTTCAGAGGCGCCTAAAGTTGTAAAAATAACAGCTTATAGACAAAAGTGCCTGGAAAATATGAATTCAATAATTGAAGTTTTACCAGTTTTCAGTACACATATTCCACACGTGAAACAATTTAAGTATAATTCTTTGTAAGGTTTTAATTTTTGCTTTTTTACACATACTGTCAATTTGTTTTTTTTTTGCGAATTTTCTTTCGGCGTATTATCATACTGTTTTAAACGGGCTAGCTTTATTGGCACTAAGTGAAACCCAAATAGGTGAGGATTCCGATCCTGCTGAATTTTGTATTCATGGGTATAGCTTAGTGCCTTTATTCTTTTCCTACCATGGCCTCGCCAAATAAATTAGGAATGATGTTCCTTATCAGCTTCTTCCACAATATGGTCTTTGCATCAATTCTTTTTTTAATTTTATGTGGTTTAAATTTTCCATAAATAAGCAAATCATTCACTATTGCTTTCTTTATCGAAGACTTAATTTAGACAGAGTATCACCTTCTCATGAATTTAATGCTTTGTCTTATTCCATCCAAAGAATTGTTTCGTCCTATCCTCGCACAGAAATCGTTGTTACGGGCGATTTCAGTGTACAAAATTCTTCATGGCTTCAACATTCGGGCCAGTCAACACCCGAAGGAGTGTGTGCTGAGATCTTCGCAACGAGCCCACTCGAATATCGGACGTGGTAGGTCGAGCAGAAAACACTCTTGACTTGTTTCTTACCTCTGACCCTGATAAGTACACTATTAGTGTTCTATCTCCTCTAGACACATCTGACCATTGTGTTATATCTGCAAATTTCTCGTATCAAAACTTTCCAGTTAAAGAAAGAGCTTCTAGGAGAACCGTTTGGCAATACGAGAAAGTCAACTGGGACGGTCTCAATAATTATTTTAGGATCGTTAACTGGTCACTATGCTTCCTCGGGTAAGTTTCCGTTGTCTTAAAGCCAATCCAACTAAGGAAAACCGGAATAAGTTCAAGAAAGCTAGGAAGGCCTTCAACTCTCATATTCATATTTATATGTATATGATCAAAAATTACGGCAAAAAATGCTACAATGTCCCAAAGACAGTACAAATTTTTGGTCATTTGTAAGATATATGAGGAATTCTTCTTCTTCCTCGGTTCCTGCCCTAGTTTTCAATAGCCGTGTTTTTTTGGTATTCCATATATAGTACAGTGAGAAATTGCCAATAAAATGATCCGCAGTAGTCCGGTTTTTATATTTGAAAGTTGATACAATTGAATATTTGCCAGAATAATTTTTCAAAAAATCCCAAAAAAAAATTGGGAAATTCAGACCATGGGTGAAATCGTGTAAGCTGATTTTTTACAGTTGACTATCAAAATCAAGAAAATACGTCTGTGTAAGGTAATAGTCGATTTCAAAGTTTTAACCAAACAATTTGACATAAAATAACTTCAAGGGGGTTTGTTCGTAGATTACTACATTAACATGTGGTGTTGAAGCGAGCTTGAAGCTTGTCTCAATTCTTTATATACCTGAATCCATTTGAAATGAGGTTGATTCGCCTCGATTCCGGTCGGGGATCGGGGTCAAGTCAAAATTTTTGAAGAAAAACCTGTGTGGAGGAGTTGGTTTTACAGATAATGCATTATGGTCTGTTTATTTGCATGTTTGTGTACAAAAAATATAGTTTTGTTTTAATCAAATTAAAACAAAAAAAAAATTGCACAGGGAGGTGGTGGCATATTCTTATATGGTGCATTGGTGCTGAACTATTCAGTTCTTCATTGTTTAACACTAATCAAACTATCTCAATTGCACTTCATAAGAAACATCGAAACACCATTTGCTTTATAGAAAGTGCTGTCAACCTTAATCATTTTTAAATCTTCTTGTGCGGTAGAAACACCAAAAAGATTTATTAATTCTAAACTAAGATAAACCTTTGGTGGAAACATAGTGAAACTTAATTATCTTTACTATTGTCTTCACTTGGAAAATAAGCCCAGTTAGTACATTTTCATTAACAAAACTAAATAACATCAACAGTAACAGGTTGATTTTTTTCCCCAACGGAAAACACATGATTCCAAATGCACAACTACTCAACGAACACAGCCATCGAGATACAAATGCAATATCAATCGTACCAACATTTGAAAACGAAATCACATAAGATCCATTCGAGAGTCGTATAAATGTCAAAAACCCATCCGTTGTAAGATTCTACTTTAACTTTTATCGGTAGTATTCATACTGCGGATATTGTTTTTGTTATTCATGTAAAATCTTACTTTACTACTGATACATTTTCCAACAAAACACGGGTAATGGCACTAAATTTGATAGCTCTTCAGAGAAGCTAATCTATTTGGTAGGCAGTTTGCCGCCCATTCAACGCTGCCAGTGAGTGCTATGACTCCGCCTGTCATCGAGCGCGTTAGTGATTCTATGGGGCCAATCTTTTTTCGCACTCGTACTGTGGCGAGAGTCCTTAAAGATCTTAACATACATAAATCATCTGTTTCGGATGGTATCCCCGCTATTGTTCTGAAGTAGTGTTCTTCTGCGTAAGTGTTTTCATCTGTCCTACTCCTTAGGTCTCGTCCCGAGCGGATGGAAAGCTGCATTTGTTCAGCCCATCCCAATAAAAGGCGAATCCTGCTCGGCTCCTAATTAGTGACCGATTGCACTTACGTCCCTTCTTTCCAAGGTCATGGAAACGATGATTTTTTTATCAGCTCACGAAATATCTTGAAAATCGAAAGCTTTTTAATGACCGAAAACGGTTTTCGTAGCAATAGGCGATTTGGTGATCTGACGGTTCATCTCACCGAACAGTGGAGCAAATCGTTACACTGTTTTGGAGAAAGTAAGATTATTGCACTTGATATTTCAAAGGCATTTGAAAGGGATTGGCACTTAAGCAAGACATTTACTTTGATACATATTTGACATTTTTCCCAAACAAGTAAGCTGTGGTTTCTTAATGTCAAGTTAATCCATTCCAATGACACTTAAGAGGATTAATTTATGAGAACAGCCGATCCAATGTTAATCTGTCAAAACTGCCATCATCCTCCATAATAAAACCTTAACTCTCTAAGGCAAAGTTTCAAATATCTTGACATTTGATTTCGATTTAATAGTCATATACAATCAGTTTATAGATACAAAATAACAAACATCCTCAAACATCAAACATATCAGACATATTTTAGAAAAATGAATCACTGTCCTGGTGTTTGATTGTGAATGTGTGCACTTTGGAATGCACACGGAGTACCTTTACATTTATATGTCCCAATGGCCGCATGCTATTTAGATGAAACTACCGCACCACACCACCTGGGGACTTGGACATATCACTTCTGCTCGGGAATAATTTCGATCTGATACTGATTATCTAATAAACTTAAATTTGATCCAACTGCGTCATGTTCGTTTGTCAACTACGGTTCTGTTCGGTTTGGCTAAAAGATACAATTTCCTTCTGGACCACCTTGTCCGTGTCCATGTCTCTTTTAGCCACAATTCCCCTGTCCAATATAAGACTTGGACCGACCGACTATGACGATGATGATGCCGCCACCAAACGTCACCATCACCGTCACCGTCGCGTCGCTCTGTTCAAATGTTTAAAGCCCTGCCCTCTCTCCTTGGTACCATTTATCACTCGTTCAGTTACAGCATCTAATAGCGCAATAACGGCGAACAAAAATCGTGGCCAAAACAAGGCTAAATCATGCTGTGATCCAATATAGGTGCAGCTTTATAGGAAGGTACCTCTACCTACCTTTTAGACGTCCCTGCCGTTTCATCCTTAAGCCTGCTCTCGCATCCGCTCTCCCCGTCAACCAACAACCTATGGCCGAGCGACGACGACGATGACTTGGATCTTGGATGTGTTACATTTAAAGTAAATCGAATAAAAATCCAATAAATCCACATGGCAAGAGTTGCAGATTATTTATGTAATTAAAGCATCGAGAGGCGGCCAAATGCTCATGTTGCCACACCGAAGACCCCAGCACGATGGTATGGTGAAGGCGATGCGATGACTTCAGAGGTACAACCCAGCAATACCAACAGCCGAACAGCTAAAAGCAACAGCAGCCGAGAATCCCGAGTCTTGAGTCTCGACCAGAACTCTTTATAGACGAACTACGAATGACGACAAAGCGACGATGACGGGACGGGAGCGGGACCAAAAAGTTGTTCCGATCGCGTTTCATAATGTTAATCATGATCGTTCAGGCTGTTTAACATTTATTACGTGTAGGGTAGCGTTTAGGCTGTGGCACTGCCACATGCAACAACACATTGCCGCTGCCGCCGCCGCGCCGCCACCACCACCACCATCATCGTCACCATGCGCTGCTGCCTTCAATGTTCCACCGCGTCGTCGTCGCTCGTCGCATCGTGTTGTTGTTGCCGTCATTATATTTGAAACCACTCAAGGCACATAGAATAATTTTGCTGACTAATTTATGTTAAATTTTCTATAAGTTGTCGAAAGGTGTCGGTTTTGTTGTTGTTCAATGTTTTAATTTTTGTTGTTCTTGTTGTTTTACTTAACGAAAAAAAAAAAAATATTTAACAAAATCCCTCGACTTACCTTGTTTTTATTTAATGAATAATTTATTTAAACAAAATTAAATTTTTAACAATCTATTAGCATTGTTATGGTAGTAAGCTTAATGAATGATCGTTAAATGGTCAATAGCCCATTTGGTAGAACATTAGATTGCAGACGGGAAGCTTGTCAATGTTAATTTTGATTTCAGTTCAATCTTACTTGTTTAGAGTTGGTAAAATAGAATTATGCGATGAATTAGTAAGACAAGGGTTTGAATACCATTATTTTAATTTCAATGAACTAAGAACAGTTTTTTACATTTTAGAAAATGGTAGGAATTTTTGAATTTTGACAATTGATCTGCCAAAGTTGTATGCCAATAATTCAATTTGTTTTGCCAAACCCTTATGATCTTATGTACATATGTATATAGCGTTCAATACAACTGAAAAAATATATACAATCGTTTTGTCAAAATGGATATTTTGTTTAAGTAACTTTCCGGTATGATGACTATTTTTGAGTCCACTGTTTTAATGAATGATCACTCTATACGGAGTGCCAGATTTAAATAAAATATCAGTACTGTTCATAAGATTGTATAGAAAAATATAAGGTCGAGAGACCAAAACTTGGTAAATTTTGAGTCTTCACTTTGACCAGCACGCTCAAAAAAATTCAACTGATCTGATCATGGAGCTGAATAAACTTACCTTAAAACGATATGACTACCTATTAGCTGAAGGACACTGGTAATCGACATCTAATTTCATCAAAGAAATTTATTTTATATAATGTAGGTATACGAAACTTTTGTTTAGAAGTATTTTGAATACGTAGTTATTTTAATTCCTTTAAAAATGGTGACCCGTTTTTTAGACATCAAATTTGAACAAAAACTTAGTAATTTTTAAAAGTCAAAAAAATAAAAATTGACATTTTTGATCATCGAATATCATTTAGACAATAAAAATCTTGTTCAAAAAATAATATTTAAATCATTTAATTTATTCCTCAGAAAATTTAAAATAAATAACTTTAAAAACAAATTTTAGAGAACATTCCATAAAAATCAATCGGTCCATTTTTGAGAAAATTCGAATTTTATGCCTCTTGCATTTTTCTGTAAAATTAACAGTTTTCGGAGTAGAGCGCCGAGAAAGCGAATATAGTATAACGTTTCCTCACCACCCGTAGTTATAATCCATAATATAATATAATAACAGTTTTTTTTTTATTTATGAGTGAATAATTTTTTATTTAAATACAGACAAATTAACTTCAGTATATAATTTTTTTTTTTAACATTCATTGTCGATATCTTCAGTTTCTGTGTCATCAATAGTTGCTGACAAAACGTCGATTGGACTTATTCCTACATTTAAATCAACATCTTCATCATTTTCATCATTGGTTGACTCTGCGTTTGAGCAAAGCTGGCCACGGCAATGTCCCGAACTTTTGAACATCTTAATCCAATTTTTTTGCATCCACATTTGCCGCTGCAACCTTTTTAGAAATTTTGAAGCTGTACTTTGCTTTGTAGTTTAGCAAAGCTACAGTATCTGTAAGTATCTGATTTTGGAGCACCGTACATTGCTAGTAGAAAATGTGTTCCAGCATTGATAATGACAGCAATTTTCTTGTTGGAATATTTCTGCAGAATTGTTTAAATCGGGTCTTTTTCAAACATCTTCGTGATTTTCAATTTTCCTTTTCCCAAAAAGTGCTGAAGTTGTATCACATCCGGTCATGGCATGTAGAAACAGAATTTTTTTCTTGCAATGTGGATATTTTTGTTGAGGCTATCAACCGAGTATATTTTGTTTCAACATTGTTTTTTCCTGGTTTAAAAAAAAATTGATGTAGTTTATCAAGTATTTGTGTGCGTGCTATGAGAAGTACCAATAGATATATGTCTTCTGCAGCAATAATTGCAGTATTATTTATTGATTTTTCAATCGCTGTTTCAACTATTAAAACGTCAGCATCATCACGTGATTGTCTTGTAGCAATACCAACTTCTTCGAACTTCTCAATAAGCATTTCAATTAATTTTCTTTTCTTAAATCGATTAGATTTTCTTGACTGATAGGAACTTCCATCGATTCATTAAAGTGTATTTCGCAAGATGTAGAAGCGGCAGCGGTTCGTCTTAGTTGTTCTATCGCTTTGATATTTTAAATGGTGTCATAGTAACCATCAAAAATGACAATTTTTGAATTTTTCTCATGCCAACATTATCAAATAGTGCTGTTGGGTATGGACTTAATTCGTATTGTAAATATTCATAAAGATTTTCTTCAAATTTTGTATTTAAACTAATTCGTTGAAATAGCAATAACGGATCGATCGTTACCTTGGAGTCATGAACCATGATCGAAGTGTTTACTGATGATAGGGGAAGAACTCTGTCAGAGCGTTTTAATTTAATTTCGTCAAATGTTACTCCTATAATTTTTTTAATTGACTGCAGACCATTTTCTATGGCATTATAACAGTTTATTATTGCCAAAAATTCCTGTTGATACAGAACCTATAGTTGGTTGCAACTTAAAAAAGGATTATGCAAAGCAAACCACTCCACAATATTTTTAATGCCAGTATTATCTCTTTCAATACGTGAATCTCTTAAGTCTACATGTTGATCTGTGGTATCAAATGAATGGTGGCAAAATTTTTCAATTTCATCACAAATTGCATGTCGTAGATTTTACTAACAACACACTTAAAAACATGAATAAAAAGCAATACGGTTTACGCCTTGGTATAAGCCGTACGGTGTACAATACCGTATGTCCGTATGTGAGTGTAATCTAGTCTCTACTTCAAAAACGGTTAATTCTACAGAAAAATGCAAGAAACATTTTTTTAGACAATTTCACGACAAACAATTTGAATTTTTCGAAAAATCCAGTTGACATTGTTAAATGTGTTTGGGCTCAAATTAATCTTTCAAACAAAGACAGATACTAAATCTAAATTAATTCTATCTAGCAATTCTATGTCAAAAACGTTGTTTTCCTTGCATAAAATTATCCAAGAGGTGACAAATTTTTTGTTTTAAAACAAGACACTAAAAAGAGCCTGGGATATGAACAGACTAAAATAAGTTTTAAGTCAATATCATTCCGTGTTCTCAGCATATTTCTTATTAGTTTTCAATTATTTTTATAGAATTCCTTTTTTTAATAAAATAAAATAGATTTCAATATCTGTTTTGTTTTAAGGATATTCAATTCGAAAACGAATTTTTACCAATTTTTAATAACATTTTTTTGAGATTTGTATTTCTTGTACGAAAATGCACTGGATTTTTCTTAAGCGGTCCTTAGACGCTTAGTATTATTTTACAATATTTGATATTGCACAATATTACTGAGCGTCAAGGAAATTATTGCAAGGTTGTGCAATATTATTGAAGAAAATCAAAACCCTTTTGATATTTATTACACAATACAAAATATTGTTTCGTCTGTGGGTACAATTGCACAACATTTGTTCATTTAATTTTGAAATTTGAAGAGTAAAGAGAAAGACTTCGCGAGTGAAACTGAGGCTGAAAGAACACTTATTTTAGAATGTATCGACGTGTTTGCGAGTCTGCCGGCTTTGTGGACTATATAGACTAAATTCTATAAATCGAATTTTGAAAAAAAAAATTAATATTTTTTTTTAAATCAAAAACAAAAACAATGACATTTTTGATCATCAAATCTTATTGAGACAGTATAAGACATTGTCCAGAAAAAGAATTTTTAAAATCGGTTAATTAATAACAAAAATGTTAGTGAAAATTAAAAAATCTTTCGGTTTGTTTTTGAGAAGATTCGAATTTTCTGTTTTTGCCCAACAATTTTGTAGGTATTGTTATCTGAAATCTTAAAAAAATGAAAAAAAATATCGGCTCAAAAACCTTGATTTCCAAATTTGAAGTCAATCGACCGAATGGTTTGGGCTGTAGGAACGAGAACAGAAAGACAGACGGACGGTATTGGGGGACCCACTTTTTTCTACTTCTCTACAATCATAATACATATACTGTTTGATTAAAATCTCGGTTTCAAATTTTTTACGAATGTAATACTTGCCATATAGTTCCTATATGTCGCAAAAAGTAGACAATATGAAATACCTATGACTTTCAAAATACAGGGGAAGAGATCCCGAATCTGATAAACAGCTAGTAATACAGAAATTTAATTCCTTGCGCACCAATTATAGAAACGAATTTTTAAAAAAATACTGATGCACAATAATATTGATTGCCTTTGTTAAAATTAATAGTTTGTATAGTATGAATATGAAATAATTTTGAAGTAGGTAAATATCTTTATTTTTTTCTCGAAAATCAGTTATATACAACTAAATTGAAGTCGGTGACGTTAGTGGGTCAAGAGATGTCTGGGGTCTAACAAAATTTGCTTTTTTTAAATTGATTTATTAAAAAAATAATCAATTTTTCTAAGTGTTTTTTGCATTATTTGTATTATAGTATTATTTGTTTTCGAAGTAAGTATCTGTTCCAGTTTTTGAGATATGGCTGTCGAGAAAAAAATTCCCCAAACGTACTTTGCATCTGTAATATGCGCACACAAACATTTCTCTAAAAATCTTTAAGTTATCTTCAAGGAAACTTGGAACGTGTAGAAATATTAAAATTTTTAATTCAACAATCAGTCCGATTTAAATAGCTTCTTATAGAAAAATTAGTTATAATTGAAAATTGAATTAAACATCTTAAGCACAAAAAATGGTTTTCTATTCAAACTTGTTTCAGCTTTAACAAAAATTTGCTGTCAATATTTTTTACTTTTTCGTTTTCCGGTCGATAAAATTACCGACTGAAAATCTTACATTGAATTGCTGATAGCTGTAGAACTCAGTTTGTTGCTAAAATAATCTAATATGCTTTAAAATGACGTATATGCCATACCTAACAAGGACACTTAGCCTCTACTAATTTCCCCTAAACGCGGAAAACGTAAAGAATAATACTTTACCTTACAAAATATAGTGAATCAGAAAAAGGTTCTCCTCTATCACTGATGATGGTCCCAACTGAATGGATTAAGCTGGTATCAAGGTATACCTCTGTCTATATGTTTACACCTAAGGGCCTAGGTAATCTTTCACCACTCTGTTACACCGACTGTGCTCGTAGATAGATATAACCTCACACGCAGAAAAACCCACGCTCAGGCTGGCGCTGCTTTCTGCTAAATGTTCACATATTTGTATCGTTATATTCGTTAACCCAACAGGAAACTGCGCCTTATACACTATTTACGATTTTGCTATGCTCCTCTCCAGCGCCACTTTTGCTGCTATCCAAGAGTTTTCCTATTTGCACATTTTCTTTCGGTGCGTAACTAAATAAATCCCTTGTAGCTAACAACGTGCATTTTCAGACCATATACCTTCCAGGTTTTCCGGAATCGCCTTCATCGTCGCTCGATGCACTGTCCCACCTCTTGTAGATTATTCATATACCATCACTATTGCCGTGACTAATTTCGGGAAAATGTTGGGCAATTTTTGAAAATCTGCTATCTCACTTTGTTGATAGTAAGGGAATTACGCACTATATTTCGAACTAAAGGGAACACCAAAAAGCATAAGCTTGCACCAAGGCAAGGCATTAATTAGTAAAATGTCAGAGGTTTTTCGTTTGGGGACACATACATATACCCTTTCGTTAATTCCAGGTACAGGTTTTTAGATTCGGGATTTCCATCGCGTTCTCTGAAAGTGTAGACTATTTAATCCTGGGAAGCTTAAGGATACACGATTACCAATGCAAATGCTTGAGGATTATCAAAAAAATTTATATTTGCTCCCATCATTTGAGCCCAAATACGAAATTATGATGATCTATATCCTTTTTTGTATGAAGTGGAATAAACTATACACCAATCCTTTTTGTATACCTACAATATTGTAGGTAATGAGTAGAAAGTGTTGCCAGGAGAGTAAGGTTGTCTGAAATTCAAAATAGATAAAAAGTATGAGTTGCATGAGGTCCTCTTAAGAGACTAACATACATCATAAGGACCTAAAATTGTATTTCAAGGAGTTGCCTAAAGAGCATCAAGTCCTTACTTCAATTCAACATACGCAAATATTTTAAGAAAGATTGGCTCAAATAAGTCTCTAATGGCAACACTGTGTCTACAATCTCACCTATCCCGGAGGATTATTTAACCTTGCCGTTTTGGTTTTATTTGCATTATTATAGTATAAACTTTATGGAAGTCCTATTTGAGTAGCTCTATATTGCAGGAGTAATTAATATTTTCTGATGAATCGGCGTTGTTCCTGTGTTCATGTTGAAATGATGCTAACTCAGCCAGAAAACATTATGATCTTTGTCTACTTGGTTTTAATTTTCCTTTTTTTTTAATAATAGGTACGATTCATTTCAGGACTCTCTTTTCGCATGGTAGCAGGTATGTAGGTTTTCAGCTATAAAGAATGAATTTATAATTTGTCCTTTCCCACTTTTGATAGTGTGTGCTGATGTCGATGTTTTCAGCAGCAGAAGCAGTTCTCATCATTTTGAGGAGGAAAATAACAAGAGAGGGTAACTATGCATAAATAAATCGAGTAATTAAAACATGTTAAGGCAGTTGAAGTTACGTAAACCTACACCTCGACGCCACCTCTGCCTCTGCTGCTGCCAAGCCACCACTCACTGGAGAGAAAACACGTAATTTTTGTTATTCTGTAACACCACAATTGAAAAGGTGAGATATAGACGACATGACATGGAAGTCTGATGTATCTGTGTAGATATACAGTTGCAACACTATGAAATAGACAGGTATGGCGAAAAACTAAATTAATGACAGGGTAGGTAATAATTATGGAAATTTGTTTTTGTTCTTTAGTACCTAATTATATTTATTGAAGCCGGTGTGTGGAGTTTTGATGGTAAGTTAAGATAAAGTTGAAAGTTATTTAGTGTTTTACAGTGTGTTGAAGGTCATGTTTATAATAAAAAATAAAACATAACCTTTGACGGTTACTGTTGGGCTATAATAGATGTTTACAAATGTTTTGACCTCTGGAACGAAGAGTGGAGAAGGTAACAGCTGCAAAAAAGAATTAATACAAAATTAGTTAGAGACCGATCATGTAATATTTTAACTATATATCGAGTTAAAATAGACTTAGGCCTCTTTCACACGAGACGGTTTCGTCCGTACGATTAAAATTCGTACGATTTTTATCCGTGAGCCACGGATAGTAAACTAATAAAATTAACTAAAGCTTTCACACTGGACGGAGACGGTTTTTTTTCGTACGGTCGATTTAAAACAGCCGTCTCAATGACTGAGATATACTTCGGCCGTGTACGGTTTTTTTCCGTACGAAGAAAATCGTCATTTGTGAAAGAGGCCTTAGGCTCGGTTCACACTACACGGTTTTGACCGTACGGAAAAAAAACCGGACGGCGACATTTTGTTAGGCCTCTTTCACACGAGACGGTTTCGTCCGTAAGGTTAAAATCCGTACTGTTTTTATCCGTGCGCCATTGATAGTAAACTTAGAAAATTAACTAAAGCTTTCACACTGGACGGAGACGGGTTTTTTCCGTACGTACGTACGATTTAAAACAGCCGTCTCTACGACTGAAATATACGGCGACCGTGCTGTCGCCGTCTTATCAGTGGCGTACGTGACTACGCGAACGCATTCACAAAAGACGATTTTTATTCGTCTGCCGTCCGTTTTTGTGGTGACTTGTATCTTAAATATAACCAAACGTAGACGATTCACGGGGAAAATACGTTATGTGTGAAAACAAAGTCCGTACAGAAAAAAATCTTACGGATTTTAACCGTACGGATGAAACCGTCTCGTGTGAAAGAGGCCTTAGAGGCGCGAAGAAGAGCATATACGCTTTCATATTATACGGTCAAAACCGTATAATGTGTTATTAGCCATTGATCCGGTTTATGCCGTCCGGTTTTTTGCCGTACGGTCAAAACCGTGTAGTGTGAAACGAGCCTCAGACGAATATTCTTCCTAAAAAGGAGTGGCTTATATTTAAAGAACATAGTTTATATGTAAGACGAATGTTACTAAAGAGACTATTTTTAAAATAAAACAGGCTCAATACATTTGAATAATTTTTAATTAAAGTTAGTTTTACAATTATAATACATGCAAACATATTTGTTTCAATAATTTAAATAATATATTTAAGTTAATTTTGTTTGAAGTTCAGTTTTTTGATATAACATAATTTTTCATTGGATGAAAAAAAATACGTCCCCTTAAATAGACTTTCTTTAAAAAAGGTATCATTTTTAAAATTGAAAATGTTGATATTACTCCGTATTTCAAGGTCACTAAAATGTCAATAATACTTTTAATAATAAATAATAATAACTTCTTGCACTTTTAAAAAATAAGTCTTAATGATAAAACGACCATCAAGATGGGCAAGAAAATTCAGTGAATTATTTCTTAATTAAAGCAACTTAAAAAAACAAAAAAACAAAATTAGTTTCCCGTAAACATCTCACGAACTTATGATGCTCAAAACTTTAAAATAAATTTATTTGATTTACAAACTGAGAATTCATTCAGAAAATTGTGTATGTGTCAAGAAAATAAAAAAAAATAATGTAAATCTCGGCATTTGGTAATACATTTTATTGTTTAAATCCTATAGGTAAACAGTATTTTTCTATTTCTTCTATAAATAAATTTAAGTTGCTATAAGCCTTAAATAGAGCAGAAAAATATAACCAAAAGACCAGCAAACTATAAGTATTGAGAAATTGTTTCAGGGGCTAAAAATGCAAATTAGTAACATTTTTTGAAAACTCAACAAATTAATACAAAATAGGAGTGCGTATACGCCCAAGTGTTCCGATAGAATTAATTTATTGATGTATGACTTAAGGCTAGGCTTAAATCTATTTTTGTTTATTTTTAACTTCGCAAAAAAAGTTTTTTAATCGGTACAAATTGTCAAACTGAAAATTTTGACATTTCTCTACGTCAAAATAAAAGATTTTTAGAGATATGTCTGTGCGTGTGTGTGTGCGTACGTTCGTACGTCCGTACCCTAGCGAAGTTTTTTTCATGGTCCATAGCTCAAAAAATAGTAGAGATATCGACTTCAAATAAATTTTGTTATATAGGTAATAATGCAGAAAGATGTAGAAAGGCCTCTCAAAAAAATTGAGTCGTTTTTTTTACCATAGCAATTTAAAAAAAGGTGAACATTTTCGTTAACCCAAAATATTTCACGAACCAAAACCGCTAGAGACTTGAAATAAATTTCATATTATATATTGTAACGTGATACCAAACAAATATATTTTTTGAAAAAAATCCAATTATCATTTTTTCTCATAAATCAAAAAAAAAAACTGAAAAAAAATATTTGTCACTTTGAATATTTCACGAACAAAAAATGAATTTATTTCAAAATAATTGTATGCAACGAGAAATAACGTCTTTGACTTCTAGTTAAATTTTGAGAAAAATCGAATTAACAGTTTTTAAAAAAGCTGAAAAAAATTATTAGAAGTTGGTAAAAAATTGATTTTCGACTCAAATATCTTTTCAAAAATTTAAGATTGTAGCTTCAAACTTATTTCGTCTTATAAGAAAAATTATTTTCAACATTCGGTAAAATTTTGAGAAAAATTGAATTGACAGTTTTTTTATAAGAAATAAAAACCCAAAAAAAAATTTACAAAAGTTGGTAAAAATTTATATTCGACTTAAATATCTTTTCAAAACTTTGAAATATTGGCTTCAAACTAACTTTATCTCATACGAAATATTGTTTTCAACATTTGATACAATTTTTAGAAAAATCAAATTTACAGTTTTTTACAAAAAATAAAAACCTAAACAAAAACACTAAAACTTAGTAAAAATTTACTTTCGACTCAAATATCTTTTCAAAATTTTGTCTTCAAACTAATTTTATCTCACAGAAAATATTGTTTTTGACATTCAGTATTTTTTTTACAAAAATCCAACAGTCCGTTTTTTCATACAAAAATTAAAATTTACAAAAAACAGTACGCAAAATTGTTAAAAATTGATGTTCGTTTCTCGATATCTCGAGAACAATAGAAGATATTAACTTCAAATTAATTTCATTCATCCCATTTGTATTTGTTTGTATAAGAAATAAAAACTTTTAAGATATGCTCCTAAAATTGGTAAAAATTGGTTTTCGACTAAAAATCTCATTGAAAAAATAGATTTTGAAATCAAACTAAATCATCATATGCAAAATATTGTTGTTAATTATAAAATTTTGAAGAATAATTCAACTGACAACTTTTTTAACAAAACACGAAAATCTACACACCTCTTAAGCAAGACAAATCAACAGACGGGATGGGAAGTTATCAGTGTGGGTCGCATCCCAGGCTCTTTTTTTCGGTTTATATTATGATTAAGCTTGGGCCCGAATGCTTTAGCTTTAAATGAAAAATAAACTTATAAAAACAACTTAGAACGAGTTGTAGTTGTTTTAAGGAATAAGTGATATGAAAGTCGCAGTACTCGTTTTTTATGATGGTTATTGCGTTGGACTGTCGTGTCAGAAGTCTTGAGCTAAATCCCTAACTAAATTTTATTTCAGGGGTACTGCCCCTTGCGAGGAATTGACAAACCCTACAAAAGTAATTCCTTTCATTAAAAGTGCTTTCTCAAATTAGCCGTTCGGATTCGGCTTAAAATTTCAGGTATATCCCTGACAACAGTACTCGCAGACAAGAATGGTTGAGATTTGTAAGTTCCTAAGCCCTAGTTCTCAGCAGACTGTTGGGCCACGTAATTTATTTATGTATTTGATATAGAAGTCATAGGTGGTATGCTCAGTGATAGGATCAGAAAAGCATTAATTTGTATGGTGATGAGGAAGGCGAAAAAAGAGGGGCCTGTCTGACGTTCCTTGGGTTAGTATAAAAATGAATGTTTTCTAGAAGAAATGATGAGTCTATAGCCCCTGCTTAAAGCTGGTGTTTGCATATTAATACGTTTTAAACTATGTTTATATATAATCACCCCAAGGAAGACCACGGAGGGCAAATCAAAGAAACCCTGCGTTATACAGATTCAATTCTTTAAGAATGAGAGTTCTAATGGGGAGAACAGACTTGGCTAGATTCAAGGAGATGTCTAATAAAGGTGGTGTTAAGGATTTAATGACATAGGGGTCCTTAGACAAACTTTGATGAAGCTAAGGGATAAGTTGGATTTGTTAATAAAAAAACAAAAATGGGCTCGAAAATTTAACTGAGTATTGAAACATCTCCTAGGTGTTGAATAAAACAGACAGACTGAATGGTAACAGACGGTAAGTTCGGGAATTAAGGCGTGATCATTTATGGGTGAATGCTGTGAATTGGCATACAACACCATTGAGTTCTAAGAAACTTTTGTCGCATTTTTAAGTAAGTCAAAATCAGATGGAATAGAAATAACCTTTGTTATTTTCACGTCATCAGCGTCAATAGAGACAGATTTGAATTATCAATTACATTAATAGTGTTGTTAATAGTTAAGACAAATAACAAAGGACCAAAGTGGCTACCTTGAGGTACTCCTGAGTTTTGCATACAAATTATCGGAGATTGTAAACTTGAAAACAACTCTATATTGGCCGTTCTCCAAGTGCGATCTGAGCCATGAAATAAAAAAGGGTTGGAAATCAAGGGCTTTAAGTTTAAGACAAATAATTTATTGACTAATTTTCTGAAAGACTTTGCTAAAGTCCTTAGTGATAACGTCCACTTCATTCCTTTCTCTTATTCATTTAGAGTTTGTAACACAACATCAGTAAGATTGGTTGGGAATTGAAAAAAGCTTGGCTAAGAGCCTGTAGTTCATAAAATCATTTTTTGATCCTTTTGTATGAACAGAAAAAATAAAGGAATCCAAAGCTTTGGGAAGATAGATTGAGAAATGAAAAGACGAAACAGTGCTGAAAGAAGTTTAAAATTTAGAATTTATTGTAGAAATATTCGGACAATGTCAAGCATAAAGTGGTCATAAAGTAGCCAAGAGAACTAATTTACATTGAATCAGAGGCTTTTAACGGATCTTAGAAATACGATACTACGTCATTTATTAAACAAATAACTCTTACTCAATATTGTGACATTCTAAGTTTATTTTTGCCCTTTCCCTCTTAGGTTTGGAATAAAATAATATTTTGAAATTATGTATCTAAATCTCTTTAACTGATTCTGAAAATATTTAGATAATGTATCATGAGTGTATGCTGTGGACCCAGACTCGTATGGAAACGTTAAGAACTTGTTATATTTCAATCAAACTTATAAAATATTGTATTGAAATGTATTTGGTTTATATCCCTATTTTTCTGTTTTTGAAATCACACGTTGGAATCAATCATGAGGTTGAAATACTAAATTAATAATAACACCAACTTAGTTCTTGTCAAACCATTTCTAATCAAAAAAGAAGTTGTTTCGAACGAAATGGTTTACGAAATGAAATAAATTTAAAATAAAATGTTTACTTTTTAAATTTTTTTATTTCAATTCTGTCGGAAAACAAAACTATTTTCATTAAAAATGCTTCGATAAGCATTACGTTAAGATCAAAGACATTTTAGGTGTATTGAATCAGTCTAACATTAAAACATTAGCCTTGAAGCACTGTTCCATTAATGCTTTGGTATTCATTGTGTTATGTTAGGATTTTTTAAATATATCAACCCTTTAATTAAACTTCCTTTAACGAACCAACATCTCTTCTTTATATTTGACCGCCTTGAATTCAAGTCTTATTCCTTATTTCCATATTCCATCAATCCACCCACCAATTAAAGCTGTCAATAAATCAATTTAATATTTGTCTGCTCCACTTGCTGCTATAGTCCGCTTTGAGCTCCATCAGCAGCAACAGCAGCTATACAAAAAAGTCAACACAATATACAGTGAATAAATAATGAAGCCAGAGGTGTAACCCAATAATACCGCTGATCAATTTCATCAATTTAGCTAGAAACTTAAACAAAGACAAAACAGAGACGCAGCACAGCGCAATGACTCCCAATATTCCAATATTGTAATTTCATATCTCCATCGGATTAGAATCGATCAATTAAGGAGAAAGAATAACGTTATAAAGCCAACCCAGTAACAGCAAACACTCCTCCACCCCCTCTAGGTCCGGAGACAGTGCGCTACCATCTCTAGCCCTGGCTGGGTGTCCGCCACCAAAGTGTCAATATAATAGGGACTAGGAAAGGGACAATCGCAATTTAGGTTTTACTATAAAAGCTCAGTATACCTATACAGTATAGTGTGAGAGGGTCGGTCTGCTGTCTGGGGCTGGCTGGTTAGTATCGCTTACAGCAAATTTGAAATTCCAATTAGATTAAAATCGATTGGATGGATTTTTCCATCTGTGTATGCACTGAACTGCACATTGCACATAGATACTTATATATTTTTTTAATTCCAATTCGCGGCACAACGAAGCGGGTGCGATGTCCTTGTGCATCGGCTGTAGAATATAGAAAAAGCAATAGCGCAACCTATAGGGTACTCCTTAACTCCCCCTAATGCCTGAAGATAATCCTATCGGATGTCTTGTGAGTTGGGATTTTTATGTTTTTTATCTCAACACTGCTAAGGCTAAGCATTCCAAAACGCAAATATCCGGTCTCCGGACACACACCAGGGATGCATTTTTTATCGCCTCCTGCACATCTCTGACTAGATTTTTGTTTTTCTGCACAACAGCAAACCAACGATGGCGGCGGCGACTGCGACGACCACGACCATGGTGACGATAGAAAAAGCACTATGACTTTAGGATGAGGTTACACTTTGCAATGCCTCCCATCCTCAATATTTATGTGCCATGGGAATAACACCACCTACCTCGGTGTCGTATGGTGTTGGTCTGATGGGTGTCTGGTTTAACGGGCAGGAAGTTATTAGATTCCTGGTATGTCGATTGTAAATCGGCCGCTGCCAGCATCGGACGCGTCTATCCATTGTATCTATGTATATGGGTGCATATTTGCATATAAAGGGAAGTGAGGTGGATTTCGAGGGAGTCATCGTGAATAAGAGCGGAACTAAAGGTAGTTGCTCCAATATGACACCGCTGTATCTGCGACAGACAGAGCATTGGCATATCCACCGCATCAAATACCAACTTATTGGAATTTCTAATTTGACGCATTGCCGCCATCACTGTCATTACCATTTGCACTTTCTGCACGGCCAGCAGATTGGAGTGCCAATCTTTCTAAGAAAACAAACATAATTGAGTCAATGGGGAAAACTTCTTGCAGCCATGGTGCCATGTGCCGCGTAAGGTAAAAGTGATTTTTAGTAAGGATTCTCGGAGTTTGTGTTGGAATACATTTTTCCTATCTGCGATGAAATTACTTTATGTTTTGTTTTTCGACCCAACTTGTCAAGTGGATTAGGAGATTTCTCATGTTTCATTTCAAAAATGTTAAAAAAGTTAAGTTGATCGCCAACAAATCTTGGTTTGTCGAACCTTTTTATACAACAGATTTTAAGGAGTTACCCAGTATTTTAGAGTTAATTTTTAGTCCTGACTTCGAATCCGAACTTTGATTTTAACTATTCCACCCGCCGTCGTGTTTATTCAACTGTAAACGAAGAAGTTAGTAAAAATGGCTCTATAGCATTCGCCACTGACTCTAACGTTCTGGTCAACATCGTTTTTAAAGATAAACGGATAAGTAACTCCGGGAGTCTATAAAGCACACCGAACAGTTAGTTTTTGTGGATGTAAAGCTGTTTCAATACAGAGTTGAAGATCACTCTATACATGGCAGTTTTGTCCACTCATCGCTACACAAAATTCGCGTGATACATATTCCCAACGGAACCACGATTTTCAAATTAAATTTGCTCATTTATGCGAAAATTTTCAGGCGTTTGTCTATTCATGTTGAAGCCAAACTAAAAACGTATAGGAATTTAGCGACAAAGGGGTTCGAGAATTCTCTAGACCAGCTTTTGATAAAACCAAGGGATGAATTGGAATTGTTAACTTCCCATAGGATCAGTCCGATTTGTCGAATTGAAAATTTTGACATTTCTCGACGTTTCAAAGTCCCTAGAGTTGAAATAAAAGATTTTTAGAGAGATGTCTGTGCGTGCGTGTGCACGTGCGCTCGCAGGTCCGTACGTTTGTACCTTCGCGACGTTTTTTCGTCATCCATAGCTCAAGAACCAGTCGAGATATGGACTTCAAATAAATTTTGATATAAAGATAATAATGGAGAAAGGACTCTCAATAAAATTGCATGTGAAGTTTTTTTTACCATAGCAATTTAAAAAAGAGGCTGGGATACGACCCACACTGATAACTTCCCATCCCGTCTGTCGATTTGTCTTGCTTAAAAGTTTGTCTATATGTATCAATTTTTACCAAATTTGTGTACTATTTTTTGTAGATTTAATTTTTTTATGAAAAAACGGACTATTGGATTTTTATAAAAAAATTACTGAATATTATTATTTTTTATTACAATATTTTCTGTGAAATAAAATAAGTTTGAAGCCAATATTTTTAATTTTTGAAAAGCTACTTGTGTCGAAAGTAAATTTTTACGAAGTTCTAGTATTGTTTTTTTTTTAGGTTTTTATTTTTTGTAAAAAAACTGTCAATTCGATTTTTCTCAAAATTATATCGAGTGATGAAAACAATATTTCTTATAAGATAAAATTAGTTGGAAGCCATAATCTAAAATTTTCGAAAACATATTTAAGTCGAAAATAAATTTTTACCAACTTTTGTTAAATATTTTTTTCGGTTTTTAATTTTTTGTAAAAAAATGTCAATAAAATTTTTTCAAAATTTTACTGAATGTTTACAGCAATATTTTTTGAAAGATAAAAGTAGTTTAAAGCCTTAACCTCAAGTTTTTGAAAAGATATTTGAGTCGAAATTCAATTTTTACCAACTTTGAGTAATGTTTTTTTTAGGTTTTTTTTTTTATAAAAAAAACTGTCAATTAAATTTTATCAGATGTCAAAAACATTATTCTTCGTTGCACCAAATTGTTTTGGAGATCAAATCGTATTTTAGTCGTAAAATTTTCGAGGTGACAAATTTTTTTTTTCAGTTTTTTCGATTTATAAAAAAACCGTTAATTCGATTTTTTCCAAAAATATAATTGTTTTGTATCACATTACAATATATAATATAAAATTTAATTCAAGTCTTTAGCGTCATTGGTTCATGAGATATTTAGGTTTAACCAAAATTTTAAATTTTAAACTGCTATACTAAAAAAAACCACTCACGCAATTTTCTTGAGAGCCCTTTCTGCATCTTTCTACCTTATTATCTGTATAATAAAATTTATTTGAAGTCGATATCTCTTCTGGTTCTTGAGCTATGGACAACGAAAAAAACGTCACGAACGTACAGACGTATACGTACGAACGTATGTATGTACATTGTACGTACACACACGTTCGACAAGTCGGACCTATTACAATAACTTCCTATGGGAAGTTAAAAAAAGGTGAAAATTGTGGTTAACCCTAAATATCTCACGAACCAATAATGCTAGCGAGTTGAATTAAATTTTATATTATATATAATGACGTGATACCAAACTAGTATATTTTTGGAAAAAATGCTAACTAACTTTTTTTATAAATTAAAAAAAATTTAAAAAAATTATGTGCCACCTCGAATATTTTACGAACAAAAAAAGATTTTATCTAAAACTTAACTTTATGCAACGAAAAATAATGTTTTTGACATCTGGTGAAATTTTAAGAAAAATCGAATTGACCGTTTTTTTTTTTATAAAAAATAAAAACCTAAAAAAAACATTACTCAAAGTTGGTAAAAATCGGTTTTCGACTCAAATATCTTTTCAAAAATTTCAGATTATAGCTTCAAACTTATTTTGTCTCATAAGAAATATTTTTGTTGAATTAAAACCAGTTGCTAAGAACGTAAGAGTTTTGTTGTATGAATTTAATGGGCATACACCACTATATATCATATACCACAATTAAGGAACGTGGACAACCCCTTTAGTGTGAGATACACTTTCATCATTCGGTAAAATATTGTGAAAAATCGAATTTACAGTTTTTTTACAAAAAATAAAAAGCTAACAAAAAAATGAAAAAGGTTTGTAAAAATTGATTTTCGTCTCAAATATTTTTTTTAAAAATTTAATATTAACTAATTTTGTCTTATAAAAAATACTGTTTTTTAACATTCAGCAAAGTTTTTAGAACAATCGAATTGACAGTTTTTTTTTACAAAAAATAAAAACCTAAGCAAAAGCAATACTAAAAATTAATACAAATTTACTTTCGACTCAAATATCTTTTCAAAAATTGAAAATAATGGCTTCAAACCTTTTTTTATCTCACAGAAAATATTGTTGGCGACATTGAGTAAATGTTTTATAAAAATCCAACCGTCTGTTTTTTCATACAAAAATTAAATGTAGAAAAAATAGTACGCAAATTGGGTAAAAATTGATGTTCGGCTCTTGATATCTCGAGAAAAATAGAAGATATTGACTTTAAATTTGTATTTGTTTGTATAAGAAATAAAACGTCTAAGAAATGCTACTTAAATTGGTAAAAATTGTTTTTCGACTGAAAATCTTGTTTACAAAAATAGATTTCGAAATCAAACTATTTCATCAAATGCAAAATATTGTTGGTAATTTTTAAATCTTTTAGAATAATTCAACTGGCAACTTTTTCAAGAAAACACGAAAACCTACAAAACTTTTAAGCAAGACAAATCGATAGACGGAGGGGGAAGTTATCAGTGTGGGTCACATCCCAACCTCTTTTTAATAATATGTTTAATCAAAATGGGCACTAAAATTTAATTGAGTGTCGCAAACTCCTAGGTGGGAGAAATCTTTATGAATTAATTTCTGCATAAATCTGTGAAGCATACAATATATAAAATTTGATTGGTTTATATTTGTACATAATTTATTATACAAACATTCATTCTTCAAGAATTGGATTGTAACTCAACTCAATTTTTTGGGCAGTATTAGCAAGGGGATTAAGACTTTCACATATTTTAACCGATTCTTTACATATTTTGACAACTTTTTTTAATTAGAGTCAATTTAAGAAGAGAATGATATTTTAAGACAACGTGACTTCTGACCCTCATAGCTCAGCCCTAAAACATTAAGAAAATGGACATGTTTAAGTATTTTATAGGCTTGTATACGAACAAAATAAATGGATATCTATTCAATTAAGTAGTATTTCACAACAATAACAATAATTATTCTATCTAAAAGGCTTATTGGAATGTCACGTCTTCTAAAATACGACCAATTATTTCTTAATTAATGTTTATTCCACCATAGCTAAATAATGAACCCAACATGGAACTTCAAAAGAAAGCCAATCAGATCAAATCCATTAAGACCATTAAGACAAAAAATAAACGTTTTCTCAATAAAACACCAATCATCGTCAATTATTGGCAAACTTTAGTAAGACAACAACAACAAAAAACTCACTTATTTTACAGGTAGATGTGGTACACTATAGTTCCTGTCCTGTTCAGCTAAAGACGGAAAACATTTAAAAAAAAAGTGATTTATTCATTAAAAAAGTTTCAAAAGGTACCGTTGTTATTATGGAGCGGCAACCTTACCACCACTGCTGAGCATCATTTCATATACGAGTACAACCTTGCTGCTGCTGCTTTGTTGGACGATAATACTGTCATCTTCTCCGATTACAACTGCTCGAGCTATTAGCCAAGCTTGTAATATATGCTCAATTGTCCCGCTGTATAGTTATATTGAACAAAAAAGTTAATTTTCATGAATCCATCGAGAGACGGTACTCTGGGCAGCCAACCACCCGGTCCGGTCGGACGTTTGTGCGGCACACTCTTGTAAACCTTAAGCGTTTACATGAACTTTCACTCATCGAGTCTAAGAGCCTTCTGAATCTGATGATGTTGATGATGATGATGATGCAGTCGCTCCAGCTTCCAGCCTGCATGGGGTATAGTATCGTTTTTTGTGCATTGGGAGCTTTGGTCAAGAAGAAGCCAGTGGAAGGCACATCGTTTGCCCGATAAACACCACATGGGGGCCACCAGTCGATTCGAAAACAAAATAAAAATTAAGACTAAAACATAAAACAAACTAAAACCGGAGCATCAGCGACGATTGTAAATCATAGTCCGGTCTGACTCTGGATACATGTTACCCTCTTTTCCCTCATCTACATGACGTAACTATTCCTATACTGTGGAGTGGATAGCAAGGAACCACCATCACATTGCGCTGAAGAAATATCCAGCTACAGAACCACCATGGAAAAGTCATTTATCTTCTTGGAGTATACAACAAATGTAAACATGCTGCGAGTAATCTCATCGAGAAAACTGACTCGGTGTACTCTAAATATGTTTCTTTTTGTATGCGGGTGGAGACGAAAATGGGAATTTTGTAGAAGGGGGAGAAGGAGGATATCGCATAAGACCGCTTACTGCTTAAAGTGCTTATAGAAGCCAACTACCAGACCCTAGCCATCATGAGCTAAGCAACAAGTGTAGGTGCATGTTGTTGCTTAATGAACTTCTCGACAACGCAATGAGCTATTATTATTGTTGTTGTTTTTGTTGTTGCTTTTGCTGTTGTGAGAAGATTCATCTTTTTTATGCTCATAAGCAAGCTTCCCTAGAGTTGAATTTAGGTAGAAAGGTGACCAGAATTTTGCAAACATGTTGGTTTCTTAGAATCTCTGTGGACTAAATTGTAATAAATAAAAGATTCTCGGATGCGAACCACACTGATAACTTCCCATCCCGTTTGTCGATTTGTCTTGTTTAAAAGGATTGTAGGTTATCGAGTTTTGTTAAAAAAGTTGTTAGTTGAATTATTCTAAAGAAATTAAAAATTACAAACAATATTTTGCATACGATAAAATAGTTTGATTTCAAAATCAATTTTTGTTAAAGATATTTTTAGTCGAAAACCAGTTTTTACCAATTTAAGTAGCATTTCTTGAAAATTTGTACTTCTTATAGTATAAACAAATACAAATTGGATGAATGAAACTAGTTTCAAATCAATATCTTCTATTGTTCACGAGATATCGAGAACCGAACATCAATTCTTACCAAATTTGCGCACAACATTTCGTAGATTTTATTTTTTTTTATGAAAAAAACGGACTGTTGAATCTTTATAAAAAATTTACTGAATGTCGAAAATAATATTTTCTGTGAAATAAAAATTAACTTGAAGCCAATATTTAAAATGTTTATAAAGATATTTGAGTCGAAAGTAAATTTTTACCAACTTTTAGTAATGTTTTTTTTAGGTTTTTATTTTTTGTAAAAAAAACTGTCACTTCGATTTTTTTCAATATTTAACTGAATATTGAAAACAATATTTTTTATAAGACAAAATTAATTTAAAGCCAATATCTCAAATTTTTGAAAAGATTTTTGAGTGTTAAATCAATTTTTACCAACTTTTAGTAATGTTTTTTTTTTAGGTTTTTATTTTTTGTGAAAGAACTGTCAATCCGATTTTTCTCAAAATTTTTAGAATGTTGAAAACAATATTTCTTAAAAGATAAAATTAGTTTGAAGCCAATGTCTCAAAGTTTTGAAAAGATATTTGAGTCGAAATTAAATTTTTACCAACTTTTAGTAATGTTTTTTTTAGGTTTTTATTTTTTGTGAAAGTGTCAATTCGATTTTTCTCAAAATTTTATCGAATGTTCAAAACAATATTTCTCATAAGAAAAAATTAGTTTGAATCCATAAACATACATTTTTGAGAAGATATTTGAGTCGAAAATCAATTTTTACCAACTTTTAGTAAGGTTTTGTTAGGTTTTTATTTATTATAAAAAAACTGTCAAGTCGATTTTTCTCACAATTTTACCAGATGTCACAAACATTATTCTTCGTCACACAAAATCATTTTTATTAGTAAAATTTTCGAGGTGACAGATATTTATTTTTCAGTTGTTTTAAATTATTAAAAAAAAAACCCTTTATTGGATTTTTTCCAAAAATTTATTTGTTTGGAATCACGTTACAATATATAATATAAAATTTTATTCAAGTCTCTAGTGTTATTGGCTCGTGAGATATTTTCGTTTAAATAAAATGTTCACCTTTTTTTTAAATCGCTATGGTAAAAAAACACCCACTCAATTTCCTTGAGAGTCCTTTCTGCATCTTTCTGCATTATTATCTATTTTACAAAATTTTTTTGAAGTTATATCTCCACTGGTTCTTGAGTTATGCACGACAAAAAAACTTCCCGAACGTACGGACGTACGGATGTACGAACGTACGTACACACGCACGCACAGACATCTCTCTAAAAATCTTTTATTTAGACTCTAGGGACATTAAAACGTCGAGAAATGTCAAAATTTTCAATTTGCCAAATCGGGCCGATTACAATAACTTCCTATATTAAGATAAAAATAAAATAAGAATCATAAACAAAAATATTTTAACCTTAATAATTTAATTGTTTTATCATATTTCACAGGTTAAAAGTTATCCAACTGGCACCTTAAGGCTACTCACCATTTATTCGGCTTATATAAGTTATGGGAATCAATTAACGATTAAACGATTAAAAACACTAAATACCTCATTTTGTATTTAAAGTAATAAACAGTTTAATTAAAAAATAAAATAACGCTCTTTTACAAATGTTTGACACCTTTTCCAACGATTGACACGTTGATTTTTTCATCATTTAAAATGTGTTAAAACCAATAGATCTAAAAAAGAACACAAATTATATAATTATTATAAAATAAAATTAACAGTAAATAATTTATTTTTAATAACTAAGTATCTTGTGTTTCAGGTTTTTAGTCGTAAGAACTTTGATTTTAAGTAAACAAATTGAGGGAAACCTTTTTTGGCACATTCCTTTACCCTTTTAATACGAAGTTCCTTCCCTTTCGAATAAAGCACCATTTCTGGATCTGTATCCTATTTTTCTTAGAATAAATGGAAAATAAGCTGAATTTTGTGTACAATTATTATTATCTGTGAAACATCAGCATTGCTAACAAAAATTTTGTATGAGCATTATTTTCTAAAAACTCAAATGAGTTAACAATAATCAAAAAAAAACATCACTTTTAGTTTTTAAAAATAGAATTACACAGAAATTTGCATATGGTCACCACATTTATCGCTAATTTCTTCCACAATTATTTAAGAAAATGTTCAGAGAGTTGATTTGGTACACAAAGTCAAGTCGCACACAGTTTTGTTCCTTGCTGTGTGCGATGTTTTATCATCTTAAAAGAAGATGGAAGTAGAAAGAGTACTTATTTAGGAAACATTAAAATAATGTTTTGTGTTTAGTTATGAGCTAAAGTGTGGTGAATTTAATGTTGGAAATTAATTAACTAAATGTGATGTTGTACAAGTTTTCATCATAGGATTTTGACTTATAAGAAGAAACAATACAAATTTGGAGAACATCATTCACACAGCACAATACAGCAGTTAGTCTGTTTTTATTGAATAAATTTTAAAAATGGGGGCCGAACATTTTTTAAGTAAAATGGGATTTATTGCACTATTATTGTTATTAATTATAAAAATAGAACTATTAAACACATGGTCATATAAATAATGTAAAAATCTTAACTTACACTTTTTCATAATAAATGAACATTTGTTAGGTTTTAAATGTAATTTTTTTTAAATAATAAGTATGCTTATACTTATAACATTATGTCATTTGGGTCGTTTTTGAGAACAATGAATAAAGCGTATTTTTTTTTAATAAATTTTCTTTAGTTTCGAAATCCACCCTTTTAGCTAATTTTCAAAAAAAATTCCAATTTCCAAAAACAATCTTCATAATATATAACAATGAAATTAATTTTGTAGAATTGACATTTTTAAACGTTTCAAAGTTACTTGAATTTAAATAAATATCTGAATATGTAAATTTTTAATATTTTTCTAAATGTAAACAAGAAAATTGTGTTTAAAATTGAATAACAATATGAAGCTTGTATCTTTAGATTTTCTCTAGATATCGGACGTGTTATGATCACAAGCTTGATTTTCTTGGGATTGGGAACTATTGTCCTGAATGGGGTTAAAATCATCAGACCTACAAAAAACGCATGGTTCGATTCGAGCTGTTAAGAGGGTTATTAGCTGTTATTAGGGTGAAGAAGGTAAGTTTTCGTTGTTTTAAAGTCAATCCAACTGCGGAAAACCTGAATAAGTTCAAGCAAGTCAGGAATGCCTGAGTATATTCGACGGACCAAATTTTTACAAGACTAAAAATTACGGTAAAACATACTACAATATCCCAAAGGAAGTAAAAATGGTTGGTCATATGTAAAAAATATGAGGAATTCTTTCTCTTCGTCGGTTCCTACCCTCGCCTCGTTGTCAATGACACTCCATTTGTAAGCTCTTTAGAGAAAGCTAATCTCTTTGCTAGGCAGTTCGCCGACAATTCAACGCTACCGGTGAGGTTTATGACTCCGCCTGTGATCGAGCGCGTTAGTGATTCTCTGCGACGAATCATTTTTCACACTCGTAAAAGATCTTAACATAAATAAATCCGATGGTCCGGGTGATATCCCCGCTATTGTTCTGAAGAGGTGTTCTTCAACGCTGGCAAAACTACTGCGTAAGCTTTTTCATCTGTCCTACTCCTCAGGTCTCGTTCCGAGCGGATGGAAAACACCATTTATTCAGCCCATACCCAAAAAAGGCGAATCTTCTTCACCCTCTCATTACTGACCGATTGCACTTACGGCCCTTCTTTCCAAGGTCATGGAAACGCTGATTAATTTATCAGTTTAAGAAATATTTCGAAGATCGAAAGCTTCTTAATGACCAACCATACGGCTTTCGCAGCAATAGGTCCACTGCTGATGTCATGGTTCTCACCGAACAGTGGAAAAAATCTTTACATCGTTTTAGAGAATGTAAGATTATTGCACTTGATATTTCCAAAGCATTTGATAGGGTTTGGCATCAGGCTCTCTTATCTTCATGAATCCCTCCTTCATTGGATTTGTAATTTAATTACCTTTCAAATCGTTCAATACAATTAGTATTGGATGGGTTCAAGTCTGAAAACCACAAAATAAATGCTGGTGTGCCCCAGGGCTCTGTTCTATCTCCAACACCCTTTCTCATTTTTATTAATGATCTCCTGCCTGCAACTTCTAATCCAATTTATTGTTTCGTTGACGGTAGTACTCTAAGCTTTTCATATTCGTTCTTAGATTCACATCCCCTAGATGTGATTAGATTCTCCCCCTCTGATCATCTACAAGACTTCTATACGTTCAAAGCTTGAATATAACCCCCATATCTGGGCTGTGTTTCCAGCAATGGTGGATAAGAGGGGAGGGGTCGTAAACGTCATGATCCCCCCTGGAAGATAATTTGTTTGTTTTTTTCAAAGGAATTCCCTTTAATTCAAAACTAATCGTATTGCGTTAATGGCCATGACCGCCATTATATTTTGAATTTTTAATTTTTGTATATGAAAGCAAAATTTGTGTTTTACTTCCTTAAACTTTGTTGCTAAAAGTACTACTTTTTAGTGAAGACTGGACCAAGAACATAATATGAATCGGATATTCAGCCGTATTCCAAAAACACAGCACAAATTCATCAACTTTTGACCAATGGACGATCCAGGGGGGGAGGGGTGTCATAAGAGTCATAAAGCTTATACAGTAACGACATTCACCAATATGCGGTTTGCTGTCAAAAACTCAAATCTCAAATTTTTGTTTTCACTCAATTTAGAATTTGAAAAAAACTTTAGTCATGCTTTAAATTATTTTCATAAAATTTGTTTCTAAGAAAAAGAGCAAATATTCAGGTTCTTAAGAAGACACCTTGAATAAGAAATTGTCAATTTAAAAATATGTGATTTTTTTAAAACTTTCTCTTAATTTTGTATTCCCAATTTGGCTTCTTTCTACAAGAAAAACATATTTTGGTATTGTTCGAGAAGGGTACCCCTCATAAAACCTTCATTTTTTCTTAAGGTTTCTCAAGAACTAACGGACCAATTTCAATAATCTTCTTTTTCTGTGCCAGCTCTTGTCGATGATCAAATGATCAAATTGATGATGATCAAAAATGTAATTTTTTTTTTATTTAAAAAAAAATATTAATTAATTTTGTTTACAAAAATCGATAACGAAATTTAAATGTATAATATATATCTTATCTAGTGTATCTAGGATATATAGTGCCTAACAAAAATATTTTTAAGACAAAGTTTAAAATTTAAAATGATTTTCAAAAAAAAATAAGTTACATTTTTAAATCTTAAAATATAGAAAATATTTTTAAACAGACTTTTTGGAAGACAAATGCAAGTTCTAGCGACCCAATCGTGCATTTTATTTCTTTCAAAATTGATTTTCTGTTGAATACAAAAGATCTTAAAAGATTGTAAAAAATTAAATAAATCTATGTAGTTTTGAAGTGAATTTGCTTTGGATGATTTAGAACTGAGATTTAATAACGAATTTCAATAATATAAATGTCCCAAAAACAGCAAAAGTGACACTTTTGTTAAACAAATGGCTAATTGAAAAACATAATAAACGTTTCATATTTATTGATATTAAATCTTTGAATCTATTGAGATTTGAAGTGATAAGAGATTATGAAACGTTTAATTTGTGAGTGATACACAAACGTTTCTTCCCAACTTATTTTTTAATTTGGTTAAATTTACTTTTTTAGAGAAATTATGTACTTAAATGCACCTATATCCTCAAATTCAAGAACCAATCATTTTTTTCTCTACAATTTGTAAGTTTTGTTGGCTCCTTTAAGGTCAAAATACTAGTAAGCATACTGATAGCGATAGTAATAATACTCTCCCGAAAATTGAGTCCGAAAAAACTACGTCAAAAAAAGCCCGACAGTTCTTCATATTAGATCGTCTCTCCTGAATTTTTGTAGCGTTCTTCGCATTAATAGAAATGGAAACAAAAAAAGTGTATTTTATTTTTCGAAAAAAAGATACGTTTCAAAACATTTTCTTACAATTCTGTGTGAAATACACCAAAAACCCTCTAAACTATTGTATTTTAGCTCTTAGATAGATAGATAGATATTCTTTATTTTCGTATTAACAATTACATTTGGTAAGTTACCGCACAGTTTATATACAGAGATTTGATATTTTTCTATGATATCTTTCTGCTGAACAAGTATATTAAATTTTATATAGAATTTAGATGATAATATGTAGTTTAAGTAATAATTTTGAAGGAAAATACAAACAAAATCTTCAACGCAAATTGAAATGGGCAGGTACATTTTGACTCAATTAATATTAAGATTTCTAAACTTATGTTTAGAAGTATGTTAGTAAAAAAAAGTTAGTATAAATAATAATTGATAAATATATTTTAATATATTAGTAATTTGTTAGTAAGAATAAACAATTTGTTAAATAAATAAATATAAAAAAATAAATAAATAAATAAATTAGTTTATAAATAAATTAATAAATAAATAAATAAATAAATAAAGTAAAGAAATAAGTTAATAAATTAATAAATTAATAAATAAATAAATAAACTAATAAATAAATAAATAAATGAATAAATACGTAAATTAATAAATAGATAAGTATAGACACACAAAATACATTAATACTGATCATATAGAAAATAAATTAATAAATTAACAATTTAATGAGTAATATTTAAACAAAGGTACGAATAATTCAAACTAACAAAAACATATCAGAAAGATGGTAACGAATCAATTGATTTATAAGCGGATTTTCAGAGGTTTCACAATTTAGCAAGAAGGTGTTAGTCAGTTTATTGATTCTTGGAGAAATCAATTCAACATTTGCTTTCTCATGTAAGTCTAAGGTGGAATGATATCTTGGAAGGTTAAGCATCATTTTCAGAAGCTTGTTTTGTGATATTTGTAGTTTTTTAAGATGACATTTTGCACATTTCCCCCAAACCTGGCATCCATGCAGAAGTATTGCTTGGAATACTACTTTTTGAATTATCATTTTATTGTTGTTGCTAAGACAGGACTTTCTATTTATAAAAGGATATAAAATTTTTATAGCAATGCTAACTTTTTGCAGAGTTCTGGCAATATGTTCTCTGAAAGTCACTTTTTGGTCTAAGTAAATACCCAGATATTTCACACTTGGTTCCCATTTGTCATTTACACCATTGACGGTAAGCTGATTGCGCTTGGTAGGTAACAAGATTTTCTTTTTCTACTGAAAAAGATGGCTTGTAGTTTGTCAGCATTTAGTTTTATTCTCCATTTAGTGTAGTAATCAGTCATCAATTCTATCGCATTTTTCAAATTTGTCTCAATGGTAACACTAAATTCATGCTATGAAAAGACGCCTGTATCATCCGCAAAAATGGCTGTCTGCCAACCTGGTAATCTAGGAATATCAGAAGTATAAATATTGTACAGTAAAGGACCTAGTACTGATCCTTGCGGGACACCATAGTTGACTTGGTAACAGTTAGACGAACAGTTGTTGACGAAAACACTAGAATAACGATTGGACAAAAAACTTTGGATAATTTTTACAAGATACGAAGGAAACCTGAAATATGCCATCTTGTGCACAACTCCATCGTGCCAAACTGAGTCAAATGCTTTTTCTTAAATGCTCTTAAATATGGCATATTTAGAAAACTGTTAGAATCTTAAAAATTGAATAGTTAGACCATACTTTGCTGGACAACAGTGTTCTAAAATAATTTGACAACTAAAGTTGCCACTTTAGCAATTGAAATCTTTAAATGTAAGGTTATGTTATTATGTTATTTAAATTTTGTTAGCCTCCTTTACAAAACATTGAAGAACATTTTTAAGCGGTGATTAAAAACTCATCTCATACCATGATTAAAAGTCTGGACCCGCTCTTGTTTTCCTGCAACTCACTTAAGCCTCTTGGGCAGTATTGAACCTAAAGCATTTAGATTGATTGGTGATAATACCATCATAGGATCATTTACGTCACTTGAACATCGTCGAAAAGTTTCTTGTCTTACCCTCTTTTACCGTTATTTTAACGGTTTATGCTCTAAGGAATAAGTCAGTGGCATTCCTCCCCTTAAACAGCTCAACCATAATGCTCATAGGAATGTTCATCAATATACCTACCCTCCATATAAAAAAAGTTCGGTTTAGTCAATTCAATTAATTCTACGGTGCCGGCGTTATCAAGAATTAAGCATCGCTTAGATCACATTATAGCGTATTTTGTGCAAGGATTTTGGTTTACATCCATATAGATGTAAAAACAAAAATAATTTTGAAATCAATATCTATACTAATTTTCGGAAGTCTATAAACTATTTTTAATTCTAGGGTCGTTGGAATAAATATCACCCTACTCGAAGCAAACTCGAAATCTTAAAAATGACTATATATCGACAATTATTATTGCTTGTACAAACTATAATGATCTAAATCATGTACTTACAAAATTTGATTGTAAATCTAACCCTGAAAAGCCAACCCATCAGCAACATAATAAACTTTTGTTTTAAAAGCCTGAAAACAACGTCCGCTGTCAACAGACCAAATCATTTGACGTAAAATCTTTTGGCATATTGCCACCCTTTTTTCCCCCAAAATCCCAACTTCAACTTACATATGAATGTTTGTTCAGTAGTTTCTTGTAACACAACAAAATAATGCTTATGCTGTGTAAGACGTCACCAAAGAAGCATAACACACAATTAGTCAACATTTCCTAATTATCTCTGACAATAGACGCATGGTGTTATAGTATTTTCGATGTGAGTTCGTTCTGTTTGTTCCATCATACATCTTCTTGGTTTTTTGGTGGTTTGTTTTTTCCAACATCAACGTCGTCGTCGTCTTCGTCGTCGCCTGAAAGTGATACTAAGACAAAAAATTGAATAAAAATCAAACAACACAAAAAATAAACATTAAACTAATTAGCACGACCATAAATTAGATGAAGTACAACAACTAAACCATAATACAACAAACACATGCTGCATCATGACTTTGATACTCTACAAGTCGAATATGTTGTGTGTCCCACTGGGACGCGTCGGTATACGCGGATGATGACGATGGGTGCTCCAATTTCAGCAGATGCATTCAAATCCCAGACTGTTATGGTTATAATCAAATATACTTACATAAATAATATAGAAGCTCCACTATAAACTAAATTGACATTAAAATCACACTATATTTTTGTTTGTATAATTTTTGTCTTGTTTGAGGCGACAAGTTTCGGAAGACGTCTCTCTAACTCACTGTTGTCTAAACTTCTGGACCGATACACGATTCTATAGTAATTGGAACTCCAAACAGGTGTAACTTCATCAAAATAATAAATAAAACAACACCATTTGGGGGATTTGTCTTGATTGGATAGGTAGTAATAATAATTAATTTTTTATAGCGAGTAGATGCAGTTTTAATTTGATGTTTTTCTTGGTTCTTATACCATTTTTTTTATAGTAATTAGCGTCTTTATGCGTGTATACAATGTAAGTATCAATTTATATTTAGAATACACAAGAGGGTCTTTGTTTGGTATTATTTCTTTGACCTGCACTGGTTACCGCCGCGTTCGCCGTGCCGCTGGCTGCCGCTTCGATCGGCAGGCAGTCAAATCAGTTTGACCGGAGATTAGTTCATTTATTTGGTATATGTGTTTTATTTTTTGTTTTTTAATTAGATTTAATTCTAGGTTTATCAATAAACAGCGTGGAGATTAATCGAACAATTACATTAATTGTTGCTTTCGAATTAAGGCCAAGAATAAATAAGTTCAGCAAATAGGCGTTTACACGCTTATAATTATAAATAAAGTTGACTTGACTTTTACTAAAAAAATACTACAATGCTAATAGCTGGCTACACTTTAACCCTTTTGAACCTGATTGGTTTATATACTACTTGGTTGTGTTTCATATAGGTTTTAACAAACCTTAAATATGAAATACACTACTTATTTGGGAGAAATATGTCCCAGTTCTTGGTTTAACCCTTTTTTACGGTTATTTTTTGCTACAAGAAGTGCAAATGTGAGTTTATAGAAATTTTTGTATGTTTGCGTTTCTAAATAATGTTTGAATTATCATTGTCGGAAAGATTAAGCTATTTGGGTGCTAATAGTTGTACAATAATTCAAGCGCAACGAAATTTTAACGGCCACTTTTTGAACCAACTTTCAGGTAGGGAAGTTGAAAACCTAAAACACCCTTTACATTATGGCATTTATTTTTCCTAGAGGCATACATGAACTACATGGAGAGTATTGCATTCGTAAAAAATGTATAACTCGAGATTTTAATCAAACATGACATTACGGTGATATTGGAGTCGAAAAAAGTTCTTCCGTCTATCTGTCTGTCCTCACCCCTGCACTCCAAACCATTTGGTCGATTGAGTTCATACTTGTAAATTAAGGTTTAAAGCAGATTTGCGTTAGGCTTTTTAATTTTTTTTTAAAGACTTAAAATAACAATATTCTTCATACAAATTTTTTGGACAAGTTCGAAAATTCAAATTTTCTCAAAAACGAACCGATAGATTTGTATTAAATTTTATCTTAAATTTTTTTTTAACTTTTCTTCTTTCGTTTAAAAAAAAATATTTTTCTATTGCTCCAGAAGGGCTCCACAAAGAGCAATTATTTTGTTTATAACTTTTCAAGAATTAATAAACCGATTTTAATAAAATTTTTCAACACAAGCTCTTATACTGTCTTAATAATATTTGATGATCAAAATTGTAAATGTTTAGTTTTTTTATTAAAAAAAAAAAACATTAAACATTAAACATATCTCGAAAACGAGTCATAAACATCGATCTATCGTGGCAGCTCTCACACTGTTTTGGGACACCCTTGGTGCAAGAAAGTGTTTAAAAAAATTTAAATAGTTTTTTTAATTAATTGATAAGATAATTCGAAAATAAAAAAAAAGGCTGGGATGCGACCCATACTGATAACTTCCCATCCCGTCTGTCGATTTGTCTTGCTTAAAACTTTGTAGGTTTTCGTGTTGGGTTAAAAAAGTTGTTAGTTGAATAATTCTTAAAATTACAAACAATATTTTTTATATAAAGGAATAGTTGGGTTTGAAAATCAAATTTTATTAAATAGATTTTTAGTCGAAAACAAATTTTTACCAATTTAAGTAGCATTTCTTAAATTTTTACAAATTGGATGAATGAAATTAATTTGAGAGAAACCCAGAACCGAACATCAATTTTTACAAAATTTGCGTACTATTTTTTTATT
Source organism: Eupeodes luniger (assembly GCA_951509635.1). NCBI lineage: Eukaryota > Metazoa > Arthropoda > Insecta > Diptera > Syrphidae > Eupeodes > Eupeodes luniger. Next base: position 46,731,175 of record OX608073.1, read on the forward strand.
TCCTTATGAAAAAAACGGACTGTTGGATTTTTATAAAAAAAACTACTGAATATCGAAAACAATATTTTCTGTGAAATAAAAAGAGATTGAAGACAATATTTTTAATTTTTGAAAAGCTTTATGAGTCGTAAGTACATTTTTACCATGTTTTAGTGTTGTTTTTTTGTTAGGTTTTTATTTTTTCTAAAAAAAACTGTCAATTCGATTTTTCTCAAAATTTTACTGAATGTTGAAAACAATATTTTTAAAAGAAGAAAGTAGTTTAAAGCCAATATCTCAAAGTTTTGAAAAGATATTTGAGTCGAAAATAAATTTTTATTAACTTTTATTCATTTTTTTGTTTAGGTTTTTATTTTTTGTAAAAAAAACTGTCAATTCGATTTTTCTTAACATTTTTCAGAATGTTGAAAACAATATTTCTTATAAGATAAATTTAGTTTGAAGCCTTTATCTCAAGTTTTTGAAAAAATATTTGAGTCGAAATTCAATTTTTACCAACTTTGAGTAATGTTTTTTTTAGGTTTTTATTTTTTATAAAAAAAACTGTGAATTAGATTTTTGTCAAAATTTTATCAGATGTCAAAAACATTATTCTTCGTTGCACAAAATTGTTTTAGAGATGAAATCATATTTTAGTCGTAAAATTTTCAAGTTGACACATTTTTTTTCAGTTTTTTTGTTAATTTTATTTTTTTCCAAAAATATACTTGTTTTGTATCACGTTACAATATATGATATTAAATTTAATTCAAGTCTCTAGCGTCATTGGTTCAAGAGATATTTAGGGTTAACCAAAATGTTCACCTTTTTTTTAACTGCTATGGTAAAAAAAATGGTTGCCTGTAAAGTCGGTTTTACGGGCGAAGATTTTACGTGACAACGTCTTTTTCTCGGTAGAATATTTATTGATATGAATATAATTAAATTGCACAATAGGAACAAGGAATTGAATTAAAATAAGAATTGCACAAATTTTAACTATAGAAATATATTTTGTTTACTAAAACTTGTATTATGACGCTTTCTTGTTTTTCCAACGCTAAGAACGTTCGAGAAAGACAAAGACAAAGACACAAGCATGCGCCGATTCAATGCGCCTAGTTCTCTAGTGCTGCGCGCGCGGCAGACCGATCATAGTTGAGTGGGAGAGAGACGCAAGGCATTCGGCGGGCCTCTCTCTCGTTCGGTGACTCATCGTAACGTTACCGGGCGTTACACTTTTTCATAAGTGACTCCCAGCCGCAACCTAATTTAAGACGTTGTCACGTCAAAAACCACCCACGAAATTTTCTTGAGAGAATTTTTTGCATCTTTCTGCATTATTATCTGTATAACAGAAGTTATTTGAAGTCGATATCTCTTCTGGTTCTTGAGCAATGGACGACGAAAAAAACATCGCAAACGTACGAACGTATACGTACACACGCACGCACAGACATCTCTCTAAAAATCTTTTATTTCGGCTCTAGGGACCTTGAAACGTCGAGAAATGTCAAAATTTTTAATTTGACAAATCGAACCCATTGCAATAACTTCCTATGGGAAGTTAATAACTCCCCGAATTGGGGCCTTATTGTCTTATGAAATTGCCCAACTTTAAGGACTATTTAATTACTTTACAAAAGTCAAATAACGCCAATTTTCAAAAGTTGGTCATATTGCACAAATTGCACGAAGTAAAATAAGGCCAAATTATTTTAAGAAATATGAACAACTTATTAAACCAAATTGAAATCACCCAACATTCGTTTTGACAAATCCTCAGCTAGAAAATGGTAAATTGTTTTCGAGTTCATTTTGAGGCATAATTTATTTCTACCAAATATTTTTGCGTCGTATTGGTATTGATTGCTCTTGGTAAACAACTGACATGAAAGTGATATTTTATTTTGAAGCACATTTTAACAAGAAAACTAATTAAATTTAGAATGAAATAAACTTACTTATATAAAACAATAATGGTAATATAGTTATACCTTACATTTCAAACAAATATACAGATACCCTTATTTGCAGGCGTAATATATAATGTGAGCGTTAGCTTAAAAACGAATCGTACATTTCAAACACGAACTTAATACATTTTATTAAAATCTCTCCAAACCCCTACGACTTTCTCCGTCCCTGTCAATGTTTGCTTGCATTATTCTGGTTAGACCTATTTGCAATGATTTTTGAAAGAATTTAAATTAACCACCCATAAGAAATCTTGCACTATTGCCAAAACCATTCCCAATTAGACCATTCAATCAATGAGTCCAATGGGTTTCCCAATTAATTGTTATATTGACCCACCTTCCAACCAATCCCTTTTTCCAATTGAAATTATTTTAAGTTCAACAATTGATCACCGTTAACAGAACAAAAAAAAGAAACGCATCACTCATACAAAATGTCAAATTCGTTCATCCCTCAGTGCCTCAAAACTGTCACATCTTCATAAATATAATCTAGAGCCTCATAAATAATAATCTTAAACCAAACAAATAGTCTCTGGCATGATGGCGCAAAACAAGAAAGTGGTGTCCAATGCCCAATGCCCATGCCCTGCCAGTACCCAAGGACAAGAACCAAGCAAACTGTCACAATCATACACAACTTATTACTCGAAAACAAATCTGACAGTTCGAATTGATATTTATCGATTTTGATCGGACAATGCTCACAAATGCAACGCAAGATCTGTCATTACACGCGCCTCTATTCTATATAGTATATGCCTACTCGACTTGTACCTACCATAAGTATAATACAGTACACTGGAGCTCAAATCGAAACGCCCACTTGAACGATGTATTGTGGATTGTAGCGGACAAATGATGCTTGATCGCTGAACTCAACCTCGTTTATCATAAAATATAGCGGCGATGGACAATAACGTCGCCATTAATTTTAATTAAACATTTTTCAACAATAATTGCGTGTGCTGGGAATATGGTCTTACTCTTTTCGTTTTTCGAAAAAAGGGTTATTGGCCCTTGATAGCTAGCAGCGTAAGTCAGGGTCTAAAAGTGACGGACAAACAAATAGGGCATGTGGTTGCATTGTTTGTCGATGATACAACATGACTTTTGCATGGGTCTGACATGGCACGTTGACAATGCCCCAAATATGAAGACAAAAAGAAAAAACAAAAAACTTTCAAGTGCTCCACTTCATTTTAATTTTAATATAAATCCCTAAAGCCCCCCATAGGCCAAACGATGATGACAACGCTGACGACGGGACTTGCGACAACGTATTTCATATAGCGCGAACCACATACAATAAACATCATGATTATTTTGACATTTCTGTCAGACTGATCATTATGGATTCTGAGTATAATGACAGTTGACAGAAGAAATATTCTTTCTTAATTAGCCTGTCAGTTGTTGGATGTTGCGATTTTAGTTGACAAGATTGACAATAAACCATCGTCATGATCATCAGGTGACAGAAAAGCGAGAGGGCCGTAATAGTGCTTTGCGTATATTATACTCGTACATCACTTAAAAATTAATTTAAGATGGTGAGAAAGCATTTTTCATATGTCAAACACAAATGTGTTTTTAAGAGTTCCCCTTTGCAATTAGGTACATCTTCATTCTTCTGTCAAAAAAGTAATGATGACCCTATTTAAAAAACAAAATTCTGACCTCATCATTGATGTGATTGTTTCGTGCTGATGCTCGGTGTGCATGTTAAGATGTTGGGTGTTGTGTGTCGTGTGTCTGACATTATTTTTGTGGTTAATTTAAAGTGTGGGGTTCAAGGTGTATATTCTGTATAATTTAAGACGCCGATGCTTCCTGTAATTTTGTTTTCATATCAACTTCTATTACTTATAACCAAAAACCGACAACAAAGGGTGTTTTTTTTTTAAATATTGAGTACTTTCGCTTGGGGCATTTTGTTAAGTAATATTACCCCAGGTAAATAGGGTAAGAATATAGACAACTTAAGAGGATTATTTGATTGATATGCTCATTAGAATTTTTAGATTGAAGAATTTTTAACTTTAAAATCATAAAAAGATGATTGTAAAAAAGAGGCTGGGATGTGACCCACACTGATAACTTCCCATCCGTCTATCGATTTGTCTTGCTTAAAAGGTTTGAAGGTTTTCGTGTTTTGTTAAAAAACTTGTCAGTTGAATTATTAAAAAAAAAATTAAAATAACCAACAATATTTTGCATATGATGAAATAGTTTGATTTCAAAATCTAGTTTTTAGTCGAAAAGCAATTTTTACAAATTTTAGTAGCATTTCTCAAAAATGTGTATGTATGCAAAAACAGACTTTTGGATTTTTATAAAAAAAACTTATTGAATGTCGAAAACAATATTTTCTGTGCTATAAAATTAGTTTAAAGGCGATATTTTTAATTTTTGAAAAGATTTTTGAGTCGAAAGTAAATTTTTACCAACTTTTAGTAATGTTTTTTTTAGGTTTTTATTTTTTGTAAAAAAAAACTGTTACTTCAATTTTTCTCAACATTTAACCGCATATTGAAAACAATATTTTTTATAAAATAAAATTAATTTTCAGCCAATATCTCAAATTTTTAAAAAGACAATTGAGTCGAATATTAATTTTTAAAAACTTTTAGAAATTTATTTTTGGGTATTTAATTTTTGTTAAAAAACTGTCAATTCTATTTTCTTAAAATTTTATCAAATGTTGAAAACAATATTTCTTTTAAGATAAAATTCACTTGAAGCCAATATTTTTAATTTTTGAAAAGATATTTGTGTCGAAAATCAATTTTTACTAATTTTTGTTAATTTTTGTAGGCTTATATTTTTTTTGTAAGAAAACTGTCAATAAGATTTTTGTCAAAATTTTACTGAATGTTGCAACCATATTTTTTAAAAGACGAAGTAAGGTAATATCTCAAATTCTTAAAAAGATATTTCAGTCAAAAATCAAGAATTACTAACTTTGAGTAATGTTTTTTTTTAGGTTTTTATTTTTTATAAAAAAAAATCAGTTCGATTTTAATTTCCCATAGGAAGTTATTGTTATCGGTCCGATTTGTCATATTGAAAATTTTGACATTTCTCGACGTTTCAAGGTCCCTAGATTCTAAATAAAAGATTTTTAGAGAGATGTCTGTGCGTGCGTGTGTACGTACGTCCGTACGTCCGTACGTTCGCGAAGTTTTTTGTGTCGTCCATAGCTCAAGAACCACCAGAGATATCGACTTCAAATACATTTTGTTATAAAGAGAATAATGCAGGAAGGTGCAGAAAGGACTTTTAAAAAAAATGAGGGGGTGTTTTTTTACCATAGCAATTTAAAAAAGGTGAAAATTTTGGTTAACCCAAAATATCTAAATATCTCACGAACCAATAATGCTAAAGACTTGAATTAAATTTTAAATTATATATTGTAACGTGATACCAAACTAGTATTTTTTTGTTGAAAAAATCCAATTAACCGTTTTTCTATAAGTCCAAAAAAACTGAAATAAAATATTTGTCACCTCGAATTTTTTACGAACAAAAATGATTTTTATGCAACGAAGAATAACGTTTTTGATATCTGGTAAAATTTTGATAAAAATCGAATTGATAATTTTTTTGTAAAAAATTAAAACCTAAAAAAAATATTACTAAAAGTTGGTAAAAATTGATTTTTGACAAAAATATATTTTCCAAAATTAAGATTATGACTTCAAACTAATTTTGTCTCAAAAGAAATATTGTTTTCAACATTCGTCAAAATTTAGAGAAAAATCTACAGTTACTTAACAAAAAATAAAAACCTAAAAAAAAAAATACTAAAAGTTCATATAAATTGATTTTCGACTCAAATATCTTTTCAAAAATTTGAGATATCGGCTTCAAATTAATTTTATTTTATAAAAAATTTCAACACTTGGTAAAATTTTGAGAAAAATCGAGTTGACAGTTTTATTACAAAAATAAAAAACATTACTAAAAGTTGATAAAAATGTACTTTCGTTTCAAATATCTTTTCAAAACTTAAAAATATTGACTTCAAACTATTTTTATCTCACATTTTCGACATTCAATAAATTTTTTATAAAAATCCAATAGTCAGTTTTTTCATAAAAATTAAAATCTACAAAAAAAAAAGTACGCAAAATTTTTAAAAATTGATACCCGGTTCTCGATATCTCGTGAACAATAGAGGATATTGACTTGAAACTAGTTTCATACATCCAATTTGTATTTGTTAATATAAAAAATATAAACTTTTAAAAAATGCTACTAAAATTGGTTTTCGACAAAAAATCTCGTTAACAAAAATAAATTTTTGAGTCAAGCTATTTTATTATATGCAGAATATTGTTGGTAATTTTTAATTGTTTAATAATGATTCAACTGACAACTTTTTTGACAAAACATGAAAACCTACAAACAAATTGTACAAAAAAAAATTCACACGTTAACGTTTTGACTTGATATTTTTTCATCCGAATGAATGGTCCCAAAATATTTAGACAATCGGCTTCATTTTTAAACATTTTATTTATTCATATAGTGCTTGGGCTATTACAAACTAATTTGACACTTGTAACCTTAAAAATATGACAAGTATCAAGAATCAAAGTTTGAAAGTTATTATTGGAAAATCCCTTACACCTTAGCTCAAAGTGACGCGTATTTTAATGATTGTAATTCCTGGCAGATAATTAGCCTTTTGGAACGACTAAATGTTCTACAATGGCATGGTAACAGTCGTTATATGGTTCATTCAGAGCTTTTCGATTTATACTTATGAACCTTTTGAAACTGACGGGTGTCTAGCTGATCTGACGCAACGCAAATAAACGTCTTTTGGTTTTCTACATGTCAAAAACTATAATCTAGGTGCAATAGATGGGTGATTTTGCTACGCGCGGTTGCGTTGGTTTACATAATATGAGTGTGTCAATAAATCTTTCCATTTGTATTCTTCTTCAGAGAACTAGAGATGCGGGGAAAGGTTTATTTCCTAATTCTAAAAATAATGTCTTTTACCTTTTTGTATAGATGGATAGATATCCAAAAATATATATCACCGCCAGATAAAATACTTATACATACCTATGCACCTTTTAATAGCTTAGCGAGGAAATCCAATTTTGAACTTTTCCCAACATTCCATCACATCACACATCCTCCTTTTCCTATAAGCCATTATCCATTAACATCTACCCTATACCTCTTCCAGCACTTCTTTTTTGGGAAAGCATTTCTTCTTCAAGAGAGTGAGTATTATAAGTATGTAGATATTTCGCAGGAAAGACAACGACAACGACAACGTAAACCAAAACAATAAGGAAGACCTGACCCAAAAGATGAAGTCATAAATTTTACCCATGAACCTGGGATCAGAATCCTCACGTATTTACAATAAAAGGTGTGCGTCAGCGTCTCAGCTAAAGGCTATACTATACAATATACAGGCTACATCAGCGTGAGCCTCACGAGAGAGATGTTAATAAATAAAAACAAGTGGAGGGACATTATTTCTCTTGATGCTGTTCTTATACGAACTATACGAACCTAACCTTACCTTTATATTTTTGGGACACAAACATTTCTTCGTATTTCGTCTATAACGTTACGTTGACATTTCGTCCCATCAGGTCGAGTGACAGCAGATACAGTTTATTTTTTCTCCCATCCCATCTCATCCCATGCCATGCCATACCGTCCCGTCCCGTCTATTCTCGATATGCTACGTGATTTGAACCGTTTCGTATTTATTCGGTGGCGGGCTTCTTATCATTTTGTGAGTGCGTGTGTTCTTACCTGTTATCTACTTACAGGTGAACTACTTTCTATTGTTGCGTCTCTGCAGGGTGGCTATGGGCTATGGCGATATGTAACAACAAGAACAACCTCCCCCCGAATTTCATTTAACTGATAAGAAAGTGAAATGCGTGCGGAATGATCATCATAATGCCTGGCACGTTTGTTTCTCTTCTATTCTGAGCCTATTCTGTGCATGGAGACTGAAGACTTCGAAGGACGAGGACGAGGAGCGCCGAGCCTGAGCACAAGAACGAGGACACTTTGCAGGATATGTTTCTTTACCTGGGTGAATTATTGTGCTGTCATTGTTAGCAGCACTTTAACTATGTGTGGCTTGGTGTGGTGGCTTTGTCTAATTGTTGTGGAATCCATTTCCATGTTCTATGTTGCTATAATAGGCAGCTATAGGTAGGTAGGTTGGTTGGTTGGTATAGCGCCTCACCTCGCCTCGCTACGACTATATCAATTAATCTTGAAGAGTTGATGGTTGTACTGGGTTTTTGGTTCTGGAAGAGTAGCAAAGAAAGAGAAATGCAGAGTCGGGAGGGGGGATGAAGAGGTAGAGAGTGCTCCTATCAAGATTGACATCGGGACATTGTTGTGGTTCATCCTGGTTAGAGACAGTATCATGCTACTACAATAAATTGACTCATTGTCTGGATGCTGTTGGAATGATGATGACTATGATGTTGAGTGTGTACGAGTACAAGTACGAGTATAGGTATATAGGAACGTTGATAAAGATGATGAGTTAGAGAGATGGTTGTCTCTGGGTCGATGATAAAGAGTATGAGGATGAGGATGAAGATGATGGGTTCTGGTTGGGTTAGATAATATGTGTGGCGTAAGCAATTCCGGGTAACGAACTCACTTACCCTTAACTAAGCGCGTTTATAGTGAGTGACCTTATTTCTTGAGAATATACCATAACCACCTACAGCTTATAATCGTGCATAGCTATAGGATATGGGAGGAGGTATGGATGGAAGAATAATTGATTTTCTTTCATTTTCCATGGATGTGACCATTTGAATTCTATTGTCTTTGCTTAAGAAAATTTCTACTATATGTGGAAGGCTTCAATTTCTATTTCTAGTTGTTTTCTTTTCTTGGTCTTCTATGTAGATCGAATCGGATGTGCGATGAGGGATGAATGTTGATTAGATGGATTCTCGATGGAGGATGACATTGTTTCAGGAAATTTCACAACAAAAAAAAAAGAAAATAATGGAAATAATAGAGAAATTTCAGTGAGATGCGATGTTGTTGTTCGCTTGAATTGCTACAAATCATTATTTAGAGGATCACGGAGTGTGAATTGTCGTGAATGTGTTATCTTGTCAAGAAATCGTTAGCAAGGACTTTTATAGTTCTATAGGAAGGTATGTATGTATGCCTATAGAGATAAATTGTTATGCATGGGACAATCCCAAACATTGTTCTAGTTTTTACTCTGAATGTTCTTATCTTGAATTGAAGAAAATAAATTTATTAAAGAATTTGGTGTGATATAGAGTGATAGTTTCATGGGAATAAATTAAAAAAGATTGGAATATTTAATTACGGAAAGGTTGGATTTGGATGTTGGATTTTAAGGAAGGATATTTCTTCGATGGAATTCTCAGAAATAAAAATACTAAAATTAGCATTAAGTACATGAAAAACAAGAGAGAAAATAATATTCAATGTAATTGGAGTACGTACCTTAATTTGTAAAATTATTCATATTTTGACATAAACTGTTATATAGAAAAAAATATCTTAAGGTTTTTAAAATAGTGATAAAATGCAGTAAATCTTTTTAATAAACGACAAAATGTAACTGTTTTTGAAATCATTGGAACAGACCCCGGTTATGTGAAAGTTCGAATACATTTTGTTTCCAAATAATTCAAATATTTGTGTATATAGTTCCAGTAGGTACTTTAAAACTTGGTTTTTAATTCCAAGTTTTTGAAATACGTTTCTTTTTATAAAAAAAAAGAAATAATTAAAAAAAATATAAATATATAAAAAAGATCATTAACCTACCATTAGGATTAATTGTTTGAGATGTTGTTTAAATTTTCAAAGAAATTTAATACCTCCCAGAATGACTCGTTTCTTGAATCATGTGGTATCACAAATGGGCCTTTTCTTTTGGCCTAAGTGTGTGGATTCTGTATCAGCAGCCACTTTAACCTAACCTAACCTAACCTAACTTAATTGAATTTAGAACTCGGCTATATTGACACTGATTATTGTAAAGCTTTCGACCAAATTTCACATGGATCTCCTCATCCTCGAAATAGGTCTTACCAAGTTAAAGTCAGAAGTTCTTTCTCCAACCTTTTCATTGTCAAATCAGGAGTTCCCCAGGGTAGTCATTTAGGACCATTAATCTTAATCTTAGTTTTCAAAGATGTACCTATTTGTGTACAATACAGTAACATTTTAATCTATGCGAATGATATAAAAATCTTCGAAAACATAAAGTATCTCTTCGATCATTTACAACTACAAGAGAATATTAACAGTTTTGTTTTTTGGTGCAAGAAGAATGGGCTTAACCTAAACCCAATTAAATGTCAGGCAATGAATTTCGCTAATAAACGTACTCTCATTTGGATTGATTATAAAATTTTACAGCAATCTGTAATCGCGTTCATAGTTTTAATACACTCCCATCTTGAAAACACATCTCAGATATGCTCCACAAGAATAGAATAAAATCTGTTCAACGCAACTTTATACGTTTCGTCTTCGGATAAATCGGATAAAGCTTTAATAGCTTGACTTAAGTTTATTATTGACTTTTGACTGACTTTAAATTATTAACTTCATATAGTAAGTTATTGTAATCGGTCCTATTTGTCGAATTGAAAATTTTGACATTTCTCGACGTTTCAAGGTCCCTAGAGTCTAAATACAATTTTTTTAGAGAGATGTCGGGAAGTTTTTTTCGTCGTCCAAATCTCAAGAACCAGTAGAGATATCGACTTCAAATAAATGTCGTTATAATAATGCAGAAAGGACTCCCAAAAAAATTGAGTTTGTGGTTTTCTTACCAAGCAATTTAATAAAAAGGTGAATATTTTGGTTAACCCTAAATATCTTAGGAACCAATTACGCTAGAGACTTGAATTAAATTTTATATTATGTATTGTAACGTGATACCAAACAAATATATTTTTGGAAAAAATTCCAACTAAAGGTTTTTTATAAATCAAAAAACTGAACAAAAATATTTGTTACCTCGAAAATTTTACGAACCAAAAATGATTTTATCTCCAAATTTAATTTTTGCAACAAAAACTAACTTTTTTAACATCTGCTAAAACTTTGAGAAAAATGGAATTGGCAGTTTTTCTTATAAAGAATAAAAACCTAAAAAAAACATTACTCAAAGTTGGTAAAAATAGATTTTCGACTCCAATATCTTTTCAAAAATTTGATGTAATGCCTTCCAACTATTTTTTACTTATAAGAAATATTTTTTTCGACATTCGGTAAAATTTTGAGAAAAATCAAATTCACAGTATTTTTCACAAAAAATAAAAACATAAAAAAAACTTAATAAAACATTACTTAAAGTTGGTTAAAAATAAAGGCTTAAGTAATTTTCGTCTCAAATATCTTTTTAAAACTTTGAGATATTGTCTTTAAACTAATTTTATATTTTAAAAAAGATTGTTTTCAACATTCGGTAAAATTTTGAGAAAATGTAAAAATAGTACTTACTAAAACTTGGTACAAATTTTCTTTCGACTCAAATATCTTTTCAAAATTTAAAATAGTGGCTTCAAACTATTTTAATCTCACAGACAATAATGTTTTCGACATTCTGTAAATTTTGTATAAAAATCCAACAGTCCTTTTTTTCATACAAAATCATAAAATCTACAAAAAATAATACGCTAAGTTGGTAAAAATTGATGTTCAGTTTTCGATATCTCGTGAATGATAGAAGACATTGACTTCAAATTAATTTCATTTATCCAATTTGTATTTTTTTACATAAGAAATAATATTTTTTAAGAAATGCTACTAATATTGGTAAAAATTGGTTTTCAACTAAAAATCTCGTTAACAAAAATAAATTTTGAAGTCAAACTATTTTATCATATGCAGAATATTGTTGGTAATTTAAATTTTTTATTTTTTAATAATTCAACTGACACTTTTTTGAAGAAAACACGAAAACCTACAAACCTTTTAGGCAAGACAAATCGACAAACGGGATGGGAAGTTATCAGTGTGGGTCGCATCCCAGTCCCTTTTTTTATTATTTTGAATTAATTTCAAGTTAAAACATTTGATGTCACAACACTTCATTGAGAACTAGGGCCTAGTGAATTACAACTATCAACCATTCCTTTGTGCAAGTAATGTTGTCAGGGATGGAGGAGACCTACAGTTTTAAGCCAAATCCGAACGGCTAATTTGAGAAAGCGCTTTTCATTACAAGAATTACTCTTGGAGGATTTGCCAATTCCTCGTCAAAAGCAGTACCCGTGAAAAAAACACTTTAGATGACACAGGCAGGGATTGAACCCAAGACCTCTGACATGACAGTTCTACGCACTTTCCTTAAACATTTTTATTAATTATTCTTAAAACTATCTTAAGCCTAGACAAAAATTCATTAATCTAGCCTTATTAACCATATAACTCACAACTAACTTACTGGCTACATACGGACGCTCTTAGTTAAACTTTAATACTTAATACTAATGCCTTTCGGCCCTAAAGTCCTACGCACTAACCATCACGCCACGAATACTATACAATTAATTATTTACCTTCAAGTTAGAATTTTCAAAATGACATGTGATTGTATTTTAATTTAAGGTTACACAACAAGTCTTTACTTTTAATCACTTTAATGTAAGTTTAATGGATGAAGCGACCAAATAACTTAAGTCTTTATTTCCAATAGATAGTTGATTTCATAAGTTGAATCAATTTATTATAAAATAAAATAAATAGTATGGCATACCTGTCTGATTGTTCTAAAAACGTATTTCATTTAATTTGGAAAAAAACTTTTTACTATGGAAATTTTCAGATTCCATGATCAAATTGAAGCTTATTCAAAAGCCGTTAAACTCGTTATATATAATATTGTATTCAAAATAATTTAGGACAGACGATAATAAAATAACAACTACATAAACTCATACAAAAATCTGAACTACGGGACTTGACACAAGGTCTGATGTTAATAGTTAGATATACTCATTACTCATTCTCTTTTCTGGGCACTGATGTGTAATATAGACATTTTTAGAACAAATTGTTGCTCTCATCCCACTCCCCCTAATAATGATTTTGATTGCTTTTCTTTAAATTATATTTGTAAATAACTATTTTCAAGCCTTAATGATTAGGACAGCGAATCATCGCCATGCATCATTTTCAGTTCCACTCAATTTTACCTTAAATTTAAATCAAAAAAATATTGCAACACAATTTATACCTATGCCTATACAAACCAATATGATTTAGTATGTATATGAAAGCTTGGAAAACATCACATCACGACGCGACGGCTCGGCCCGGTCGACCAACATCCACCAAAATATGTATGTGTTTCGTTCGTTCGTTCTTTCATTCGTTCAAAAACCTCAATTTCCAAAATGAGGTTCGGAAAACAAAATATAATCAAATGCATTCATCCCAACAGGTCCAATTAAACGAACAGTAGCCGGACGTGCTACATCAGCAGAAAATATTTTCCGTTTCACCATTTTCATTTTCACCCACAACAAAATTTGACCCAACCACCTGGTGGAGCTCCATATTCAAATACAGTCTATAGATTTTGCTATATGATGCTGCTGAGCGCGTTGTTCGCTTTAAGGCTGATTGCATTTTGTGCTTTGTTTGCTGTGACAGCATCCAGAGCGTCTGTCATCTCATCACAAATATTTAGGTCACTCGCTAACTAATTAAGTGGGCGGAAACCCATCGTCATAGTCATCGCCATCGCCATTGTCAACTAACCCAGTCAAGCGCAAGCCAACAGCAGCAGCAGCAGGAGCGATATAGCATTTTAAGTGCGTGGCATGATGCGTTTGTCACAATAATATAACATAAAGTCGTCAACGTTCGTCGTCAACTACAGATATACCTATTTTATGTGCCCCAACTGTAGGCGGCATATGTGGTTAGTTCTGACACTTTTCATTTAGTTTATAATGTACCTACATCTGAAGGCCTGTCTGTGGTCCCAATATCGACCCCTAAAAAGTTTCAAAAAAAAAAAAAACACTTAATAAAAGGGGAATCTTATTCTTTTAGGTTACTTCGAGGTTGTGCTCTACGATGGGGGATATCAGAGAGCTTATTTTTAAACTAATTTATACTTGATGTCGAGCAAGACATAATGGCCACTCAACGCTAATGTTATGGCGGCCGGCGGCGGCGCCACACCACCACGCTCCCCCTCTCCTTATATAAAGCCACCATCAGCATTGTCACAAATCGACAGCAAGTCATCAAGCTCAATGGCAGCTGTAAAACTGTATGAGATGCGATGCGATGTATGGGGCAAAAGGCTAATTGAATTGTGGTGGCAAACATTGTCATGTTAAATGTTTTTTTAAAATTTTTATTTTCAAAAATTTCGATCAGTGTTTTAGTATTTTAATCATTAAAACATTTGTATCCTGTCAAGTTTGATTTTCTTTTTTTTTTACAAATGCTTTGCTGATGGACAGAATGGGAAACTGATGATGATGATAACATAGGTTTTTGAAAATAAAACGAAGATATTTTTGGAATTTGAATGTCATTTTAAATGTATTGAAAGTGGCAGAGATTTTTTAAGGAATATTGACAAAGTCTTTTTATTTTTAAAACGTGTTAAATAAGTCCAGTAAAGTATGTAGATAGAAAAAGGGCGACCTTATTTACCACAACGTACAAACCAATGGAGGATGCAGGGTCTCGACCCCTACGAAACCCCCCGAAACCCCGAAATTCATCAACTTTTGACCAATAGCAATCTAAGGGGGGGGGCTCATATGACCCATAAAGCTTATACAGTTAAGTTGTATAAGTAAAGATTTCATCTAAAGATTTGTTAGTAATTTAAAGACATTCACCAAAAAGTGGTTTGCAGTCAAAAACAACTAAAATTTTTGTTTCGCATAATTTAGAATTTGGAAAAAATTTTCGTAATGCTTTAAATTATTTTCATAATTTTTTTTTTCTAAGAAAAAGAGCAAATATTCAGGTTCTTAAAAACAAACCTTTAATAAGAGATCGTCAATTTGATATTTAATTTCTGAAACTCGACTTTACGTCTTATTTTTTTGACACACATAAATAGTGCACATTGAGGTGATTTTTACTTGCGACATATAGGAATTATATGGCAAGTATTGCATTCGTAAACAAAATTTGAACTTGTGCTTTTAATCAAACATGACATTGCGATGGTAGAAAAGTGGAAAAAAGTGTGTTCTCCGATTCCGTCGTCTGTCTGTTTGTCCTGGCCCCTACATCTTAAACCTTTGTGTCGATTGAGTTCAAACTGGGAAATTAAGGTTTAAAGCCGATTAGCGCAAGGCATTTTTTTTTC
Source organism: Eupeodes luniger (assembly GCA_951509635.1). Classification (NCBI taxonomy): domain Eukaryota; kingdom Metazoa; phylum Arthropoda; class Insecta; order Diptera; family Syrphidae; genus Eupeodes; species Eupeodes luniger. The sequence continues at coordinate 46,746,493 of OX608073.1, forward strand.
ATTTTTTAATACGAAAAATAACAGCAGTCCCCGAAAATTCGATTTTTTTTTCAAAATTAACCAATACATTTCTTTAAAACTTTCTATAAATTGTTTTCTTAATTTGGCTTCTTCTTACAAGAAAGATATATTTCGGTATTGATCAAAAAGAGTACCCTTCATAAAACCATTAGGTACTTTGTTTTTAAGTTTTCTCAAAAATGTCAGTACCTATTTTTACTTGCGACATAATAGGAACTATATGGCAAGTTTTGCATTCGTGCAAAATTTCGAACTCGAGATTTTAATCAAACATGATATTACGATGGTAGAGAAGTCGAAAAAAGTGGGTCCCGCAATTCCGTCCGGTCTGTCCTGTCTGTCTGTCCACGCTCCTACAGCCTAAACCATTGGGTCGATTGAGTTCAAACTTGGAAGTTAAGGTTTTGAGCAGATTCGCGTTAGGCGATTTTTTCATTTTTTTTTAAGATCAAAACTAACAGTGGCCTCCATAAAATTTTTTTGGTCAAAAAAACAAAAATTCGAATTTTCTCAAAAACAAACCGATAAATTTTTTTTCAATTTTCTCTAAAATTTTACTTTTTAACTTGGCTTCTTTTAGTAAAGAAAACATATTTTTTTATTGCCCTCGAAAGATACCTATCGCTCATAGAACCATTGTTTTGTTTTTTAATTTTCTCAGACACTTATGAACCCATTTCAATAATTTTTTTTGAACGAGCTCTTAACAATATTTGATTATCAACATTTTTTTTTGTTTGGATTTTTAAAAAAATATTGTTTTTTTTTTTTAAACTCTATATCTCAAGAACCGCTCTAACGATTTTCGAAAAAAAAATCAAAAAATCAAGGGTTTTTAACTTCCCATAGGATGTTATTGTAATGGGTCCGATTTGTCAAAGTGAAAATTTTGACATTTCTCGACGTTTCAAGGTCCCTAGAGTCGAAATAAAAGATTTTTAGAAAGATGTCTGTGCGTGCGTGTGTACGTACGTTCGTACGTCTGTACGTCCGTACGTTCGCGACGTTTTTTTCGTCGTCCATAGCTCAAGAACCAGTAGCGATATCGACTTCAAATAAATTTTGTTACACAGATAATAAGGCAGAAAGATGCAGAAAGGGCTCTCAAAAAAATTGCGTGGGTGGTTTTTTTACCATAGCAGTTTAAAAGAAAGGTGAACATTTTGGTTAGCCCTAAATATCTCATGAACCAATGACGCTAGAGACTTGAATTAAATTTTATATTATATATTGTAATGTGATGTAATGTATTATAAATCAAAAAAACTGAAAAAAAAAAATTTGTCAGCTCGAAAATTTTACGACTAAAATATGATTTCATTTCCAAAATAATTTTTTGCAACGAAGAATAATTTTTTGACATCTGATAAAATTTTGAGAAAAATCGAATTGACAGTTTTTTTTACAAAAAAAATAAAAACCTAAAAAAAATGTATAAAAGGTGGTAAAAATTGATTTTCGACTCAAATATCTCTTCAAAACTTTGAGATATTAGCTTTAAACTGCTTTTATCTTTAAAAAAATATTGTTGTCAACATTCAGTAGAATTTTGGAAAAATCGAATTGACAGTTTTTTTAAAAAATTTAACAAAAGTTGGTAAAAATTGATTTTCGACTCAAATATCTTTTCAAAAACTTGAGAAAATGGCTTCAAACTAATTTTTACTTATAAGAAATATTGTTTTCAACATCAGGAAGAATTTTGAGAAAAATCGAATTGACAGTTTTATTACAAAAAATAAAAACCTAAAAAAAAACAATACTTAAACTTGGTAAAAATTTACTTTCTACTCAAATAGCTTTTCAAAAATTACAAATATTGGCTTCAAACTTATTTTATTTCACAGCAAATATTGTTTTCGATATTCAGTAATTTTTGTATAAAAATCCAGCAGTACATTTTTTCATACAAAATAAAATCTACAAAAAATAGTATGTACGCAAATTTGGTAAAAATTGATACATATAGACAAACTTTCAAGCAAGGCAAATCGACAGACGGGATGGGAAGTTATCAGTGTGGGTCGCATCCCAGCCTCTTTTTTTATTTATAAAATGGCGTTTAAATTTTTGAAGACAAACTTATTTTTCAGGTAAAATTTTGAATCTTAAAATAGTTTTTTTTTTAAATTATTAAATGTAACCTCCTCCCATCTCACCAGATCAAATCCTGTGAATGAGCCCGAATGAGCTTTGAACGAACTAGTTGAATACACAAAAATTGTTTTCGTTAAGTATGCTTACAAGTATTTTTCATTTGCGGGATGAGTTGTCCTAGATTGAGTTGTGTCTTGCGATGAATCGCGCGCATCCGCACAATTCATCTCCTGCCTTAGCTGATCTTTATACCACTCAGAACTTAAGAAAGACCTCATCCCAAAAAATATGAAATACCTGGAAACTAGCTTACCGACAAAAAATGGTGTGTATTCGATAAGTTCATTCCGAGTATTTTCCGAGTAGCTATTTCATATTTTTATTATACAAAATAGTTAAGTTTTTTCTACAAATTATAAATTAATCTACAATAATAATAATAATAATAATAATATAATAATATAATAATATTATAAAGAGGAAAGATTTGTATTTTTGTATATAACGAATAAACTCAAAAAGTACTGGACCGATTTTAATAATTCTTTGTTCATTAGAAAGCTACGTTATCACTGAGTAACATAGGCTATATTTAGTACTAGATTACTATAGAAATCTTTAGAAACTTCTATTAAAACCAACCGAAGGTGTACAAAAATTATCCATAAAATGTCTTTCATCGCATACGCTGCGAAGGGTATTAATGATAGGACAAAAAAATGCATGCTTATAATTTAAATATCTGTATCTATTTTTGTCTACCCGTGCGAAGCCGGGACGGGCCGCTAGTATTCAATAAAATACAATTCGGATATTCTACGGAAAATTCTCTTTGTTTTGAAACCTTATGTGTTAAAATTAGTTCCGTATGAGAGCTGAAAGAGGGAGACATGCTAACGAAATAATATATATGGTGATGAGCCAGGGTTCAAACCTCACTTCGGGAGAAAACAAATCTACTTCGCCACTCCGCTTTCTTCAGATCTGCTCCTTTTTTCCACACTAAAAAATTGTTAAGCCAAACCAAATGAAATTAAATGGACAGCACTGTGTATTCTCCAAACAACTCTGCTCTGACTCTCTGTCTCTGAACGGAATCATATTTTTTCTTACTTAATATAAGCAAGATAGATCAGCAAGATTTAGTTAGCTTTTAGTACTCATTAAAAACAACCACTAATAATATGGAAGAACTTATGTTCCAAAACTTATCTGACTATATCTTAACTCTAGCCGTTTTACCACACAGCAGCGCCGCAGCTGAAAGAAACTTTTCCGAAATGAATTTATTGTACTTTTTTAAACAGACTCTTTGCATACAGGAGCAAGTTCGTGCGACCAAGTCGTGCAATTTTTTTTTTTAGTTTTAAAAATATGTGTATTGATTCTTGTTTACAAAACTCGATATCTCAGAAAGGGGTCCCCATGTCAAATGTATGTTTATAGGCACTAAACCAAAAATATTTTTAAAACAAAATTTAAAAGTGTTATGTGTAAAAATAAATTTAAAAAAAAACACGAATTTCAATAATGTAAATGCCCAAAAAACAGCCAAAGTGACACTTTTGTTAAACTAAATGCTAATTGAAAAACATAATGAACGTTTCATATGTATGATATAAAAGCTTTGAAGCTCTTGAGATTTGAAATGAAAAGAGATTCTGAAACGTTCAATTTGTGAGTGCCATACAAAAGTTTCTTCCCAACTTATTTGTTTACCAAAATTTGTTTTTATTTAATTTTTAGAGAAATTATGTACTTAAATGCCTTTATTTCCTTAAATTCAAGATCCAAACTTTTTTCTCTTTACAATTTTTAAGTTTTTTTTTACTCCTTTAAGATCAAAATATTTTCTAGCATCTACAAGCAAGTAGACTGATAGCGATAGTACTAATAGACTCCCGAAAATTGAGATCGAAAAAAATATGTACGTCAAAAAATCCCGAAAATTTTCATATTGGATCCTCACTCATTTTCTCTGTTTTTGAATTTTTGTAGCTTTCTTCGCAAAAATAGAAATGGAAACAAGAAAAATGTATATTATTTTTGGAAAAAGCTACGTTCCAAAACAATTTCTTACATTTTTACGTGAAATACTCTTAAAACCCCTCTGAACTATTGTGTTTTAGCTCTTAAATATGGCATATTTAGAAAACTGTTGGAATATTGGCATGTTTTCATATGTATGTAGGGAGTCGTCCAAATTAAAGTGTTAGACCACACCTTGGTGGACAACAGTGTTTTAAAATAATTGTATAACTAATGTTGTCACTTTTTAGCCCTTGAAATGTGTAAATGTAAGGAAAAGATGCACATTATGTTATTTAAATTTTGTCAGCCTCCTTTGCGGAACATTAAAGAAATTTTTTAAGCAATGAGTAAAAACTCGTCTATATGTTAAGTATGTGCATCTACCACCCCCCCTCCCCCTGATTAAAAGTCTGGATCCACCCTTCGTACAAACATACAGAAGTACGGTAAACAACTTTTGACATAGATTCTAAGAACTTTAAAATGTCGAGAAATGTAAACATTTCCTTGGGAAGATAAAAAAAGGCATTATTTGTTTTTTGACTTCAGTTCTGAAGTGATTTACCAAAGATTTATAAAAAGCCTTAGTTATCTTTTAAACGCTTCCGAATTAATAAATAATTTTTAGATAAATTAGCTTAGCATTGCAACTTTTCTTTGGCTATAAAATTAATAAAACAAAAATTACAAGAAATAAATCCCGAAAAATGAAAACCTGAGCCTCCCAGCATCACATAATATTATCTGTACCACAAAGTTTGGATGAATATAATATCTTTTAAGTACGAGTACTTAGTCCAATATTATCTTGATTTTGAGTTGTGAGCCAAAATTGTTGCCATAAGCGTAATTACGTTGTCTGTACTTAGCTACATATTTTATGCCGCCGCAATTATATATTTTTTGTATAAGCAAGATAAATGAATGGTTTTTGAAAGGTTTTTGAAAATTCAAAAATTATGTCATTAGAAGTACTATAATGTACTCTTCATTTTCAGTAATCCTGGAATTAACAAACCAACTACCGAGATATGTACATAATCTTGTGGCTGATTTTGAATCCTCAAAGACGTCCAACATGTGTCCTTAAATCCTTCACACACCTGGAACCTGAGGTTACTTATATCATTGAATATAAAGAGAAGGAAAAACTTATTGAATTGCTTCGTTGAATCCTTTTTTAAAATTCTTATCCTTTGAATCAAATCTTTTCGCATAAGTTTAAGATTCCGCAAAGTATTGGTTGCACTGCAACTACATAAGGGCCAAACTGCTAGTGGCGGCGCCTTATCAACGGATTAATCTTGCAAAACTGAAGAAATCTATTCAAGACATTTCACTCACAAAACCACCAGGTGATGACATTGTTTTCTCTATTTCAGAAACAACAATTGTTCATAGTGCACATCTCTCTTCTTTACAATTCTGCTCTAAAATCACACAGTTGAGCCCCTTTCCTGTGTGTCACATATTGAATAGAGGTATGTATGTACTACGACAATCAGATAAAATAATTTGTATTCCAAAGAAGGATCCTTCTTCTTGATATACAGTTGTAATCGATAAGCGATCGTTAGCCATTGATATCCTTGTTTATGTGTGGTTCTTCATCAGTGCGTATGATATTGTCCTTATTTTCTATTATTTAAGTACGTGGAAAGAGAAGACCACAAAACGACACTGACACTGAGGACAAACAATATAATGAAAAGGTCCTTGTTGCTGTTTATGTCTCATATGTATGTTTTATTGATCTTATCAGGCATAGTATAGTTGTTCTGGGTTATTTATACCTGTGCACATGAGAAATTGTTTTTCTTCATCTTTCTCTGCAAACCCTTGGAAGATATTGATCAATTGCATGTCGTCAGATTATGTAAGTCTTAGAGAACAGAATAGGGCAGAAGCAGTTCTTAGGCAAGGGAAAGATTGATATCGTTACATGATGGTTGCAAGAAATATCTATACCCATGACTTTTCTCAACTTACTGGGGGAGTTACTTTACTCGTAAAAAGGACAAACGATCTTCATTTAGGGTCAAACAAATGAATGATGCAATACAAGAATATAGTGGGCTTGACATATTTATGTTGTTTGTTGTAAATTTGTTTTGACATTGTTACTACTTACTGGAAGGCAAATAATTTTGTAGTGAGTAATTTACTATTGTTCGTATTTATAGAAGAACAAAACAAAAAAGAGGCTGGGATGCGACCCACACTGAAAACTTCCCATCCCGTCTGTCGATTTGTCTTGCTTAAAAGTTTGTCTACATATACATATATATATATATATATATATATATATATGTATACATTTTTACCAAATTTGCGTACTATTTTTTTTATGAAAAAACTGTTGGATTTTTATAAAAAAATTACTGAATATCGAAAACAATATTTTCTGTGATATAAAATAAGTTTAAAGCCAATATTTGCAATTTTTGAAAAGCTATTTGAGTCGAAAGTAAATTTTTACCAAGTTTTAGTATTGTTTTTTTTTTTAGGATTTTATTTTTTGTAAAAAAAACTGTCCATTCGATTTTTCTCAAAATTTTATCGAATATTGAAAACAATATTTCTTATAAGTTAAAATTAGTTAGAAGCCATTATCTCAAATTTTTGAAAAGGTATTTGAGTCAAAAATCAATTTTTACCAACTTTTGTTCAATTTTTATTAGGTTTTTAATTTTTTGTACAAAAACTGTCAATTCGATTTTTTTTTTCAAAATTTTACTGAATGTTGACAACAATATTTTTTGAAAGATTAAAGTAGTTTAAAGCCAATATCTCAAAGTTTTGAAAAGATATTTGAGTCGAAAATCAATTTTTACCACCTTTTATACATTTTTTTTTTAGGTATTTATTTTTTGTAAAAAAACTGTCAATTCGATTTTTCTCAAAATTATACCGAATGTTGAAAACGATATTACTTATAAGTTAAAATAAGTTAGAAGCCATTATCTCAAATCTTTGCAAAGATATTTGAGTCGAAAATCAATTTTTACCAACTTTTGGTAAATTTTTTTTTTCGGTTTTTAATATTTTGTAAGAAAACTGTCAATTCGATTTTTTTCAAAATTTGACTTAATGTTTACAACAATATTTTTTGAAAGATAAACGTACTTTAAAGCCAATGTCTCAAAATTTTGAAAAGATATTTGAGTCGAAAATCAATTTTTACCAACTTTTGTTAAATTTTTGTTTAGGTTTTTATTTTTTGTAAAAAAACTGTCAATTCGATTTTTCTCAACATTTTCAAGAATGTTGAAAACAATATTTCTTATAAGATAAAATAAGTTTGAAGCCTTAATCTCAAGTTTTTTAAAAAAGATATTTGAGTCGAAATTCAATTTGTACCAATGTTTTTTTTTAGGTTTTATTTTTTATAAAAATAACTGTTAAGTAGATTTTTCTCAAAATTTTATCAGATGTCAAAAACATTATTTTTCATTACACAAAATTGTTTTGGAGATGAAATCATATTTTAGTCGTAAAATGTTCGAGGTGACAAATTTATTTTTTCAGTTTTTTGTATTTATAAAAAAAAACGTTAATTAGATTTTTTCAAAAAATATAATTGTAAATCTATAACATACAATTTAATTCAAGTCTCTAGCGTTATTGGTTCATGAGATATTTCGGTTTAACCAAAATTTTCACCTTTTTTTATCAACTGCTATGGTAAAAAAACCACCCACGCAATTTTCTTGAGAGCCCTTTCTACATCTTTCTGCCTTATTATCTGTATACAAAAATTTATTTGAAGTCGATATCTTTTCTGGTTCTTGAGCTATGGACGACGAAAAAAAAAACGTCTCGAACGTACGGACGTACGGACATACGGAAGTACGGTCGTACCTACATACGCACAGTCATCTTTCTAAAAATCTTTTATTTCGACTCTAGGGACCTTGAAACGTCGAGAAATGTCAAAATTTTCAATTCGACAAATCGGACCCATTACAATAACTTCCTACGGGAAGTTAAAAATACTTTCAGAAGGTTATGACAACATGAATAGAAGAAGTTTTATAAAATCTTTGATTTTTGTAAGAAATACTGTCTTTACTGTCAACATTTAGACAAAAGTTTTTATTTTACTCTTAACTGAATGTTTCTAAAATTTCTACAAAATACTCATTCCAATATTTTGTGCTATAGATAAAACAGATAATTGAGTCAAAAATCAAAAAAATGTACCCGTTTTTAGTTGGTTTATGTGGTTTTAAAGATTTTCCGAGTCAGGGGAACAAATAATTAATCATCTTCAAATTCCTCATTTTTTTAAAAGTACATATTTTTTTTAAACTTTAATTGTCACGGAGTTTTTATTTATACTTTTATCATAGCAACTCCAAGAACTAAGTATATCCTAGATAAGCAATCAGTTCTTTCGATCGTGATTTCCATTCCAAATAAATCTCAAAACATTTCAACATCAAAAACAAAAACTAGAACCAAATCTTCCATCCCAAAGAACTGTGTGGTTTTTATTTTGAATTCTCTCCCCCAAAAAAAAAGGTTGGTTCATCAGATGGGTTATGTGCAAATGAAGATCAATGTGGGCGATATTGGCTTCTGGTTTGTCATCCTCTCTACCAAGGAATGAAACCAACAAAAAAAAACATACAAATCCAACAACATAAACTGAGTCTTTTCAATAAACATCAGCAGTTCTCAGTCTCAACAAAACCAAAGTTGAAGTTCTTCTAAAAATAAAAATCACTCCCCATATCTTCACCAATAGAAAATAAAATAAGACGAAAAATAAAAAAAACAACTTACATCCGATAAAAAGATGTTGAAGACAATAGAGATCAAAACATTCAAAACGAATTGATAACCACCACAAACTCATATTATATAGGACTCTGCAGAAAGGAAAACAACCTCGACCGTGCCCAAACGATAAATTAAAAGAATAGAATCTCCTCCGGAGGATTTTTTTAAATTCACTCCAATATAAAGATGAGGACATATACACAATACCACATACCTATAGATAGTTAGATAGAAAAACAAAAATTGTCCCAACTTGACTGTGATAATGATCTTGGTTTTAGCCTGGGTAACAGATTCCTTGAATGCGGTCTACCTGTGATTTTATGGAAGCAGCGTTGTCGTCGTCTTATTTTTCTTTCTCTCTCTTGGGTTAGTTTTTGCCATTCAATATAGATCCTGGGTTTTGGCCTTTATGTGTAACAATAGAAGATTCTATGTAGTTGTTTTTTTTGTAGTTCTATTTGTTGTTAACGATGGGGGAGCTGTATAGCCAAAGCAAAGAAGCACTATAGCTCCTTAAGAACATCCCTGGGGATTATAATGCGACACAACTCTTGAGGGATTTTATTTTCAATTTTTTTTTTCTGAGTTTGCTTCTTACATCCATAGAGCTCCATACATTGGAGCTGAAAGGAGAACTATACTGCTCTGATGGTGCTGGTACTGCTGCTGCTTCTGGTTGAAACCAAAATCGTGACATACTTAAACCACACAGCTCCAACATCTCAGCCAGACAAGAGTCACTGCCATTAATGTGGGAAAAATCTCTTGTGTATGGACATAACTAACAGTAAGGTGAAAAAGTGACAGAATTGTATAAATATTAAGGGTCACTCCTTCCCTAAGTTCTTAAATAAAATGTTTCCACAATTTGAACGGATCCAAAAAACTTCATTTTGGTAAGCTTCAATGTTCATTTTTCACGTGAAAAAAATTCCAGCTCCACATCAGAAGTAGGGACCTTAATATTTACACATGTTGAATAATTTGATTGGGTCATGGAGCTTAGACTATTTCTGTTCAGTAAGTTTTTTGAAGTAAAAACAGTTATAACGCCAAGCCATAAATACTTTTAAGATAAATGCAATTTTTGTTTTTATATTTGCTAAGTTCTTAGAAGATATTTTCAAATTCCTTTTTGTTTAAAAAATAAACACTCACTTGATTTAATCTCAGGTTTCTTAAATAAAAGTTACTTAAAAGTACCAGCACTAGGTATATACTTAATGATGTAAGTAAATAAATTTGGGTTTATATTTAATCAAGTTCCATAAATTAAAATTCAAAATTTCGGTCGAAAAATCACTTCCTTCTTCTTGATTTAAAAATGTATTCATCAAATATCAATTAAATCGGTTGAATCGTTTTTTAGATATCGTGGTCACCGATTTTGAAAAAGCTGTTTTATTTGAAGTAAACAGTACAAATGGCCTTGACTGGATCAACTATCAACGGATAGACTTTACATTTGGAGAGACCATTTTTGAAATGTCATACTTTGAGAATCAATTTTTTCGAAAAATCAGACTTGAAATGTAACCTTAAGAAACTGTTTTAACACAAAACAAACTGTTCATCGTTCCTTAAACATTTTTCAGTCTCATATGAAAGTGACATCACAGAAAATTACACCAAAATCTATCTCTACCTCTCTTTTTACAAAGTCATTAATTATTTTGATATTTCACGTGAAAATTAAAAATAAAATTTGACAGATCATTTGATTTTTGAAGATAGCTTAGTTCACTTTTACCTAAATGTTCTCAATTTATATTTTAGACTTCAGATTTTTAAGCGCAAAAAAAGAACGTTTTAAGAAAATATTAAAGCATTTAGAGTTACATAAAATAAAATGCACTACTGAGTATCACTAACTCGTTGCAAAGAGTCTTTTTAGGAACGTAAACTTATATTTTAACATTTAAAAATATACCTACAAAATATAATGCACCTTGAAAATGTGTACATTAAAATAATTTCTCGAAAAATCTTAAATTAATAAGAGTATTTTTAACTTCCCATAGGAAGTTATTGTAATGTTAAATGTTTACATTTCTCGACGTTTCAAGTTCCCTAGAGTCGAAATAAAAGATTTTTAGAAAGATGTCTGTGCGTGCGTGTGTACGTACGTTCGTACGTCCGTATGTTTTCCGTTTCGACGTTTTTTTCGTCCTCCATGGCTCAAGAACCAGAAGAGATATCGACTTCAAATAAATTTTGTTATACAGATAATAAGGCAGAAAGTTGCAGAAAGGGCTTTAAAGAAAATTGCGTGGGTGTTTTTTTTACCATAGCAGTTTAAAAAAAGGTGAAAATTTTGGTTAAACCTAAATGTCTCATGAACCAATGACGCTAAATACTTGAATTAAATTTTATATTATATATTGTGACGTGATACAAAACAATTATATTTTTGGAAAAAAATCCAATTAGGGGTTTTTTTTATAAATCTAAAAAAACTGAAAAAAAATGTGTCACCTAGAAAATTGTACAACTAAAATATGATTTCATCTCCAAAACAATTTTTGCAACGAAAAATAATAATTTTGGCATTTGGTAAAATTTTGAGAAAAATCTAATTGACAGTTTTTTTTATAAAAAATAAAAACCTAAAAAAACAATACTCAAAGTTGGTAAAAATTGAATTTCGACTCAAATATCTTTTCAAAAACTTGAGACTTAGGCTTTAAACTTATTTTATCTTATAAAAAATATTGTTTTCAACATTCTGAAAAATGTTGAGAAAAATCGAATCTAATTTACATTTTTTTAGAAAAAAAAAAACCTAAAAAAAAATATGTATAATAACGGGTAAAAATTAATTTTCGACTCAAATATCCTTTCAAAACTGTGAGATATTGACTTTAAACTACTTTAATTTTTCAAAAATATTGTTGTCAATATTCAGTACAACTTTGAAAAAAATCGGATTGACAGTTTTTGTACAAAAAACTAAAAACCTTTAAAAAATTTAACTAAAGTTGGTAAACATTGATTTTCGACTCAAATATCTTTTCAAAAATTTGAGATTATGGCTTCAAACTAATTTTATCTTTTAAGAAATATTGTTTTCAACATTAAAAAAAATTTTAAGAAAAATCTAATTCACAGTTTTTTTTACAAAAAATAAAAACCTAAAAAAAAAAATTATAAAAGTTTGTAAAAATTGTTTTTCGATATAAATATCTTTTCAAAAATGTATGACATTGGCTTCAAACTAATTTTATCTTATAAGAAATATTGTTTTCAACATTCGGTAAAATTTTGAGAAAAATCAAATTGACTGTTTTTTTTACAAAAAATAAAAACCTAAAAAAAAACAATACTTAAACTTGGTAAAAATTTACTTTCGACTCAAATAAGTTTTCAAAAACTAAAAATTTTGGCTTCAAACTTATTTTATTTCACAGAAAATATTGTTTTTGATATTCAATAAAATAAAATTTACAAAAAATAATACTCAAATTTGGTAAAAATTGATACATATAGAAAAATTTTAAGCAAGACAAATCGACAGACAAGATGGGAAGTTATCAGTGTGGGTCGCAGCGCAGCCTCTTTTTTTAATTTAATTTTGTATGCATAAAATTGTTTAATTTTTGTTTTGAAATACTTTCGTTAAAAAATGTTGAACAGTTTTTGAGATATCGAATTTTGAAAAAAATAAATTAATGTTTTCTTTTTTAAAGACATCTGAATTTAAAACAGAAAAATGGTTATATGGCTTGGTTGAGCCAAGTGAGAAAAAAAATTTTAAAAGAATTTACCAAGCCTTTGTTTTTTTAATTTGAACTTTTGATTTCGTCTTAGAAAAATCTTGAAAAAAATCTAACTCGAATTTGTTTAAATCCTGATTTTCCAAGTTTGAACCCAATGGATCCAATGGTTTAGCTTTAGGCTGAAGGTGCTAGCCGGATCCACTTTTTTCCACTTATCTGCCATGTTAATATCATGTTTCATTAAAATCTGTAGTTCAGCGAATTTTCCTACTAATTCAATACTTTCTATTTGTCGCAAGTTAAAAATCACAAACCTCAATAAATTCAAACATGATAGAAAGACTTGTTACTGACATATTCGACGCATTACATTTTTACATGACCAGTAATTACGGCAAACAATACTACAATATCCCAAAGTTAGTAAACATTTCTGACCATTTGTACAAAATATGCGCAACACTATACGTCATTGTCAGTTGCTACGCCCGTATCCAATAGCACTCCTTTTGTAAGCTCGAATGATAAAACCAATTTGCTTGCAACACAGTTTGCTGTTAATTTGATGCTACCAATGAGTGACACGACTCCTCCTATACCTATACTAAAAGCGTAAACGATTCTATGAGACGAATCTATTCTATATAATGTATACGCTATTGTTCTGAAGAGGTGTTCCTCAACGCTGGCAAAACCACTGCGTACACTTTTCCATCTGTCTAATTCTACAGGTCACTTTCCGAGTGGGTGGAAAACTACATTTGTCTAGCCTGTCCCTAAAACAGGCGAATCCCACCCCCCACACCCAATTTCACTTACGACCCATCTTTCCAAGGTCATGGAAACTCTGATTAATTTTCAGCTTAAGAAATATCTTGAAGAACGAAAGCTTCTTAATGCCCGGCAGTATGGCTTTCGTTGCAATAGATCCACTATCTCATGGTTTATCTCACCGAGCAGTGGAACAAATCTTAAAATTGTTTTCGAGAAAGTAAAATTATTGCACTTGATATTTCTAAGGCATTTGATAGAGTTTGGCATCAAGCTCTCTTATTGAAAATGCGTGCTTTTGATTTTGATGAATCTCTTCTTTGTTGGGTTAGAAACTACCTTTATTCAATTCAGGTAGTATTGGACGGGTTCAAATCTGATATCCACAAAATAAACGCTGGTGTGCCAAAGGGCTCCGTTTTGTCTCCGACGCTCTTTCTTAATTTTATAAATGATCTTTTGTCAGAAGCTTCTAACCTACTAAATTGTTTCGCTGATGACAGTACCCTCAACTTTTCATAATCGTTTGTAGATTCTCATCCTTGTTCTTCGGATGTGAACTACCAACGGCAGGATATGATAAGCTCATTAAATTCTGATCTTGACAGAATTGTCCAATGGGGAATAAAAAATTGTGAAGAATTTAATGCTTCGAAAACTAAATGCTGTCTACTGTTTTAAAAGCGTAACCCTCCCCCAATACCACTATCCATGGGTAGTACTTGCATCGAGGAGATTGAACAGCTTTCAATTTAGGTTTAGTAGTTGTGGAGTGATCACATATTTGACATTGCCAAAAATGGTGCTATGTGCTTAGATTTTCTCAGACGATGCAAGAAGTTTTTTACCCCTTCTGATCTGGCTATAATTTACAAAGCTTTTATTCGTCCGAAACCAGAGATGAGTATTTACTTCATATGTAGCAGATCTACTTCATTAATTTATTTTTAATATCTGCTACGTAGCAACTTATTTCTACTTCGTTTTAAAATTTTTTCTAACGCACAAAATTTAATTTAAGATGTGTTGTATTGATTCATTTTTTGTTAACTGAAAAAACTTCGTTTTGATTTAACTGACAAAAAGTTAGAATTGTTAGAACTTTTGGATCCAAAAGTAATACAAACTGAAACATATCCGACAATCCTTGCACTTTTGAATGAATTTCCTTATTTTGATAATAATGTAACAAACATAGAAACTCTGAACTCCGAATTAAGAACGCTTATGGTTACTAAAAGTATAAAAATGAACGACGACGAAGATGTTGTTGAGTTTTGGACGCGTTTACACTCTCAGAAAAATATATTGGAAGAAGATATGTTTAGGGTGTTGCCCGACTATATGCTTACACTAGCTAGTTTACCGCATAGCAGTGCAGCAGCCGAAAAACGATTTTATTAATAAGAGAGTTTGTGGCTGGGCTGGAAGATTTTAAACCTCCCAAGAAGTTATTACGATATTTTTCAAAGTTTAAATATGTTCAGGAGGGCTACGTATTAAGAACCGATTAAAATCCTTATTATATGCATATACTTTATAATATTTTATGAATTTGTGTTATGTTTCCTTTAGAGGAAAATCTAATTTAATTTAAAACAGAATGTTCCTATTTATTTCAATGTAATAATTTACCTAAATAGTATGTACTATAATATATGAATTTGTGAAACTTGTTCTAGTCAATGTATGTTTTCGTTATATGGATGTAAAATAAAATGAAAATAAATTTTTTCATTATCTGCTACATATTTTACAAATCTACTTCGTTTTTTTGGGCAAAATGCTTCACTTTTCGGGCTTAGCATTCTCATCCCTGTCCGAAACTCGCCTATCATTGTTTTATCGTTATTTTTTATAAAAAATGCTCTAGTGAAATAGTCGGTTGCATTCCTCCCCTTAAACAATTCAACCGTAATATCCGTACTTCTAGGAATGCCCATCAGTTTACCCTTGAGCCTAATTTCAGACGTATAGTTAAGCAAAGGGATTCTTTCTTTAGTCGTACTCAGGGCCGTCGAGAGGAATTCCGGGCCCGGGACGGAAAAATCTCGGGCCCCCCCCCCCCTATTTACCATTTTTTTCAAAGTTCATGCCTACTGATATGGTACGTTCTAGTTTCATTTACGAATAGCATGAAATTGGTTGGAATTGACGGAAATAATAATTATTTGTTTGCAAAGTGAACCGAAAAAAGTGTTAATCATCAAATCAATCTCACGGGTATCGTCCAGTTTAGTTGAAATGGAGGATGGATAGAAAATTATTCTACATGCGAGTAAATCAGATTCCGAACAAAATCATACATTCAATTCGATATTGCCAACGACATGTTAGTAACTGATAATACGGTCGATTAACTATAAAAAAAAATTGCATGCAGATCTATTACCTACACTCAGAAAAAAGTGAACGGGAGCTATGCCTATAAAGTATTGTTACGGAAATTATAGGCAATTTTTCAATAATTTGGGTAGTATTTCAATTATTATTTGAAAAATCACTATAAAAATTAGGTGAACTTCCATTCTTTTTTTTAGATTTATAGGAATAGCAAAAATCGACGTTTTCCTATGCAAAATGGATGATCCCCCTATACTTGATAACAAATAGAACAATGTGTATTGGGAAAACACAAATAATTGTAATAAACAGGCATACTAGCATTTTGAGTAGGAAGTATTCCCTTACATTTTGTTGAAGTTGCAATAAATTGCTGGTTAATGTTACAATACGGTTAGGAAAATTACCGAACTACGGAAATACTACACTATTTGGGTGATATAACAATAAATTCTAGAAAAATACCATGCTTTTATTGTTGACATTCCAATAATTCATTGTTACAAAACATTATGGTGAGGCAATGAGTCAAAACACTATAATGTATGGGAAATATAACAAAATATGTAGGATATTTAAAAGATCTTAGTAAAAATGGATTATTTCCTACATTATATAGGAAAAAATTATGCCTGTTGTTTTGGAAGATTTCTAATAAAGTATAGTTTTGACAACATATCAAATTGGTGTTTAAAATTCAAATAAATATACAGCTTAAATACTAATAATTGTTGATAATTAGCAAATATTCCAAAGGAATAAAATAAATGTGTGAAAATAGAAATACAAAATTAAAAAAAATCATTTTATGGGTGCAATGCCAACTTAACGTCGACATTTATAGGCAATAAAACTAATTTTATAGCCTTGTAAGCTTTCTTCATATTGATAGCATTGCAATAACATATGGTAAATGCACCAACTAAAATTGGTTTCACTCGGTTTCCAATAAGGTATTGGAAAAACATCTTTATAATTGTGCACATAACCAATCGCTTCTACTCCCAAAATATTGAGGTCATATTCCAAGTCAATAGGTAAAATAGCTATATCGGATAGTTATTTTAACAATACATATGCTTGGAAACTCTTAAACGATCAGGGAAAATAGCTATAATGTAAAGGCAATACCACAACCATAATTGGCTTGTTACCAATATATGTTATTAAGAATACCTGATTTCTATGTGTAAGAAAACTAAAAAAATGGCGCTGTCACCTATAACGTTTGGGAAAGGCTTCAATACAAAAAGTTGGATACCCTTCATCTAATTGCGATCATTGCAATAACGTCTGGTAATACACCTACTTAAATTGGCGTCACTTGGTTTCCCATGATGTATTGGAAAATGATCTTTATAATTGTGCACATAAACAATCGCTTCTACTCCCAAAATATTGAGGTCATATTCCAAGTCAATAGGTAAAATAGCTATATCGGATAGTTATTTTAACAATACATATGCTTGGAAACTCTTAAACGATCAGGGAAAATAGCTATAATGTAAAGGCAATACCACAACCATAATTGGCTTGTTACCAATATATGTTATTAAGAATACCTGATTTCTATGTGTAAGAAAACTAAAAAAATGGCGCTGTCACCTATAACGTTTGGGAAAGGCTTCAATACAAAAAGTTGGATACCCTTCATCTAATTGCGATCATTGCAATAACGTCTGGTAATACACCTACTTAAATTGGTGTCACTTGGTTTCCCATATAGTATTGGAAAATGATCTTTATAATTGTGCACATAACCAATCGCTTCTACTCCCAAAATATTGAGGTCATATTCCAAGTCAATAGGTAAAATAGCTATATCGGATAGTTATTTTAACAATACATATGCTTGGAAACTCTTAAATGATCAGGGAAAATAGCTATAATGTAAAGGCAATACCACAACCATAATTGGCTTGTTACCAATATATGTTATTAAGAATACCTGATTTCTATGTGTAAGAAAACTAAAAAAATGGCGCTGTCACCTATAACGTTTGGGAAAGGCTTCAATACAAAAAGTTGGATACCCTTCATCTAATTGCGATCATTGCAATAACGTCTGGTAATTCACCTACTTAAATTGGTGTCACTTGGTTTCCCATAATGTATTGGAAAAAGATCTATATTATTGTGCACATAACCAATCCCTTCTAATCCCAAAATATTTAGGTCATATTCCAAGTCAATAGGTAAAATAGCTATATCGGATAGTTATTTCAACAATACATATGGTTGGAAACTCTTAAACGATCAAGGAAAATAGCTATAATGTATAGGCATTACCACAACCATAATTGGCTTGTAGCCAATATAGGTTATGAAGAACCCCTGATTTATATGGGTAAGAAAACTAAAACAATGGCGCTTTCACCTATAACGTTTGGGAAAGGTTTCAATATAAAAAGCTAAATACCCTTAATGCCATTGCGATCATTGCAATAAACGTCTGGTAAGACACCTACTTAAATTGGTGTCACTTGTCGTCCTATAATGTATTGGAAAGAGATCTATATTATTTTGTTAAAAACCTAATCCTTACCAATCCCAAAATATTTAGGTCATATTCCAAGTCAATAGGTAAAATAGCTGTATCTGATGGCTATTTCAACAATACATTTTGTTGAAAACTCTTATACAAATAATGAAAATACTTAAAATGTTATGGCAAAAGCCCAACCATTATTGGATCGTACCCAAAATTAGGAAAATTAGGTTCGTTAAAATACCGGCTCCCTTTGATTGAAAAAACTAAAACAGAAGAACTATCACCCATTATATTTAGGTAAAGTTTCAATACAGAAAGTTGAAACCCTTATTAGGTTTGGTATTACTGCAATAAAGTCGAGTAAACTTATCTATACGAAAAGGTATAGTTTTATTTCCCATTTTTTATAGCAAAAATATCTCCTTTTTGGGGATTTATTCAACTCTAAAATATTAAGGTTATATAAAAAGATAAATATACATAACTATTGTAACCTATACTCGTACCATGTATAAAATGGATCTTTAATTCAGGGCTTAGATTATTATTTTTGTCCAACATATGCCAATTATACCTATGTATTTCTGAAATTGATGCTTGCAACCTTTTCTCCTAAACTGTACTTAATATTCGGTACAGCATTAAGAACAGTAGAAATTTGCATTGGTTCAGAATGCAAATTTTATCTTTTCCAAAAAAGCTGTCAAAAGATTTTGTCTGAGCTCAAAAATGCTGCCTTGTGATAGGTTATAACAATTTATGCATTTCAAATATTGATGGTAAGGCATTATATGCTTTCCAATCTACAAAAAAGCAATATTTTCATTTTTAATTTCTACTTTAGCAAATACCGGTCATCTGGCTGTTTTATTTATTTTTATAAATTGAGGTTTTCCCGACGTAAAAATCAAATATTTGGATAATTATTCAATGACCTATTTAATTTACTTCAAGTAAAATGTGTGAATGATCTCATTTTGTTTTTAATTTGTCAGAATCCGTATTTTTCGGTTTGATTTGGTTGTAGATATTCGTTCCTTACAAAAGTTAAATGAGTGGCCCTGGTACAATTACGCTGGGCAACACTGTTTTGTTCCAGGCAATGATGTTTGGGTTTTTGCCTGTAGATTTTCATAGACTTAATCCGACTTCATCACTCTATCACACAAATTTTTTAAAATTTAACTTCTTTTTAAGGCTATCATAATTCATGAAGTACTTTTTTTTTATACAAATCGTGATGGCTTTCTAGATTTATAGTCCCTATCTTCAATATTTAGTTTAAATATTCATAGTATTTCATAAAACTTTCAAAAATCTTCATAAGTAAGTAGATTTTCCCTGTCTTACATAAATCTTTAAAAAAACGCTGAACCACTTTCAACAAGGGTTTCAACAGCAATTGTCAAAATCATTTGAAAGTAATTTTTTCTTTGAAACGAATCCGTCGTCTTTACAAACTACCACTTCATGTCTTTTGAAATATAAAAAAACCATGAAAACAATAAATTCATAACTGATTAGATTATCTTTAAACTATATCTAGAAGACGAAGATTTGCTCTTTGCATCGTACAATTTATTGTAAAGAACTTTGTTGTGATTAACCTAAGCCTTAAAAGCACTGTTTTTGGTTATCTTTAACGCTTTCGAAGAGCTATATTATAAAAACTTGCTGTCAGAAAAATTATATGGTGCGAGATTCGAATTAAGGACAACTTAAACCTTTAAAAAAGTATTGTTTTGATTACCGGACAGAAAAAACTTAATTTTGCCGATCAGTGTTATATTTCAAAGCTAAATTAAATATTATAAGTACCAAATAGTTTAATATAAGGTAAGTACCTAACCTGTGCATTGTTTTTTTTTTATAATTTTGAATATCATTTACATTTTCGATTCTTTAATTGCAGTTACTTCATCAATGGTTTTATCCTATTAACGAGATTTGGATGACAAATTCTAAGTTTTCATTTGCTTTATATACCGACATATTTTTGCAAGACGAACGCATATGCAGATTTATGAAGCCAATAAGCCCAACAAAAATTAATTTAAAGTTTTTGACATCAAAAGAAAAGTTATTATTCAAATTTATAGAAATAAAATCAAGTTTGTGCCATTAATGGCAAATCTCACATGCCGTAGGCGAGTAATTAAAATTAATTAATTAAGGACTCAAGTTCTTGTTTGACATTTTCAAAAAATTCCCATCACAGAACAAAATAAAAATAGCAAAAAATCCACCTTAATGTGAACATTTTGTTGATCAGAAGGCAGCTCACCAATACATAATGCCAATTTAGTTTGCGTTCAATATAGATTGCACAAATACAAACGCATTTCACTTATTTTTTGGATGCTCTACCAATACATATTGGTAATTTACATAAGTAGATAGAGAAAAAGGACGCGAAAAAAGTTATCCGCCATTGTATTCAGCCGTTTTATTCAGCATTCTTCTTTAATTTTGTTGTTTAACTTCGCGCCAAAAACAGAACAGAACGTTAATATTTGCTTTCATTATCGACCTATCTCGCTCAGTTGCATCTAAAAAAGAATGCAAGCTCAAAGGGTACTTATGTAAACATTTATATACGCATGTAATGCACATGTACATTAGGGTGCTTTTCTCGCGACTACTTTTTTCTTTATCTCTGTTCTGAAAAATTTAATGGGAAGAAAAATTAATTATTATTAATATAAGCTTAATAATATTTAGCTTAACAATAATATATCTTTACCAGACACCTATCGTTAATGGATACTTTGAGAGCTGGGGGAGATAATACTATAAAATTGCGCTGAGTCATGCAAATGTAAGGAAAGAAAAACAAGTTTGTGCCATTAATGGCAAATCTCACATGCCGTAGGCGAGTTATTAAAATTAATTAATTAAGGACTCAAGTTCTTATTTGACATTTTCAAAAAATTCCATTCACAGAACAAAAATAAAAATAGCAAAAAGAACCACCTTAATGTGAACATTTTGTTGGGGAGAAGGCATCTCACCAATACATTATGCCAATTTAGTTTGCAAAAATACAAACGCGTTTCACTTATTTTTTGGATGATATACCAATACATATTGGTAATTTACATAAGTAGATAGAGACAAAAGTTATCCGCCATTGTATTCAGCGGTTTTATTCAGTATTCTTCTTGTTTCAGACAGTTGCTAAAAACAATTGCCAAAAGCCGAAGTCAATCCATCTGAAGTATCCACTCAGAACAGATCTGAGAAAGAAAATTACCAAAGTTTTGTTTTTACGAAGATAAAAGTGGTTTGCAATTTTGAACAGGAGATAGCTACCTTTAATTATTGCAATTTTAAACAAAGTGAGTTTATTGATATTTTATTTTAAGGTTCTTATGGTGATAAAATTCATAAAAACGTGCATTTTTTTTTCAGTATCCCGAAGTCAATCCATCATCCACTTGGCAGAGATTTGGAAAGAAAATTAAAAAGTTTTTACGCAGTTAAAGTGAGTTCCAATTTTGAGGATTATTGAAATTATTCAAGTACGGTGGTTAACAAAGTGAGTTTTGCATTGATATTTTATTTTAAAGTTCATATGATGATTTAATTTATAAAAACATTTTATTTTTTTTGCCAATAATGCTTCGTCATTTGGGCAGCTCAAGATAAAACTCCATATTTAATTTTGTTTATATAACTGAATTTTTCAAAATGTGCAACACTGGTTCGTGACTTAGCCGATTTCTTTATTTGTTTATTAACTTCCCATAGGAAGTTATTGTAATAGGTCCGATTTGTCAAATTGAAAATTTCGACATTTCTCGACGTTTCAAGGTCCCTAGAGCCGAAATAAAAGATTTTTAGAAAGATGTCTGTGCGTGCGTGTGTACGTACGTTCGTACGGCTGTACGTCTGTACGTCCGTACGTTCGCGACGTTTTTTTCCTCGTCCATAGCTCAAGATAAATGCAGAAAGATGCAGAAAGGGCTCTAAAGAAAATTGCGTTTGTGTTTTTTTTATCATAGTAGTTTAAAAAAAAAGGTGAACATTTTGGTTAACCATAAATATCTCACGAATCAAAAACGCTTGAGACTTGAATTAAATTTTACATTATTATATTGTAACGTGAAACCAAACAAATATATTTTTGGAAAAAATTTTGTTTTTTAAAATTAAAAAAAAAACTGAAAGAAAAATGTTTGCCACCTCGAAAATTACAAGAATAAATAATGATTTTATCTTCAAAGCAATTTTGTGCAACGAAGAATAACGTTTTCAACATCAGGTAAAATTTTGAGAAAAATCCAATCGACAGTTTTTTTTATAGAAAAATAAGAACCTAAAAACAAACATTACTCAAAGTAGGTAAAAATTGAATTTGGACTTATATATTTTTTCGAAACTTTGAGATATTGGCCTTAAACTAATTTTATCTTGTGAGAAATATTGTTTTCAACATTCAGTCATATTTTGACAAATATCGAATTGACAATTTTCTTACAAACAATAAAAACCTAAACAAAATTAATAAAAGCTGGTAAAAATAGATTTTCGACTCAATTATCTTTTTTTAAGATTAAAAATATTTTCTTCAAACTAATTTTATCTTATAAGAAATGTTGTTTTGAACATTCGACAAAATTTTGAGAAAAATCAATCTTACAGTTTTTTAACAAAAAATAAATACCTTATAAAAGCATTACTAAAAGTTCGTAAAAATTGATTTTCGACTCAAATATCTTTTTTAAAATTAAAAATATTGGCTTCAAACTAATTTTACTCACAAAAAAAATATAATTTTCGACTTTCAGTCAATTTTTAATTAAAATCCAACAGACAGTTTTTTTTCATAAAAAATAAAATCTACAAGAAATAGTATCTACGCAAATTTGGTAAAAAATGATGTTCTGCTCTCGATATCTCGTGAAAAATAGAAGGTATTGACTTTAAATTCATTTCATTCATCCAATTTGTATTTGTTTATTTAAGAAATAAAAACTTTAGAAATGCTACTTAAATTGGTAAAATCTGATTTTTGAATAAAAATCTCGTTAACAAAAACTGATTTTGAAATCAAACTATTTCATTATATGCAAAATATTGTTGGTAATTTTTAAGAAACAAAACACGAAACCCTACAAACTTTTAAGCAAGACAAATCGATAGGCGGGATGGGAAGTTATCAGTGTGAGTCGCATCCCAGCCTCTTATTTTATATTTTCAGTTTAATGATTGCATTTGGTTCAATTTGGATTGTGTCGCGGTTATTTTTTATTTAACTGTCGAACGGCGCGCGCAAAGGGTAAACATGTGTATATATATGGGCATATCCACAGTATTTTTTACTTTCATGTTACCACAGCCTTAGAAATGAAATTGGCTTTTTCTAAGTGGATAGATTTTCGTATTATGACTTATTTCAATTATGTAACCTACTTGTGACTTGATTGGATTAAAAATTTTAATTAAAATTAATTAAAAAATAGGCTTAAATATTGCAAATTTCAAGCGTACCAGATGCAAAGTTATTAAGTTTTATAAACAAAAAACATTTACTTTTCTTAACTTGCAAAAATGTTGTTGTATGTAAAACTTGTTGAAATATGGACAAGCAAGCACGAATAGAAAGTTATCAGAGTTTCATCCCAGCCTTTTTTTGCGAAAGAATTTTTAAATGTTTCTAAATAATTGAACGAAGGCATCATCTGCAAATATTCAAATTTTATAATAGCTGAATGCATATTTTTGCTGCATTCTGTGTTCGCAGTTTTAAAGTAATTACAAAATAACAAGATTGAATACATCATAAAATTTGATTTTTTTAATTAGTATACATATATATGTATTGAAAAAATATGTATTTAAATAACTTTCCGTGTTTAATTGATTTTTAAACATTTCTTTTAGTTTGAGCACTGTCAAAAATTGAGAAAAAAGATTCAAATATGGACTTAGTCCGAGAAAAATTAAAAAATTGGAATATGGAGCACTTAACAGACGCTTTTATAAGTGAGTATTTTACATTTCTAGTTAAATAATATTTCTTCGTATATATTTCTATTAACACGCGTATTTATTTAATGTTTGTAAACTTTTTTGGGCTGTTTTTTAGAAAAAGACAAAACTCACTTGATTTTAGAAAAGTACAAATTCAAAATTAAATTAAATGTTAAAATGCTTTTGGAAATTAAAAAAAGAACAAATGTCAATTTAAAATTGAGCTTTACTTAAAAGTCTATATAAAAGTAGGCTTGATAGTGACGCAAATCTTAGTCCAAGATTTGGGGTTATACAAATTTATTATGTCATTTGAATTAGAAATACGCTTAAAAAATAAACCTCAATTTCAAAAGAATAATATATTTTGGATATCACTTCTTAACTTAGTCTACGAAGTTTTGTTTCATTTGCTAATAAACATCGATTTTAAGGACCATTTATTCAATGTTTTATAAGTCATTTCACATCCACTGCTAGGTGAAGAAATCGACGATGAAGCCTTTGTTCAACTAGAATATGTAAATGTTTGTGAAATTATTAAGAAAGCTGGCCCAAGAATTAAGTTTTGGAATAAATTTGCAGCTGAATATAAGAAGAACGAAAACGTAAGATTGATAAAAAATCCTATATCAGGAGTA
Organism: Eupeodes luniger; assembly: GCA_951509635.1. NCBI lineage: Eukaryota > Metazoa > Arthropoda > Insecta > Diptera > Syrphidae > Eupeodes > Eupeodes luniger. Next base: position 46,771,368 of record OX608073.1, read on the forward strand.
AAACTCCACAAAACTTGATTATATTTGCAAAAAAAAAGATTTATTTTCACTTCATATTAATTATATACATAATATCAGTGGCCATACAGCCAATACAATACTAAAAATTATTTCGAATCGTTTAAATATAAATATGATAATATTAATATGTACAATAAACCCATTTTTATATTTAAACACACAATATTAAGTTGTCTTTTTTATTTATCCGCTTTGAAACCAATTTGTTCTTTCTTTTCCCCAACATAATCGAATAAAATTTGTTCCCTTCTTTACAACTCGGGATAATTTTGTTCCTTTTTATTTCGCTACGAAATGTAAGCTGGGTTTTAAAGAAACCAATATCATCAAATATATCGAGATACGTACTTTCCTAAATTTGTCAATTAGAAAGAAATATGAAAAAATGCATGTACCTAACATAACACAACATATGAATTCATTTTATTTTAAATCAATTCCTTTTTAATTGTTTTTAATTCCTAATATATAACCATGTTTAAAAAAAATATTAGATTGATGTAGTGTCCATCGACACGCTATCTGATGTTACCCAGCCACTTTCTCCCTGGACTTCAAGCTCAATCGAGATTGAAAACATCGAAGACTTGGATAAAACTCTTCAATTTGTAAGTATATATTATTTCGTACTCTTTAATGAACAATATTATTTCTAGAAAATGGTTGCATTAATAATAATACTATGGCTATAATCGAAGTTCCATAAATTATGCGGAACTTATCGAATGTTCTATTAACTAAATATAATGAGAGCCTTTTTCATTTTTTTTTATAATTACCCTCTCTTTAAAATTAAGTCGAGCATTTTCTACTTACAAAACAATTAAGCTACATTTGTGTTTATTTTTTTTTAAAGGTCCTAGAAGATCAATCAAACGCAAATTGTTCAAACCAAAACCGTACATCTATTCCTAAAGGAACAGTTAAAGAATATCTATCTCATGGTGAAGGCAAAGTGCTAAAAACATTTTTTAAATCACACGGAAAACTAGACCAATTTAACAGAAATCGTTTAGCATCTATTATCATTGCTAAGGAGTTTGAGTTGGTTAACAGTTCGAATGAAAATGACTTTAAAATAACCACAGAAAGATTTAAAGAACTCACACAACAAATACTCGAAATTTTTCCTACTGAATCACCATCTATATACTTCAACCCATATATGAAAGACACGAAACGAAGGGCATCTGGAAAACTGTGGGAAAGATTGCAAACATTTAAAAAAACAATTCGACGATCTAAGACACTCTCAATCCAACATTCAGACTCAACATCAACAATTAAAACCTCGGAAATTGAAAAAATTAATGAAAAATTACAGTTCCTTTATAACTATCTAGAACCATATGATAAAATTGTTGAATTTTGGAATGATACTGTAGAAGCAAGGGCTGAACTTCTTAAACCGGAATCAATTCTAACAATAGGTTCATATGTGGACAAATTTCCTATTTTAAAGAGTGCTGAAGGATATAAGCTTTATAAAATAGATTTTGACCATTACTACAAGGACAAATCAAACAATTTGCTACACAAGTGGACTGAAATAAACACGAAACTCATAAACATTGCTGAAAAGAAAAATAAACCAGAAATAAAGAATCTTTTAACATTTAAAAGCAACATAATTGGATTCTTCCTTCTACCATATCTTTTATCCACTCCAGTCTTAGGAAAAAGAAAACTTACACAGACTAAACGCAGCACGAAGCTTGAAAGTGCTAATTCCTTTTTTATTTTTGTTTCGGTAAGATTGTTTGTATGACTTATAAATATATTATATTTAAGTTTATCATTTCACATTTTTCTTTCTGTAGTTTTTAGTTGTTTATGCATTAAATCATAATTTATTATCTAAACAAATTTAAATTTTCAGTGCTCAAGCCGAATTCAAGAAAAGTTGGTAGAGGTAAGGAGATTGCTTCAAGTCAATAAGCAAACCTTACAACCCACTGTAATTCTTGTGGGCGAAAATAAGGCTGAAATCACGGAGGCGTATTTAGCTATTGATGACAGTCTGTACAACTGCGAAGGTCCCATAGAGGCAATAGATGCATGCTTCAAGAGCTACACAGCATTGAACGCGAAATTTCCTGAGTCCTCCCATCATATTTGGATGCTCATCCAAAAGTACATTTATAATATCAGTACCGTACACGACAAAAATTACACAACAGTTAATTCGCTCATAAGCGACCTTACGTAAGTCCTTAGCATTACAATTATTTTTTGCTTAAATATATTAAAAGTGAAGTTAATATAAATTATTTTTAAAGAGAATTCTTATTTTAAATGGAGTGCTTCAAATGTGATGTATTTCATGCATCATTTCAAACTTATGTTCAACATTTGAAACATAAACATAAATATGTAAATATATATAAATGTAAAAAATGTAAGGAAGAAAGATCATTTATTTATTTTAATAGTTTTAAAAAACACATAAGCAAGCATTTTATGAATCCTTTGGATAAATGTGCAAAACATTTAACTGAAAAAAATACTCACTTAATTCCTTATAATACAATTGATGTTGAAAACCCACTTCAAACTGAGGGTTCACAACAAGAAAAAAGCATTGACATTCTAAGAGATAATGCTAATTTAGAACTCATTTCGAACCTCTACAAGAAAAATAGTATATGTAAAAAGGACGTGCAGTACATAGTAACAGCTTTTGAAGCCTATTTTAAAAGCGATTTCCTTAAAACTCTTTTTAAAGGTTGTAATACAAATTATGCGCAGGCTATACAAAATCCTTTCAAATATATCTCGACAGAATATAAACGAATAAACATGTTAAGAGAAAATGGTTTGTACTTTTCTTCATCGTCTGCCACTATAGGCAATCGATTAGATTACACAAATCTTGAAAATCGCACAATACTTCAAAACATCACAGTAAAGGAAAAATATATTTCACTTAAACTTTATATGATTGTGTTTTTAGAAAATAGTTCGGTTTTCGATCATATAATGGAGTATATTAACGAATTGAAACTTGAAACCAATTCTGTTAGTAATGTAATGCAAACCGCATTTTGGAAAGAAAAAGTTACTCAATATTCTTCTCAATGTATTGTATTACCATTACTTGTATACTTTGATGACTTCGAAGTTAATAACCCTCTTGGTTCAAGGAATGGCTACCAAAAGATAGGTGGCGTTTACGTGTCGTTTCCGTTTCTTTCGCCGCTTTATCGTTCCAAATTAGAAAATATTTTTGTGACATTATTGTTTCATACACTTGACAAAAAAGCATACGGTAATAGCGTCTTTCGGCCCCTAATTGATGAATTGAAAGACCTTGAAATTAACCCCTTAAAAATATCTAATAAACAGGTTTTCTTTGTCCTTGTTTCTTGTATAGGTGATAATTTAGGACTTAATTCCATGCTTGGCTTCACTGAAAGTTTTTCTTGTAACTTTTTTTGCAGAATATGCAAAATGCAGAAGAGTGATGCACAAACTGCCGTTACAGAAAATCCTTTCTTGATTAGAAATCCGAAAAATTATGCAGATGATTTGAAAAAACATGACGTAAAAAAAACTGGTATTTTATCATCCTGTATATTCAATGAACTTCGCAATTTCCATGTTTGCCGAAATTTTAGTGTTGATTTACTTCATGATCTTTACGAGGGTATTTGTGGTTTTGAAATAGCATTTATATTGCATTCATTTATTAAAAATACAAAATATTTTACTTTAGAAATATTAAATAATAGAATTATAGGATTCTTTTATGGGCGATTCGAAGGTTTAAACAAACCTCAAGAGCTCAGGATGGATAATTTAAAAAATCATAAGCTAAGATATTCAGCTTCAGAACTAATATGGTTTATGAAATACCTGCCACTTATTATTTCAGACTTAGTGCCTCAATCCGACATTCTATGGAATTTTTTTTTAATTTTAAAAGAAATAATAGAACTACTCTTTTTAGAAAGCATTGACGAACAAATTATTAGTTGCTTGGAAAATTTAATAAGAAAGCATCACACTTTATATTTAACTCATTTTAAAATGCCACTCAAGCCAAAGCATCACTTTCTCACTCATTATCCATTCATAATGCGAAAATTTGGCCCGTTGAAACAATTTTGGGTTATGAGACATGAAGCAAAGCATAAAGAATTGAAACAAATTGCTAATTCTACACGATCTCGAATAAATATTTGCCATACAATTGCGGAACGGATTCAGCTATCATTTTTCCAAAGTAAATTTCAAAATGATTTTGAAAATAAGATAATTTCTGGAAAAGAAATCAAATGTTTTAACCCTTTCAAAAATATTTCTGTTTATATTGCTCAGTTGAAAAACTTGGACAGCAATACTAAGTTTTGTAAGTGGACAACAATTTGTGATATAAAAATTAAAATAGGAATGGTAATAGAATTTAATAACATTGATAATATTCCATGCTTTGGGCTTGTAGAATTGATAGGTATAGTGCGCGAAGCAAATATTTTCTGCGTTTGCAAGCTACTGAAAACAATGTTTTTTGATAGGCACAATTATGCATTCTTGGTGGAAAAAACGAATTTATTTAAAATTATTGAGTTTAAATTAAATGTAACAAATATACGTTCTATAATTTTATCTAATGGGGAATTATATGTTACTTAACTATTTTAAATGTAATTCCACCCTATATCACGTTTACCTACGTTTTTATAAGAAATAGTTTCCTACAACAATAATAATATCTATTATTGGCTATTCTAAATAAGATTCTTTTATATAAATTTCCTACATTATAATCAGAAAGACGAAATTTTAAATGTCTCTTAACGTTTGCTTGATAAGATTCTTTTATATAAATTTCCTACATTATAATCAGAAAGACGAAATTTTAAATGTCTCCTAACGTTTGCTTGCATACGGTTTTAACTTAAGAATTACATTTCTTGTTTAAAATTCCTTTTTTTTTCTTTAAATCAAAACAAAAAACAAGCTTCAAAAGCTACACAGCATTGAACGACAAGTTTCATAATTATATTAAAAGTATAATTATTCTTTTATATTCTTCACACTTTTCATAATCAGAATTCCTTTTTCTTTGCTCCTCATATCATTTGGATGCTTATCCTAAAGTACATTCATTGTTTCAATGACACGACCAGAATCACACTAATGTTAAATCACTAATAAGCAGGTAATTTGATTTCTAAGCAAACAAAATATCTTTTTAAAATATAAACAAAAAGAAAATCTTTATTGTTTTAAATTGAGTTCCAAAAATGTAATGTATTTCATGATACATTCAAAACTTGTGTTCAACGTTTGAAAATGTCCAGCAGAACAATAATTTATTTTAATAGTTTTAAGGAGTACCTATGCAAGGATTCTACAACTTTTTTGATACAAGTACAAATCATTTTCAGAATTTATCATTGTTTAAATAACAATACTGTTCACTTTTATTACAGCTTTTTCCAATTAATCTCATGATTAATTTTAGAATTTTTTTGGTTGGGTATTTTTTCATCTTGTTAATAAACACACTTCCAAGTTAAAGTGCTATTTATCAGAGGGTTCATAATTTGCTTGATATCGTTATTTTACTCATGAGACATGCGTTATAATATAAAATTTATAATTATATTTTATACTTTTTCTTTGTTAATTCCTTAATAACATACTTGTAATAAATATAAGTTTATTTTGTAAAATCAAATTTATCGTTAAATTAAAATATGATGTAACAAAATATAAAGACTGTATTTCTCTCATTGAACCTTCCATAAGAATGGTCAAACATTTACCGAATTCAATTATTTTTCAATTTTCGGATACGTTTGGGTATTTTGGGTAAAGATTTTCTGAATTTTCGCAAAAACATTTCAGATTTAATATTGCAATGTACAAGTTGGACTCAATGAAGATCTTATAAAGTAAGTATTTTTGATGTTGGGATTTCAGCAATCAATTAAAGTGCAATCCCAAACTAGAAATGTAATCTTCAAAACTTGTTGGGAATATCAACAATAATGATAGGTTATAAACCATTCTGTATACGTATTTGATCAATAATTGTTGCGATTGTATCAATAAATTTAGGAGAAACCCCAAAATTTAAAGGAAAACTACAAATCAAATTGGGAATTCCAACAACAATTTTAGGTAAAACCCCATTATTTATATGCAATGTATAAATTATTGTTGCAATTTTAACGATAAATTAAGGTGCAATCCCAATATCAAAATGTAAGCTACAAAATCAGTTTGGAATGTCAACAACAATTATAGGTAAAATCCCACAATTTATATGCAACTAATCAATAATTGTTGGGATTTTAGCAGTAAATTAAGGTGCAATCCCAAAATAAAAAGGTAATCTTCAAAACTTGTTGGGAATACCAACAATAATGATAGGTGATAAACCATTCTGTATACGCATTTGATCAATAATTGTTGGGATTGTATCAATAAATTTAGGAGAAACCTCAAAATTTATAGGAAAACTACAAATCAAATTCGGAATTCCAACAACAATTTTAGGTAAAACCCCATTATTTATATGCAATGTATCAATAATTGTTGCAATTTTAACGATAAATTAAGGTGCAATCCCAATATCAAAATGTAAGCTACAAAATCAGTTTGGAATTTCAACAATAATTATAGGTAAAATCCCACTAATTATATGCAACGAATCAATATTTGTTGGAATTTTACCAATAAATTTAGAGCAAATCCCAAAATAAAAAGGTACTCTTCAAAACTAATTGGGAATATCAACAATAATTATAGGTGATATCCCATTTTTTATAGGCATTTAATCAATATTTATTGGGATTTTAGCAATAAAATTTAGAGCAAATCCCAAAATAAAAAGGTACTCTTCAAAACTAATTGGGAATATCAACAATAATTATAGGTGATATCCCATTTTTTATAGGCATTTAATCAATATTTGTTGGGATTTTATCAATAAATTTAGGTGAAATCTCAAAATGAAAAGGTAATCTTCAAAACTAGTTCGGAATTTCGACAACAATTATAGGTATAATCCCACTATTTATATGCAACGAATCAATATTTGTTGGGATTTTAGCAATAAATTTAGAGCAAATCCCAAAATAAAAAGGTACTCTTCAAAACTAATTGGGAATATCAACAATAATTATAGGTGATATCCCACTTTTTATAGGCATTTAATCAATATTTGTTGGGATTTTTTCAATAAATTTAGGTGAAATCCCGAAATGAAAAGGTAATCTTCAAAACTAGTTCGGAGTTTCGACTATAATTATTGGTAAAATCCCACAATTTATATGCAACGAATCAATATTTGTTGGGATTTAAGCAATAAATTTAGCGCAAATCCCAAAATAAAAAGGTACTCTTCAAAACTAATTGGGAATATCAACAATAATTATAGGTGATATCCCACTTTTTATAGGCATTTAATCAATATTTGTTGGGATTTTTTCAATAAATTTAGGTGAAATCCCAAAATGAAAAGGTAATCTTCAAAACTAGTTCGGAATTTCGACAATAATTATAGGTAAAATCCCACTATTTATATGCAACGAATCAATATTTGTTGGGATTTTAGCAATAAATTTAGAGCAAATCCCAAAATAAAAAGGTACTCTTCTAAACTAGTTGGGAATATCAACAATGATTATAGGTGATATCCCAGTTCTTATAGGCATTTAATCAATATTTGTTGGGATTTTATCAATTAATTTAGGTGAAATCCCAAAATGAAAAGGTAATCTTCAAAACTAGTTCGGAGTGTCGACAATAATTATAGGTAAAATCCCACTATTTATATGCAACGAATCAATATTTGTTGGGATTTTAGCAATAAATTTAGAGCAAATCCCAAAATAAAAAGGTACTCTTCAAAACTAATTGTTAATATCAACAATAATTATAGGTGATATCCCATTATTTTTATGCAATGAATCAATAATTTTTGGTATCTTATCAATAAATTTGGATGAAATACCAACATTTTATGGTAATGTACAAAACCAGTTGGGAATTCCAACAATAATAATAGTTATAATCTCATTTTAGATTTCAAATTTAGCAAATATTATTGGTGGTTACCAGTTAAATTTAGTTAGAATCGCTAATAGAAAAATTAATTAGCCATCATTCGGGTATTTCAACTATAAATATAGAAAAAATCCCTTCCCAGATGTTTAATATAACTATAATCATTGGGCTTTTCCCATAAAATTTGGGTGGAAACTCTATAAGATGTAGGCAATATCAAACATTATTTAGGTATGTAAGCAATATTTTGTAGTAATCGAATTTGGTTGAATGGAATTGAATTGAAATGATATACCTATACAACTTTTCATTACCAATAAAGTACTGTCAGATATCCAATACATTTTTGTGGGTTTTGTAACAATAAAAAGTAGAAGTCACGAAAACGCCTATATATATGGTTGCATTATACGTGAAAATTGAGCTAAATTACCAATAAGTTCTCTGAGTGTACTATGAAAATGAAATAGAGCGAAGTAAAAGTATTTGAAATTTGTCTTTAAAAAAAACTATGTATTTTAAAAGGTTAACATTAAATACTCTTTATTGTTTTACTTTATATTAAAATATTATCACAATGTTTTCATTAAAGTAGTTTGCACTCAATGAAATATTTTATTTTTGAAAACGAGCTTTCCTAGCTTTCTGAGCAGCAAAACAACTTATAATTGCATCGAAATTCAATTTCCTTGACAAAGGTGCTTCAAAGCATAGTGTAGCAAGTCCAGAAACACGATCTTGTGATGAGCACGAACGATCAAAATTCTTTATTCTGGCAAGGGCGCTAAATGAACGTTCGGCACTAGCTAAGATTACAGATATGGTGGAAAACACACAGAGAGCAACACAAATGTTGGGGAAAATCGTCTCCAAGTTCTGGGAATAAATAGAATTGAACAAACTCAATGGCGGAAGTTCTGCTTCAAAATTGGCTTCATAAATGTGTTTCAGATGAATTATTTCTTCTTTCAACTCTTGAGACACATGCGAGTTATACTTTTAAATAACCCTTGTAGCGGAGTTTTTAATCTCAATTTTGTCCATTGTTGAAAACTGCCATAAAAATGAAAATGTAGCATTCAAATTTTTCATCGTATCGAACCGACGAAAAATTCCAGATAGAATTGAATCAACTATGACGTAAAAGGTGTTTCTCTTGAAATTTATTTCTTCGTCTGTTTCAATTTGCATTCTGGCTCTTCGATGTTCTACAAAATGTCTCTTTAATTGCCTTTTTCAGTTCGATGGAAACGATTCTGGAACATCTCCCAATCCAGTAGCAACTGCTTTGCATTCAGATAAAATTTGATCCCATCCGTTTCGAATAATGTTCAAATCGGACATCAAGTTGTCGAGATAATTTCAACGTCAATAGTTATGTTTCTGGCTTGAAGAATGATACTTCTTTCATTTATAGCGCTAGGAACCTTGCACCAAATCGAAGACATCAGGACGCATTCAAATGTGTGCATATATATTTTAAAACGCCATTTACATCTCTTCGAGCTTCATCAGTTAAATTAATATCACTTAAGGCTTCTAATGATGTTCTAACGTTTTTCAGATGATTTGCAAATGGTTTCACTGCCTCAATTCTAGCTGACCATCTTGTATCGGAAAGTGTGTGAAGGGATCCGGCCACATTTTTCTTAAGATTTTCCCAACGTTGTGCTGCTAAACAAGTTGAAACACTTTTGAACATCACCAAAGAATGTGATTGCGGCAGTACAACATTTCGTTATATACACACTTTGAAGTGATTTGATATCCTTCAAATCTTCAGTAAACAACTTATTCAAAATATTAATTAATTAATATTACGAAAACCACAATTGAAAAACGTTTGCGTGGGATTTTCCGGTCTCCCGAAACCGAATCAAAAATATCGTTCCCAGCAGAAACAAAAATAGAAGAAAAGAAACTTTATAAAAACAGAAACCGAAATAAATATTTGTGTTTTGTTTTAAGTTGCCGGGCCCCCTATTTTGACTTTAAAAATTTTCAAAACAAAATAAATTTTAAATTTACGTTAAATTAAATAAGAAAAGCAAAACAATTTATTATAACTTTCTTTCAATAGTTCAGAGTTGCCCAATTTTTCATTAAATATTAACAAAAATGTACGCCAATAATAATCAGGGGCCCACATCGGCAATCTTGTGACTGATAGATTAGTAGATAACATGCAAACAGGGGCCCGATTGCGGAAGCATGAATGATTTTAAATGTTCGGGCCCCTAAAAATAAGTGGGAATAGGTATGTATGTTGATGATGAATATAGAGTATATTTAAAAAAAATCTCTTCATTGCTTATAATTTTACGGGCCCCTAGAAAATCACGGGCCCGGGGGGTTTCCCCCCCCTTTCCCCCCCCTCTCGACGGGCCTGGTCGTACTACACGAATGTGGAATGCTTTACCAGACTCAATATTTCCCACTCATTATAATGTACAGACATTCAAAACTAATGTACATCGGCATCTCCTTTCTAATCCTGTCGACCCATCCTAATTGCTCACACTGTGTTTAATCATTATAAGGGTATTCCTAACCCCTTTAATGCACGCTCGATATAGAAAAAAAAGTGCACGACTGGGTCGCACGAACTTGCTCCTGTATGCAAAGAGTCTGTTTAAAAAAGTATCTATATAATATTTAAAAATATACCTGTAAAATAAGTTTGTCTTCAAAGATATATATGCCATTTTATTTGTCGAAAAAACCTCCATTTTTCAATTTTTGGGAGGGGGTTACATTTAATACAGTTAAAATAATTTAAAAAAAACTAATTTAAGATTCAAAATTTTACCTGAAAAATAAGTTTGTCTTCAAAAATTTAAATGCCATTTTATAAATCAAAAAACCCTTGATTTTTCAAATTTTTTTTTTGAAAATCGTTAGAGCGGTTTTTTTTTAAATTAATTTTTTATATATAAAATTTTTCAATTTTGTTCTAAAAATATTTTTGGTATGCAGTTGTTTAGAGATTGTAAATATACGCTCTAAATTTCAATTTCGTAAAAAAATGTTCACCCGTTTTTGAGATATAGAATTTTGAAAAAAAAAATTTCAATATTTTTTTAAAAATCCAAACAATAAAAAATTGCACTTTTGATAATCAAATATTGTTAAGGCAATATAAGAGCTCGTTCAGAAAAAAGAATTATTGAAATCGGTTCAAAAGTTGCTGAGAAAATTAAAAAACAAAAAAACGGTTCTATGAGCGGTACCTTTCCTGAGCAATACAAAAATATGTTTTTCTTATTAAAAGAAGCCAAGTTAAAAAATAAAATTTTAGAGAAAATTTAAAAAAAATCTATCGGTTTGTTTTTGAGAAAATTCGAATTTTCGTTTTTTGACCAAAAAAATTGTATGGGGGCCACTGTTAGTTTTGATCTTAAAAAAAAAATGAAAAAACGCCTAACGCAAATCTGCTCAAAACCTTAACTTCCAAGTTTGAACTCAATCGACCCAATGGTTTAGGCTGTAGGAGCGTGGACAGACAGACAAAATTGACCGGACGGAATCGCGGGACCCACTTTTTTCGACTTCTCTACCATCGTAATATCATGTTTGATTAAAATCTCGAGTTCGAAATTTTGCACGAATGCAAAACTTGCCATATAGTTCCTATATGTCGCAAGTAAAAAATGAATACCTACTAAATTTCGACATAGTGAAATAATGTTTTTGTCTTGTTTTTCAGTTTTTAGGAGCATAATTTTTCACTCTTATGGTTGAATACTATTTGGCGGTTTTTATTATTTTTAATTTTTTTTTAAGAGCAAAGTGTTGACATTTGAAATATATTAGTTGTTATCTTGAAAATTCAGCCAAGTCAAGTCATAATATTTTAAAAATTATAGATTTTATTTTTTTATCCCCACTGTCTGTTACATATTCAACTACCCATACTGAAAAAGCATTAATACAAGCACTATTTTGTTCTCAAGTAGAAAAGGACTTTCCATCTTGAGCCAAAAAGGACTCTTCGTTTTCTTCAACAAAAAAAAAAAGATAAAAAATAAAAATAAAATAAAATTGTTTGTTATTATTATATTATTTGGTCCTTTAATGGTATTCGAAAACTCACATTCGAATTTTGTTATTTTTTGGTTTAGTTGTTATACGACCTAATGACCATAAATTTCGTCGTCCTCCATGCAACAAGGATCCATTTAACTGTAATTTTATTTCAGACAGCCACAGCCACAGCACAACACTCAACAATACCAAAAATGGGGGGCAATGGTTTTTGGTCCAGAAGGAAAGGAAGACATCTTCATTGAGTATGTCTTTTGTACCATAACCATCAGCTAAGATATAGTTGTTGTTGTTTTCTGTTGAATCCGTTATGACCCTTAAACCTCCCAAAAAACAACCTATCTGTCTATACAGTAAAAGTCAGACTAAAAGGACATGAATGCAATTTTTATTGTTTGGCCACTTTGTCTAATTCTATTTTCGGGTTAACCATCTCCGTCGAGTCCACGACGACCGACGACGTTATGGGTAGTTAGATACTCCTTTGGAGTCCGGAGTCCTTGTTTGTTATTTTTTTTGTTTATTTGTGTCATTTTTGTTCTATTATTTATGAGTGGAAATGTCATTGGATAACATTTTTATTTGAGCCTTCAGGTGTTGTGGTCTTCGAATATAATGCATTTCTCTATTCCTGCCAGACAATCGATTCTGATAGTAAAAAAAAAAGAATATACAAACCTTAGTATAAGAAGATGGAAAATTTTTATTTATGACTTGGTTCAATGTTATCCAATTAACACAGCGGGAATGAAACCCATTGGTAGTTATGGTAGTCGTTAGAGATATATCTCATGAGACTCCTTTTGTGTTGAAAGAAATTCATTGCTTCTGATTTTGTAGGTGGGGATATGGAAGCTACATTATTCTTAGGTTTATTATACCTCTATAAGGTAGGAAGGTACCTATGAACATTTATAGAGGTGAAAGTCAAGTGGATGTCCTATTTGGTTTAATATTCGATTAATAATATTTTCCTCGATCTCTCGGTGGCGGTCGGTCGGTCGACAGAACTCTCTGTGGCATCTTTATATCGTGAAGAAAATTTCTATCTCTCATAAAAATGTTATAACGACAACATATTTTTATATGAAATGGTTTCTTTTTTATCATTTTTATTTTCTTTTTTTGTTGGTAGTTTGCTTTGATATGATTTAACCTTTGGATAAGAATTGGAATAGCTATACATAAAGTTAGGTTGGGATAGGTAAGGTGTTGTCACAGTTGTCTCGACACTGTCACTACTAATTAACGACCAGGCTTCTTATAGAAATATTATAAATAGAGGTGGGTCCATTCACTAAAAATGCTCTTCATTAAAAAAATTCTAGATTGAATTACAAGCGATGTCAATTGATTGTTTGGGCTGATAATTTTTTTTTTTAATTTTTAGAAATTTTGAAAGGAATTTATTTTGTGAAATTAAATTTTTGTATTTGATAATGTTTTAGGATACTAAGCATTATTAAACAAGAAAAGAAAACATGAAGTTATTGGACATCCATTCAGCAACTCCCTCTTAGTTGTTTCTGTTATTTTTTCCATAACGTTTTTTATATACATGCCTATATTAAATAGTTAAGAAATTTTAGAATTTTAAAATGTTAGAACGCAAATGTTTATCGTGAAGTGTAATGTGTTGCAATAGAAGGCCACCCACACTGATAACTTAATATTGGTGCCTTTAAAAATTTGCTCCTGATATTTTTTGTAATTTGCCAAATTGTCAATGAAAATTCGTGGATACAATAAAACACAATGAATGTAAAAAGCCCTCGATATAATTACTTTCCAATATAAAAAAAGGGATTTATAATTTTTTAACACTATAAAGTTCATGATAAATTAAAAATAATTTTAAAAAAGTGAATAGAAACACAATCACAATCTATTAGTTCACTACGTAGTCTGATCATCATAAAAATCACATGGACGTTATTGGAATCCTTAAAATAGTTTTTCTCTGCAAGGTTATGATTTAATCTGCTGTAAGTACTTCTGTACAAGGAATTAGAAGCTTCAGCAATATATCCAGCTCTACATTTCTTATCAAACTTTAAAATGACTTCATACAAGAGGTGTTTAGCGGCTGATAAATCCTCGATGGGTAAATTAAAATTAGTTTGACATTCCTCAGCAAGATCTTGCCCACTCTCGGTACCAACTATTTTGATCTTGTATCGCTTTTATGACCACTCTTTTTACGACCCGTGAATTATTCAATTTAAAAACGTTGAGCCATAAGTCCGCTTGGAATTTCAATGTTTTTATAAACAAAGGAGAGAGACCCGTTTCCAGCATGATGCGTGTTTTTCGGCAAATGAAATATTCTTTTTATAAAGTTCGTAAGGAGTTTTTTAACCGAATTGTAATTTTTACATCCTCATACCTGCGACCCATATAAAAGTATGCTCTCAGCTACTACTTCAAAGTCTTTAAACTTGCTATTATGCGCTACCCACTTATTCATGGAGAATTGTTTCCATGCCATATTAATAGCAGTTTTTGCCTTAACCAATTTCTCCTTTAAGTGTTTCTCCATACCTATTCAAATTTTTTGTAACAGTAATTCCAAGGTATTTGTAGTGTCGCACACATTCAATATTTTTTGAAGTTAAAGTTCCATTTTTCATTTGATGCATTACGTCCACCACCACTTTTAATAATCATAACCTTTGATTTGTCGATATTATTGTTAAATTCCATAGCTGGCAATACTGGTAGACCCTATTAATCATGAGCTGCAGGGTTGACTATATCGTCTGCGTACAGAAGTTCCTTAATTCGCATCCCTGCGAAATCTATTCCACCCGGCAGGTAGTCTAAGTTTTTGTAGTTTTGAGAAGTATTTAATTTTGAAAAAAAAAATTGGATTTTAACAACAAAATTTTGTGCATAAAATGAGTAATTTTAGAGTCATTTCTCTCGAGATATTTGAGTCTAAAACCTTTTTTTTAACAATTCTTAGTAGTATTTGTTTTTTTGTTTTTCTTAACTGTCAATAAGTTGGTTGGTTTTTGAGTTTATCAAATGTTAATAACAATGGTTTTCGTACGATGAAATCAGTTTGAAGAGAATTGAATGTATCAATTTTTTGTCGAAAAACAATTTTTATCACTTTTTAGCCATAGGAGGTTATTGTAATCAGACCGATTTGTCGAATTCAAAATGTTGACATTTCTCGACGCTTCATGTTCCCTAGAATCTAAATCAAATATTTTAGAGGGATGTCTGAAATGTTTTTAACAAAAAAAAAAACTTAAAAAAATCTACTACTCTTAAAGATTTGGTAAAAATTGAATATTTTTATGTTATAAAATATATTATTTTTAAAATTTATACAAATTTTTTTTATAAACCTACAATAACAAAAAAAACTGATTAGAAGTGGTTTCCGACTAAAGTATTACTACAGGGTGGGGCGTGGTTACTTCCTTATTTTAATCATAACACAAAAAGTATTTGCAATATTCCATTCAGTAGTCAATTTTTAAAATAAGGTTGTCATATTGACTATTTGGCCAAATTTCAAGTTGACTATCGACTCTTGTAGTACCCGTGACATGATGGTTAGTGCGTTGGACTGTCATGCCAGAGGTCTTGGGTTCGATCCCTGCCTGTACCACCTAAAAGTTTTTTTCACGGGTACTGCCTCTTTCGAGGAATTGACAAATTCTCCAAGAGTAATTCTTGTCATGAAAAAGTGCTTTCTCAAATTAGCCGTTCGGATTCGGCATATAAATTGTAGGTCCCCTCCATCCCTGCAATTACTCGCACACAGGAATGGTTGAGAGTCTAGGTCTAGGCCCTGGTTCTCTACGGACTGCTGCGCCACCTAGTTTTTTTATTTATCGACTCTTGTTAATATGATTTTTTTTCTGTGTTAAATAGCACTAAGTCACGTCTTGTTTAAATCTTTGAAGATGATTGATTGAACTATAATAAAGGTTATTGTAGTGGCTCTAATATAACAGTAATTTTTAAATTTGATATGTTGTCTGAGATGATACTTTTTTCAGCATAATTTCCAGCAGTTTTTAATAATAAATGTTTACTAATTGTTAATTTTTGTCAAATAACATATGTTGTAAAATATTCTTCTGTGTCATAGGAAAACTCATCAGCATATTTTTAACACCACAAACTTCCTTGGAAAAATCCTGCCCGCACTCAGCACAATTAATCTAAATCCGGGTCTAAAAACTAAAAGTGATTGGTTCAAAATGTGGCGCTACTACCATATTATGAACTCATTAGCTTCAGTTTATTTTTTAGACCCGAAATTCATCTGATCTGAACAGCATAATAATTTGCGTTAATTTCTCAATAATGGCTGCTGTGTGTACGGTAGTGGCTATATTTTGTTTTTTGTTAATTTGTGTAAAAGTGTATTCAAGATCAAAATTTAAGATGATGGTTACAAAAAATTTCTTACTCCCTGCAACCATGATGACCAGCTCAAGGTTGTTCCTACAAATTATTTAAAGTAATTCTGATTCTCCCTAAAAGTACACCCAAAAGTTTGTATTATTATATCCAATGGCTATGAGAAGGCTTAATCTTTCTATAATCCATTGATCCACTCACTTCTATACCTACACCTTAAATGTTGGTCTACTTAATTTTAAACTTATGTCCCAATTGTTATGGCATTATAATTGCTCTACTAAAATCGAGAATCTAAATTCAATGAATGTAGAAAGGAGAACTTTCACTTCGATTGTCTTTAAGCCACAATATAATGACAGTTTTTCCTTTTTGCCCCAAAGCAAGGTAAAAGAATTCAATTTATTCTTAGCCTTGATTATAGACTTTACGAGAAGGTAAGGTTTATACGACAATATAGGTAGTGCAGCATATAGTTAAATAAATTGTTTCCAATGACCTTTCTATTGTAAAATTGCTAGTGTGTCTCACATAGGTATACGAGTATATATCTACTTGGATAGGTTCAGAATCATTATAAATAAAATTCTCTGGTTCCTAATCAGGTTAATTGATTAAAGTTACAGAGTGGGCTCAACTATCAACCTAATTGGCTTCTATGCTTCTAGGCTACTTAAGTTTAACCAAACACAAAAGACAAACAAACAAGAAATAGTTAACGAATTTATTTCTGATGGTATATATGCGGATTATATATACAAATAGAAAATGCTATAAGCCGGTGTGTCATTTATGGGGGAGGAGACGATTTATGTATAAAAACAACTTAATTTGCCCCCCTTGAAGTCAGAAGTTCATATAAGAAAGTTAGCTTGACAATTTTTTTGTATCCAATTTATACAAAGTTATAATATAGAAGAGAAGTCATAATGCGGAATGAATCGAAAATAGGTCACAATGCGTGTTAAATTGCGGGTGGTAGCATAACGATGTGGCATTTATGGTTCAGAGAATTTAATTTAAGGGATAAAGTTAGTCTAGCTAGGTAAGGTAGAGGTACCTAAGGTATACATAAGTCCATAAAGTTGTTGACTTTTTGGTATTCATAGTGTTACATATAAATTTATTTTATTTGTCTAAGAAATTAAGGTAAGACAAAAATTATCGTCAAGGCAGGTGTCTTATAAAGATATACCTAACCTACATATATATAGTGGCTTATTAAGATTCTTGTCTTGTTGGTCATTAGAAAAAGTTTTATGAGTCTAATGAATCAATTTGTTTGTATTCTTTGATAGTACATTTTATTTGAATTGAAATGATAAAAGGCTTGTTTTATAGGGAACTGGTTTGTTTTCTTTTTTTGTGTAAAATAGTTGTTTCAAAATACCAATTTCTTCTTTTGAATATTATGAATTAAATAAGGAAAATAATATCAAGAAATACCCAAACAATATTTTACTTGGTTAATAATTGCATATAAAATGGAATGCAAGTATTGGACTAATTGAAACTACAATCACAAAGAAATTTTAGGAACTGGGTTCTATCAGATGGTTCCTGCTTGGTGTGTGCTTTTATATACAATTTAAGTTTGAACTTTAAAGATACATTTATTTTCTTGAATTTTGATACTTATGAGTTGATTTTGTAAAGCATAAATAGTCTCCAACATAATAAGGATCTTACCTCATAATGAGAGTTATCAAGCTGTAAACTAGTTTACAACTTAATTCTTAACTTCCTACCATTGTACAAAAATGGTAAGGAACTGCTTTAGAATTTTAAGTAATTTATCAAGTGTAAGTTATAAAGTTTTTTGTTATAGTAAATCCAACTGACAGTTGTTTTATAAAACATAAAAACAGAAAAATGTTGTACTTTGGTAAAAATTTGTTTTCGGATAATACCACGAAAAAATAAAATATATTGAAATTAACTTTTTTGTATACTATGGAAAACATTTTGGTTAAGATTAAGTAAATTTCTTGAAAAAGTCCGATTGACAAAATTTTTGAACTAAAAACCAAAACTTACAAACACCTAAAACTTGTAAAAATTAATTTTCGACTTTTTTAACTTCCCATCGAATTTTTCGACGTTTCAAGATCCCTAGAGTTGAAATAAAAGAATTTTAGAGAGATGTATGTGTATGTCTATGTACGTACGTTTGTACGTTTCGGAAGTTTTTTTGTCGTCCATAGCTCAAGAACCAGTAGAGATATCGACTTCAAAATAATTTCGTTTTACAGATAATAATGCAGATAGATGCAGAAAGGACTCTCAAAATATTGAGTGGGTATTTTTTTTTTACCATAGCAATTTAAAAAAAGTGAACATTTTTATTAACCCAATTTATTATCTCAGGAAACTATTACGCTAAAGACTTGAATTAAATTTTAAATTATATATTGAAACGTGATACCAAACTAGTACATTTTTGGAAAAAATCAAATTAACGTTTTTTTTATAAATACAAAATAAAGTGATCAGAAATATTTGTTACCTTGAATATTTTACGAACAAAAAATGATTTTATCTACAAAATAATTGTATGCAACAAAAAATAAAAACCTAAAAAAAACATTGCTAAAAGTTGGTAAAATTTTATTTTAGACTCAAATATCTTTTCAAAAATTTGAGGTATTGACTTCAAATTAATTTCATTCATCCAATTTGTATTTGTTTATATAAGAAATAAAAACATTTAAGAAATGCTACTAAAATTGGTAAAAATAGATTTTGAAATCAAACTATTTCATTATGTTCAAAATATTATTGGTAATTTTTAGTTTTTTAAGAATAATTCAACTGGCAACTCTTTAACTCTTTTAACAAAACACGAAAACCTACAAAATTTTAAGCAAGACAAATTGACAGACGAAATAAGAAGTTATCAGTGTGGTTCGCATCAAAATCAAAAAAGCGACCAATTTTACAAAAATGATAACTCGAATTACAGCACTTCTTCAAAAGCTTTGGGTGTGAATAATATTATTTAAATAGGAATATACTCAGGGGATCTTAGTCCAATAGACCCCTTAATTGATTAAGGAATTATAAAATTTAGGAGCCTAGCCATATCTTCTAACCTTTGCTATGCAGGACCTTGATAAAAAGAAACTTTCTAACCCGTATTCGAGTAGAAGTACAACTCGAAGCATGTACATGTACATAGACACTTATTGTTATTAGTTTTAAATTGAACATTAATTTAAAATTGAAATTAATTTAAAATAATTATTTAAAAAGTTATAAAATGTTGGTTACTGGCATAAGCATCCCCAAGGCTGTCCATGTGTCTCTATTTTTAGCTTCGTTGTACCAATTTGTGGTTATTTTGTGTGTAGCTTTTGTAATAATAATCGTCTGCAAATCTTAATATAGATACTACAATTTAGAAATTACCCTTTTTTCAATTGGAAAGATGCCTTAAATTACTTTCATCTGGTATTTTTTTTAAATGTTATCATATTTTTTTCACTAAATAGAAACTATAGCCGTGTTTTTTGGTATTCCATATATAGTACAGTCAGAAATTGCCAAAAAAACGATCCGCAGTAGTCCGGTTTTTATATTTGAAAGTTGATAGAATTAAATATTTGCCAGCATAATTTATCAAAAAATTCCAAAAAAAAATAGCGAAATTCAGACCAGGGGTGAAATCGTTGATAGTTGACTATCAAAATCAAGAAAATAAGTCTGTGTAATGTGATAGTCGATTTCAAAGTTTTAACCAAACAATTTGACATAAAATAAAAACTTCAAGAAGGGGGTATATTCGTAGACTACTATACATTAACATGTGGTGTTGAAGCGAGCTTGAAGCTCGCCTAAATTCTTTATATACCTGAATCGAGTTGAAATGAGCTTGATTTGCTTCGATTCCGGTCGGGAATAGGAGTCGAGTCAAAATTTGTGAAGAAAAACCTGTGTGGAGGAGTTGGTTTTACAGATAATGCGTTATGGTCTGTTTATTTGCATGTTTGTGTACAAAAAATATAGTTTTGTTTTAATCAAATTAAAAAAAAAAATTGCACATGGTGTAGAAAGCATATTCTTATATGGTGCTGAACTATTCAGTTTTTCATTGCTTAACACTAATCAAACTATCTCACTTGCACTTCATAAGAAATATCGAAACACCATTTGCATTTTAGAAAGTGCTGTCATACTTAATCATTTTTAAATCTTCTTGTGCGGTGTAAATAATAAAAAGATTCCAAGGGGTTTTGTATGAAATTTTTATGCTCGCAGTTTAAGGCAGCTGCTTGCCGAATTTACAATTGAAAATTTAGAATGAAACAACAACAACTTGTGTGTGCTACCACCAAGTTCATAGGCTGGAGTTATAGCTATTTCACGGGGGCCAACCCAATCATAGCTCCTCACACGCTAGGTCGCTTGTTCAAGCCCAGCTCGGGCAAAAGTTCTTCAAAAATTAAATTGGACATAAAAGCGATTAAGCACCACTAAAGGAGTCTGATGATCGGGTTGGCCCCCGTGAAATAGCTATAACTCCAGCCTATGAACTTGGTGGTAGCACACACAAGTTGTTGTTGTTTCATTCTAAATTTTCAATAATAAAAAGATTTATTTAATCTAAACTGAGATAAACCTTTAGTGGAAACATAGCAAAACATAAATATCTTTTTTATTGTTTTCTCTTTCAAAATAAGCCCAGTTAGTCCATTTTCACTAACAAAACTAAATAATATCAACAGTAATAGATTGATTTTTTTCCCCAATGGAAAACACATGATTCCAAATGCACAACTACTCAACGAACACAGCCATCGAGATACAAATGCAATATCAATCGTACCAACATTTGAGAACGAAATCACATAAGATCCATTCGAGACTCGTATAAATGTCAAAAACCCATCCGTAGTAAGATTCTACTTTAAGAGCCCCCGCAGACTGCAGACTTTTTATCGGCCGGTAGTTTGGTCGGGTTGGGCTGAAAGTGCGCACACCGAGCCAACTAAACAGTTTGGTTGGTGAACAGGGCGCAGACTATTCAACAGTCGGCCGACTATTCTCGAATCAACAATTGTGATTTGGGCGACGCCATATTCAAAATACACGCACACCACGCCAAATCACAGAGCGAACTGAACTATCGGCCGACTAAACAATCGTCATGTATGCGCAGGCGTGTATGCGCCAATACTGATTAAACAGTCGGTCGATAGTTGGCCGACAGATTAGTTTGAATGTAATCGGGTAGCCCATCAAACTTTTTTATCGGCCTATACTGAATCGCTGTAGTGTGCGCATATGCATTCCTCTCCATACTGATTCAGAAGCCTACCAAACTATCGGCCGATAAAAAGTCTGCAGTCTGCGGGGGCTCTAACTTTTATCGGTAGTATTCATACTACGGATATTGTTTTTGTTATTCGTGTAAAATCCTACTATACTATTGACAGATTTTCTAACAAAACACTTTTTTTTTTTTTTTTTATAATATACAGGCACTCAAGGGGTTATTAGTACCCTTTATATGTTTATATTTAAACACAGTGCGAGCATTAGGAAAATAGGGAAGGATTTAAGAGGAGATACCGATGCACATTGGTCTTAAAGTTCTGACCATCAAAATGGGAGGGAAAAACAGAGTTGGCCAAAGCATTCCACATTCTCGATGTGCGATTTAAGAAAGAATCTCTATACTTGACAGTACGCCCGGAATTGAGCTCAAGGGTAAACTGATGAGCATATCCTGGAAGTGCGAGTATTACGGCTGAATCGTTTAAGGGGAGGAATGCAACTGGCTAATTCAACAGAACATTGTTTGTAAAAATATCGATAAAACAACGAAAGGCATGAAACGTTGCGGCGGTGTTCAAGCGATGTAAATGTTTCGATTATAGTTCGATCACCTATCATTTTTAAAGCCCTTTTTTGTATTCTATCCAAAAGATTTAAACTTGTTTTAGGTTACTTCCATCGAAAGATTTATTTCTATAAACCTAAAGACTTTTACATAAAATAATTACTTTTTTTAACATCTAACCATATTCTAATCATAATCCAAAAACTTCTTAATTACAATATTTTGTTACATATGTTTTATTTTTTTTATTAAAGTCATAAATTTCAAAAGACCACCCTGTACATCTAGTAGGTACTTACAAATATTCATATTTCACTCAAAAAATATTTCTCACATCATAACAACATCATGGATGATGATGGTCAACAAAAAACCGGTATTGTTACTTTCGAATAGTAGATATAATGTATCTAGATATATTTTGGTGTAATATTTTTTTTATATTTTTGACCCTACGTTCTTTTTTTATGAACCTAGGAATCCGGAAAGTATACTGAAACTAACGTGCCACCGGCATTGGTTCCCCCATAAAACACTCGTATTTTGTATGTTATAGCCTGGCCAAGGCCATGAAACACTTCTTTTTTTGTTTTATTCCGAAAAAGATATTTTTTTGTTTTTGGATGAATAAAATAAAACATATTAATGTGTGTTGCACACAGGAGAGGATTTTAAGATTTTATGTAAGTACATGTACATGGGAGTTATGAAGAAAAAACGCCAACCCCAAAACACTCCGAAGAAAACTACTGGCCTAATATGCATACGAATACTTTGTGTCCTAAAAATTTTCAAAATTCGTACTAAAAACAGAACACATCATGACCAATTTTCATTTTGGTAATTCTGAATGTGTAAATCTTAGGCGCTATTTCTTTTTTTTTTTATTTTGTAAATCCGGCTCTGGTTTTACACTCGTTTACATCCATAAAACAAACAAAACATAATAAAATATAGAAAAATACAAAGTTTTTTTACATCTGAATGACAACGACAAACTCTGACCTTATAGGGTAGGTTCCGTCAGAGTAATTTGCTCGAATTGCATACTGGACTTTTAAGGGACACTTTTAATGGATTTTCTTTTTCATATTCCGCGGTTTTTCGTTACGAGTACATTTTTTTAAATTTTGTTTTGTTTGTTTAAATAAATTTTATTTTGTTAAAAGTAGCTCGCCGGAAACTTAAACTCTCATATATTTTTTTATTGTTCCATCACTACGCCGAACCACACACAATTAAATGGCTTATACGGACCATTTTTAATTGCTCAAAACAAAAATTGTAACGGCTTTGGTTTTGGCTATATAGAGAAGCAAGTTGCGCTTTGGTGATAATAGATGCTGTCCACAAAAGAGTGACTGAATGAGTTATTTGTTTAAATTTTGTTTTTTTTTTTTATAAAGTTACCATTATCTAATATCTGCCATATAACATAAATATAGATACTCGGATAGAATTCAAAAGGAGGAATTAATTTTAATTCTTTTTCAGTTTTGTTTTATGAGTAATGGGTCTGTTGAAGGTCAGTAAATTTAAATTATGAGTGTGAGAGTTAAAAGGTGACTTCCGGTTTCTTTTTTTTAATGCATAATTTATTTTTTGTAAAGGCTTACTTGACCTTGGGTTAGTCAAACTATGTGGAACAATAAAAATGGGACAAACTTTACAAATGAAAACAAAAAAACTATTAAAAAGAGACTCATACAAAATTGATCACGTAGGTATTAAAAAGTGGTCCAAACATTTATGGATACTAAACATTAATTAATAGAAGAACGGAAATAAAGAAGATGATAATTTAGCCCACATTTTTCGAAGCAAACTTTTTGATAGATGAGTAAATAACAATTAAGTCTTACAGACCGGTGAAATTATTACTTAAATATCAAAAAGTTTAATGTAATAAGATTTGTTGGAAAATAGAAGAGACTCAAAAATTTGCCAATTTAAAAAAAAATTTGGATGTACCTTAAACTTCCCATTGATGCAATTTTAAATAATTATTATTTGCAATAATCAAAAATAAATTCGAAAAATCGACATTATTCATGACGTTGAACCAATGTGGTGTGGCATTTTTTTTATTTTTTCTTCAAGAAAACTTTAACTTACATTTTTTATTTTATCACATATTAATAATAACATTTTCTCTTATTAACTTTTTAAAAATTTAATTGGTAGCATTTTTTTAGGTTTTTTTTATTAGAAAAAGAAGAAAAATTCAATTGAATTTTTCAAAAAAAAAACTCACCAAATGTCAAAATATATTTTTAAATTCTTAAAAAAATGTCACTATTTAAACCTCCCTGTTTCGTAAAATTTAATTAATAAGAATAAACTATAAAATTGTTTTTAAATGAAAACTTTAGGGAGCGGGTCGAAATGCTGTATTTTAATATACTGTATGGTCAAAATTTTGTATGATACTGTACTATAATGTATGGTCATAATACTGTAATGTTAATATTCTGTATTTTAAAATACTGTTAATTTAAAACACTGTGTCACAAAATGCTGTATTTCTAAAATACTGTATCTCATAATACTGTATGATACTAGAAGATTTGACAGATCAATTAGTTTTGTGCGATTGTTAATGCAATTGTTGATTGTGATAGGAACAATTCATGTTAAAATGTGAGAGAGATACAAATAACTAAGAAGAAGAAAATGAGAAAGAGAAAATAAAAAGATACCATATACAAAAAGTGCCCACTTTTTTACATTGTCAAAACGATTTTTATTTTTAGCCTTATTTACAGAATTTTAAAATAAAAAATTTTGATGTACAGAATTTTGATATACAGAATTTTGAGATGCAGTATTTTATACATACAGTCTTTTATACATACAGTATTTTGAATTTTTTTATTTTGAGATACAGTATTTTGAATACAGTATTATGATCCATACAGTATTTCGACCCCATTACAGAACTTTATATTTTTACATATTTGTGATATTTTTGCAGGATTGGGGTTAAAATACTGTATGGATCATAATACTCTATTTCAAATACTGTATCTCAAAATAATGTATGTACAAAATACTGCATGATCAAAATACTGTATCTCAAAATTCTGTATTTCAAAATTCTGTATCTATATAAAAATTCTGTATTTAAAAATCATTATGATATCAAAATGTTTTTTATTTTTAGCCTATTAACCACATTTTTAAATACAGAATTTTGTGAACAGAACACTTTTGTTTAAGAAAACATCATGATAATTTCTCATTAGTATAATGTTCTAATATACTTCCCTTGGACAATAACATATTTACCCATGATAATCCATAAGTCTTTGAAATAATAAAACAAAAACAACATAGATGGCATCTTCTTATTTTCTCCTTTTCATTTTCTTCTTTTTAGCTGTTTGTTTCTGTCTCACATTTAAGCATGAATTGTTCTTATCATAATCAACAATTGTATAAGCAATTGCACCAAACTAATTGATCTGTCAATATTATACAGTATTATGAGCTACAGTATTTTAAATGTGCAGTATCTTGAAATACAGAATATTAACCATACAATATCATGATCATACAGTATTATACAGACTTTTGACCTTAAAGTATTTTAAAATAGAGCATTTTGACCCGCTCCCACTTTTTCAGTGTTTATTAAAAATTGAATTACATATTAGTATTAAATTAAAAAAAAAATGATAGAAATATTTTCAAAAACTGTGACATAAGTAAAAGGTGCTAGTATAATAATAAATCAATAACAAAAAGTAAGACAAATTATTTGTGCTATCCCTCATATTTTATAATTTTTTGTTAGCAAAAAATTAATTTCTTTCCTTTAAGATTAATTTTCAAAAAATTAAAGAATGCAAAAAAGTACGCACTTTTATTAACATTATCAAAATGATTTTTATTTTTCAGCCTTATTTAAAGCATTTTGAAATACAGAATTATGATATACAGAATTTTGAAATACAGAATTTTTAGATACAGTATTTTGAACATACAGTATTTTGAAGTTCTGTATTTTGAGATGCAGTATTATAAATACAGTGTTATGATCCATACAGTATTTTGACCCCAACCCGTTTTTTGGTTCATAAGAACTGGTATAGTGAATAAAACTATACCACTGAATATTTGTGAAAGTCATCGCTGCGCATATTGATGTTATTCCTTACATGTTCAACAAGATGTTCATTTTTATATATGACCGACGAAAAAACAATAGAATTTAACTTCAGGAGCATTGAAATATATGTAAATGTCAAAATTTTTAATTTTACAAATCGGACCAATGAAAAATTAAAAAAGGCAAGATTTTGTCTGACACTGAATATCTAAAGAACAGGAATGTTATCAACTTGGTAATTAATTGGCAATACAAAAAAATGGACGAAATATTTATCAACTTAATTATATTAAAAAAATAAAAAAAATACACTTATAATATATCAAACGTCATCCCGAATATACAGACGTACGGGAAGTTAAAACAGCGGTCTATATTAGGACTGGAAGTTTGTTTAGAAATATGAACTAGCAATACTTTGCAGTTTACATTGTATACCTACATGAATATTTTTGCTTTTTAACTTTTTTTTCATAATCACTCAATTAAAATTTTAAAATTCTGAGTAACTCTGCCTTTTTAATTGCGACACATAGGAACTCCATATATGGTAGGTATTGCATTCGTAACAAATTACGAACTCGAGATATTAATCAAACACGACATTACGATGGCAGAGAAGGCGAAAAAAGTGGTTTAATTATTTTTCTGCACAAGCTCTTACATCGCCTATATTTGATGATCAAAAATGTTATTGTTTCGTTTTTGGATTTAAAAAAAAAATGTAATTGTGTATCAATATATTCTAAAAAACTGCTTACTAAAAAAATGCTTTAAATTAAAATTGAAAAATTTTATATTATAATTGCTTTAAAAAAAGCGCTCTAAGGATGTTCAAAAAAAGGGTCGAAAAATTAAGGTTTTTCTGAAAAATCAAATGACATTAAAATTTTTAAAGACATATTTTTAAATCTAAAATTATAGTTACTTTTCCTAAACAGACTTTTTTGATGTAGGAGCAATTTCGTGTGACCTAGTCCTGCATTTTATTTTATTGAAGTATGTAGGTCATTTATGCGACAAGAGCAAGTTCGTGAGGTTTAGAACCTTATTTTGTTTTATTTCATTGTCATACAACATAAATAAAGTGTTCCCATTTACTATAGTTTTATCATTTTTGTTTTTAGTAAATCATCCGCCATTGATTGTTAGACCTTTCTTTTTTAAACTAATTGAGTATTGAGCCACAATCATATGTTATTGTCTTGTAACAAAAATACAACCAACTACATATTGTTTTACATGTACAGCCGGTGTATAAAAATTACACTGCAATAAGGCTCCATCGCATCGCAAATATTACACCTTTAGGGTGCAATTAAGGTTAGTTATATGGACCTCTGTCTTACCTACTCGAAAACAGAAACTTTCACATATAAAACGCCTATCAATGACACCAAAAGGCTGCGGGTCACTTCACGACTGACACGCTGACTTGTATAGTATAAATGTTATACGTTTTGTTTTCTTCACTTCTTGTACGAAATACGACCGTCTGGTCCGTCCTGATGATGTGTGCTTCAATTAGCATCAGTTCGCTAATTAAATGGCGGCATGCCTTTGGGTCAGAAAATAAAATACATGTCTAAATTTCAGAAAAAAAAAAACTGAAAAAAATGGAGACCTATCGAGAGTCTTGAGATGAAAGGACCACGATTTTTTGGTTTTAGGTTGATATTCCCTTTGAAAATAAAACATTTATAAGCATAGTAGAAATCAACACATTGAAGTTAATAAATAATAATAATAAGATGCAAGAAATAAAAAGAAATCAATAGTTATTTTTTAATTAAATTTTATTTTATGTTACTTTTAATGTAACGTATAAATTGTGTGTAATTTTTTTTTGGTTCGAGGTACTCTGTTAAATTGCAATTATTTTCAATTTAATTTATTACAATTTTATTAATGAAAATGAACACACAAATCAAGCTTTGCATTTGGATTTTCGTTGTGCGTTAAATGTTAATGTATGAATAAAAGCTATAAATCTCAGCTAACATGTCACACAGCTACAGCATCGGCATCAGCAACAGTAATTAATGGACAATGCAAATATATCATATTGAATGGGTTTTTGAGTGCGGAGCGGACTGATGGTCTTTGAACTTGATGTGCAGTGCAATAATAAACTTCTGTCGTTACGTTCTTGACTTTAATAAATTTATTGACTCTTTTATTTACATTATAAGCTAAAAAATTCTTTTTCAATGGCAGAGTAAATAAATTGGGGTGAGAGTTAAAAAGTACTATAAATCATATTTGTTTGTTTTATGAGTTTTTCTCAATCGAATTTAATTATGCTTATTGCTTATTCTTTTTAAAATGTTATTTTCTAGAAGTTTACTTTTTTTAAATTACTCACGTTACTTATGTTTGGCCAAATATATGAAAATGGTTTTACAACTTAGGTATACGTTTTAATTTTTTTGAATGCATTTCTTAAAACCTTACTTTTTACATATTTTTAGTGGAAACAGTCAGAAACAGACGTTATTGAATTAATTTTATACTTACAGTGCATTCTCGATTATCGCAACTAATTAAAACAAGGGTGGTTGTAATGACCGAGGCTGTTGCAATAACCGAGTAAATATTTTTGTATACGTTTCTTCATTCGAAATGGATTCGTTGACGGAAATTTTATTGAAGAGAGTAGATATATTCTACGACCGCGTGTTCATTGATAATTTGAGCTCCAACTATGCTCAAAGGTAGCTCATTCTCATCTTCCCAATCATTAATGTCAATTTTTTTGAAGAGTTGTGATTACCGCGTCAATAATGATAAAAATTCAGCTGTTGCAAAAATCGAAGAGTTGCGTGAATCGAGGGTTGCGTTAATCGAGAACGTACTGTATATCTTATTTCCTGCAAAAAATAAAATCAAGGGTATTATGTTGCTTATTTCGTCTGTAATTAAGATATTCATATATACAATTTTTAAAAAGTTGATTTGATTTATTTTTTTTTTCCAAATCAAATACATTTCTTGGAAAAATTATGTTGGTCTTTAGTTTCTGTTCAAAAAGTTAACATTTTAATGGAAAATTTTGGTTTGATGAAAAAGACAAAAATTAACGTTTTAAAACACTTCTATGGATATTTGGAGGTACCATCATTTTTAGTGTTTAAACATTTGCTTCCATAGATCTTAACGGGCTTTCCAATAGAGACTGGTTGATTTTACAGCTCGTGGCGGCCATATTGTTAATTTTACTTTATCTCAAAATACCTCTTTGGATGTTCTATAGCAGCAACCATGCGCGCGTTAATCCTTTTTTATGGGGTATATAGTCGAGGGTCGTCCTTCCAAGTCGACTTTTCAAAGTTTGGTGGTCAAATTTTAGTCCAATATAGCAATAATCAGCCAACATCCATACGTCAATGTCTGGCAAGATCTGACGAAAACATCGCAGCTGTTCGTGAAAGAAGTGTGCAGCAGAAACCAAAGTACTCAATTCCGCGTCGCTCACTAGAGCTTAGCTTATCGCAGACCTCAACATTGCAAATTTTGTGTCTTGATTTTGGCCTGCACCGATACAAAATCCAACTGACCCAGGATATGAAACAAAACGACCATACGCAGAGTCGTCGTGTGTTCGCTAATTCGAATTTGGAGCAATTGAAAATTGATCCCAATTTTGGTCGAAAAATCATCTTAAGCGATGAAGCCCATTATCGGATGAAAGGGTACGTGAATAAAAAAAAATTGTAGAATTTGGGACGACACACCAATCCACGCGAGATTTACGAGGTGCCAATGTATCGAAATAAAGATGGTGATTTGTGTGGATTTTGAGGTGGAAGCGTCAATGGTCCGTAGTTCTTCGAAAATAATGCTGGACAGGCCATCGCCGTAAGCGGCGAGTGCTGTAGGTCGATGATCACCAACTTCTTGTGGCCTGAATTGGATGATATGGACACTGAAAACATATGGTTTAGATTCTATAGCGCTTTGTGCCACACAGCTCAAGACATAATTCATGTCCTCCGCGAGCGGTTTCGAGACATGGTTATCTCGAGCCAAACAACAGGATGTCTTAAGCCCCAAAAACCAATTCTGACTTATATACATATCTATGTATCTGTAACTGTCGAATTAAACTTAATTCTTGATTTCAGGTTGCTCTTAGACACTTCTCAATTGTTTTGGAAGTTCAGTTTATTAAATTTAAATTTTCAAAATCATGCAAACAAAATTGGAA
Source organism: Eupeodes luniger (assembly GCA_951509635.1). Taxonomy (NCBI): domain Eukaryota; kingdom Metazoa; phylum Arthropoda; class Insecta; order Diptera; family Syrphidae; genus Eupeodes; species Eupeodes luniger. The sequence goes on from OX608073.1 coordinate 46,801,998, forward strand.
AGAACCAGTCAAAAACAGTTAAATCAAACGCAAGGCACGGCCGTGTCGCACGAACTTGCTAATGTATCCTAAGAATCTGTTATAAATACTTCCTGTATTTTACGATTGTAAAATGTACCTGTTAAAAATGTTTGTTTTCAAAAATTTAAATGCCATTTGATTTCTCAAAAAAAAAATTATGTAATTTAATATATACAATTTTTCAATTTTCACTCTAAAATAATTTTCAATTTTTGTTTAAAAATATTTTTAGTATGCAGTTATTTAGAGCTTACGTTTTAGATTTGATCTTCGTAAAAAACTGATGACCTGCTTTTGAGATATCGAAGTAAAACAAAAGAAATGTTTGATCAGCACATATTATTATAACACTTTATCAGAGCTTGTGCAGACAAGAAATTATTGGAATCAGTTCATGGATTTTCGAGATAACTTAAAAACAAAGTTTGTCTAATTGTATCAGTTTTTACCAAATTTGCATACTATTTTTTGTAGATTTTATTTTTTATGAAAAAAACGGACTGTTGGATTTTTATAACAAAATTACTGAATACCGAAAACAATATTTTCTGAGAAATAAAATAAGTTTGAAGCCAATATTAGTAATTTTTGAAAAGCTATTTGAGTCGAAAGTAAATTTTTACCAACTTTTGTTAAATTTCGTTTAGGTTTTTAATTTTTTATAAAAAAAACTGTCAATTCGATTTTTCTCAACATTTTTCAGAATGTTGAAAACAATATTTCTTATAAGATAAAATAAGTTTGAAGCCTTAATCTCAAGTTTTTGAAAAGATATTTGAGTCGAAATTCAATTTTTACCAACTTTGAGTAATGTTTTTTTAGGTTTTTATTTTTTATAAAAAAAAACTGTAAATTACATTTTTCTCAAAATTTTATTAGATGTCAAAAACATTATTCTTCGTTGTCCAAAATTGTTTTGGAGATGAAATCATATTTAAGTCGTAAAATTTTCGAGGTGACAAATTTTTTTTTTCAGTTTTTTTGATATATAAAAAAAACCGTTAATTGGATTTTTTTCAAAAAATATATTTGGTTGGTATCACGTAACAATATATAATATAAAATTTAATTCAAGTCTCTAGTGTCATTGGTTCATGAGATATTTAGGGTTTACCAAAATGTTCACCTTTTTTTTAAACTGCTATGGTAAAAAAACCACCAACGCAATTTTCTTGAAAGCCCTTTTTGCATCTTTCTGCTTTATTATCTGTATAACAAAATTTATTTGAAGTCGATATCTCTTCTGGTTTTTGAGCTATGGACAACGAAAAAAACGTCGCGAACGTACAAACGTACGGAAGTACGAACGTACGTACATACGCACGCACAGACATCTTTCTAAAAATCTTTTATTTCGACTCAAGGGACCTTGAAACGTCGAGAATTTCAATTCGACAAATCGGACCCATTACAATAACTTCCTATGGGAAGTTAAAAATATTAAAATTCAATAAATGAATTCGAGGCAGGAAATTGCTTATTTTATCTTCTAGTGTGATTCAAAAGTCCGCGTCCTACATCAATGCAGCTGTTGAAGAATTTTAAACATTATAATGTGATTCATGTTAAAGCTCCTAAGCAATAAAAATAATACAAAAATATTTTGCAATAATTTTAAAACGTTTGACCGTTCAGAATAAAAATTTTGAAAATAGAACGAAATCCAATTTTATTTTAAACTTAAAAAAGTAGGTAATCAAAGAACGTTTATTTAAGGAACATTTTAAAACATTTTAAAACTTAAAACTTTTTATCCTTATTTTATGTAATCATTAAAACAATATCTAAATCCTTTATTACTTACTTATTTATTTTAAAAAATTAAAAAAATATTTCCTTGCCAAAAAGAAAAGTTCATAAGCGTTTGATATTTTGTTTTCTTATTCATGAATTTAAAAAAACAATTCTGATTTAAGACAAAAAATTGTTAAATCGTAAGGTGAAAACTGTTTTCTTGCATCTTACTCATGTAACGAATTTGAAAATGAATGGGATGGAAATAAATGGTCAGGCTGCAAAATCAAGAATCACTTTGTTTCGCATATGTCTAGAAAGATTACTAGTACTAAATGATACCACTAAATGTGTTCACGTGTTCAGAATTTAATAATCAGTTGTTGTTTGAAACATATTTTCAGAGATATTTAAAATTTTTAAATGAAAGACTATGAAAATTATTTACTCTATCAAAACTAAAATTATATTTTAAAGTGAAGATAATCGATTAATATCTACCTTTTTTCAAAGAGAAATCCTCAAAAAATGTTTTTGACTTGTATTACTATTTTACCTCAACTTTTAGACCACTTTTCCTTTCTGCATCGCACCTTACTAAAAATAGGAGTTTTTGAATAAAGGAACAATAACAGGATACATAAATCTTGGCTTGTTGACGGCCGGAAAGTATCTACTCCTATTTATCGATTTGTCTGCTAAAGTATCTCAACACCTTTTTTAAAGGTGTTAAAATTTTACAAAATTATAAGAAACAAATTATGGTAAATTTCTTACCATAAAGTCAAGCAGAGAGTTACCTTCTTGATCAGCAGGACATCGCATTTTTGTTGATGCCATATCCAAAATTAAAGAAACGAAAATTGTATCTCATCATCACTCTTGAATTAATGAGTTCCAATTTAAGTCCTTTTGCTAAACCTAAAGTGAAACCATGTAATTTGTGTTCTGATCCCTTAGGGTACACTCCTCTTTTTTTATACTCACTTTGATGGTAGGATCTTCAGTATAGGTAAGCGGATGTAAAATCGAAAAACGTAAGAACCCGGGAATCTTAAGGTATTAGTTGTCATCAATCAATTTATTACAAAATGACCTTTGTAGAGAGTGGGTGTAGCAGCGAACAAATTCTGGACGGAATATAGGAAATGTTGTGCGTTCATTGAGAACTGTTATTATTTCTGGCGCCTTCGAGTGTTTTAATAGAGGTACCAATATACCAACCTACCTTTATTCGGACCTAATTAAATGTGCGGCACAAACCTTCTTACATATACCTAACCCATCATAGGATGATCATCGTTTGAGGCATCAGAACTGGAACTGGATTAAGTCAAAGGCGGGAGTCTTTCATTGAGTTTATCTCTCCAGGTCTCACGTCGTCGCGTCGTTGGTCGTTCGGGCGATCGGTTGTTCACTCGGGATCGTTATCATTTATCACACAGAAAATCAGACCGAAGGGATGTATGTAATTATAGAGATATTGGTTGAGAGCACCTTGAAGGTATATCTTCTACATATAAGCTCGGAATTATGATGCACTCACAAATTGCTTTCGAAAGCAATTTTGTCACTGCTGATCACACCTGCTCGCACTTAATCACGGTCAAAAGGTATTCCACTTTTGAGTGGATAATTAGCATCCTCAGGGAATGAATAACTGTAGGCCTTTATAGGTAGGTTAGGTACCTATATATGATGAGTAAGTATGGTGTTTGCAATTAGATGGCCGTCGCTCGAAGTCGTCAGCGTCAGGCTTGCGGTCAGGCGTGAGAGTTGAGCATCTGCACACAGTGTTGTGTGTAATCGAAATCGATTATTATATTAATTTGAAAATATTTTCACCATGAGTCCAAGTGATGAAAAGTCGAACGAAGGAAAAGGTACTTGTATACCTTGCCTCCCTATACCTTGTTGTGAATTGCAATAAATTGTTGTTAAGATTGAAAATTAATAAATGGTGTTGTAAATAAGGTGATTTTTTGATGTTGAAAAGCAGTTAAAATTGAAATGGAACTTCTTTAGGTACAATCAATGATAACTGTAATTATCTTCAAGATTTGTGGTCTTCTTTCGCATGTTTTGATGGTAAGGTATTTGACGAGTACGAGAAAAGTAATATTTTTGGACTTGTCTTCTATTAAATACAAAATTTTGATGATACTTTGTTTATCTTAAGGCTAACGAATTTTCTTTCAATCAATTCTCTTAACATGTATTTATCGCTTAATGATTGCTCTTTAAAAAATAATTTTTCAAATTACTTACAAAGCTTTTCATTGCACAGCTTTGATTGATAAAACCGCAGCTAAGCACAGAAGAGATTTTAGTTTCCTTTTTCGATATCACCATTTAACTTAGTGTTTCTTTTTAACTTCCCATAATTATGAGACATCTATAGCTTAAGTCAGTATCTCTAAGTCGACCAACTAAAGTTTTTGAAATTTTTAACTTCCCATAGGAAGTTATTGTAATCGGTCCGATTTGTCGAATTGAAAATTTTGACATTTCTCGACGTTTCTAGGTTCCTAGAGTCGAAATTAAAGATTTCTGTGCGAACGTTCGTACGTCCTTACGTTCCCGACGTTTTTTTCGTCGTCCATAGCTAAAGAACCAGTAAAAGATATCGATTTCAAATAAATTTTGTTATACTGTTAATAATGCAGAAAGATGCAGAAAGGATGTGGGTGTTTTTTTACCATAGCAATTTAAAAAAAAGTGAACATTTTGGTTAACCCTAAAATATCTCACGAACCAATAACACTAGAGGCTTGAATTAAGTTTTAAATTATATATTGTAATGTGATACAAAACTAGTACATTTTTGGAAAAAAAAATCCAATAAAAGGCTTTTTTTATAAATGAAAATAACTGAAAAAAAATATGTGTCACCTCGAATATTTTACGAACAAAATAAAATAAAAAAACAATTTTGTGAAACGAAGAATAACGTTTTTATCATCTGGTCAAATTTTGAGAAAAATCGAATTCACATATTTTTTTATAAAATTAAAAATAAAAACCTAAAAAAAACATTATTCAAAGTTGGTAAAAATTGATTTCCCACTAAAATATCTTTTCAAAAATTTGAGATTATGGCTTCAAACTAAAACTGTTTTCAAAATTCGTTAAAATTTTAAGAAAAATCCAATTGACAGTTTTGTTATAAAAAATAAAAACCTAACAAAAAAATTAATAAAACTTGGTAAAAATTGATTTTTACTCAAATATCTTTATAAAACTTTAAGATATTCTCTTAAAATTAATTGTATTTTATAAAAAGTATTGCTTCAACATTCGGTAAAATGTTGAGAAAAATTGAACTGACGGTTTTATTTATAAAAAATAATAACCTAAAAAACATTACTAAAAGTTGGTAAACATTGATTTTCTACTCAAATATCTTTTCGAAAATTTGAGTTTATGGCTTCAAACTAATTTTGCTTATAAGAAATATTGTTTTCAACAGTTGGTACAATTTTGAGAAAAATAGAATTGACAATTTTCTAACAAAAAATAAAAACCTAAAAGAAACAATACTAAAACTTATAAAAATTTACTTTCGACTCAAATGTCTTTTCAATATATATAAATATCTCCAAAAAAATAGTTTTTTCGACATTTTTGTTTGTATATATATGTATTTGTTTATATAAGAAATAAAAACTTTGAAGAAATGCTACTAAAATTTTTAGCAGAATCCAAAGAACAGTTTCGTACTTAATACTAAAAGTTGAATTTTAACAACTGTTTCATCCTGTATAAATATTAAAAACAATGTTGTGCAACATTTTAAAACTGTGTTTCTTACAAATATCAAAGCTCTACCAAATGTACTACCGACTATATTGATTGATAAATAGTTACTTAAATAATTGATTCCATATTCTCCAATTTCTTTGATTAAAAGGTTGATTTAATACAAGAAAAATAAACTTTTAGTAGACATTTATTAGTGTGGGTTGTATCCCAGTCCCTTTTTTCATTTTGTTTTAATCTTGAATTGAAAAATAGCAATTAGAGACTCAAAAGATGTTCATTTATTTATCCACTATCGTCGTTTAATTTATTGTTTTTTTTCACTCTGCCCTAATTTAATCAAAGAAAAACCGAAAAACAACAAATTAAGTGATCGATACAACAATCAACCAACAAAATTAGACCATTCATATTGTTTTCCAATTTTCTTAACACAAGAATGAGGATTCAGAACCAAAAAACAATCGCATCATGCCGCTAGATGTTCTTTTAGATTCTAAATTCGTGCCGCTGCTACGGTCAAATTGTTCCGTCGCGACGCCGCCGCCGCCGGCCGCAGCCGCGCCGCCACACCAATACACCGGCTGCCAATCACAAATTGCCTCCATTAAATGCACGTTAAATTGTCTAAAGTGTCTTCAGAGAATCATAAGAAGACTGAGAAAACAATGTTGTGGAAACGACTTTAGACAAGACCAAACATAACCTCTAATTAGAGGTAATCTATTGTAATTTTCCATTTTCATGGAAGACAGACAAATCCTTTTAATACAAAAATCCTTTTTCATGATTTTACCCAACATCTTTCCTTTAGAGCCTCCTGACACACTTGTCAAAATATGAAAATGAAATATTAAAAATCCATTTACACTTTTAGATCGATAATCGCATTTCATTGTCCGTCTTTTCAGTTTAAGACGAAAAGGACTCTTGCAGACTATGACGATGACGAGCCACGTTACGGTGGAAGATCATATTTTATGTCACGGGGATTAAAATTAGAATTTTTGGCGAAACTTTGCGCATCCTTTTTAAAAATTATTTTGTACCTGCAGTTGATCGGATTAACCTGGCGGAGAAGAATACACTGAAATGCGGTATCTAGGATTTAGCCACCTTTTTTTCGTCATAATTAAAAATTCTATTCATATATGTCTGGCAGATTAAAATGGCATTTTAATGACAAAGTGTGGTTGCTTGTAGGTTTGAGCCTTTTTTTCCTGTTGTTATCAATAACAACTGATCGGATTTGGTTGAAAAGAAGTGAATATTCTTAGTGTTTCTTTGTTGATAGCGGAATGCGATTATAATATCGGAACAACTTTTCTCATCAAAACACACATTATTATTTTTTTTTTGGTTGAAGGATTAAAATATGGTGAGCGGATTACGTAGGTATAACCCTCTTCGAAGGACGAATGTTCATTTATTTGTTGGTAAAAAATATATTGATGGATTTTTTGTTTGATAAGTTCAATCTCTATATGACGAAGGTTAGTTTGACATGTCCCGTCAAATTTAATGCACTTTAAAGGAAATTATGAAGAAAATAGATTGAAGATAAGGCATATAAGAAGTAAAAAATGAAAAATATTGTATAAATTGAATTTTTTTTTAAGAAATGATGCAATATGTTTATTGCTCTGGAAGTGCTAGTTCGGAAAACCAGAATAACCTACTTTTAAGTATAATTCAAAAAAGGGGAATTGAAGATTCTAGGAACCTCGGAAATCAGCTGCTCTATTTGATTGATCCATATTCCACTTAGAGCACCTGCTGTACAAAAAGGAATAGGCCAAGTTTTTTATCTTTGAAAATTATAGAAAATGATCTTATTACATCTTTATGAAGATGTTATTGCTCTTTCAATAAGGTTTTACATATTTTGATAGTGATAGAGTCCGTATTTTAAAAACTATCATTAAATCAGTCCATTTTGCTAAATATCATTTTACAATCTTTCTGTTGATTTCGAAATTCCGAAGACTCAAAATTTAAAAAAAACGGAAATTAAAAAATCAAAAAAAAAATACCGGAAACCCAGAATTCCGAAAACTTAGAATCCCTGAATTTTTTGGAATTTGTTTAGTCTGTTTAACGTTGATTTGTGCAAAATATATGCAACCACTTCGTCCTACATTTTACTATTGTATTTTGTATACTTTTTTTGAAATATGTTTTGGAGTAGTGTATTGTTTTTTGTAACGATTTAAAATAAGAAATAAAATAAAATATAATTATTACCTTGAAAGAATATCACAAGACTACAAGCCAACCTTTTAAAAAAAAGTCTAAATCAGATAAATAATGTCAATAGTTAGTTCTTTACTATTTGATTTCTAAAAAGAAGTTGGGATGCGACCCACACTGATATCTTTCCATCCCGTCTGTCGATTTGTCTTGCTTAAAAGGTTTGTAGGTTTTCGTGTTTGGTTAAAAAAGTTGTCAGTTGAATTACTCTAAAAAATTTTTAAATTTTATTTACAATATTTTGCATATGATGAGATAGTTTGATTTCAAAATCTATTTTTGTAAACGAATTTTTTAGTCGAAACCAATTTTGTTGAAAACAACATTCCTTATAAGGCAAAATTTGTTTGAAGCCATAAACCCAAATTTTTGAAAAGATGTTTGAGTCAAAATCCTATTTTTACCAACATTTAGTATTGTTTTTAAAATTTTTATTTTTTGTAAGAAAACTGTCAATTTGATTTTTTCTCAAAATTTTACCGAATGTTGAAAACCATTTTTTTTATAAAATGAAATTATTTTAAAGCCAATATCTCAAATTTTTGAAAAGATATTTAAGTCGAAAATCTTTTAGTAATTTTTCTTTTTAGGTTTTATTTTTCGTAAAAAAACTGTCAATTCGATTTTTCTCAAAACTTTACCAGATGCTAAAAACGTTATTCTTCGTTGCACAAAATTATTTTGGAGATAAAATAAATTTTTGTTCGTAAAGTTTTCGAGATGAAAAATATTTTTTTTTCAGTTTTTTTAATTTATAAAAAAACCATTAATTGGATTTTATTCCAAAAATATATTATATGTTTGATAATGCGTTACAATACATAATATAAAATTTAATTCAAGTCGGTAGCATTATTGGTTCGTGAGATATTTTGGGTTAACCAAAATTTGTACCGTTTTTTTAAATAGCTATGTTAACAAAAACACCCACTCAATTTATTTGAAAGTCCTTTCTGCATTATCTTCACTAATATTATAAAAAGGAAAAATTTGTATTTTTGTATGTAACGCATAAACTCAAACTCAACATAAAAAGTACTGACCGATTTTAATAATTCTTTTTTCATTAGAAAGCTACATTATCTGTACCTATTTATGTCTAACCGTGCGAAGCCGGGACAGGCCGCTAGTTATCTATATAACACAATTTATTTGGAGTCGATATCTCTGGTTCTTGAGCTATGGACGACAAAATAAACGAACGTACGGACGTACGTACACACGCACACACGCACACACAGACATCTCAGTAAACATCTTTTATTTAGACTCTAGGGACCTTGAAACGTCGAGAAATGTCAAAATTTTCAATTCGACAAATCGGACCGATTACAATAACTTCCAATGGGAAGTTAAAAAGTTGTTTTTCGAAATTTTGGCCTTTCTAGATCTTAGGTTTTCGGGATCTTGGGTTATCGGAATTCTGGGTATTCGAAATTCTTGGTTTTCTGGATTCACAATTACGGGGTTGTGCCCGTCTTCCCGATCCTTACCAAGATGACTCTTTGCTAAACCCTGAAGCCATCAAGAGGGGCTTGAAAAATTGTTTGAACGGGATACGCAATTTAAAAACCGGGTTGTCCCATTATCAATGAGAAAGACAAACAATTTGAGCAAATAATTGGGTGACGTTAAATAACGCCAAATGAAATAAAGCTAAATTCAACAAATTTGGCACTATTTCGTTTTTGAAAACGAAATAAGGCCAAATTTTCAATTTGGGTTTATTTCGCTTTAGAAAACGAAATAATAGCAATTTGGCATTGTTTCGATTTAGAATTTTGCAGAATTAGGAAAAAACATAAAGTAAAATTATCTTTTGTTTTAATAAAAATTCGGGGTAAGTGCAATTTTGGAAAAATTTTTTTTGTTATTAATTAAAAAAGTTGAAAAATGACAGATACTTGTTGCTCGATTCAAATTTTTGAAATTGGAGCCTAAACAAGTTTTTTTGAATTATTGATAGCACGGCGCACTAACAGCTAGGTATGTAAGGGGGGCATGCTGCCCCCCTGCAACCCCCCTGCTTGGGCTCACTATAGGATTTGGGGTGGGTGCGAGTTTGGGTATATGCAAAAATTATCTTTTGTTTTAATAAAAATTCGGGGTAAGTGCAATTTTGGAAAAATTTTTTTTGTTATTAATTAAAAAAGTTGAAAAATGACAGATACTTGTTGCTCGATTCAAATTTTTGAAATTGGAGCCTAAACAAGTTTTTTTGAATTATTGATAGCACGGCGCACTAACAGCTAGGTATGTAAGGGGGGCATGCTGCCCCCCTGCAACCCCCCTGCTTGGGCTCACTATAGGATTTGGGGTGGGTGCGAGTTTGGGTATATGCAAAGAACACGAATGCGTTGTGATTCTTTCATAACTATGAGCCATACTTCCTTTTTTTTTGTTGGGAATTTCTTTGATTTTAGTGCTCAAATACAAAAGTTCTTTGCATATACCCAAACTCGCACCCACCCCAAATCCTATAGTGATCCCAAGCAGGGGGGTACATACCTAGCTGTTAGTACGCCGTTTGCAAAAAACTTTTTGCAAACGAAATATTGCCAACTTTTGAATTTTAAAATATTCGGCGTTGTTTCCATTATTTTTTTGGCCTTAATTCTTTTTATAAATCGAAATAAAGCCAAATTGGTTTTATTTCGTTTTGAACAACAAAATAAGGCCAAATTTGAAATTTGGTGTTATTTCATTTGGTACTATTTCACGTCACCAAATAATTGTATTCTTTTGATTGTATTTTTAAAAAGAATCGTTTGGCCCACCCTTTATCTTAGCCTCCTTTTGTATAAATGGACTGGAGTGCCCGCTCTTAAACAAGACTTCAATCCACATATGTACGTAATCCACTAGTTGTCTATCCTAACTAAAACAGTTTCTTTTTAACATTGTACAAGTTCTTTACCTTTTGGCTCACAGCTATATGATGATGACTTTTGGTTGAGGTTATTGATATGATAAAAATATTGTCTGTCTTGTCTGCTATCACTGATGCTTCTTGAAAGTACGTCATTGTTAAACATTCTGCATAAGACACTTACCTTAAAAAGTAATGTTGTCTAGTCTCAATACCCATGACAAATGTGTAATATCCAGCTAGACTTTGTTCTGCTTCTAGCAATTATTATTCATCAAACTGACAAATAATACTCAACATAAATTAAATTCCAAACCACACCCATCACAAACATATAGCCAGCAACTTTAAGCCTATTTCTACGGTGTTGTATATCATCCATGAGACAACCGTCCAAACCTATAAGCAACATACTATTTTTCCCTTTGAAAATTAACTTAAAATCACGTCTTAAAAAATATATAGGTACCTTCGTTTAGGTACATTATTTTATTTAATGTATAATTTGCATTTATGACTGATTACTTTTTCGAACAAAATAATCTACACTTCTTCAGAAGAAGCCACTAGACTCGAAGAATTCCAAAAAAGGAACGTCTTTTGCAAGCAATAATCATCATTTTGTCTACTCCAAGTCAAGTTAAAGAAATATGTAACTTTATAATGGGACTGAAACCCATCGCAGAGTCAAGGGTTTATAGGTGATGAAATTAATTTTTTTATGAGCGAAAAAATAACAACGAAAAACATAAACATTTTGTGGTAATAATTTTAATAAACATTTAGCACTCTCCAGACTCATCATTTTTGTGAGGATTGTGACTGTGGCTGTAACTGCGACTGCGTGAAACTGACTTTAAACGCATGGAATGGTGGACACTGGACACGGGACACACGTGTTTTATATTTTGTTGAAGATAGATTGATCCATTAGTGCGGTGCATACTTTAATTTACGAAGGAAGAGAGGCGTTGACCACATTTGTTGGAATTGTTAAATTCAAGGTTTTTGAATTGAAAATTTACTCCTGGATGATGGTGGCTGAAAAAGGTATGAGACTTATTCATAGTAAAATTTAATTTGAACTGAAGACATTTTTGCAGTGATTCATAAGTAAACCTAATGTAACCTTGTGAAGACCTGTTCTGGAGTAAAGAAAATGCATAATTTTTTAATATAATCCGCCCATAAGCTAATTTAAACAAAAATTGCTAAAATTGATGAATGTTGTTCGTCGGTACTCTCCCATGTCCTAGGGCTTGTGGAATGGAGAAAATGAATCGATTATTTTTCCTTAGCGAAAAGCTCATTAATAACCAAGTTTATAAAACCTACATTCCTCCCCACAAACTATACAACATCCACATCCACATCCACATCCACATCCAGACAACTATGACCATGGAAGTGCGAACGAAACAATTAATCTTGACATTTTGTTGTTCTTGTTTTTATTTTTATTTTTGTTTTGTTTTATTTTTTTATCTTGGAACAGATTGGCCACATATGGATGTGAAAATCGATTGTATATATAAGTATGTTCTGGTACCTCTATCATCGAACGGACGTTGACACTCAACCCAGCACGCATTCGATCATTAATTTCATCCTGGGATCTGGAGATTGGGGGCTCTTTCTACCTATGTATGTATATAGGTGCTATCGCCACACCATCTCTAGGAATAGTTTTCAACTGTTTTCTTATGTGTACCAATAAAATGGAGAATGGCAAATGGTGAATATATAATAGTGCTGCAGTTCCTCTTTCTCATCCATGCATCATACTAAAGGAACCAACCAAAGCCAGAGCAAGGCTCCTGGCTCCTTGGTCCTATACTTATGCCAGGAGCATAAATCAAAATCATTCACGCTTTGGAATTTCAATATCCCCAGTAATAATAGTTTAATTACTCTTGGAGCGCGGGTTATAAACCGCACCATCACCATCATCATCATCATCGTCCTCCGTCCTGTCCAATAAATCATTAATCTTGGGCCCGTTGTTGTCACACACTCGCATGTGTGTGCGCTGTGCGGTGCATTCTAAAGACGAGGTGGAGGTGCGATGCATTTGGATGATATTATGTGTAGCCGGCTTGCCCATACTAGTCATAGCACAGAATTTTGTCCCATCACGAATGAGTTATCATTGCAAAAAGGAGTCCAGACCGCCCCCATTGCATTTCATTGAGCGACCATCCAACGGACCGACCAAGAAGAGAGGCCAGGAAACATTTCGGATAGTGCATGCAATAAATCGAGAAATCCAAACCAATCACCAGGGCTCACCTTGTCCTGTCACTTGATCATTTTTCTCTCCCCAACAAACAATCCGGTATGAAGATGATGATGAAGAAGACGAAGGAATGCCGGTTTGGTTGTGCACTCAGATTCACATGTGTGTCCACATTCATATCCTAGAGCTAGAGAGATGCGGTGTTAGTAGGTTCAATGTGCTCGATCCGTTCCCCTTTCTGCAAATGCGTCCCAATTCAAATTTCAGAGGGAGCAGGGGGTGGTGCTGACTGCTGATGGTGACTCTGGTGCGAGTGGTCTTCTCAAAATATAAATAACCAAAGATTGTAAGTCATTTTGAATTGGACACGGCATAAGTGAGTGTTGGCAATGAGTCCAAGTCTAAGTCCATGTCCATCCTCATATATAACCCAAGAAGGATCACAGAATGAGGGTTTTCTAACTTTTATACGAGTACAGGTATGTCTCTCTTAGGTTAACTAACAGTTGACATTTATCATATCGTCATCATCAAATATATGCATTTTGAGTGGATAAAGTTAGTCTGCTACCAACTAATTGGCTCCGTTTGTTTTAGCTTCGAGTCAGCTTAATTCGACAGTTAATACTTCATCTCCGTTTAAATTTTTGACCGAGATTTATCCTTTGTTTTACCTTTTTATCGCGAAAAATTGTATTTATTATCTCATCCCCTCACGAGTTTCCACAGTACAAAACTTAAGAACATTAGAAGTTTAGTAATCTACCGTTTATTATATTTTAATGGGATTTGATATCTTACAAAGGGTGATTTTTTAAAAGCTATAGGAAAGTTTTAAAAAAAAAAAATACATACAATTCAGAAAAATGCATGAAATCTTTATTTGAATCGATAGTAGTCCATAATTTAATGTTTAAAGATTATTTCCTGCAAATGTTGGCCTTGACTGTACCTCAACCGGTCCATCCGCTTATTTCAATTTTGGCAAACTCTTTCCAAAATTTTGGCCTCAATGTTGTTTTCTAATGCGTCAATTGAAGCGGGCTTATCTGTATAGACATGATCTTTTACATAGCCTCACAAAAAATAGTCTAAAGGCGTTAAATCGCACGATCTATGTGGGCAATTGACCGGTCCCGAACGTGAAATAAAATGTTCACCGAACTCGCCTCTCAATAATTCCATTGTTGCACGTACTGTGTGGCATGTGGCATGTGGCACCATCTTGTTAAAACCACATGTCATGCAAGTCAAGCTCTTGCATTTTGGGCAAAAAAGAGCCCATTTACCAAAAATTGTACGTTGCAGAAGGTCGTTCGGCTTCAATTCTTGCACCTGTGTTTTGAAAGACATCACACCTAAATCCTTCCGCAAAATTTTCCATGTTGTTGGGTAACAGAGGCCCAATTGCTGCGAACGGTGACGAATCGAAAATTGATGGTCATCATTAACACTGGCCGATACAGCTGCGATATTTTCTTCAGTTTGCACTCTACGTAAGCGTGTTGGTGGTTTAATGTCCAACAAAATAAATTTGGTGCGAAATTTAGTCACAATACCCCGAAAAGCCGCAGTGGGTCGTTTAAACTGACCATAAAATAAAAGAAGCGCGCCATAAACTTTCTTAGCAGAGCACGCATTTTGATAGTACAATTCAATAATTTGCAAGCGTTGTTCGTTTGTAAGACGATTCATGGTTAAATTATAGACCAAACTAAAGATGTTTGACAGTGAAACAAAACACAACACTGTTTAAACCAGTGTTGCCAAAAAGATAATAGCTAAAAGATCACCCTCAGTTTCTTAGATATAAAACAATCACAGTTTTTTGCTCCAAAAAATGCTGTTAACAATACACTTTCCGAAAAAACTACATATTTAAATAACCCACGTTTTTCAGATAATAGATTCTGATGCTTCAAATTGAGGAGACAAAGATGAGAACGAAATTAGTCCAAAATTAACCGCAATGAGACCGAGATTAGATCGAGATGAGACCGAGATAAAAGCTAGACTCTTCCTTCCTTGAAACAGCTTTTTAAGGTTTCGTGCCTTAGAACAAATAGCTTACCATTTTCTACCATCAGTTTACCTTAAATATTCTCTTTGAGATCTGGCTTCTTCAGGATAATACTATACATTTTGTAACATCTCATGCGGGTGTAATAGAAGAAATCCTCATTTTGACTCATGAGCCGTGACTGTCATCGTTATCGCGTTTGAAAGCACTCTCCAAATTCACCATCGCCTTCAAGTGTTATAGTGAATAGATTCGCAAAAATAACCCTGAGTTTAGGTATATTTTACGCTGCTTCAACAATTTGTAGATGTTGATGCTGCAATATGAATCGACAATGAGAGTTTCTACTGTAGATAATAAATTTTATTGAATCCTAAAGAGAAAATTCTTTGAGTGTGCGACAGTTTGTCGCAACAAGATGCGAAATGAAAATTAGATGATTGCAGTAGTGGTCTTTCGTAGACTTCACATACTAGAGCTATATGTACATTGTACAATGTACATACGTAGTTTGAAAAGTGTGTGCTTTGGTTTTGGTCGAGATAGCGTGTGATAGTACCATCATGAGTGGAAAACCAACACCATTTTCGATTTCAAAAAAGAAGAAACAACCTTAGATCTTGGCATTGGCATGAATCGTGCATAAAAATTGCATCTCTACAAATAACTATATACCTAAAAAGATTCATGTGAGTACCTATAGATTTTCTATAGTATCGGCTCTTACCATTTTTTTTTTGTTTTTTTAAGTCTTAAAACAGTGAACCTCTCTGTGTGTTTCATCTATGCACAACATGATGTGTGCACAATTTATTAACCGACTCTAATGACCATTAATAAAGGCGATACGATCACTTGAGGAGCTGATTTTTTGAAAGGTTGAAAAGATTCATGGCGTGATGCTTGCACTACACACGCATCTATTATAAATACGTTAGTTAGGTACTTCTGAAATTTGAGTTAAAACGAATTGAAGTGCAATTAGAAATTAGCCTGAAATGTTTTTCTTTTTTTTTTGTGTCCCTGTCCATATATGTCTATGTCTATAGGAAAAAGGAGTTAGTCAAGTTTTTTGAATATTTAATAATTAACACGGGTTCGATAAGAAAGTTAGAAATGCAAAGCGGAAATTGGTGAAATTTAAATATGCGTGCCAAACGATCAGACAAGCTGACGAAGAAATAGAAAAATATGAGAAACTAAGAAAACTGTGTTAAAATTTTTTTGTTTTTTTAGAAAATCGTTAAGGTTGTTTTGAAATTTTGATTTTTTTAGAATTATTTTTGGTTTAATTTCGTTAAAAATGTTGAAGCTTTTTGAATTATCGAATTTTGCAAAAAAAAATAATAATTTCTTAAAACTCAAAAAATTAATAAGACATTTTTCATCAAATATTATTTGTGGTATCCTTATGGAGCAATAGCAAAATATATTTCTTAGGTTCAAAGAAGCCCAGTTAAGAAATAAAATTTTAGAAAATTTCATAGATTTAATTTTTATTTAAAAAAAAAAACGCCTATTGCAAATGTACTACATTATTTTCCAAATTTTAACTCACACAGGTCCGTAAAGCTGGAAACACCACAATCGAATTTAAAAATTCTAATGATGCAGAAATTTAGGACTCTTTTTGTGCTAATTTAGTGCTCTAATCCCGACTTGGTTCAAAAATCCCTTCCCCCTCAAACTTGTGGTGTTCCCAGCTTGGTGTCAAGTGTCAAGGTTGAGAAAGTCTCCAAAAGTTTTAGCTTTACGACTTAAATTTGTTGATATGGGGCTAAAAAAACAATTTGGAGTTCCGCGAACTAAGAAGCCCAAAAATAGCACTTAATGACCCCATCATTAGATTTTTAAAATTTTGTTTGGTTTAGAAAGTCTCCAAAAATTTCAACTTTGCGAATCAATTTAGGGGGTAAGGGGTGGAGATACTTATTTGGAGTTTCACTAACTTAGGAGCCCAAAAAGAGCTCTAAATTCCCTCATCATCAGTTTTTTGAAATTATGAGTTTAAAGGTGTGGTGTTTCAAGCTTGACGTCAGGCTGGGAACACCACAAGTATTAGAAAAGAGTCCTAAATTTCTGCATCATTAGAATTTCGAAATTCGATTGGGTTTTTTCCAGCTTTACAACCCAATAACTTAGGCTATAAGGGTAAGGACAGACAGACAAATGACTATGCCAACACAATATATTCAGATCCTGTGGTTGATCTTAATAATTTGCAGTTTTCTGTAGATAATGTCTTATAAGTACTTTTATCTCTTGAAAAAAGTTTTTTTTTTATTTCATTGGACAATATTCCACCAATACTTTTAAAAACTTGTGCTAATATAGTTGCTACTCCACTTTGTATAACATTTAACCTTTCTTTAAGTAATAGTGATTTCTTAGATGAATGGAAATACTCTATTATAACTATAAATAAATCAATTAGGTGGCGCAACAGTCCGTAGAGAACCAGGGCCTAGTGACTTACAACTCTCAACCATTCCTGTGTGCGAGTACTGTTGTCAGGGATGGAGGGGACCTACAGTTTTATGCCGAATCCGAACGGCTAATTTGAGAAAGCACTTTTTCATGACAAGCATTACTCTTGGAGAATTTGTCAATTCCTCGCAAGAGGCAGTACCCGTTTTTTTTTTTTTAAATTAAGGTGGCACAGGCAGGGATCGAACCCAAGACCTCTCGCATGACAGTCCAACGCACTAACCATCATGCCAAGGGTACTACTCTATTATAACTCCTCTTCATAAATCAGGTACAAAAAGTTCGGTTGAAAATTACAGACCAATTACAAAACTGCAGTTCATTCCTTAGGTTTTCGAAGCTTAAGTAAAAAATAAATTGAATAATCTAATTCACAAAAACATTTCAGTTTACCAACATGGTTTCTTAAAAGGTAGATCCACCACTACAAATGTATAAATATTCTCAAATTTTGATGGAAATGCGTTCTCAACTATGTATTTGCACTGATTTTTCAAAGTTTTTTGACCGCGTTCAACATAGTGTTGTCTTAAGAAAACTGTAGATATATGAATTTCACTCTCAGCTCCTAATGTGGATAAAGAGTTATTTATAGTAGGTGAAAAACACGTGGTAAAAATTGTTAATGCCTTGTCTAAGAAAATGACAATGAAAATGAAAATGATGATTTTTCGGGTGTTCCTCAAGGTAGTCATCTTGGTCCACTTCTTTTTATCATTTTTATTCAAGACTTACTCTTACATCTTACTTTTCTAAATGTCTTCTATTTTCTGACGATTTGAAAATATTCAGTTCGATAAATTAATTGAACGATGCAAACAAAATTCAAATTGATATAAATAATTTAATTAAATGGTGTAATATCAATGGGCTTTTTTTTAACAATGTAGGGTTGTGACATTTTCTAGAAATCAGAGTCCATTATATTTATTATAATTATAAATTCGAAAATGGCATTTTACAAAGATTTTATTGCCATACGGATCTAGGCGTAATCGTCAATTCTAAGATGAATTTTTTAAATCACATAGACCATGCGATCTCAAAAGCAAACTCTATGCTAGGGTTTGTTATTCGAAATTCAAAAGATTTCGAGGACCCTTATACATTGAAAGCTCTTTATTCTAGTTTTGTCAGACCGCATTTAGAATACTGTACTGTTATATGGAGCCCCTTTACCGCGCCTAGCATTTGTCGTTTAGAAATAGTTCAAAAAAGGTTCACAAAATTTGCCTTACGAAAAATGTTTGGTTATTCTAATGTTCCATTTTATGAGACGATGTGTATTTTAATTGATCTAAAACCTTTTGATCAGAGAAGAAAAAGAAAATTAAACTCAATACTTTTTGCTTTTAATGTCTTGAATTTTAATATTGACTGTCCGGTTTTGTTATCTATATTTTTTATTTATTTGCCTTTTCGAAACTTGCGCCTGCGTAACTGTTATTTTTTAAATGTTCCTTATACCACAATACTAGCTATGCTAAGTACAATCCTATCACAAGAGCTTGCATGGATTTTATTGAATATGATTTTGCAATTGATTTTAATATTAATAAAAATTGTTTGAAACATAAATTAGTAAATTTGTTGTAATGCTATATGCAAAATACGTATTTTATTTTTATGTCATGTATCATAATTATAAGTCTAAATAGAGTGTGTAACTTTTAAGACGAATATATAAATAAATATTTGGTTAAATCCTCATTTCTACATTTTTTAAGAATGCAAACATTTACTATTGCAATACTTGTCGCAAGTAAAAACGATGGATTAAGATTAAAGTAACCTTGAAATTTCTAGAAATTTAGCAAACAAACAATTTTACAAATCAAACCGATTAATTAAATCAAAAAAAGAGGCTGGGATGCAACCCACACTGATAACTTCCCATCCCGTCTGTCGATTTGTCTTGCTTAAAAGTTTGTCTATATGTATAAATTTTTACCAAATTTTCGTACTATTTTTTGTAGATTTTATTTTTTTATGAAAAAACGGACTGTTGGATTTTTATAAAAAAAATTACTCAATATTGTAAACAATATTTTTTTTGAAATAAAATAAGTTTAAAGCCAATATTTGTAATTTTTAAAAATCATTTGAGTCGAAATTAAATTTTTACCAAGTTTTAGTATTATTTTTTTTTTGGTTTTTATTTTTTGTAAAAAAAAACTGTCAATTCGATTTTTTTTCAAAATTTTACCGAATGTTGAAAACAATATTTCTTACAAGTTAAAATTAGTTGGAAGCCATAATCTCAAATTTTTGAAAAGATATTTGAGTCGAAAATCAATTTTTAGAAACTTTTGTTAATTTTTTTTCCGGTTTTCAATTTTTTGTAAAAAAACTGTCAATTCGATTTTTCTCAAAATTTTGCTGAATGTGGACAACAATATTTTTTGAAAGATAAAAGTAGTTTAAAGACAATATCTCAATGTTTTGAAAAGATATTTGAGTAGAAATTCAGTTTTTACCAACTTTTTTTTTTTAGGTTTTTATTTTTTATAAAAACACTCAATTCGATGTTTCTCAAAATTTTACCAGATGTCAAAAACATTATTCTTCGTTGCACAAAATTGTTTTGGAGATGAAGTCATATTTTAGTCGTAAAATTTTTGAGGTGACAAATTTTGTTTTCAGTTTTTTTGATTTATAAAAAAACCGTTAATTGAATTTTTTTTCCAAAAATATGTTTGTTTTGTATCACGTTACAATATATAATATAAAATTTAATTCAAGTCTCTGGCGTCATTGGTTCATGAGTTATTTAGGGTTTACAAAAATGTTCACCTTTTTTTTTTTAAACTGCTATGGTAAAAAAAACACTCACGCAATTTTCTTGAGATCCCTTTCTGCATCTTTCTGCCTTAACGAAAAAAACTTCGTGAACGTACGTACACACGCACGCACAGACATCTTTCTAAAAATCTTTTATTTCGACTCTAGGGACCTTGAAACGTCGAGAAATGTCAATTTGACAAATCGGACCCATTACAATAATTTCCTATGGAAAGTTAAAAAGAAAATTTAATAGTTTAAAAGTTCTTTAAGAAAATCAGTAAAATAAGAAAAGTGCGTATACGCCCGAGTTCACCACTCAGGATATAAGAAATAATTGTAAATGTAATTCGTATTTGAGCATTTGTATTCAAAAGAATTTAAATTGAAATTTTTATCAGGAATTGATTGAAAAATCGAGATAAAATTATTTTGAAGATAGATATTATGCAGGGTATTTCAATTAGTGTTCTAGTAAAATCAATTAGTATTTCAATTAGTGTTCTAGTAAAATCAACAAAATAAGTTTGTTCTTAAATGTTTTTCCTTTTTTTTCAATTTAAATATAAAATAGCTTTCTTAGGTGCTTGAACCTCTAAAAGTAAATTGTAAAATTCTCGTATCAAGTTCGTGGTTTCAACTTAAATGATTACAAAAAAACACATTACGAGTATATTCAAGATATATATGATATCGTAAAAATTGCGTGAATCTCATAAAAAAAACCAAAAACTATTTTAAACATTGCAACACCCTCCCTCAATTTCTTTATAGCAAGAGTACAAAAAAGTCCATTCTCAAGCCCAAAAATATAACATATCTATCTATGTAAATCTAATGTATATACTATATGTATCTCAATCTAAAGTGATTTTTATTCGAGAAATTCCCAATTTCATTCGCACCATTAAAGCCATCATTCAATCGCTTTTAACTCTTGAAAGCTCTTTACGACTTCTTTTTTTTTTTCTTTCTTTGTGATCTAACTGACTAACTGCCTGTCTATCTGTCTGCTTGCCTGCCTGTCCATGTCTCGTCCATCTATTCCAAACCAAATCAACTTCTCGAAACCCACTTTGCACTTGCTGCGCTGCGCTGCTGCTCACGATCGTAAAATTGTTAACGCTCAAGCGATGATTGTTAGAATAACAACGTGTCTCAGAAGCAATTTTCATATACTATTTGATTCCTGCGTGAGTGTCACTGGGTGATAAGTGATTTGATTGAAGATAGAGGTAAGGTACAACAGGTCTTTTGGGGGGAGACCCAACAGAGATATGAAAACCAATCAATAAGAAAGAACACTTTTAGCGTGTGTCACATTAACGTCAAACCAAACAGACAGTCAAACATCAAGCGTCACGATTTTAAGTTGTGAGCTCAATTTTATAACGTCTTCGCTACGTCTCCCACTCAACTTGAACTCAGCCCGTCAGCAGATAGCCCGGACCGACCGCCGAGCACAGCCCTTTTGATATTTAAATGTTGTTTTTATTTCGGTATCCGAAAGATAATAAAACTTCAGATTGAACAACAGATTTGATGGTTTATTTATTGTTTTCTTTTTTTGTTAATCCAATTTGGGTGCGTAGCTTTGGGTGGCTTGAAATTTAGATTGAAAGGGACCTGACTATCGACTGACGGTCACAGTGGGACTGACAGAGAGACCACCTAGTTGAGTGAGAATGTGCCTTACTGATTTCTATCGCAGACTTTTAAATTGAACCAAATTAGGTTATCGTCTGGGAGATCGCTCAGCGTTCGGTTTGTTTGATTGCCTGTGACCTGCCATGCCCACTTCCCAGTGCCCATGCATATTCCTATGCCCATACCAGGCATTTAGCAAAAGGCGAGTAGAGTCTGATGGGATCTTTTTTTGTGTTTTGTTCAAATCCCAGTCCCAACGGAAAATGAATGAAAAGTCAACTTAATTAATTTGTCGCATTTTTTTCGCTCGCTCATACAGAAACAGATACAGGTGCACCAGACGTCACCGCCGCCGTTACCGTTGTTTTAAAGCAAATACCGCCTATGTTTGCCAGCCAAGCCTCCGGCCACCGGCCGCGCCGCACCGCCACCACTGGTGTCAGTTCGTATTTTATTATTTATTTATGAGTACGAGATTAATTGATTGAATCCATTAAAAATTTGTAACGAAATCGACGTCGCGTCTGAATGTAAAGTTGCTCAGACTTCAGGGCCCGCGCCACCAGTCAAAATCCTCCACCCTGGCTATATGTTCTAGTGTTACCTAGGAATTCTCGATGTCCACTCGTATCTGTCCAACCCGTTGTAATAGTCCGGCACGTTCGCGTCGCGTCGCGTCGTTGGTTGGTCCGTTCGTTCGCCCGTCCGTCTGTGTGTACATTATTCTGGTGTTATTTGAATAATTAATGGAAATTTTTCCCGAATGCAATTTGTAGCAGTAGCACTGGACGGGCGATAGAGGGAGTTACTCTAGTTTTTTTTTTTGAGATTCATTTTTGCACACCGCGGGCCCCCTATACTCTCTCTTCCTCTGACATTCCTTTTGGCATATGTTAGTCGGAGCCGAGTGAAAAATGAAGCTGTCCGAGTTTTTTTTTCCTTCATTTTCATTTTTGCTGCAAGGCGCACATTGAATCGATTTATTATTTGCCTATCGGGCGTCATGTACATACGGTGCGCTGCTCGGCGTGGAGCGGTGATGGCGGCAGTGGCAACGGCCGGCGGGAAAATTGGAAGTGGGCGCCTGGCTTTTATTATTGACTTGGGATGCAGGTGGTGCTGGCTGGCTGGTTTTTTGATATCAAATAGAGTGATGAATGGAAGTTTGCGTAACTGGTCTGGTAGTATACCAATACCTACCAACCTACACCTACCTTGCTTTTGAGAATGAGGAATGGTGTGGCATCTTTCTTGTGTTTTCAATCTGCTTAAGTGCAGGGACAACATAATTATCATGCACCTCCATAGTCAAGGTTTACATACGAATGAAATATATAGAAATATCCTAGAGTTTGGATAGACCTACGAGTAAAGCTGGATTTTGTGTCAATCGTAAAACGATAACAAAGTGACATGACGCATTTGAGATGTGGTTTAATGCGGGAGCTCTAAAAGATAAATGGTGTTAGTTCAGTGGTTTCGTTTGCCAGCACAGAGAGAGAGAGAGATTTTTGTATTCCATGGAAATTTATTACATGGAATTTGATTCCGGTATAAAGTAAAAATGTTGTATAGATGATAGATTGAGAAGCGACAGGCTTTTGAATTCTTTGTAATTCTATGACAGCTGTCAAAAATGATGAGTAAATAGATCAAGAGAGGTTAAGACAGAGACATATAGAAGTTTTCTGGTATCAATCACCAATTCCGGGTTGCGATGTTTGCTATGTAAACACAAAAACAATACTGGATCTAAGATACTTCTCTGTGGTATCCCATCCCTCTTTTTATTAAAACTCAATTAGTAACTACACAATGAAGTTTTGGACACAGATATAACCAACGAAAAAGTGGATGCAGCAATGAACAAAATGAAGGATGGACGGAATTTTTTAAGTATGGAAAAGTTGAGTTAATAAGCAAGCTTACTGCAGTTCACAACGAGGTGTTGGAAATAGGTATGATTCCTCAAGAATTTAGTGAATCTATCATTTTTCCGATCCACAAAGAAGAAAGCTGGTCTGTGATGTCGAACTATCGGGGACTATATTTTTTAAATTCATGTTATAAAATATTTGCAGCTATTCTGCAAACACTGCTCAATAAATGGATTGATGAAAATAATTTGGAAGAGTCCTGTAAAGCCTGTATATGAAGCAGTTTGGAATGGTACAGAAAGGTCGGAATGGTTCACAACGGAATCAGGCTTTAGACAAGGTTGTACGATGAGCCCAAGCCTATTCGCTCTATTTATCGAAGACTTAGTCGATTTCTTAACTGCTGGTATCGAAAACGCTGGAGAATTAATTAAAGCACTGTTGTTTGCGAATGATATTGTTGTTTTCGCGTCATCTCCAGAATCACTTCAGCTTATCATAAACCGGATTTTTGAGTACTGTAAAATATGTTTCATGATTTTCAAGAAAGGAGGAGGTAGAAAATGCCTTAATGAAAAATGGAGCTACAATGTTGGGCACGAGTACGATAACTTTGGCGCTAAGATATAATAGCAGTTTTTGGTAGAGGGGCTTAATACAAACATTTTTTACTATGGGAGGGGGGTCTATCTCCCCCCGTTTAGGCAGTAGGGGCAATTTAAAAAAAATATTATTTAAAATGGAAAAAAATAATTAAAAAATAACGGTGATACTTACAATTAAGTTTTATACATTTTTTTAAAGCCAAAATTCTGTTTTATTAGCCAGTTTTCAATTCAAGTCAAAACTATGCGTAGTTTTTAAAAAAATTAATTTTAAACTCAAAATTTGAGTAAAAAAAAGTTAAAAAAAAGGTTCAAAGTGTAATTTTTCAATACTTCAAGATAATCTACCATTGTTTTTATTTCAGAATTTTTTATTTGTTTTTGATCAAAAACTGAAAACTAGATGATTTTATGTCTTTTAGTTTTTGATAAAATTGAAAATAACCACAACTACTATTTTAATTGAATTCTTTTTTTTTTGCTTGAGTGGTCTTATTTTGATAGTAACAATGGTAGGTGCGAGTTTGGGTGTATGCAAAAGTAAGGTGTGTGCGAATTTGGGTGTATGCAACAGTGGGGTCTGTAAGAGGTTGGCATGCTGCCCCCTCCAACCCCCTGCTTGGGAACACTATAGGATTTGGGGTGGGTGCAAGTTGGAGTGCTTGCAAGGTGGGGAGGGGGCAAGGTTCGGTGGGTGCAAGATGGGGTGCATTCAAAGTTTCTTTTGCATTTAAATAAGCTGGATTCAAGAAAAATTAATTTACCCTAGGTGTATCTTAATCCATATTCGATTATTACTATCAAAATAAGACTACGTTAATACTTAAGCAAGGAAAAAGTAATTTAATTAAAATATTTTTTTTGGTAATTTTCAATTTTCTCAAGAACTAGAAGACATGAAGTCATCTAGTTTTCAGTTTTTGATCAAAAACAAATAAGAGCAATGAATTCTAAAAAAAAAAACAGTAGATAATTTGAAAGTTTTGAAAAACTACACTTTAAACCTTTTTTTTTTAATTTTTTTTGCATACATTTTTAGTTTAAAACAATTTTTTTCAAAAACTATGCATAGTTTTGACTTGATTTTAAAACAAACTAGTAGACAAAAATGTTGGCTTTAAAAAAAGGTATAATACTAAATTGTGAGTATTACCGTTATTTTTTAATTATTTTTTTTTCCATTTAATGTACATATTTTTTTAAATTGCCCCTACCGCCTAAATGGGTTGAGATAGACCCCCCCTCCTATAGTAAAAAAAGCTTGTTTTTAACTGTTCTATACAAATCTGTCATTTAACTTTGTTGCCAAAGTTATCGTACTCTCCCCCAATCAATGGTGGGAATATAGAAATAGTCATAGAACTCAAATACCTTGGAGTGAACTTGACAAAAAATTTAAATATTGAAACACATCTGAACATCATCTGAATTATGAAGTTTTTTAACATGGAAGCTATTTTAAGACACTTTACGTAGCCTTAAACTACAAAAGCAAGGATTGTATTCGTTGTATCTCTGAACCTAACTCGGACTATTTTGTATCAGTATTGATACATAGTTATTTTTGACAAATTTACAAAAACGAGGATGGAATACAAAAACTTTGTGAAGTCGTAGGTGAGATGGTCGGCGCAGAGACATAAGGCCCAGGGACATAACGCCCAAATTTTTTTTTTTGGGGCTTATGTCCCACCCGAGTGGGACATAAAGCCGAAATTTAATTTGGGCCCTAAATCCCACCCAAGTAAGACCTAAGTCTTATAAAGTTTTTGTATTTCAATACAATGAACAATAATTTTTTGATACGGTGATAATACAAAAATTAAGAAAAACAAAAAAGTTTATTTTCAACATTATTTGCGTGATCTCAGGATTTTAACTCCCTTTTTCGGGGTCACACCCGCTCACGCAACTCCGTTGCTCCGCTTAGGGTATGTAAAGTCGCCAGGCAGGCGCCTATATCAACAGTTTTTTTTGAATAAAAGCACCTGTGGGATCTCAGGATTTAAACTCCACAAAACAAAGTCTTATGGTATTGAAGTGCTCCAAGTTTTGTCATTTGGTGATTCTTATTAAGTGGGACATTAGCCCCAACATTTTTATTTGGGGCTTCGGTCTTACTTGGGTGGGACTTAAGGCCCAAATTCAATTTCGGTTTTATGTCCCACCGAAGTGAGACATAAGCCCAAAAAAAAAAATTGGGACCCTATGTCCCTGCGCCGAGATGGTCTTCAAACTCCTGTCGCTGGCAAAAGGAAGGCAAAATAAATGGCCTCAAAATTGAATTCATATATATTAAGATTTTTGATTTGAGCTTAGGAAGACAAATTGGTAGTTGACTAAGTGGAAACTTTTGTGAATCACTTGTAACGCAATGGTCTCAATTGATTCTTGTTCGAAATTTGTTTATAGTGAATGCTTTTAAATCTGTGAGAGGAATTACTACAAAAGCTTCAAGCTGTTCTTTTTCTTATGTCACTTATGAGTAAAAGAAGACTGTTTTCACTATTTTAATAAATGGTGTTTTTTTTGTAGAGCTATAGAACTCTGAAATGGAATAAATGATTTTTTCTCGAATTTGCCAGAAATTAACCTTATTCGAAAGATAATAATTTGTTGGCATTGTAATTTAAAGTACCAGTGGCATGATGGATAGTGCATTGGACTGTCATGCCACAGGTCTTGGGTTTGATCCATGCCTATGCCATCTAAAGTTTTCTTCACGGGTAGTGCCTCTTGCGAGGAATTGACAAATTCAACAAGAGTAATCCTTGTCATGAAAAGTGCTTTCTCAAATTAGCCGTTCGGATTCGGCTTAAAACTATAGGTCCCCTCGATCCCTGACAACAGTACTGACACACATGAATGGTTGAGAGTTGTAAGTGACTGGGCCCTAGTTCTCAACCAGCCAAAGCTGGTTTGAATTTAGTCTAATTTGAAGGTCCAATTTTGTTATTTCTTTTCATCATTTGTTACAGTATATCGGTGAAAACGTATCGAAACATGTGCTCCAAGTGATCAATCTTTCGGGCATATTAGCATAGACTAGAGTATGTTTCACCTGTCCTCACGGAGAACAGTTAAGCGGCGTTAAATAACATGATCCTGAAGGCCAATTCAAGGGTCCGTTACGTAAAATTATGGAGTTACCAAGCGTTTCATTCAATAAATCAACTGTGGTACGAGCCATAAAACGTCGTGTTGGGTCGTTTTGTTGAAACCACAGCTCCTGTACATCATGGATGTTCAATTGATGAGCAAAAAAGTCAGTTATCATGGCTCTATAGTAGGTAACAAAACAGTTCTAGCCAGCATCGTTTTTAAAGAAGTGCAGACTAATTATTATAATAATAAGCAATAAAACACAACAAGCAGGTAATTCTTGTGGATCTAACTGTGTCTCAACATACACTTGAGGATTATCACCACTCCAAATATGTCAGTTTTGTTTATTGAAGTATCAATTGAATCAAAAGTAAGTTTCTTCGCTAAACAAAATTCGAGTATTTAGTGTTTCGAACGGAACCATGCATTTCAAAATAAATTTGAAAGCTAAGAACAAAATACTTGACAGCTGAGGAAACGGCCACTACATAAAATAGCGTTTCTAACTTAAAGTTGTATATATTTATATGTAAATGTTCACTACCCAATTGATGAAGAAAACAATTGCAATTTTTAACGAAATTTAATGAAATTTCAACACTTTAAATTTTACTGCGTATTTTTCATAAAAGAGTCTACTACTTTATTTAAAAAAAAAATTGATTTAAAAAAACAAATTGACCTTAAGGCAAAACCATAGCGTTAAATTCATATTATTGTGCCAGATGAAATGATAAAATTGAAATTAATTTTAATATTTGTTGCACTTTCGTGAAAAACTATAAACCTTGGGTGGTCAATTTTTATGACTACTCCTTTTCATTATCTTCTCTATAAAGCTCTTTAGTACCTTTCTTTAAGTGACCAAACAATACGTTAGTGTTGCATTAACTTAAGTACATGGTACATGTTACTTAACTTTTTGTGAAACAAAACCCTCGAAACTCTATTCTCACTATAACTATATGCACTTACAGGCTCACACTTAAACCTCTTTATTTATGGGAAAACTTAATTTCAGAAATAATAATAAAACGACTACCATTTCGTTGTTCCTTTGTGTCCCAAATAAACTGTATCACCTACCACACAACTAAATCACTGACAATAGCTCAAATGCCCTCTAACAAGATCGCCCTCCTTCGCCTTCCTGAGCCTTCTAAAACCTCCTAAGATAACTTTTAAACGCTATTGCATGGCTTGGCATGGCATTCCCCATCAACATCACTAAACGACTTGATTGCACAAAAATACAAAAAACTTAAAACAACAACAACAAAAACGAAAACGAAAACAAACTGTAAAAACCTTTCGCCATAGTTGTGGTAAAACTGAAAATAAAATCGTTACCACGTCCGCAAAAGATCCAAAGCTGAAAAGAAAAAAAAGTTAAAATGGGTATAACAAAAAAATTAAAGTCTAATTTCACGTGGAAAACTGCGCACACAACAAGCAATTTTCCACTTCAGATCAAATTACACAAAATGAAACCAATATCTCTTAAGTCTAATTCACCTCACCTCGCCTTACCTAAACTCACCTTAAACTAAACTAAGACTTTCGAGCTAGCTGTGTAGATCTTTCTACCTAAGTTTTTTTTTTTACTTTGTCTTGAATTCCTTTCGGGATCTCTTGGTGGAGGCTTCAAAAAAGAACCGTGTAATACTGACACGATCTATTTCCCCCTCCTTCAATGTATCCTCCCACCAATTATCATTCAGAAATAACCAAAAGAAAAAAAAAGAACCGACGACCGACGACCGACGAGGAGCATTTGGATCCATTCCGCGAGAACATGAAACAAAACCGAACATCAAATCATCCCTTTTTCAAGTCCGTCATCGTAGCTTAGGTGAGTTTGCCTTGAGCCGATGCCGAATCTGTTCGTTGTTTTTTTTTTTTTGATTCTGCAGATGGCTTGGGAAGGCCACTTTAGGATACAGATTCATTCATTCACACTTCCATCCTCCAAAACAATCGCCTTCAACTCCTTGGCTCACGCTGGCTTCGGCTGCTGCTTCCAGATCCATCTAATCGCGTTTTTATTGCTCCTTAATAACACCCCGGCCCGTTTGGTCGTTTGGTCCAACAACGGTTGACTGCTCGGCTTGGCTCGGTTGCTTTTAAAGGTTACTCTCTGATGCGACTGTGCTCAGTCGGGATGTAATTTTATGTTCGAGCAAAAGTGGAAATTCATGATTCGGTGATGTTGCACGAATACCATTGTTAGCCTCATTAAAAACTCATAAATAAATTGAATGATCGAGTTTTTGAGGAGTATTTTGTTGGCTTGTTGGCTTAAAGGTGCATAGGTATCAAAACCTTCCTACAACAACTGCTACAGGTCTAATTGTACTAAGTAGCAGTAGGAGATGCCTACGACCATGGAGCTAAAGGAATCTCTTCGCCTAGACAATTGACATTTTTGTTCCTTATCCGATTTATTCCACTATACATCTTTTAAGCTGAAGTGGAGGTTTCTTCTTTTTTATAACTTGTTTCTTTTTTTTCCCGACAAAACAGAAAATCCCTTCCCTTTCGAGAGTGTAAATATTATGACGCAGCGACGGCGGCGGTGGCGGTCCATTGGGATTATTAAAATTTCAAGTCAGAATCACCTTTCGATATACCCTACCTTACCTTTGCCACGGTATTCAACTCCCTTGCCAATAAATAATAGTTTATCGATGATAACAATAAAACGATTGGAATTTCAAATCTTTATGATGTTTTGTATCGAAATGAGAAGAATACTTTCCTACATATAAGATTTTTAAAGGATTGATAGTAGTTTGACCTTTACAAAATGCTTTTGTATCTTTTAGGCTAACGAAAAGATCAACAAGAAAAAAAATAAAGAAAGTCCCCATCTTATAAACTATAAGAAATTGGTTGATATTGTTAGGCTTGCTTCTATTTCCATGACATTGATCGTCATTGATTTGAAATAGTTTAGAATGGAATTTGATTTGAGAGTGGTATTCGTTTTGGACATTGAAAAGAAAAGCTAAATTTATTGGTATCAATATCTTAGGATGAATATTTATTCTTTTAAGATAAGGGGATTTTTTTCTGTGAATCATTTAGTGGGAACAGAAAAAAAATTAGTTCAGAGCTTGAAACCAAAGTTGCTGCTTAGATTGATGAACTGATAAATTAAGTCTGATATAATTGGAGTAACCGAAATGTTCTTAAGTGACGGGTCAAATATGTAAATTGTAGATTGATGGAAATGGTAGACTAAGAATGATAAATTTGAATCGGACAATTTCTGGGCACAATTTCGACCAGAAATTTAATTATTTCTTTGGAGGATTTTTTTCCAAGTGGTTCTACTAACGATTCTAACTCAAGAAGACTTTAAGATCCCAGAGGTGATTTCTGTAAGAGACGGTAACCTTCATGTAAGTCAAAACACGAACAAATTTGACGGTACTTGCGAAGTTCACAAATTGCAAGGTTGTAGTTTCTTCTCTTTCTCAAAGCACGTTGTCAAAAATTCAGAAACTGCTCAAAAGTGTTTAAAACGCCAATTCTCAATGGAATTTGAAGAAAATTCAATGAATCAATTTTTTAATACATTTTTTGTAAGGAAAACAAATAAATAAGGGTTTTTTCTTGTAGGTTTTCCCTTATAAGAATAATTGTTTCTCAGTTAAATTATTTGTATATTAGTATTAAGTATCTATATTGAAGCTGTAAAGAATCTAATTTTCTATATCTCTTAAGTATACATATATGCAAATGTAAAATATTATCGAACAAATAAATACATCTATATATATAAAAGAAAGTCGTGTTTGTTACAACACTTATAACTCGAGAACGGCTGGACCGATTGCCATGGTTTTTGATTTGTTGGATTTGTTTCCGTCCCGAATAGCAGAATACATCTTAAAAACAATGAAAACTCGATATGTGCAATGAATTCTTAATCATTTCAATAGATGCTGATTTGATTATTACATGTCAAACATTTGTTGTCCAATCCTGTCAAATAGTGTAAGAACTATTTTTTTTTTGAGCTTATGGCCTGGTTGCTGAGACCTTAAAGCCACAACTTTATTTTTTTCTGAAGACATCATATGTGCGTTGACCAGTTTCTTTGCGATTTGTCAAAGCGATCCGTTCGCACTAACTTTGCTTTACTCAGAAATGCCACGTTATTACACTTGAAACGCTACATCGAAGAAATTTCAACGTCGGAAGCAAGGCGATGCAGTTCCTGGTCATCAAGATATGCGTTCTACTGATGCTCTTGGTCGTATTTACACAGTTCATCCGGAGAATGATGAATGTTTTTATTTGCGGTTGTTGCTGGTACATGTTCGAGGGCCAATATCATTTGAATCACTACGAACTGTTAATGGTATCGTGTGCCCCACATTTCGAGCAGCATGTCAAGAGCTAAATTTGCTTGAAAACGATACTCATTGGGACACGACAATCGTTGAAGCAATTATTTCTGCATTTCCAAGTCAGATACGCACATTATTTGCTATCATCATTTCAACATGCTTCCCATCGAACCCACGTGACCTGTGGAACAAATACAAAGATAACATGTCAGAAGATATTTTACATCGAATTCGCGTCAGCATTTAATAGAGAATTGGAACGTGAATATGATCCACATGAACTAATCCAATCAGTTCAAACGAATGTACCTCTGTTGAATCCTAAGCAGAGGGAAGTCTATGATACACTGATTAATGCAATTATTGATGATGGAAATGGCGGCTTATTTTTTTTGGATGCCCCCGGTGGAACTGGGAAGACATTCCTCATGTCATTGATTTTTGCCACTGTACGTGCGAGATCCGAAATTGCGGTAGCAATTTGCTTCTTCTGGAATAGCGGCCACATTGTTAGACGGATGCCGTACGGCTCAATCAGCGTTAAAGTTGCCATTAAACTTTCAAACTACTGAACAACCGACATGTAACATTTCGAAACACTCCGCAATGGCCAAAGTTTTAGTAGCATCAAAAATCATCATATGGGACGAATGCACAATGGCGCACAAACGCGCATTGGAAGCAGTAGACCGAACATTAAAAGATCTGCGCAATGACTCGAGATGTTTTGGTGGTGCAATGATTTTGTTATCTGGCAATTTCCGACAAACACTACCAGTCATTCCAAGATCTAGTGCTGCCGACGAAATAAACGCTTGCCTCAAAGCATCAAATCTGTGGCGATATGTAAAGAAACTTCAACTGTCTGTAAATATGAGAGTTGCATTGTTGAACGATCTATCTGCTGATGATTTCTCGAAGCAATTGCTGACTATCTGTAATATCCGTGTTCCTGTTGACAAATCGAGCGGTTTGATTTCATTTCCACCAAATTTTTGCAATTTCGTATCATCAAAAGACGAGCTTATCAAGAAAGTATTCCCGGATATCATTGCTAACCACAAAAATACTAAATGGTTAAGTGAGCGAGCAATTTTGGCCGCTAAAAATAAAGATGTAGATGACCTCAAGTTTATAATTCAAAATCAAATCGTAGGTAGTCTGTATTCATTCAAATCTAACGACTGTGTAACAAACGAAGAAGAAGCGACTAATTATCCAACTGAATTTTTAAACTCCTTGGATGTGCCTGGTTTACCACCGCACAATTTAAAACTTAAAGTTGGCTCGGTAGCCATCATGCTTAGAAATTTAAACCAACCAAAACTGTGTAATGGAACGCGTTTGGTGATAAGAAAACTGATGAGCAATGTGATTCACGCGTCGATACTTAAAGGAAAATTTAAAGATGAGGAAGTTCTTATTCCAAGGATTCCGATGATCCCAACGGATATGCCCTTTGAGTTTAAACGAATTCAATTCCCGATTCGTCTTGCCTTCGCCATGACGATCAACAAATCACAGGGCCAATCCTTGACTATTTGTGGCCTCAATCTAGAAAATGCATGTTTTTCTCATGGTCAATTGTACGTGGCATGCTCACGTGTCGGCAAACCATCCGCTTTATTTGTTCTTGCGCCTGACCAAAAAACAAAGAATGTCGTTTACCACAAAGTGCTTGAATGAAAATCCTATTAATTAATTAATCCGAGTTTTATTTTTTTTTTTCCCAATCTGCACAACATAGTTTTCAATCATTTTTTTCTAACATGAGTTTGAAGTACTTAATTATTATTTTTTATTTTTTTTTTTATTTTTATTCTCATTCTGTATGTATGTTTTTATCATCATTCATCATAATAAAATACTTTTTTGTTTCTATCTATATAAATATATTATTTTGTATCATTGTTTTACGTTTATCAAAGCCTAAATTAGTTCAGCTAAAAAGTAACACGACATTCATTGACTATTAGGCGGTACGAAGTTCGCCGGGTCAGCTAGTAAATAAATAAAAGGATAATTTGAATATGATAGTAAGAGTGAGTTACGGAATCTCCAATATCGTTATGGAATAAATGTCATTCTTTGAAAAACAAATAATCTTTTTCATTTCGGTTTTCATAGAATTTGGATCCTTGTTTATAACCATTTCGTAAATCTATTGCGTATTGCCTATGATATAATATATATGAGGCCATAATTTTAAACTGGATAAATATTCATAACATATGATATAATCAAAGACCGTGCTTATGCAGATAAATCTTTAACTCTTGAGCACTTAAAAACCAACATTCGTCAAGTTATGGCTGAGATACCGCCCCATATGTGTCAAATAGTTGTCGAAAATTACATTTTAATTTGGTTACATAATATATTATATTATAAGACTTAAAAGATCGAAAATAATTATAATTTAATAAAAAAAGAGGCTGGAATGCGACCCACACTGTTAACTTGCCATCCATGCCCGTCAGTCGATTAGTCTAAAACTTTAACAAAATATAATAAAAAAAGAGGCTGGAATGCGACCCACACTGTTAACTTGCCATCCGTGCCCGTCAGTCGATTAGTCTAAAACTTTAAGAAAATATCAATATCAATATTTTGCTAGATACAAAATTTGAAGTCAATATTTTTCATTGTTTTTATAATACTTGAGTCGAAAACCATTTTTTATCAGTTTTTTGTTGTTTTTGTAGGTTTTCGTGTTTTGTAAAAAAGTTGTCAATTTAATTTTTCTAGAAAAATTAGCAACAGTAATGTGCATATGATAAAATAAGTTTGATTTCAATACCTGGTTTCGTTTCTGAGATTTTTAGTCGAACAAAAATGTTTACCAATTTTAGCATTTTTTGAAAGTTCAAATATCTTATACCTATAAGAAAATATTGATTGGATTATACTTATACCATTATCTTTCTTATAACCACAAAATTAAGCACAGAATGACAGTTGTCAAAATTTAACGAGTGTTAAAAACAACATTTTTATAGGATAAAACTGTTTGAAGAGAACTTCTTAGATTTTTGAACAATCAATTGAGTTCGAAATCAATTCTTACCAATTTTTAGTTGTTTTAGATTTTTATTTTTTGTAAAGAAAATTGTTTATTAGATTTTTCTCAAAATTTTACCAGATGTCAAAAACGTTTATTTTTATACAATTATTTAGGAGGTAAAATCATTTTTTGTTCGTAAAATATTTGAGGTTACAAATATTTTTTTCAGTTTTTTTGATTTACGAAAAAACCGTTAGTCGATCCGATAGAACCTTTATATTATTTTTTAGTTTTCTTGAGAACAAATGAACCAATTTCATTGATGTTTTTTGTTCACGCAAAAGCTCTAATATTGTCTAAATGATGTTTAATGATTAAAAATTGCATTGTTTTTTGGATTTTTAAAACAAAATTATTTTTTTTTTTTAAATTCGATATCTCGAAAACGGGTCAACATTTTTTAACGAAAATTAGATTCAAATATTTTCAAATATTTACTTCAAATATTTTTAAACTAAAATTGAAAAATTTTATATAAAAAAAATTTATTTATTTTATAGGTAAATTTTAAAATATAAGTACTCTTTCTTATAAGAGTCTTTGGATATATGAACACTTTGTTTAAAATTAGAGAATAGAAAAAAAATGTTTTGAAAAAACCCTACTTAATAAAAGGGTCTCGGTCGCTTTTAAAAAAAAATAGTAATTTGTTATAAAATAACTTAATTTAAAGCAGAAACTTTTATATTTAATACTGAAATATTAACACATTAAAAGTGGTCCAATTGTTTTGTCCGTCATTGTACACTCCTTTGAAATTTCAAAGAAATCCTATATGCACATTTTGTCCTTCAATATAATCCATTTAAACTCTACAACGCATTCACTTCATCAATAAGTTGTAATTATTTTCAACGTTTTGACATTATTTTCCGGCCCTTCAAGCTCAAGCGTTTTCTTCATCCTTAACCTAACCATCGCGGTCTTGAAATCATTCAAATAGAATAAGCCCATAAGAAATAGACCAGTTCAACCTTCTTAGCCCTGTTTACCTGAGTTTAGCCTAAGCTAGTTAGCTCTATATAACGATCATATTGAATGCTAATTAGATTCATTTGCACACGTTATATAATATACATATGGCCAAAAGGGAAGTCATGTCACAACAACCATTACTCATCCTCATATTCATATCCACTTAGTATATTTCTTTTCCAACAACTCGTATATAACCATCATCTATTTCATTGGCACAAATGCAAAGAAATTACTCAAACAGAAGTCAGATGAGCTGCCACCTTTTGAAATTCCCAGCATCATTATCAGTTGCAGAGATGACAACCTCTTCCATCATTTGGCTCAAATTAATGGAGATTATTCCATATGACGCGAAGTGAGTTGGTCAGGGTTGTGGTGCGGTGGCGTGGCGGCGGGTGAGTGAGTGAGGTGCGAGGGGGTGGTGCAAGTGATGGTGGTATGGTGATGCTTCTGATGTGAAGAATGCGCAATTCAATTTCATGGTAACCACATGTGGCCAGTCCATCGCATCATATAGCTTAGATATATGTAAAAAGCCACTGTCTTGATTTACCTAACATAGGAAAAGGTATAATTTGAAGTCTTGAAGGAGTTCAAGAATCTAGAGCCTTTTCTTATTCTTCTATTCTATATAACATCAAATGCCCAGAGTTAGTCCTTGAAGTCTTTCATGAGTTAATTATTTGTCAATTCGTAATTGTCATTAGCGTAGACGATGGCAGACATGTGGCAGCGGCCAGCCACTGAACCGCCATCTCCATCTCCATCGCAATGCCATCTCAAAACCACCAACCGGACGCAATTACTCGACGTGCCTGCAGTTTTCCACCTTCAAGATGATTAATTAGACAGCGATAGGTTCACCATTGCCATCCTCTTAAATGGATGCATCTATAACTATGCTGGGTGAGGGGTACTATGTTGCCACAAACAACTTCTGGCAGCAATTGGAATTAGTTTTCGTGCAAAGTTTGTTTTTACCATCATCTAAACACGAAAGTCTATTTGAAAGATGAAGCTATACGAGAACGACTCTCGAGAACTTAGGTTAGGTATACAATATATGGCATAGCTGATGGGAAGTGTGTGGTATGATATGGCGGGCATCGGCATCGGGCATAGCGTATTGGATGCACGGAGCTATATAAGTCGATTAGGATTTGCAGCGATGATGATGGTTACTGCTGGGACTGGGACATGGGGGATTATTTATTTACAGGTATATCATGAGAGAGTGCGCTCTGATGTGCCTTGCTAACGGGTATTTTGTTTTCTGTGTTGAAGGATTAAGTGCCATTGGCGTGCTCTGGCAATAAGGTGTCGATTTCTCATTGAATTTGTTAAAAGTTGAGAGATCGGAACTACCAACTATACTTTAACCAACCAACCAACCAACCGAACCATAATCGTATGTATGTAGGTATGTATTTTTATAGTTAGGGATAGGGACTTATCATTAAAGCAAATGCAATGAGCGTGATCGTAAATGCAAATTAACAAAGTTTGTTGCCTTATAATATGCACTCACTTAAGGCTTTATTGCAGGCTCTCTTTAAGATGATACCTCTCTACTTAGTGTTGAGGAAGTTTTAATACCTGGAAACCATTAACTTTTTTTTTCACAATTTTTTTAACAGTTTTTAAGTGTTAGATCACAAATTTAAGATCA
Source organism: Eupeodes luniger (assembly GCA_951509635.1). Taxonomy (NCBI): domain Eukaryota; kingdom Metazoa; phylum Arthropoda; class Insecta; order Diptera; family Syrphidae; genus Eupeodes; species Eupeodes luniger. The sequence continues at coordinate 46,839,458 of OX608073.1, forward strand.
CCGGGATCGTGTTTTGCAGCTTTAATAAAAAGCTTAAATTATATAAAAGCTATAAAAAAAAGCTCAAAAGCTCTCTAAAATTTTATCTTGGAACTAATAGTTATAATTTTTAATAAAATGATTTAAATTCATGAAAATAATGAAAATAAAATAAATATGATCCAGCAAGTGTTCATATAGGCGTTTCGCCCCCGTGCAAAGGTTGGGCTCATCAGAAGATGACCATTACACCTTGTCTTGACGCATATTTTCCCGAATTAATCGAGATACCATATAATTCGCAGTTGTTCTAAGTAGCTCGGATTATATGGTATCTCGATTAATTCCGGAAAATATGCGTCAAGACAAGGTGTAATGGTCATCTTCTGATGAGCCCAACCATTGCACCGGGGCGAAATGCATATATGAACACTTGCTGGATCATATTTATTTTATTTTCATGATTTTCATGATTTTAAAATATTTTATTAAAAATAAACAGTGTTCAGGAAAAAACTATTTGACTTTTAACAGTCAAATATTTCTTTTTTAATAGTTATATGTATATGTATAATATTTTTAATTCTACATGTAAGATTTAATCGTATATAATAATTGCTTTAATTATTCGAAGTAAGTTGGAGATTTAAATATTTTATATACACAAAATTGTTTCTATTTTTAGATTTTGTATTAATATACTTACTTTTTGATAGTTATAAATACATAAACAGGATTTTTCAACAGGGACGCTTCAAAAGTAGAGCAACAGGGAAAGCAAACGACACCATAATTCTTGCCACTCTTTTCTTTTCTCTTCAGCAAGGTTTGCCGTTTAATGATGGAAAGATAAACGAACTAACGAGTCGAAATTATTAAAATGTACTACCGAAATTCGGAGTCAGTGACCTCAACGTTAAAAGCGCTACGTCCAATTTATGGTCGTCATAATCATCCTTTGAAAGTCAACAATTGAGCGTCTAGTGGAAAAATTTGAATCCATATGCACAATAAAATATGTTCCCGTGCCAGTGAGACAAAGAAGTGCCCGTAGTGTCGAGAATATTGCTGCTGCTGAGGCTACAGTTGCAGAAAGCCCAAATGTGTCTCTCACACGTCGTCGTTCTCAAGCGTTGGGCATCTCTGTGACGTCGTTGTGGCGAATTTTGCGAAAAGATCTTGGCCTACATAGGCGTCTTAAATTGACGCAAGAACTGAAGCCGCTTGACCACCAGAAGCGTTCGTATGTTCGTGAATTGGGCTGACCAACACCTTGAAATTGATTCGGATTTTCATCGAAAAATCATCTTCAGCGATGAGGCTCATTTCTGGCTGAATAGCTTCGTCAATAAACAAAATATGCGGTATTGGCCAGGCAGAAGATAAGCCACACAGCGAATGTCACAATCAATTTATTGGAAATGAAGTTTGGAGAACGTGTTATCTCACGAAATGGTACAGTCGCTTGGCCGCCTCAGTCGTCAGACTATTTCCTGTGGGACTACGTCAAGTCTATGGTCTATGCCAACAAGCCAGTGACAATTGATGAACTTCGTACGAATTTTGAACTTGAAATTGCACCAGTATCGGCCGATTTATGCTTGGGTTCAGCGTCTGGACTTCTGCAAGCGTGCCCGTAGTGGTCATGCAAAGGAAATCGAGTTCCATACATAATGGAATTAAACGTACTATCATAGGAATAAAGAATTTCATTGATATCCATAACGGTTTTTATTTATTTAAAAAAACTTTTGTAGCGCTCATTTTAAGAAACCGATACAATAATTAAAATTTCTCTAAATCCTGTGTCTCAAAAATTTGTGTAAATAATTGGAAAGTAAGAAAATAACTTCAATCCATTAATCGCCTAATAAAGGAAGTCAAAAATGTACGGACCATTTGAATTTTAGAATTTATATAGCAACGAGTTGTTTCACCCGTAGCTTGATGGTTAGTGCGTACGATTGACATGCCAGAGGTCTTGGGTTCAATCCCTGTCTGTGTCACCTAATTTTTCGCCATACAAACTGTAGGCCTACTCCATTCCTGACATTATTCGCACACAGGGTTGGCTAAGAGTTGTAAGGGCACGAGTACGATAACTTTGGCGCCAAGATATAATAACGGTTTTGGTAGAGTGGCTTCATACAAGCATTTTTTACAATAGGAGGGGGGGGTCTATCTCCCCCGTTTAGGCAGGAGGGCAATTTAAAAAAGTAATTATTTAAAATGGAAAAAAATAATTAAAAAATAACGGTGATACTTACAATTAAGTTGTATACATTTTTTTAAAGCCAACATTCCGTTCTATTAGTCAGTTTTTAAATCAAGTGAAAACTATGCGTAGTTTTTGAAAAATTTAATTTTAAACTCAAAATTTGAGTAAAAAAAGTTAAAAAAAGGTTTAAAGTGTAACTTTTTCAATACTTCAAGATTATCTACCATTGTTTTTATTTCAGAATTTATTGCTCTTATTTGTTTTTGATCAAAAACTGAAAACCAGATGATTTTATGTCTTTTAGTTTTTGAGAAAATTGAAAATAAAAATTTTATTTTAAACTCAAAATTTGAGTAAGACATGTTAAAAAAAGGTTTAAAGTGTAACTTTTTCAATACTTCAAGATTATCTACCTTTGTTTTTATTTCAGAATTTATTGCTCTTATTTGTTTTTGATCAAAAACTGAAAACTAGATGATTTTATGTCTTTTAGTTTTTGAGAAAATTGAAAATAACCACAACTACTATTTTAATTTAATTCTTTTTTTTTTGCTTGAGTGGTCTTATTTTGATAGTAATAATGGTATTTGCGTATGCGTAATGCGTGTTTGGGTGTATGCAACAGTAAGGTGTGCGCGAGTTTGGGTGTATGCAACAGTGGCAAACTGCAACCCCCCTGCTTGGGCACACTATAGGATTTGGGGTGGATGCAAGTTGGAGTGTGTGCAAGGTGGGGAGGGTGCAAGATGGGGTGCATGCAAAGTTTCTTTTGCATTTAAATAAGCTCGATTTAAGAAAAATTAATTTATCCTAGGTATATCTTAATCCATATTCGATTATTACTATCAAAATAAGACTACGTTAATACTTAAGCAATGAAAAAGTAATTTAATTAAAATATTTTTTTTGGTAATTTTCAATTTTCTCAAGAACTAGAAGACATAAAGTCATCTAGTTTTCAGTTTTTGATAAAAAACAAATAAGAGCAATGAATTCTAAAAAAAAAATAGTAGATAATCTGAAAGTTTTGAAAAATTAAACTTTAAACCTTTTTTTTAACTTTTTTTTGCACAAATTTTGACTTTAAAACAATTTTTTTCAAAAACTATGCATAGTTTTGATTTGATTTAAAAAAAAAAAAGGTATAATACTTAATTGAGGGTATTACCGTTATTTTTTAATTATTTTTTTTCCATTTAATGTACATATTTTTTTAAACTGCCCCTACCGCCTAAACGGGGGGAGATAGACCCCCCCCCTCCCATAGTAAAAAATGCTTGTTTTTAACTGTTCTATATAAATCCGTCATTAAACTTTGTCGCCAAAGTTATTGTACTCTCCCCGTTGTAAGTCACTAGACCCTGGTTCTTTACGAACTGTTGCCCCATCTTATTCTATTGCTTAATTTTTACTTGCCTTAAACTTACCCAAATTCCGGGTTTAAACGTATTTTTTAAAAAATGATTGCCTTTTTTTAAAAAAAAACACTTGACGTAGTATTGGAGTAACCTTTTCGTGGATTGTTTAAATGATTTTATTTTTATAATTCCTACCGTAAAAATTATGATGTCGATGTATCATTCTTAATGTCACTCCCAAATTTGCCAAAAACCTGCACGGCATTAAAAACAAAAAAACAATGCGCTTATTTGTACCTATATAGCTACTTTAACTTATAAGAAATAATTTCGCAAGGCGCATTCAACTTTTAAGCTTGCATACAAAATATTGCCATCATCAATAAATTTCATTGCTGCCGCCATCACATCAAAAATAAGACCACAGAATTTAGCATTCATCCAAGCCCATCTGCATCTTTTTGTTTTTGTTTATTTTATATGTTTCATTGCTAAAAACAATAAAATTTTCGGAATCTAGTTAAGAAAATAAAATAAATTCTTGAACTTATGTTCCCCGTAATATATTTCGCAGTTTGTCTTAACTGTCTATATGTGTCAGTGTCGTTATGTTGAAAACTGTTGCAGTTAACACAGATCCACACGTCCCGTCTGCATGATCCACGGTCACAGTCAGCGTCACACACAGTAGAAATCCGTCGAAAACGTGATGGCTTCGAGTTCGCACATTTCTCAGATCACATAAATCACCAAAACCATCCTTCTGTTTCAATATTCTCAAAACAAACAGCAACAACAAAACGGCTCGTTTACAACATACGCGACAGATTTTCTGACTGCACATTTTTGATATACTCAACTCAACTCGTAGCTTTTGGCTTCTGCGGTCTGTCTTTATAGTTTGAATATTTTGTAAGCGGGAGCAAAGCGGGAGAAAACGCTCCTCTTCTCACAGCCAGCGCAGAAGGAACATTTCAACAAATTGATTTCTTCCCCTTTGACACTTAAGTTCATTATTTATGCGCGAAGATTACTTGTTTTGTTGTTTTTAAGTCATCGCATCGCGTCGAGCAGTACGTGTCTTGGCCGCGTTGTCTCGTTTCCGAAAAGACAAAAACGTAATTTGAATAATTCTTTTCTTGTTTTATTTTATTTCCAAGAAAAAGATACTTTTTTTAGTGTCTTAAGGTAGAATATATATTTTTTTTGATCTTACGGATTAAAAAGACATCTTATAGGTTCTAGGCAAAGAAGTCGGTTTAGGTAGAAGAAGAAAACGATGCATCATTTTTTCTTATTTTTGAATGAGAAAATCCAATAAATGCGCATTTTTCTTTGAGGTATTATCAAAGCTGGACAGTTCCAATGACTAACAGATGTTGGATTTTATTTTGTTGCTCATATTGTTGGCCATAGAAGGAACCCCATAATCATTGGAAACGTTTTGTTTTGCCGGTGAGTTGACAAAAAACCGTTTAAATTGATCGTGAGTTATTATTCTAGTAGGGAGCTTTGTTTTGAAGGAAAGAGAAAAACACAAGCATTTTGTGTCTGTCCCCACACATGAATGTAACAACGATTTTTATGTTTGTGTTGTATATTCAGCTATAACGACCTCTGATGCAGGCAGGAATAAATTAATATAAAATTTATTTTAAAAAACGAAAGAAAAAATAAAAAACTTTAAGCGGATTGAAGTTTTTTTTCCTTAACGATGGTTTTTCCTTTTTTTTAATTTTTAAAACCACATAAATTGGAATCAATTTAAGAAGTTATTTTTAGGTGTCATATTAAATTCGGAGTCTTATGGAAGCAAATATGGACATGGAGGGTGATGCTCAGAGTTAACTGGGACTTCAGGCATCTTTCTTATATCCTAAGATAAATGCAATCTTTTAAAACTTTCCATTGGTTAATCAATAAATATGTACCTACTTTGAAAAGGATACCAGAAAAGATGAATATAATATGCGAATCAAATCATGCGAGAAAAATATTAAAACAAAGAAAAATATGTTCGCAAAAATTAATTTGGATCTGGCCTTAAATTTCGACTAAAGTCAAATAGAAATTAGATCAAAACTCATTTTGATTGAATTGGAATTGAATCTTAAGTGTAGTGAAGTTTTGAATTTAGATTGATTTATTTTGGATTTTTTTGATTTTGACCTTTTTTAAATACTTGCCATGATTATAATCGATGTTCTTAACAATATTAATTTGTTCGTCAAGATGGGATTATACTTGGATTTTTTTGACTTAAATTTAAATGTGGGTGTTTTTATTCTTCAACCATTTTTGTAGTACACTTAACAACCTTCGAAATTATACCTTTATCATGAACCAAGGACAAAGTATCGGCAGAAAGATACAGTTGACTCCCCCTTAGTTGAACTCAGTAAGTGCTGAGTATTGCATGAAGTAAATGAATAGTATGTAATTATTCAACACATACCATAAGGTAGAGGCTAGAAGTCAACTGATTTCTTGAAGGATTGTTAGTTAGTGATTTTATTTTTTAAGGTTATTGAGTATGTAATTTTTACAAATGACTTCATACGAATGAAAATTAATCTTTTTAGAATGTCAAAACAAAAATGTAGAAATGAAACAATAAATCTGGGACGAAAATCCAGTTAATTGCAGAAATTCAAAAGAGAATCTAGAAAAAATAGAAAAATGAAGAAGATTTTGGCATTCCCCCCAAAATTCTTTCTTCAATATTGGCAAAAATTACAGCAGCGGTATATTTTGCTACAAGCAATATTTTTATTTAATTTTAATAGAGCATGAAACTATTATTATTTGTTTAAATCATTAAGTGCATCAAATTTTTACCAAAAAACTTAAACAAAATTTATCTCATTCAAACAATTTTTGGTTTCCCCTGTGAATTCGACTTAAAGAGAGTCGACTGTACTTATTTTGCCTGCAGGTTATTTCCAGACCATTTTGTGAAATGATCTTAAACAAAAATGTTTTTCGACTGGCGGAACAATTCTCAAAATTGGTTTTCTAATAGGAAATAGTTTTTCAGACATACATAGGTACCTCAACAAAAATAATTTCCTAACAGAAACATTTTGACTGTTTTTCTCCAAATCTATTCAGTGGACCAAAAATTTGTCTTATTCTTGTTTAATGCAGAATAACAAGAGCTATACTATAAATTTTTACAAAAAAATATAGTTTTCAAGTAATTTGCCAAAATTGTACCTCTTTTGGCCCCTACATTTTATTATCTGGGAGTGTTAAGCTCACCATTTAATTAAATTTGATTAAATTTTATTGATTTTTTTTTTAATTGATTGTCAAATTTTTAAATTTAATACTTTTTTCCAATAATCGAAGTGTATTATTTATTTTCGAATTTTTTTTTAACTATAATAACATTTACTTATATAGGTTAAAATATGTTAACTTAATTTAAACAAGAGTGTATTTTCATTATTTTTAAGTGGCTAAAATAAATTAAAAATTTTGTGCTATGCTTTGAATAAAGTTAATTTTTAAGGGAGCAAAATAACCAAAGATTTATGTAGTTATCCATAGAACAATTTTAAATAAAGTATCAAATAAGTAGGCTTAAAATACAAAAATTAATACACATTACACATTAAAAAAGGTACAAAGGTTTATTGGGTTCTCTGAAATTCTGACCATCATGTCACTGAGAGTTTTAATTGTTTTGTTTTTGATTCCAAGTAAATTCAAAGTTTTCCCAAAATTCACAAATTTAAATATTGTTCATAAAAATTTCGAAGAAATACAAATTAACTACTTTTTTGAATTACATTGTATGTATACCATGGCGTATGTGGAACATTAATTGTATTCTTTTTATATGTATCGTGTTAATTTCATGATTTAACAAAATAAACTTGTTCATTCGTAGAATTCTGAAGAAAAAAAACACGTTTTGTGAGAGCATTTTATTATTTAACTATTCAGGAAAAATTTGAATTTCTATTCAAAAAGATTAAAATTTGGTATCTCTAATTATAACGATTGAACATTTTTATAATTGGCTTAAAATTTCAGCAATTATTGTCAATTATTTCCGTTATATCTGCACTAACACAAAGTGTATTCAAACTAAAGAAACACAAATATTGTATCAACTTTTTTCATTTAAATTGTAACAGTTATATTTAATATTTCCATTAGAAGGTGTTATTTTTGGTCGTGTTGTTTTCAAAACTAAAGAAACAAGCTTATAATTTAATGTTCTGGCCAAAAATTTAGATTTATTATAAAAAAAAGAGGCTGGGATGCGACCCACACTGATAACTTCCCATCCCGTTTGTCGATTTGTCTTGCTTAAAAGTTTGTCTGTATGTATTAATTTTTACCAAATTTGCGTACTATTTTTGTAGATTTTATTTTTTTATGAAAGAACGGACTGCTGGATTTTTATAAAAATTACTGAAGTTAGTTTGAAGCCAATATTTGTAATTTTTGAAAAGCTATTTGAGTCGAAAGTAAATTTTTACCAAGTTTTAGTATTGTTTTTTTTTCGGTTTTTTTTTTTTGTAAAACAAAAACTGTCAATTCGATTTTTCTCAAAATTTTATCGAATATTGAAAACAATATTTCTTGTTAGTTAAAATTAATTTGAAGCCAATATCTCAAATTTTTGAAAAGATATTTGGGTCGAAAATCAATTTTTACTAACTTTTGTTAAATTTTTTTAGGTTTTTAATTTTTTGTAAAAAAACTGTCAGTTTGATTTTTTTCAAAATTTTTTTAAAGATAAAAGTAGTTTAAAACCCATATCTCAAAGTTTTGAAAAGATATTTGAGTCGAAAATCAATTTTTACACCTTTTATACATTTTTGTTTAGGTTTTTATTTTTTGTAAAAAAAACTGTCAATTTGATTTTTCTCAAAATTCTACTGAATGTTCACAACAATATTTTTTTAAAGATAAAATTAGTCTTAAGCCAATATCTCAAAGTTTTGAAAAGATATTTGAGTCGAAAATCAATTTTTACCAACTTTGATTAACTTTTTTTTTAGGTTTTTATTTTTTGTAAAAAAACTGTCAATTAGATTTTTTTCAACATTTTTCAGAATGTTGAAAACAATATTTCTTATAAGATAAAATAAGTTTAAGGCCTAAATCTCAAGTTTTTGAAAAGATATTTGAGTCGGTGACGGACATACGGACATACGGACATACGGACATACGGACATACGGACATACGGACATACGGACATACGGACATGCGGACATACGGAGATACGGACATACGGACATACGGACATACGGAAATACGGACAGACATCTTTCTAAAAATCTTTTATTTCGACTCTAGGGACCTTGAAACGTCGAGAAATGTCAAAATTTTCAATTTGATTTTTATTTTAATATTTTATCACATTTTACAGTGCTTTATACCTTTCCCACTTATATACCACATCCTTACACACTTACAATAAGTTATTTATTTCTAGCAAAATATTCTCTAGAAATTATTTATATGACAACACAACGTTTGTCGGGTCAGCTAGTTAATTATATATAAATCTTATATGGCGTTTGGGAAATAGTTGTATTTGTTTAATATTAAAAGTTAAACGCCCCGTTTTGATGGATATGGCTAATATGAGAAATTACTTTTCATGACTAGAACTACTCTTGGAAGATTTGCCAATACCTCCAAAGAAACATACCCGTGTAAAAATTGAAGGTGGCATATGTACCTAAAATGGGATGAAAGAAAAGAATATTTTTTTCAAGTAAAATTTATTAAAATTATAAAAGACGTCCCTCAAAAATATTCAATCTGAGAAATTTTAAACCAAAAATTTGCAGCTAGCATGGTTTTTGAAAATTTGAATTTTCCTCTAAGTTTGAAGTCAACGGACAAAACGGACAAATAATACAAAATAAAACATTTTCGGCATCCAAATTTACAGTTTTTATGTTAGAACCGTTTATTTGTTAATCATAATTCCGCTAAAATAATACTGAATTAAGCGGACGGACCATGCCAAGTTCTTGCAGTACACTTAACAACCTTTCAAATTATACCTTTATCATAAATTAAGGACAAACTATCAGCAGATAGATACAGCTGACTAACCCTTAGGGTCCGGCCACGCAATGAGCGACGAGCGACTGAGCGACCGACCTACGCAATTTTTCTTGAGAGCCCTTTCTGCATTATTATCTGTATAACAAAATTTATTTGAAGTCGATATCTCTACTATTTCTTGAGCTATGGACGACGAAAAAAACGTCGCGAACGTACGGACGTACAAACGTACGTACACACACAGACATCTCTCTTAAAATCTTTTATTTAGACTCTAGGGACCTTGAAACGTCCAGAAATAACAAAATTTTTAATTCGACAAATCGGACCGATTACAATAACTTTCTATGGGAATATAAAAATGTCACCAATAAATTTGTAATTGTTTTGTTAAGTTTTTATTCATTTAATTTTTAATTACAAATAGTGTTTTTTGTTCAAAAGATGGTACTGACATAAGAAAATATTGCAAAATCGATCTGGAAATCTGCGAAGATTCAGAAATAAATGATGAAATTCACCATAATTTTACCTTTCACGATTAATGGGGTGTATACACCAAATCTACGGAACCTCGATCTTATTACAGATCTATTTTTTTCCAACTAATCGCTCAGCGACGTGTCGTTTAGTAAATGGCCACCCATCGCTCAGATTGGTCGCTCAGTCGCTCGTCGCTCATTGCGTGGCCGGACCCTTAGTCGAACTCAGTTGTTGCTGAGCATTGCATCAAGAAAATGAATATTATGTAATTATTTAAAACTTACCATAGTAAGAAATTGATGTAATTTTTAAGGTGATTGAGTAACATACTCAATTTTTTAATTTCCAAAATTGTAGCATTCAAAATGCTAACTTCTTAAGCAAAAATAAATTGTCTATCTCCTATTTGAAATTTGTTATTCTAATTTAAACTTTGCAAAGCTTACTTCCGTTTTGCTGAAACTAGTGGAAGAAATTTAAAAAAAGCTAAACATTTTTGGTTAGCTCCAGTTTTTCACATTACATTTTCTTAATTCCTCCAAAAAGTGTCCGCGAAAGTAAAGGACGTAAATAAAAGATAATTAGGAAAGAAATTTACTTGTAAAATGAGATTTATACATGAAAAAATCCTTAGAATTTGGGTCTAAAAAAATTTGTGTAGGTACTATGAGGGTCTTGCCTTTAAATACATGTGTTTTACGTAGTTTAATTTTTTTTTCTCGTTTGAAAAATTAAAAGAAAAATGTAATGCTTTCACATAAACTTTTCCTTTAGACAAAATTGTAAAAATTAAAATGTATGCAATGATTCTGGATTTAGGAAATACTTAAATTGTATTTGCTTTTGACAAGAGCTGGCTTAAGAGCATATCAATGCAAAGCGTGAAAATGATAACTCTTAAGTGTAATGAAAGCAAAGACCCGTTTTGTCGTTCAAGATTATTTACATAACTATATTCATTTTTTTGGGTCATCATTCAAAGCCTAAATTAAAAATTAATTCTGCTAAGTTTACAAAATATTTTGACATTCACTTTCTTAGACCTGAATTTAAACAATAAGTATAAAGATATATTCAAATGCATAAGCTTATACTTAAAAACTTGTGCAATTTAATTAAAAATTCATTCAAATACACCAAATTAAAAAAAATCACTTTTCTTTTATATTTTAAGACTTATTTTGATGAATCCTCTTTATTTTCCATCAAAATATTATTTTTTCTCTTCAAACAAATGCATAAACATAGGTGTCAATAAAACTAAACTTGAATGGTTCCTTTTTAAAAACATTTAAATACCTTAATAATAAAAGCCTATAATTCCACTACAAAAGCACAACAACTATGCTCGTTAATAATAATTATTATTATTACTATTATATACCTTAAAGGCATAGTAAAATGAAATGCATTCAGTAGCTAGATCGATGGCTTAAGCTTACAGCTATTTACGTGGACACTTTATCTTATTCATTAAACCTAATATGGAATTTAAAATGACTTCTCATAGGAAAAAATTTTACTATTTGACATAAAACAAAAAATTAAAAACAAACTGATTTCGATTTCCCCTCAAGCTACAAATTGAATTGTCTTGCGTCCATTATAAACATTCCAAATTCCTCAAAATGCCAAATAATGCTTATAATCGCCTTTGGCTTTTCTGTGGATGGTTATTTGTTTATAAATACCCAACAACAACAACTTAAGAAAAAATGCCTCTATACCTCTCGACTTGAGATTTTCTTTTAAGACGATGTTTATAGACATCAACTTAAATACTACATAATTTTTCTATTTCTTATTTCAAAAGGAAAAATCAAAATAAATAAAATAGAAGACTTTCGATTGTTTTGGAAATGTGGTACTAAATTTGAAGATTTCTTTGGCACAAAGCTTGGGATCAAAAATTGAAATATGTGTGTTGAGCTACATTTTAAGTTTGACACTTAAACGATATTTTATACGAAAAGCATTAAAAGAACAACAACTGAAAAGAGAAGATGAAACCGTCACCATATCGACTTGCTGTGGCTGATGGGATCTTCTAGGGCTTTAACACCTTTAACTGGACGTAATTATGGCAATTTCAAGCTTTTACCCACTTAAATTTGTGCCCACAAGAATTGATTGCTGCAGTCGGCGCGGCGGCGATGCAAACGGTTTATATTTTAAACGTGCACGCATTTTGATCGGCATAAATAAAATAATAAAATTGAAGGATCATCGGTTTTTTTATCAGAAACCATCCACCGCGCGCCGCCGAAGCGCTGCTGTGGCTTAGGCTCTTTGGATATGGATCTTGAAGGTGATCACGAGTCTTATAAAAGTTATGGTGTAGGTACACCTCTTCTTGTCATCCATTGGCGAGGTGGAGAGAGTACGGTGATGTTGTTGTTGACCGAGACTTCATCTTCCATGAAGGTATTTTATTTTATTTTTTGTAAAAAGGTAACGATCAATGATCATGATGATCCTCTTACACCTTCTTGTGATTTATGCTTTCGAAAAGTCTCTTATATTCAAACGGATATCATGGGAACCTTTTGCCATCGGATCGGACCCCCAAAAAATATCAACTGGCTTAAAGTATTTTTTTGTATTTTGGCAACACCATGTGTGATCAGTGAATGATCACTTTGGAAGACCGCACACTTTAAACGATCGAGGAAGAGCTATATAGGAGGCGGTATATCGTCGGTAACTTGTTATTGAACGTAGAATAAAGCCATTGTATCTCCATAAGGGAACGCACTCCTCTCCTCTCTGTTTTGTTTTTGTGATGTTAAATATGGAAGTATGTGACATAAATGATAGTTGCGGGAACTTTTGAACTCATTGAATTTCACAACTCATTATTCTCAGCGAACAAAACGGAGCTACGACACGGCCTCGGAGGTCGGTTCATGTGCAAAGTGACCGACTTCACATCAGGTGACTTGTGATCTTGTCCGCTCTATAGAATAATGAATGAAAATCTTTACAATAGACTGAGAGTCTTTGATCTTTTGATGGTGACAACAACAAACGACAACGAAATTGTTGCATGAAGCATGATTGGGTAATGGGTATTGGGTATGCCACAGGCCAGGCCACACACATGCTCTGGTCATTATAATTTTTGTTGATGATGATAACTTAAGGGTATAGATGATCAATTATGTGACATCTAATGAGGGTGGGAATAATTTTGTAAAAACAAATTTTTGTTCACACATCCTGTGAGGTGATATTTTGCAAGGTTTTTGGAGTTTTTGTATCGATCGGTGTTTTGTGTTTGTTGTGATTTTTTGTATAGGTGACAATTACGAATCTGATATTTGTAACCTACAATGGAGAAAGATGTTTTGATGCTACCGCTTTTAGTGTATCAGGTGCAAGTGTGTGATGTTAACTTTAAGGTGGGAAAATTTTGAATTTTTTATGTTATTTAAATTAGGTTCACACGTTTAAGCGTAGTACGTATTATTTACAAAGTTTTTAAAAGCAGTTTTATTCATGAATGGAGAAGTTTTCGTTTTTTTTGTATTTACAACGCCACACCGCTTGGGTATTGCAGTTTTTGAATTATCAGAAGAAGGTGCTTAACATTGACGTGCATTTTTGTAAGGAAATTTGAATTGGTTATATCGAAATGGATAATTTTTTTTTGACGTGCGTATGAAAATGTGGGGCTAGTTTTAGAACTCGTTTCTAGCAAAACTTTAAGGAGTTATAATGTGTTGACTAGCTTAATTCACAATTACCATCTCAAACGATGCATTCCCACAATATTTTGGGAATTGAGAGGATTTGAGAATATATGAGCTAAAACAATCATGGATTCATGGAAGGAGTATAATCTTCAACAGTTAAAAAGTTAAGCCTTAAACTACTTGAAGACTATTCAGAAAATACACGCCAATATTTTACTTGTTGAATTGTTGCTTAACAAGATTGGAAGAATTGTGGTCTACAAAATTTATTTCCTCGAATATTCTTGCACATTTTCAACAACAGCGTTGATACTGTTAGAGAATTTTTCATAAACTGTTAATAGATCTCTTAACGAACGACGATAATGACGACCGTAAAATAATGGAAGCACTTGGACCGTGATCTGAACAGAACATCCGTTTTGAGAAAACAATTTTATCATTTTATTGTCTTTTTAAACGGTTTATCCATATCTATGGTCATCTAGTGAATCAGTCTGAATAAATAACAACTTATTTGAAAGGTTGCTGTTAACTGTCAAAGTTGGAATGTCATTCTAAGGATCTTAAGAAGTTTTATCACAGAGTTTCTCGTATTAAGCCCAAGAAATTTATTTACGCTACAAATCCTTAAGAATACATTTTTTACATCAACAGCTACATTTCAATTTTACTCGGAATGAAGTTTAAATCGTTTCAAGATATAACTTGGAGATCTGAAATTCACTTTTATCGATATCGGTTTTATTTTTTTGGAACTTAAAACGATGTCAATTTACGTTGTTTAAATTTCGAATTTTGTGATTTTTAAGTTATTTGATTTCGACCATATTCAGTTGGTGTGGTTTAAATTCGATATGAAGAAATTGTTTAAAAACAGTAGTAGATTGACTTAAAGGAAATAAACCTTAACTTTTTAACTTCCCATAGGAAGTTATTGTAATGGGTCCGATTTGTCAAATTGAAAATTTTGACATTTCTCGACGTTTCAAGGTCCCTAGAGTCGAAATAAAAGATTTTTAGAAAGATGTCTGTGCGTGCGTGTGTACTGTGTACGTACGTTCGTACGTCCGTACGTTCGTACGTTCGTACGTCCGTACGTCCGTACGTCCGTATGTCCGTACGTCCGTACGTTCGCGACGTTTTTTTCGTCGTCAATAGCTCAAGAACGAGAAGAGATATCGACTTCAAATAAATTTTGTTATACAGCTAATAAGGCAGAAAGATGCAGAAAGTGCTCTCAAGAAAATTGCGTGGGTGGTGAAAATGTTGGTTAATCCTAAATATCTCATGAACCAATAACGCTAAAGACTTGAATTAAATTTTATATTATATATTGTAACGTGATACCAAACAATTATTTTTTTGGAAAAAAATCCAATTAACGGTTTTTTTTATAAATCAAAAAAACTGACAAAAAAATTTGACACCTCGAAAATTTTACGACTTTAATATGAGATGAACTTCAAAACAATTTTGTGCAACGAAGAATAATATTTTGACATCTGATAAAATTTTGAGAAAATTCTAATTGACAGTTTTTTTTTATAAAAGTTGGTAAAAATTGATTTTCGACTCAAATATCTTTTCAAAACTTTGAGATAATTGGCTTTAAACTACTTTTATCATTCAAGAAATGTTGTTGTCAACATTCAGAAAAATTTTGAAAAAATCGAATTGACAGTTTTTTTACAAAAAATAAAAACCTAAACAAATAAAATAATAAAAGTTGGTAAAAATTGATTTTCGACTCAAATATCTTTTCAAAAATTTGAGATTATGGCTTCAAACTAATTTTAACTTATAAGAAATATTGTTTTTAACATTAAGAAAAATTTAAAAAAAAATCGAATTGACAGTTTGTTTACAAAAAATAAAAACCTAAAAAAAAATGTATAAAAGTTCGTAAAAATTGATTTTCGACTCAATTTTTGTTTCAAAACTTTGAGATATTGACTTTAAGCTATTTTTGTCTTTCAAAAAATATTTTTGTCAACATTCAGTAAAATTTTGAAAAAAATCGAATTGACAGTTTTTTTACAAAAAAAAATAAAAACCTAAAAAAAATTAACAAAAGTTGGTAAAAATTGATTTTCGACTCAAATATCTTTTCAAAAAATTGAGATAATGGCTTGTTACTTATTTTAACTTATAAGAAATATTGTTTTTAATATTAGGAAAAACCGAATTGACAGTTTTTGTACAAAAAATAAAAAACTAAAAAAAAAACAACACTACAAGTTTTAGTGTTGTTTTTTTTTTAGTTTTTTATTTTTAAAAATAAAAAAAAGTAAAAATTTACTTTCGACTCAAATGGATTTTCAAAAATTAAAAATATTATCTTCAAACTTATTTTATTTCACAGAAAATATTGTTTTCGATATTCATTAAATTTTTTTTAAGAATACAACTGTCCGTTTTTTCATAAAAAATTAAAATCTACAAAAAATAGCAAAATATTACAAAAAATCCTCCATTTGTCAATTCTGCGCAAGAGGCAGTGACAATGAAAAAAACCTTAGATGGCACAGTCAGAATTTGAACCCAAGACCTCTCGCATGACAGTCCAACGCACTAACCGTCACGCCTCGGGTACTATTTTTTTAAATTTCTACGCTAAAAAAACCACCCAAATAATGTTTTGAGAGTCGTTTCTGCATTATTATCTGTATAACAACATTTATTTGAAGTCGATATCTCTACTGGTTATTGGACGGCTAAAAAAACTTCGCAAACGTACAGACGTACTGATCATTTATTTAGACTCTAAGGACCTTGAAACGGCGGCGATCGGAAGTTAAAAAAAAACCTTGGTTTTGCTCCAGAAGGGTACCCAACCCATATACAACCGTTTTTTTGTTTAACGTTTTCTCAAGAACTAGTCGACGACTTTAAATGTCATTGTATTTTCGATTTTTAAAAAAATATTAAAATTTTTTTTCGAAATTCGATATTTTCAAAATGGGTCACTACTTTATACGAAATTTAAATGTAAAACGAATATTAATAAACTCTAAGTAACTGCATACACAACAATATTTTTAAACTAAAAATAAAAAATTTTATATATACAAAATTAATTTAAAAAAAATGCTCTAACGAATTTCAAATAAAAATTTTGAAAATTAAGGTTTTTCTTAGGTAACTAAATGGCATTTAAAGTTTTGAAAGCAAACTTGAATATTCGGAAGATCCATTTAAATAGAAACATGACCGGGAACCCTAAGTGCAATATTTTGTATGGTAACTATATTTAGTCAATTTTTAATCACCCCTCATTATACTATGAAGAAAACTCTTTTGTTGCTGGGATAGTTGTTAACAGCCCAAAAAACGGCTCTCGACGTCCCTTGGCTTCCATTCATAAGTAACCCAAGTTCCATGTTTTTTATATGCATTCTCAAATCATATAACTGACTGAAAATGACTTTAAGTCTCAAATTCAGTTTCTTATCTAGATTTTGGCCTTTCTTAACGCGGAAGGTCTTCAACATCGCGAAACCACTAATTTTTAAAGCAAAACACAGGGTTTTTTGTCACTCAGAACAATATTATATTCGTAAACTTTTAGGACCCCGTGAAGCTTTGCAGTCATTCTTCGAATGAAAAAAGAAAGTAAAAACTTCTCTCAAATGACGTCTATTGGGTACAAGATCAGACGTTTCATCGAATTCTGAAATGTCATAGTTTAGAGCATCCTCTACGGGATACCCTGTATAAAAGACAACACCTACAGGCAACAGAATTAAATTCGTACAAACTTCATACCAGCGGAGTTTTCTTATCGTTCATGAATCATTAATTCTTCATCAAAGTAAAAGGAAACCATTTTAACTTTGACCTTAACAATACGTTCATGTGATAGAAACATGTCAAACCATTGTTTTCTAATTAATTGTCAAAATATATCTACCGTTTGGCTTTTTGATTATATAGTCTCATGATGTGTATCCTCTTCCTCAACCAATACCTTAATACCTTTTTCTTTATAATATTTTGTTTATTATTAAGACAAAATAATGTCTAAAGCAATGTCTAACTTGAAGCAAACCTTACCTTACTTTCCGCTTCCATTTGCCTTTCCTTTTGAATCTGTCATCCCATCACGACTTAAACATAATGATTAATTGCCGCAAATGTCTACAAATTCTTCTCTACTTATAGAATACATATACAAAAATGAAGTCAGCTTTATATCCTTTTGTTAAGCTCATAAATATGTGACAAAACAAGGATATTATGTTGCTGCCACCAACTTTCGTAGCTATATATATATGTGTATAGGAGAATTTTTGCACTTAATTACACAGTTCTATACATAGGTTATAGGTATACCGGTAGCTTGGCGGTGTGGCGTTGAATATTGTGACGAACAAACCAACCCTACCCAAAGTGTCTATGTCTGCCTATACAAGACTACGATAGAAGAGCCCCAGGACTGAACTGGAACTGGAGGCAAGCAAAAGCGACACCTTATCGAGGATATGATTTATATATCTTGCTATGGAATTCATTTATTAACATCATTACCATGTGTGTTATCTCATGGGCCAACTTGACGTCTTTGAGAGAGGGACATGTTTGCACAGTGCACCAGGTTTTTCTTTTTCTATAAATAGAACTTTTTAGGCTTCTGTCCTATTTGATTTATGTGGCGACACGAAAGCCTTCATAAGTTTCCTTCTTTTTTGTTTTGTTCCATTTTGATTCTTATAGAGTCATGCTAATCAACTTAATTAAAATCCATTTCCTTTTTCAAACAAAAGCCAAATGCGACCTCATTTATCTTGAGGAAATCCAATTTACCGGAACAGAAATTTGGAACACCAGCTCGCTCAAAATCTCTCCCTATTTCGTAGTCTATCTCTCTCTCTCTCACTCTTTGAGCTCAATCAATGACAACATTAATTCAGTCGACACCGACGATGATAAAAAAAAGAAAAACTAAAACCCTTTGTGTCTGCAAAGACGGTTCTTGGTTCCCTTTTGAATCTCACTAATGCATGCCAAATTAAAGTACGAATGCCCAGACAGCTCCCCGCATTATTTTCAAGGCCCAAAATTTACATTCAAATGCGGAACTAATGCCCCACATAATGAAACGAGGATCCTCGTTCTGTCAATGCCATCACATAGACAGAGAGGAGCTCTGACATAGCACCATGATAGATATAGAGTCACAATAGGCCTTTAGACATTGGCCTACATTGTTGTCCGCTTTGTTATGAGCACTTCTATAGAAGCTGTAGAAGTAGAAGTTGGCATACCTACACATCAGGGAAGACCGACACAGACTCCTGGTCATGGAGAACCTTCATTTGGACTTTCGTTGTTGTTGGAGATGTATTCGGTGTGGGCATACAATATCACAATTCTTCACACCGCACGGAGTCGGCCGACTTTCAACTATTATTCAAATCCTTGATGTGCGCTAAAGAGACTTTGATCGTCCTCAGTCGTCCTTGTATCCCGTATGTACGAGTATACGAGTATACCTGGGGTTCTTGATGTCCTTTTTATCACTCGTCTTCTCTCTCTCTCATTGTCGCTCTGCTGTAGGGCGTAACAAATTTGTGTCACATTTTTTGTCACTTTGAATTGTCAAAAGGAAGTCCTTTATTCTTTTTTTTATTAAATTGTGTATGTGACTCTTGAGCTGGGAATTCGTTACACTTGTTTAACGCATTCTTTGTTTTTTTTTTTTTGTAGCTCCCTTCCCTGCCACCCATGAGCGTTAAGGTTAAATGCACTAATTCGTTCCGAAAATGTGCACGTTTAGACTATTGTTACTTTTTGTATGGGAAGGAATGTCCTTTTGTGCACCGTTTTTTGTTTTTTGTTGCAGTTTTACCGCAAAAATTATCTAGGAGGTCCCTTGTTCTAAACTGCTGGAGACCTCCTGTGAGGTGTGAAGAAAACATATTCAAAAATATTCATATAGAGAATCCTTTGGCTGAGTTATACGTGTTAAAGGAAGGAAATATTTTATTAATCGATTCGACTAGGAGTGGAAAGCGTATGATTTCTTGGAAAATCCTTGCATGAAATGATGTGTTAAATAATTTGTTTCGATTTGAATCGTGTATATGTTTTCTGTGTGTGTGTGTATCTTGTTTTCATGCTTAATAAGAGCGGGAAAAATAGATAACATGTGAGCTAATTAAGAAGAATGTTGTGTTATGACTTATTTCTTTCACATTAACTTGGGTTATAAATTGAAGTTTAAAGCGGTTTAACGGATTTTAAAGCGTTAAATTTTCAAATTCTAACCAGGGGATGAGAATAGTATGGTTAGTTATTTGGAACGTGAAATGTAGAAAAAATAGAGTTTTTGAAGTTTCTTGTGTTTAATTCAACTATAATTGAAAAGTAAGTATGATCCTACCAATTATATTTTAAAAGAAATAAAAAGATAGATATCCCTTACAAATATCTATCATATATTATGTAACTAAAGACAGGTTAGGTTAGGTTAGGTTAGGTAACTAAAGTCATATTCAAAACTTTTGATGATATTTTTGGAAATACGTCAGCAACTAAAAAGAATTCAACTGAACTGCTGATGCCTTCCCACCAATTAGTTAAATCTGTTCCCGGATCTGAAAATTTCATATACAAAGTTAACAAACAAAATCTTTATGATGATAAAAGTTCAAGGTAGTGTAATTAATTTGGCTCAGCATTCTTATAACAAATTATTTACACAATGGCTGTTAAGGCATTTTTTTAACAAGTTAATTTTAAATTCTTAGCACTTCATTAGTTAAATTCTATTAATCTAAGCAGCATCTTATAAAGTTATTTGAGATTTTAATTTCCCTAAATCAATAAATTTATTTGAAAGAGAAACAAATACACACCATGAGTTGTTTTTACTTAAATTGAGCTACTATTTTTTGGCTTATAGAGACCACAATCAACAAACAGTATATCAAACGTCATTGCTCAGTTCCGGCCAAAAATATACACGAACAAAATTAGTGTCATCTTAAAGTTGGCCTTTAGTTTATAATATTAGTTGCAACATTTTTAAAACTTTGTCTTTAAAGAATTAATACATTAGGTAGTAAAAAGAGAATTTCTGTTTTTCGCCGAAATGACGAGATACAAAAGTTTTGAGTTCAGGGAACTAACTGAATAAAATGCACGACTGGGTCGCACGAACTTGCTCCTGTATTCAAAGAGTCTGTTTAAAACAGTATCTATGTATATAAGATTTAAAAATATACCTGTAAAATAAGTAAGATATAAATGCCATTTGATTCGTCGAAAAAACCTCCATTTTTCAATTTTTTTGGGAGGGGGTTACATTCAATACAGTTAAAATTATTTAAAAAAAAAACTAATTTAAGATTCAAAATTTTACCTGAAAAATAAGTTTGTCTTCAAAAATTTAAATGCCATTTTGTAAATAAAAAAGCCCATGATTTTTCAAAATTTTTTTTCGAAAATCGTTAGAGCGGTTTTTTTTTAAATTAATTTTTTATATATAAAATTTTTCAATTTTGTTCTAAAAATATTTTTGGTATGCAGTTGTTTAGTGATTGTAAATATACGCTCTATATTTCAATTTCGTAAAAAAATGTTCACCCGTTTTTGAGATATAGAATTTTGAAAAAAAAATTCAATATTTTTTTTAAAAATCCAAACAAAAAAAAATTGCACTTTTGATAATCAAATATTGTTAAAGCAATATAAGAGCTTATTCACAAAAAAAATTATTGAAATCAGTACATAAGTTGCTGAGAAAATTAAAAAACAAAATAACGGTTCTATGAGCGGTACCTTTCCTGAGCAATACAAAAATATGTTTTTCTTATTAAAAGAAGCCAAGTTAAAAAATAAAATTTTAGAGAAAATTAAAAAAAAATCTATCGGTTTGTTTTTGAGAAAATTCGAATTATCGTTTTTTGACCAAAAAAATTGTATGGGGGCCACTGTTAGTTTTGATCTTAAAAAAAAAAATGAAAAAAACGCCTAACGCGAATCTGCTCAAAACCTTAACTTCCAAGTTTGAACTCAATCGACCCAATGGTATAGGCTGTAGGAGCGTGGACAGACAGACAAAATTCTGCACGAATGCAAAACTTGCCATATAGTTCCTATATGTCGCAAGTAAAAAAGTACAGATGCTTTAGTTTACAGTTCTTTATTTACTACTCGTTATTCAAAGGTTGTAATTAATATATTTAATTTTTACGAGTGGCTAGACAATTAACTGTTGGTAACTCTGGTACATAACCCTCCTTGTCGAAAGTATGTTCTGTTTTGGGATCGGTATTCGTCTTCTCGTTCCCTGATTGCAGGCAACGGCTTATTAACTGGTATTGGCGGTAACCTTCACTGTTGTTCTTTTGTTTTATGTTAAGCTCCAACGCCTTCACATGGTTATCAAAGTCTTTCACCAGTTATCAACAGCTTTTGGTGACTATCACGGTTTTCTCCGACTAATGCCTCATTATAGAACTCACTATTTCTTCGTAGAAGAAAACTCTCTCGTCTTAGGCTGCATGTGAACGGTCGTTTTTGCGACATTGGAACTAAGTATTTGGCATGTTTTGCATTCGTAAAAAATTTCGAACTCAGGATTTTAATCAAAGATGACATTATGACGATAGAGAAGTCGAAAAAAGTGGGTCCCCCGATTCCGTCAGTCTTGGAAATAAAAGTTTTAAGCAGATTGACGTTAGATGTGTTTTTATATATTAACAGTAGTCCACATAGGTACAATACAAACATCGAACATTCGAATTTTATCAAAAATGGATGGATTTTTATTATTCTTTCAATAAAAACTGTTATTTTGTTTTTGAGTGTTTAATTTTCGATGATCAAAAATAATATTGATTTTATTTTTGATTTTAAAACAAATTTACATTGTTTTTAAAAATTCGATATCTTGAAAACGTGTCATCATGTTTTTACGAAATTCAAATGTAAAACGTTTATTAATAAGCTCTAAATAACTGCATACTATAAATATTTTTCAAATGAAAATGTAAAATTGTATATATACAAAATTGAAATAAACAATTCCGCTCTAACTATTTCAAACGATTTTTGAAATTAAATGGCATTTTGTTAAATAGATTTTTAGTCGAAAACAAATTTTAACAAATTTTAGTAGCATTTCTTAAATTTTTACAAATTGGATGAATAAAATTAATTTAAGAGATATCAAGAACCGATCATCAATTTTTACCAAATTTCCGTACTATTTCTTGTAGATTTTATTTTTTTAATGAAAAAACGGACTGCTGGATTTTTAAAGAAAAAAAACGAAAACAATATTTTCTATGAAATAAAAAAAGTTTGAAAAAAATATTTTTAATTTTTGAAAAGCTTTTTGATTCGAAAGTAAGTTTTACCAAGTTTTAGTATTGTTTTTTTTAGGTTTTTATTTTTTGTAAAAAAAACTGTCAATTAGATGTTTCTCAAAATTTTACTAAATGTTGACAACAATATGTTTTAAAAGAAAAAAGTTGTTTAAAGCCAATATCTCAAAGTTTTGAAAAGATAATTGAGTCCAAAATCAATTTTTACCAACTTTAATTAATTTTTTTTTAGGTTTTTATCGTTTGATATTTGAGTCGAAATTCAATTTTTACCAACTTTTGTTAAATTTTTTTTTCGGCTTTCAATTTTTTGTAAAAAAAAAAATGTCAATTCGATTTTTGTCAAAATTTGTCCTAATATTGAAAACAATACTTCTTATAAGTTAAAATTAGTTATAAGCCATTATCTCAAAGTTTTGAAAATATATTTGAGTCGAAAATCAATTCTTACCAAATTTTTAAAATTTTTTTTAGCTTTTTATTTTTTGTAAAAAAAACCTTCAATTCGATTTTTCTCAACATTTTTCAGAATGTTAAAAACAATATTTCTTATAAGATAAAATAAGTTTGAAGCGTTAATCTCAAGTTTTTGAAAAGATATTTGAGGCGAAATTCAGTTTTTACCAACTTTGAGTAATGTTTTTTTTTGTTTTTATTTTTTATAAAAAAAACTATCAATTAGATTTTTCTCAAAATTTTATCATATGTCAAAAACATTATTCTTCGTTGCACAAAATTGTTTTGGAGATGAAATCATATTTTAGTCGTAAAATTTTCGACGTGACACATTTCTTTCAGTTTTTTTTATTTATAAAAAAAAAAACAGTTAATTGGATTTTGTCCCAAAAATATACTTGTTTGGTACCACGTTACAATATATAATATACAATCTAATTCAAGTCTCTAGCGTCATTGGTTCATGAGATATTTAGGGTTAACTAAAATTCTCACCTTTTTTTTAAACTGCTATGGTAAAAAAAACCATCCACGAAATTTTCTTGAGCATCTTTCTGCCTTATTATCCGTATAAAAAAATTTATTTGAAGTCGATATCTCTTCTGGTTCTTGAGCTATGGACGACGAAAAAAACGTCGCGAACGTACGTACACACGCACGCACAGACATCTCTCTAAAAATCTTTTATTTCGACTCTAGGGACCTTGAAACGTCGAGAAATGTCAAAATTTTCAATCCCACAAATCGGGCCTATTACAATAACTTTCTATGTTTACTTAAAATAAAAAAAGCACAAAATTTTCGTGATTTTCTGACTTTTAGACATCTTGCGTTCGGTGCTCAAGGTCAGAAGTTTACATTATTAATGAGGCCAACATCATAAAGAAGTAAACAAAAAATACATATATACAGTTACCCGGTTATTTCGGATAACTATTAAAAATCTTCCTTAAATTCTTACCACTTGAAACCCCTTAAATAGTTAAATTATTGATGTACTAGAGTCAATCAAATAAAACCATTACGAATGTTTGTATACATACCTAGTTAAAACCGTAAATGTAATTGAAAATAATTTTTCAGAACAGCAAAGGCATGAACCTTTTCTTTATTTGAGAATTAAATACGTTTTATTCAAAACAAACTACATTATACAAACTACCACATTTTACCTCGTATATATGAAGTTGATTTTGGAAAATAAATCTAGGACTTCAAACATTTAACGTGTTCTTAAAAGTTTCAAGAACTCTAGAGAAAGGACTAACTCATTATGCAAAAAAGTTAACCAAATGTGTATGAATTACTTTCCATATTGATGCCCTTGAGATATTGAAAGTAGTCTCTTAAAGTTAAACCAAACTTAAAAATCTCCTGTATTGTATTTGCACACATCTGAACCGTTAAATCTTCAAAATTAGTTTTAATATTTCTATAGGTATCCAATTCATACTGAAGACTTACATAATCAACATCAGAAAGTTGAAATGAATCTGTATTAGGAATAAGTAGGTACTCGTAAGTAGGTAGGTAAAATATTTGAAAAACATATTCAATATGAAGTACTTGAACAAATATCTAACTCATCTTCCACTGAAATTTATTTTTTATTTAAGTAGCTACATACAATATTATATCACATTGGCCGTAGGCACTTCAAAAACTTTATTTTCTGAGAGATATACCTACTACTCGTTTCTATTATTTAAGTAGGTATACAAACATACGTTTCATATAAATGGAAATTTGTATTTCTATCTTTAAAAAAATTCTATTTCAACAGGACCCACGAAAAATATACCTATACATTACACTCCATAAGGTTACCCCCTCCTCGCAGCACTCTTTTCCCTCCCCTCTAACTTAACCTATTCAAATTAACTGGGTTATAAATAATTGAAATGCAAACAAATAAAAATGAAAAAAACATAAGCAAACACAGAGTTGCATTGCTGAGTATAGCATATTGCTACTGGCTACTATAGCTAGCTTAGCTAGAAGCCTAGCTATTGCTACTGCATGCATAGATCACATAATTGTACCTTTTGATTAAAATTCCACCGCAGCGAAGCAAAAACTATATTAAAAAAATGTTAAAAAAAAAAACGCTTGATTCCAAGAACACGGAACGCGATTATTTTCTTACCCTGGATGGTACCTATGTATATAGTTGATGTTGTTGTTGTTGAAACACTTGAAATGGCCTTGGTTGGTTGATTTTTAATGATGAAAAATTAAATTTATTCAAATAAACTGTTGAAAGAATAAAAAAATAAAATTAAACAAACTGAAAAACAAATAGAAAAGGGGAGAAAAATAATTCTTCTATTTATTTTAGACAAAAAAAATACTAAAGGTAAACTTCTTGTTTTATAGATACAGATAGATACTCCTATATAGCTGTATATAGTGTATAGAGCGTTGAAAGTTGAATTAAAACATTGCAAATTATTCATCAATGTTCTGTTCTTTCTTTTAAGAGAGAGAAAAAAAAATAAACAAATGCGGGGTGAGCCTTACATAGAAATTGAATTGGAAGGGAAAATTTAAATTGACTTGGTTTTAAGGTTTTAAGGAAATATTTGAATAGTAAGGCCTTCATAAAAATATCTAATGAGATAACATACAATACCTTTATGCATGCAATAGGGTGTTCCTTACAGTTGGAAGATATATTTAAGGTCCCAAGCGGCTCTTGTTCTCGTTTAAAAAAAATATTTTAGAAGTTTCAAGTCATTTCTAAATACTGAATAGTATATAGCGCCTAGTGTCAACTCATGTTTTTTATATTGACATGAAGCAATTCTAGTCAACACTTAAAGATGTGTTTGAAAAATTAAAGCTCAGCAGACTTCAACCTTATAAAAAAGAAATTTAAATATAACTTTTTTCTAAATCACTATTTTTCATTTTTCCCAATTTTATGGCCAATTCCTTGAAAAAGTTCAAAATTGAGTTTTAAGCTCAATCTAATAACTCTAGGTTTATCTTTGAAACTTAATTTAAAAAATACTTAGGTTAGGTTAGGTTAGGTTAAAGTGGCTGTCCGTTATGGAGTGGGACACACTTAGGCCAATTTAATTACCCATTGTGATACCACATGAATCTTGAGGCTTTCTTCTATAGAGTTTATAGAGACAGAGTCCAGAGATTTGATAGCGGCCTGACTATCTGAGAAAATACGGATATCAGATGATGATATCACGTTTTCTTTAAGCCAGGGCAAGACTTCTTTTATCGCCAAAAGTTCCGCTTGGAACACGCTAAAATGATCGGGAAGGCGGAATGAGAGACTTAATTTCAGTCGTTTAGAAAGCACACCTCGAACAACCCCTTAAATTGTTTTTGATCCATCTGTATAAAAGTGAGCTGACTCATCTTCCAGGAATGCAATATCCTCCCAGAAAGGTCTTGAAGGTATAGAAAAAATACGTAGAACTCGAGCTATTTTTCACTTTCTATAATTTCCTTACAACTCATTGTGTTTTAAGGACTGAGACATCACTCTAATAGAGCAAAGTTTAAACGAATAATTTACTTTTTTAGCACCCTATTTCTCAAAAAATAATATTTCATGTTATAAAATAAAAATTATTTGTAATTATTTTAGTTTATTGTATAAATTGTCCATTTCCATTTAATTTTGTTTTAATTTTTCTACTAACCAAAATTATTTGGATTATTTTTAGTATTATTTTGTATTTTTTGCTCATTTTTTTATATACATTTTTGATGAAATTTTTTGGCATTTCTTATTAATTGAATGTCCTCAGTTAGAAAGTCAGTTTAACTTAAGGTTGTGCTGTTGCATTTTCTAACAGAAATTAACATTGCACATTAAACATTTTTGTAGTATCAAATTAAACAGTTTTAAAAGGACACTTGAAACAACAACAAACAAAATGTTTACGAATATCCTTTCGATTGGAAGTAATCTTAATCCAAATCTTCTCATTTATGTTCAAGTAAAAACAAATATTATTTTGACCTTCTCCTCAAATACAAAATATATAGCTTAAGGGAGAAAAATAGTAATTTAGTGTAAAAGGAATAAGGATAAATGTATACAGACAGTACCTTTACCTACCGCACTTCAAAGAAAGAATTTTAACATAAGATTTAATAAACATTATAGCAAGGATTAAGATACTTTTATGTAGGTATAGGTAACATCGCATGATGGGAATTTGATCCTTTTGATTGATCCAATTCAATATTAAGAATTGTTTCACACGCAGGAATATCACTCCTTAAAGAAAAACTGATCCTTTCTCTAATCCTCGCTCATATGTGTACCTATACGTTGATTAAATAAAAGGACAACAAACATACTCACTAAATGCACGCAAGGATCTTTTTCCGCCAAATTGAACTCATTTCTCATTCTTCCTCAAACATGACGTGTATGATGGAATTTAAACAAAACAAAATTGCATCCAGTTGCATCTGCGCAATAAGAATATATCCTTTGCACATAAAGATAGAAATTGCATGCTAGATTGAAATTTGCCACGGATGCTCAGATTTGCATCCGCTTTGCCATGCCCAAGTGATTTTCAAAAGCCATGAAATGAATTCCTGTTGCAGCACCAGGCCGTTGAAAATTCACTCGAACAATGTCAAAAGGAGAATTAACAAAAAAAAAAAAGGATCCTTCCAATATTCGGAGACTCATTTTCATCTTCATCATCATCATCATCGTCACTATTATCGATGTCCTGATGCAGAACAAATTTGTCTTCTATTTAAAGGATTTCTTTACTTTTGATGGAAAAAATGAGGCATTTAGTAGGAGAATTTTTCAAAAGATTTTTGAAGGATATAATTGGAATGATAGGCATAGCTTCCAGGTGGGTGTTTTGAAGATAATGTCGCGTGACTGAAACTTTAATGTGGAACTGGCACGGTTTTAAAATGGATTGATAGTAAAAGATGACTGACACATGAAGGTTATAAATACGTATATTCACAGGTATGTGAGTATGAGTTTGTCCTTCGAAAAGGTTTATATAAAGCAATAACTGAGTTTAACAAATGAAAGGTAGTACGAGTATTAATTTTATTGCTACCATAAATATTTTCTGTATTCTTTTGGGAATTTCAGGCGGAAGATTTATGGCGTCCAGCTACTTTTGGCTGCTGAAGTCTATTGTCGTACGCGTGGCATGGAACACATGGACCTTCAAAATGATAACACAGATTTGTAGAGGTACTAAACAAAGGTGTCTTAGCACTATAAAACAACAACACAACATTCTTGGTATTCAAAAATAAAAGAAAACCATACTAAAATTCGGATGTTGTCCAGGAATAATTAGGATTAAATTTAAAAATAATAAGCTCAATTTAAAAATAATTAATAAGTTTTGTAGAGCAAATAAGAAAGTATAGGTATGTTTAAAAACATTTATGCACCCATCATTTAAACAAAAATAATAACAAACTTCAAAGGTATATTAGAAGCAATTAAAATAATCTGTTTAATTGATGATTAAGTAAAATACTGACAATAATTACTTCGTTTTATTTTTCCTGTCTAAAGTATGTATCCATTTATTTTTTCATTAATACTTTTTGATCTATATCACGATATTTTAAGACAGTGTTAAATAAATAATTAACACCAAAGTGCGAAGGTAATAAAAAGTGTATGAAGTCAAATTTTTAATTGGGTTTAGTTTTGATTTTCAAAGAAATAAATTAATTCTGTTCAATTAACAATTTATCTTCTATCTAATATCAGTTTGAATTTGTTTACAAAAATATACAGTTCTATTAATAGGGTTCAAAGTTCAAATACCTTTATAATAGTATTCAAGTGAATCAGTAAATATTTGTATTATTTTATTTAATTTTAATATTAAATAATATTCGTCTCACTCTGGTAACTTTCCATTGTTAATTTGCTTAAAGAAATTTTCAACTTAAAAAAAACAGCCTAGATTCATCAAAAGAGATAAAATAACTAAATCAAGTTTTTATTAAATTATTCTTACAATATTTAGTTCAATTACATTTTTGTCATGAACGAAAGAAAACTAATTGTTTTATGGTATTAATCAAAAAGTGTTGGACTAAGTGTGCTAACCTGTAGCACTCCAAACGAATATATAACCAAACTAGCGGCCCGTCAT
The DNA here is from genome assembly GCA_951509635.1 of Eupeodes luniger. NCBI lineage: Eukaryota > Metazoa > Arthropoda > Insecta > Diptera > Syrphidae > Eupeodes > Eupeodes luniger. Next base: position 46,869,156 of record OX608073.1, read on the forward strand.
AAAGTAGACATAAATAGGTACAGATATTTAAGTTATAAGCATGCTAATTAAAACGACCATGAATCACTAAATTAGAAAACATTTTTTGGTAAAATCATTAATACTCTTCGCAGTGTATGCGATGAAAGACATTTTATGGCTAATTTTTTTACACCTTCGGTTGGTTTTATTAGGAATTTATAAAGATTTTCATAGTAATCTAGTACTAAATATAGCCTATGTTACTCAGTGATAATGTAGCTTTCTAATGAAAAAAGAATTATTAAAATCGGTCCAGTACTTTTTGAGTTTATTCGTTACATACACAAATACAAATCTTTCCTCTTTATAATATTAGTATAGACAGCCAGCCCATCACTATTTCAAGCTGTTCAAGGGCGGATCCCTTTAATTAAGGGGGGGGGGGTCACACACTTAATATATAGACTAGTTTTTACTCACCACTTAAAAATGTTCTTTAATGTTCTGTAAAGGAGGCTAACAAAATTTAAATAACATAATGTGTATCTTAACCTTAAAATTACACATTTCAAGGGCTAAATTAACAATTTTAGTTATACAATTATTTTAGAACGGTGTTGTCCAGCAAGGTATAGTCTAACTATTTAATTTGGTCAACTCTTTACATATGATATATGAAAGCACTCCAAGATTCCATCAGTTTTCTAAATATGCCATATTTAAGAGAAAAACACAATAGTTTAGAGGAGTTTTGTTGCTTTTACCCAGAAATGAAAGAAATTGTTTTGAAACTTAGCTTTTTTCCAAAAAGAATATACTCTTTTTTGTTGCCATTTCTATTAATGCGAAAAACGCTACAAAAATTCAAAAACCCAGAAGTGGTAGTAGTTTTTTCGGACTTAATTTTCAGGAATCTATTATTAGTATCGCTATCAGTCTGCTTACTCGTAGATTGGAGCTGATGATAGAAAATATTTTGATCTTAAAGGAGTCAACAAAGCTTAAAAATTGTAGGGAGTAAAATGTTTGGTTCTTGAATTTAAGGAAATAGGTACAAAATTTTTCTAAAAATTAAATAAAAAGAAATTAAGGTAAACAAATAAATTGGGAAGAAACTTCTTTGTGGCACTCACAAATTACACGTTTCAGAATTATGTTGTGTAATAAAGGTAGCTATACAGAAAAAATCACATAACTTTGAATTGATATTTATTCTTTTAATTTTTTAAAAAAATACATTTTTTTAATTCATTATATAATAATAAATAGTTATTGCAGCATTTAAAACATATACATAAACAATGTAAAAATAAAAACAAAAAATAAATATGTCATATAAAATTTAAAAAAAAAAAAACAAAATTTAAATAAAAGACAGTTAAATAAGTTATTGAGAATGTAGTTTAACGAAAAATATAGTAACACAGACTATATTTTTTCAGGTAAAAGAAAGGAATATTTATTGAAGGGGTCTTTTTCTTGATTTGAGATTAGTAAAATCATTGATCACATCTTCAAAATCGATGCCTCTGAGGATGTCGCTTTCGATTGACATCATCGACAAACATGTCATTTTTTCTTGAATCATTGTAGTTCTGATCTGAGTTCGTTTTTGATTATTTTTAACTTAGAGAAGGAACGTTCCCCACTGCAATTGGTCACCATCATACTTAAGAAAATTCTTAGTGCAATTTCAACATTTGGAAATTCATCTTCAATTTTATTAGTTTTTAAAAAGTTATAAAGCTGTAGAATGTGGTCAGTTTTTTCATTTTCGTGTCGACTAATTTTCAAGTAGTCTTTTAAATTCAGGTATTCAGCATGTAGTTCATCTCCGTTCACATCTTCGGTGTAAAATTTAGCAAAAGATTTGCAGTTCTCTTTTGAGTCTTCTGAATTCAGATTTTTTAATCGAAAAAAAAAGTCAAAACGTTCGTATACGAACCTAGTTGCTGTTTCAAATGAACGCTTAGTGTGTCTACAATGGGAAGAAAGGTTTCAATTTTAAATCTATCTTTCCCAGTCAGAATTACTGAGGGTCCAGAGCCGTCAAAAAAAAGTCTGGCGTGAGCTTCTACACCTCATCCTGTCAGAAAGGTCCTTATATTCGGAATCCGGGTTTTTTTGTCTGGCTGATGAATAAAAGTTATAAAAATTGTCCCTGAGCCCAATTATAAATTAATCTATTGCACTCAGCAAATTTATTGCAACATCCAGGGTAATATTTTGTTTTTGAAGTAAAGTACTTGTTTTATTAATTCTTTGCAATACAGAGTTCTAAAGTTCTGTAGGTATGGTAAATTCAAGCTTGGACATTTTTTTGCAAAGACTAAATGCTTCCTCTCTGGCCTCTCGTGCCTGTCCTAAATCGTTCGCAAAAGACGTCAAAGCTTCTTCAATTTCTTGAAGTGCATCAGCTCGCGCCGACCATCTTGTTTGAGAAAGACTTTTTAAAACTTTTTTTGGACCTAAATAAGCAGTCAACACACTCCATCGATGAGAAGATACCGAAAAACAGTTATACAATTTTTGAATAATGTCAAAGAATTTGGTTGCTTCTAAAAAACACCCATCGGCATGCACTCCTACCAAGTTTAATGAGTGCCCTGCACGTGGTACAAAAGTGGCAAATTTACATTTTTCTTTTATTCTTGCCTGCAGACCAGAAAACCTTCCTGACATATTTGCCGCGTTGTCGTAGATTGGCCTTTGCAATCTGTTATCGAAATGTCATGATCCTCCAAAACCTTCACTATGGTTTCCGCTAAATAATCAGTTCTATGTTTGTTAATTGGTATAAAGTCCAAAAACCTTTCAACAGGCTCGTGATCTTTTACTTAACGAATAATAAAAGTTAGTTGATGAACATGAGACAGATCGGGTGTACTACCAACGCTTACTATTGACCTATAGAACAAATAGTGAGAAGTGTAATCTTTCGTCTATCTCATTGAATGGCCAAAAACAAAAACTCTTTACCTCTTTACCTTGAAATCGCGTTGGAAATATAGAAACACCATTATCATTATTTTTTCATACAGATACAGTGATATTCAAAATGTGTGTGTTTTTTTTTTTTCTGTCAGAAAGCAAACTGCATTGCCACTCAGTTAGTTATTCATATTTCTGTTTTAATTTGAATATATATGTAATTTCGCAGGGAATATGATTTAAATTGTTCAGCAAAGGTTGTTGTTCAGCAATTAAAGTACGAATTCTGATCATTCTTTATGCATCTAAAATTGTATCGAAATATTTTTTTTTCTCTTGAAAATAGACCAATAGAGGTTAAGTGATGTTTCAGCAATTTGGGGGCCCCTGGTGATTGCGCCCAGTGGTAAAGAGGGGTCTGAGAACTTGCTAATTTCTTTCAAAAAGTCTGTTTCAAATTACCTATCAAATATATTTTAAGATTTGAAAATGTACCTGCAAAATAAGTTTTTCTCAAAAATTTAAATGCCATTCTATTTCTCAAAAAACCTAGATTAACTGAAATATTTTTGATCAATTTGATCATTTCATTATCGACATGAGGTTGCACAGAAATAGAAGATTATTGAAATCGGTCCATTAGTTACTGAGAAAGCTTAAAAACAATATAACGGTTTTATGAAGAGCACCCTTCTGGAGCAATACCAAAATATGTTTTTCTTGTAGAAACAAGCCAAATTAAGAAAAAAAATTAATAGAAAGTTTTAAAAACATCTATCAGTTCATTTTTTTAAAAAAATTAAAATTTTGTATGGAGACTGCTGTTATTTTTCTTATTAAAAAAAATTAAAAAAGTGCCTTAACGCTAATCAGCTGAAAACCTTATTTTTCAATGGACACAAAGGTTTTGGTTGTAGGGGCGAAGGTTTCTTCTTAAGAACCTAAATATTTGCTCTTTTTCTAAGAAACAAGTTTTTTGAAAATAATTTAAATCATTACTATAGTTATAGTATAGTATAGTTTTTGTAGTACCCGTGGCATGATGGTTAGTGCGTTGGACTTACTTTATGATATGCTTGACGGTAGAAAGTTTGTTGTCAAAAGTGGCAATGTAAGTTCTACTACAACATTCCAAATTAACAATGGTCTTCAACAGGGAGCGGTGAATTCGCCGATTCTCTTCAGCATTTACACCAGCGATCTGAAAGGTAGTCTTACAAAGGCAATTGCGTACGCCGACGATCTTATTGCGTACAGAACGGCCCGAAAGGTTGAGGTTATTAGAATTCTCTTGCAGCGTGATTTCGACAAGATTCAGCGATATTGCGACGACTGGAAACTGAAAATAAATGTCCAGAAGTCGGAGACAATTTTGTTCCGGACTCCGTTGGCTGGGGCCACGAGGGATACGTGCAAGAATTGGTGCAAGATGGTCATCGTTGATCTTCACTGGCAGCCATTAGCGAGCAAAAGTGTAGTGAAGTACCTCGGTATGTGGTTAGATCAGTATTTACATATAATTCGACAGTCATATAAATGCTGCTCTGACCAGGGCCAGAGGAGCCTTCGCTCTGACGAAACGGCTGTTTTACAGCAGTCGGCTTGACCCCAGAGTGAAGGTGATTTGCTACATGGCCCTCATATGTTCGATGATTGTTTATGGTTGTCCCGTGTGGTTTAACGTTGCCCCTTCCCAGATGGAGAGGTTTCGGGTGTTCGAGCTGCAGTGTTTACGACGCTGTACCGGCTTATATCGAACAGCCGAATTTTTTACGTGCATTACTATTCCAACAAGGTCCTATACAACGGGGCTCGAATCAACAGAATTGACAATTTCGTGATAAAACTCGTTGGAGGTCACATTGCAAGAGCTATGTCTTCGTCCAACAATTTAATTTTCGGGGCGTTCTATCCGAACGACGAGTATTTTGAGAGTACACGCTTGAACGGCTTCATTCCACCAGAGGCATTACTCTTTTTAGACAGATGCGGTCTGATACAGGATAGATTGGCAGTTCCGCTAATCTATACCACGTCCTACGACGAACCGTGGATAGGCGACTCCTGTACAATCGGGACGTCATGGCACAAGGCGGAGCAAAGCTCCTTCGGTTCATTAGGGCTGTGTCGTAATGGGACCGAACTGATAGGGTGAAGGAGGAGAACCAGTTTTGGTGGCTTCAATCGGCACTTGATAGTGGGTAGTCGGGATCGGGTTTTAAGCCTTGGCCGGCTTACATACTTGTTTTATAGTTTTAGGGTTTAGTTTTAAGTAGAATAGGCATGGTGGCACAAAAAAAAAATACAAAAAAAAATACAAATAATACAAAAAAAACACAAACAAAATTAATAAAAAAAACATGGAATAAAAAAAATAATAAAAAAGAAAAAAAAAAGAGAACAAAATATGAAAAACAAAAAATGTTATATAGTTAGATTTGCTGCTATGGTTGTTCTAGTTTCAAGTAGTTTATAGGTAGAATAGGTAGTTTAAGTTAGCTTTAAGTTTTATATTAAGGACCTTATTTAAGTAGTTTTAAGTAAAAATAATAAAGGATATTGATATTAGTTTTTTTTTCGAATTTTCTAATAAATACAAAAATAAATAAAATTTAATTGAAGTAAAATAGATCTTAGGGCCGAAAGGCATTAGTATTAAGTGTTATAGTTTAACTTAGAGTGTCCGTATGGGACCAGTAAGTTAGTAATAAGTTATGGTTAATTAGGCTAGTTTTATGAATTTTTGTCTAGCTTTAAGATAGTTTTAAGAATAAATTAATAAAAATGAATTTAAAAAAAAAAAAAAAAAAAAGTGCGTTGGACTGCCATGCCAGAGGTCTTGGGTTCGATCCCTGCCTATGCCATCTAAAGTTTTTTTTTTTCACGGGTACTGCCTCTTGCGAGGAATTGACAAATTCTCCAAGAGTAATTCTTGTCATGAAAAGTGCTTTCTCAAATTGGCCGTTCAGATTCGGCTTAAAGCTGTAGGTCCTCTCCATCCCTGACAACAGTACTCGCACACAGGAATGGTTGAAAGTTGTAAGTTAATAGGCCCTATTTCTCAACGGACTGTTGCCCCACCCGATTTTTTTTTTTTATTACTATAGTTTTTCCAAATTCTAAATTGCGTGAAAACAAAAATTTTAGTTGTTTTTGAAAGCAAACCATTTTTTGGTGAATGTCGTTAAATTACTAAAAAATCTTTAGATGAAATCTTTACTTATACAGGGTGCGCCAGAGAAACTTACTTATTTGAAAGGTCAATAAAAAAAAAGTACTTCAGTTATTGTTTTAAATTTTTTTTTTATTTGAGAGTACAATACCCCAATTTTTTTTGTATGCAGTCTTAGAAATGACATCGGATAAATGGCGACCCCCATTGCGCATACACTGATGAAGTCCATATTTGAAATTCGTATCCACTCTTCGCAGCATATCAATCGGTATGTTGGCAATGGCGTCGCGAATGTTGTTCTTGAGGTGTGCTATGGTCCGTGGTCGATCGACATAAACCAGGGATTTCAAATAACCCCATAAAAAGAAATCGCATGGAGTCAAATCTGGAGAGCGTGCCGGCCATTGGAGATCGCCTCTGAGAGAGATGAGGCGGTCGGGGAAATGTTGTCGCAACAAATTCATTGAGTCTCGTGCTGTGTGTGCAGTGGCTCCATCTTGCTGAAACCACACGTTCCTTACGTTCATTTCTTCGAGTCTTGGAAGAAAAAATTCCTCGATCATGTTCCTAAGCGAGCGCGGAAGGCACGTTGCGTAGCAACAAGTGAGCGACCGTTAGAAAAGAAGCTCATAACTGCGAAGGCCCGCTGCTCTCTAGACCAGAGCATAATGGCAACTGACTGGAGGGAGAAACAAACTTGGGAACTTCCCCCTCCAGATGCGCCCCCTCTTGCCCCTCTACCCGCCCAACTCAACGCGCAGGAATTTTTTCAAATAAGTAAGTTTCTCTGGCGCACCCTGTACAACTTAACTGTATTAGCTTTGTGGCTCATATGACTCCCCCCTGGATCGTCTATTGGTCAAAAGTTGATGAAATTGTGGTGCATTTGTGAAATAGGGTTTAATTTCCGATTCACAGTTCTTGGTCGAGTCCTCAGTAAAAGTAGAATTTTTTAGCAAAAATGTTTAGGGAAGTTAAAACAAAATTTTTTCTTCATATAAAAAATAAACAATTCGAAAAATAATGGGGGTCATATCCATTAGTGGAATACGATTAGTTTTGATTTGAAGAGAATTCCTACTTATGTACTTATGTATACCTACATACTTAATTTGGAGCTTCTTCTAAAAAATAAAGTGGAAGTTATCCTAATTGGTCTGATTTGTCAAATTAAGTCTTAATACAAAAATCCTAAAACAAATACAATTTGTAGTCTCGAATATTTTACGAAAAAAATAAAATATTAGCTCAAGAATAATCTTGACCTGATAATTTATAAAAAAAAAAACTTAAAACCTATTTTAGTTACTGAATTTTAACTTATTTAATTTAATATAAAATTTTCTTGTTAACATTTAGTTAAAATAAAAAAAAAATCAACTACACTTTCTTACACAAATAAAAAATCCTACCAACAAATTTACATAAACTTCGTTTAACGAACTTTTCTATTCTTCTACTTTTGACTTATAAAATCATCCACACCTCTTAAATAAACATGTTTATCAAAATGATCTCAATCTTGTCGCGTTAATATTCAATGATCCCAAAAAAAAAAGCTTTATTGTTTTGTTTATATTCAAATATGTCATAACCTATCATTCGTTGAAAAATACCACCCGCTGTGATTGGTTTTCGATATTATGAACTTTGTCTAATCTTCACATCAACATAAACAAATAAAACAAACATCAAAATATTTTCCCATCCATTCGGCCGCAAAAGGCCCTTGAAATATAAAACAAAAAACACAAACTCTTATAACAGTAGGAGACCTTATCTTTAGCTTGGCCCGATATAGACAACAATGTTATCACCTAATTATAAACTCAATTTGAATATTTTTCCAATGTCTAGAAAATCGATGAGTCTAAATAAAAACTAGATTCAAAACAACACACCTGCTCCATGAAGACTTTACCATCAGAACACCATAAGGCGAGGGGACAGGGAGGTGGATATATTTTTGGAACGTCATTAACGTGCTACTCATCAGAAGCTGCCTCTGCTGCAGCGTATATGCTTGCGCTTTGTGCTTCTGTTGCATAATTATTTTGTTTGTTTAAATAATAACAGTCATCAGTACCTTTATGACTTGCTCGTACTCGTCATGAGACTGCTCCTCCATAAGTCCGTCCATGGGGCAAGACAACGTTCATATAAGCTCAACCATATGGAGCGAGTTCTTTGTACACCATAAGCAACTGGACTTGTTTATGATTTCCATCACCCACCATCATCATACACAGAGTTTCCCTAAATGATTTCACACTCCTTCGAGCACCCAATTGTGATTCAAATAGTGTGCGGCGCGAAGCAGTAAAATGTCTTCCTTAGGCATGAATATACCTCCATCCCAGCCATCAGTCCTGTCAAGCAAAGTGTCTCCATGTCGCGTCAGAGCCAGCGTCTCCATCCGCGTGGGCCCATCCATAGCAAAATGGAACACAATTAGGTGTTGAAATAGTGCATTTCATGAAATAGGCACAATCCGATAAAAGAAAAGATTTTAAATTGCGGGAGTATACCTATACCTTACCTATACATATAGAGGGGCACGTAGGCGATCGAAATGACACTCACGAGCATCGCGCATAGGCTCCTTGAGAGTTTGATGGAAATCACCTTGACACTCTTCACAATGCGCATTCGCATTCCCAATCCAAATCAAGGAGTTCCAAATGCGTGCACATCACGGATACCTCTATACCATCAATTCAATGTATCAGCAGAGCCCTTCCACAACTACTAAACGCCACTTATAGCCATCCCACATGTCACATGCGGGCTCATCCCGATCCCGTCAAGATGTCCATTAGAGAAGCATCAGTGATGAGTCTTAAGAAAAAGTGCTAAAGATGTATATATACATAGCTGAGCTGATGGTGATGCGGTGACAATCTTCTAAAGCTCGTCGAAGATAAAGCGAAACACAGCTCAGGGAATAATTAAGCGCACACCGCACACATGTTGTCGTGTCGTTATCGGTCGGACAAGCTCTTTAGCCGGCCTACGCACAAAATCCTTTTCAACAACTCACACCAGCTATTATAGCCACCACCGACCGACCGCACCGAGACCACTATAGTCGGAGTCCTATTCTCAAGCTACTCTAATTATTAAATTGTTGAAACACGCTAAATGAATGTCGGTGAACATCGGCCTACACGTGGAAAAGTACCTATAGGCACTAGGCAGAAGGCAGACGCGTACAGATTTAGATGTATGTAGGTACAAAACAAAAATTAAGCATTTTGTTAAGTTGGAGTGGAGGAACCATTTGCGCAGCTGGGAACACCTTTAATCCGTCATCGCAAAACATCATCTAAACGTGGTGTAGGACAAGCACTATGATGATGACAACAACAACTTCCATGACAACAACAACAACAACTACAAAATGACGATGACGATGATGATGATGGGGAGGATGTTGATAATAATGATGGCGATGGCGTCCTAAAGGATGAAGCCGGCACTCGTCAGCGCACTTCATGAATTAACCATGCAACAGAGCGCGCATACAAAACGAGTGGGTTGAGTAAGGAAATATTGCTATAAGTATAAAAAGTGCACGACGAAAAGACTCCGACGACAACAACGACAACGACGACGACGATGATGGTGACTGGAAGTGGATAGGGTCAGCGTCAGCAGCAGGAACAAACAACAACAACAAAAAAACAGAAAATCTCAGCTTCTATTTTAGAAAAGGATTAGTGCAGCCAGCGCGCATAAAAGTAGACGACAAAGTCCATGGAGCGCGGTTTTCTATAGAAAAGACTACCCTTTAGCATAACACACTAGGTGTATGAGATGAGGATGAGGAGGGAATCCCATGTCCATGGACAGTTTCTCCACACATATATGATGATGTGTGCACTTAAAGCAATGCTTGTGCATATCATAATGTGTCACGAGTGTGGTAAGCGTGTAAATGGACGAGGCATTATGTAGATCCTGGTCATTAGTTATCTTTAACTTGCATTTGTACCTACCTCTATAAGTATACCAAGAGGATGGGAAAACAGTATGCTTACATATTTTGTCTGCATGAAGTGTTTTTTTAAAAGGACCCAAGGAAAATATATAGTTCAGCGCATGTATTTAAACATAGTTAGAAGCTTGTTTAAGACTTTTTCTCTTTATTATAATAGAGAGTGACAAATAAAAACAACTTTTACACATTTGGAATAATATTTAATTGAAGAAATCATTGACTTTAAAACAATTAAGGTACATTTTTCGAAAGTTTTTGTTGGTCTGAGTTCGATTTAAGGATGACTACGTATACATCAAGTCAAGATTAAGAGGTATACCCGATTGAAATTGGAGGCGATGGTTTCAATAACTTATTTTGCTGTAGATATATTGTCAGTTTTAAAATTTGCATTGATAATAATATATGGTTAGAAGAAACTCTAAGTGCACGGTTTTTCACAAAAGTTATGCCTATTACTTATGAAAAATCTATTTTTTTATATACGGAAACGGGTATTTTAAAAATATGAATAGGTAAACATAATATTTGGAACACATTTTCTATCTTTAACAATCAAAATCAACTTGTTTTATTTTTGAAATTAATAGCAGAAATGACGTGCAGAATTACGGAAAAAAACAATAGTGGACAATTTAAAACATTGTACAATTTTTCAAAGGCCTCTCTCATCCCGATAACTTATATTTTTTAATTCTTTATTAATATTTTTCGACTTACTTACCCACAAATCATTGGTAAAAATGTATGTGAATATTTATTTATTTATTTCTTTTCGTCTTTCAAGTAACATGACTTTATATGGAGACTACATTTAAATCAAATAATAATAAGATTTATAATGTAATTAACTTAAAATAATAAATTGAGTTTATTTATTGACCAATTTGTGTAATAATTGTAATTAGTGGAAAACAATACTTCCACTAATTACAATTAAAATAATAAAGTTTATAACAAATTTAATAAATGTCTCTTAATATTTAACCTACTATAATTAAAATCAATTAAAAAATCAAATTCATTGAAAGCCACACAGGAATCAGTAATTGTATTGTGTTTGGCATAATTTGTATATATGTATGTACTATGAAAAGGAACATGTAAAAAATTACCATCTCTAGGTCGCAAACTACGAGAAGGTACGTACCTAAATATTAAACATTGATAGCAAAGTAGAACAATCTATATTAGAATTCAAAACATCGAAAGCAGAGTATCGAATGTAGCTTTCTTCTCACCACTAAAGTTTTAAATTAATTAATATACACCTGGTCTCATAACATGGAATATCTGACCTTACGTAAAGCAAATTTGGTAAATGTTTTCTGAACTTTTTCAATCCTAAAGATACTTGATTGAGTAAAGTTATTCCATATAATGCAAGAATACTCCAGCAAAGGTCTGACAAGGGATAAATAAAAGGTTTTTAGAGTATATGGATCTTCAAAAGACTCAGAACTTTTAAAAATAAAACCCAACATCGCGTTAGCTCTAGAAATAACGTTGTCAATATGAAGCGAAAAACTCATTTTATAGTCAAATATAACTCCAAGATCTTTTTGTCTTGTTAACCTTTGTAATGGATGATTATCAATTTTGTAATTTAAACTTAATGGATCTAGTATCTTAAAAAATGTAACAACACTGCATTTTTGAATATTGAAATATAAACCATTTATAGTACACCAGTTAACAATGCAGTCAGTTTTAATTTTACTTTCATATAATGGAGATCTTAAACAGCTACAAATCTTGAAATTATCTGCATATAAGAGGCACTTTGTATAAGAAATATAATTTTGCAAATCATTAATAAAAAGAATAAAAAGAAGTGGCCCAAGGTGGCTGCCTTGTGGTACACCTGAAAAATTTATTATTTCATTTGATAAAATATCACCAATTTTAACATATTGACTACGTCCAACTAAATAACTTTTAATCCAATGAAGGAGAGCCGAGTGAAAGCCTAGCAGTTCAAGTTTTTTGAAAAGAATATTGTGTTGCACTCTTGAAAAATCGGTGTAAATAACGTCGACTTGCAAACGATTGATATTTTTTTTTTAGGTTTATCAATAGGTCTATAATTTTCCACAGATCCCTTAGATCCAAAATTATGCAGAAGAGTAATCAGAGAATGTTGCAAGTATCTAAAAATATACTTTGGCCTAAAGACATGTTGAAAATATTACACAGCTAAATTGTATTTATAAAATTTTAAAAGAAGTGGAGGAATATTATCTGGTGTAGCCGAGAAACTGTTTATAACTGTTGTCCAAAGATGATAAAGCTGACAACACATCATCTATTTCATCTATAGATAAACAAAGGCTACCAGCATTTATATTAGAATTGAAATTATTAAAATCCTTAAAATCTTGGTAATAATTTATTCTCAAGTCAGCAAAATTATTACAAATATCACTTAAGTTCTCTGAAAATACCCCTTTGTATGATAAACTAGATCGATCGATTTTCTGTTAGTATTCAAAAATGACCAAACTTTAGAATTACACTTTACTTTCGACTTTAGAGACTAAATATATTGTTTATAAGTAAATATTTTTTAAAAATTCATACTCCGTATGTTAATTAATTAGGAATTGTGTAAAATAATAAGATACTTCTATATTATATCGAAAAATATGTAAAGTAAAATTATTAAGACAAAGGAAAAAACACCACTTCTTTGTTCAATCGATTTCTTTATTATAAATTAGAATGGCAAGCAATTCTATGACTTTGCATTGTGGATCGTGTGGAACGCATTTATAACTCCAAGGTTTGTTCGGATCTATTTTATATTCGCACCGCGCTGCTGCCTCTCCGTTTGGCATCCCTGTATGTTCGAACACTCCTTCTTAGTTCTATTAAATTGTTCTCAAATAGAGACCAAAATTTTACTTTTTTTTATAAAGTTTATTTATAACTTTTTTAATTTATTGTAGAATATTAAATCGAATAAAAATGTTAAGTTGGAAAACCTTAAATATTGAGTTTTTTTCATTTCGCAAAGGTAATTATTGTAATTGGTCCGTATTGTTCTAGTGAAAATTTTGACATTTCTCGGCGTTTCAAGGTTTCTAGAATCTAAATCAAAGGTTTTAAGAAAGATGTCTGTATGTACTTGAACAATGTACATGTACGTACCTTCACATGGCCCTAAGTCCAGAATGCATTTTTTCTTTCTCGATATCTCAAGAACCGGCAGAGATGTCAGCTTCAAATAAATGTATTTTACAGATAATAACATACAAAGATGCAGAAAGGACTTTCAAAAAAGAGGCTGGGATGCGACCCACACTGATAACTTCCCATCCCTTCTGTCGATTTGTCTTGCTTAAAAGTTTGTCTATATGTATCAATTTTTACCAAATTTGGGTACTACTTTTTGTAGATTTTATTTTTTTTATGAAAAACCGGACTGTTGGATTTTTATAAAAAAAAATGACTGAATATCGAAAACAATATTTTCTGTGAAATAAAATAAGTTTGAAGCCAAAATTTTTAATTTTTGAAAAGCTTTTTGAGTCGTAAGTAAATTTTTACCAAGTTTTAGTGTTTTTTTAGGTTTTTATTTTTTGTAAAATATACTGTCAATTCGACACTTCTCAATAATTTTATCGAATGTTGAAAACAATATTAATTATAAGTTAAAATTAGTTAGAAGCCATTATCTCAAATTTTTGAAAAGATATTTTAGTCAAAAATCAATTTTTACCAACTTTTGTTAAATTTTTTGTAGGTTTTTAATTTTTTGTACAAAAACTATCAATTCGATTTTTTTCAAAATTTTACTGAATGTTGACAACAATTTTTTTTGAAAGATTAACCCTAGTTTACGTATTGGGGTTCGAGCGAACCCCAACGCAAATTTGAATGCTTATAACTTTTTTCTTTATCATATAATTGACCAGGGATAAAAAATCAGTGAACAAATTTCATTTTTCTTTACGTTTTTGATCGTTTTTTCATCAAAGCGATTTAAGATAATTTTCTGGAATTTTTTTCTGAAAAAAAGCCACAAACCAAACTTGGGGTTCGTGTGAACCCCTTGATGGGATCCTATAGTGTACGTACACGACGGTGACTATCTCTTAATGCTCCAATGTACAACAAAACCCCAAAATATGCCTGCAGTTCGTTCATTGTCAATTATATGTTCTCAATAATCTATCTTAATTAGACACTGAAATATAAAATCAATATAAAGGTTTACAATTTTTTTTAATAAAACTTTGAATAATTATAATTTTACAACTCACTTTTTGGTAACTACAAATTTTGTTCTCACTATTTTCAGCAAATTGTTTTACATTTTTGAAACAAGACACGTGTTTTGTTATAATAGGACACCACAACTGTCAACTTAATCAATAGCAAATAGAGGAAGTGCATCATCTTGTAAATAATGACCAATTAGATGTGCATGCAAATTTTGGGGTTCGCGCGAACCCCAAGTTTTGTTATAGCATTATTTTTCGTGCCGTAAACTAGGGTTAAAGTAGTTTAAAGCCAATATCTCAAAGTTTTGAAAAGATATTTGAGTTGAAAATCAATTTTTACCAACTTTTAGAATTTTTATTTTTTATTAAAAAATTCTTAGTTCGATTTTTCTCAAAATTTTACCAAATGTTGAAAACAATATTTCTTATAAGTTAAAATTAGCTAGAGGCCATTATCTCAAATTTTTGAAAAGATATTTGAGTCGAAATTCAATTTTTACCAACTTTGAGTAATGTTTTTTTTAGGTTTTTATTTTTTATAAAAAAACTGTCAATTCGATTTTTCTCAAAAATTTATCAGATGTCAAAAACATTATTCTTCGGGGCATAAAATTGTTTTGGAGATGAAATCATATTTTGGTGGCAAAATTTTCGAGGTGACAAATTTTTTTTTCAGTTTTTTTGATTTATAAAAAAAACCGTTAATTGGATTTTTTTCCAAAAAAATACTTTTTTTGTATTACGTTACAATACATAATATGAAATTTAATTCAAGTCTCTAGCGTCATTGGTTCATGAGATATTTAGGGTTAACCAAAATTTTCACCTTTTTTTTAAACTGATATGGTAAAAAAACCACCCACGGAATTTTCTTGAGAACCCTTTCTGCATCTTTCTGTCTTATTATCTGTATAACAAAATTTATTTGAAGTCGATATCTCTTCTGGTTCTTGATCTATGGAAGACGAAAAAAACGTCGCGCACGTACAGACGTACGGACGTACGGACGTACGAACGTACGTACACACGCACGCACAGACATCTTTCTAAAAATCTTTTATTTCGACTCTAGGGACCTTGAAATGTCGAGAAATGTCAAAATTTTCAATTTGACTAATCGGACCCATTACAATAACTTCCTATGGGAAGTTATTAAATTAAGTTGTAAGTTCTTATACTACAAAACGTGGTTTACCTAAAATATTTTTGGAACCAATAACTCTAGTCACTTCAATTACATTTTATTGATGTATGTACATTGTGACGTAATACTAAATTGCTATAAATTAAAGAACTGAAAAAGAAATGATATTGCCTTCAAAATAAGTGTAAGCATTAAAGAATAACGTTTTTAATATCTAGGTCCTATTTCACAAATTGCTTTGCAACTTTGCAAACAAAATAATACCCTGCAAAGTAAAGTGCAAGTGTTTCACAAAATTTTGCAAAGTGAACAAAAATTTCACTTCTCAATTTGTCAGACTTTATTTGAATAGTGAAAAGTAAAAGTGTTTCAGCAATTATTTAAAATACAACTTTGTTGCAATTAATTCGAATTTTTAAAAGTTGCAAAGTAAATCTTAGACTGTGTTTATTAATATCAAATATGTATTGAAAAAAATTGGTGAATCAATATCTGTCATAGCATGGTATCGTCAACACATCTAGAAACATAGGGAAATCCTCCTTAAGACAAAAATCACGAGGCTATTTCTGAACAATTTTGTGGAAATCAAAAAGTGTTAGAGACAAATTACATGCATGATAATATTTGACACTCTATGAAATTACTCTGCACCCGGTTTCTTTGCTTATTCTCTTCATAGATGCAACTCTGTGATTTTGGGCTCAAGTCCCAGCCGATTCTTGTGTGCACAAAAGTTGTTGCAAGTCACTTTAACGTATTCCTTTGGCTATTGAATTGTTGTTTATTTCCAATTTTTTTTTTTTTAGATTAGATTTGGTTTTTATTTTGATAACGTTGATTAACATTTTTTTTATAAAGTTTACAAACAAAAACAAAAAGCATGGCTTTATTGCCGTCTGCCTAGTTGACAAATCAATCAATTTCCAATTTTAGACAACAAAAATTCCGATCGATTACGTCAAATTGAATACACTCTTTTGTCGAAAAATCATTTCTGACATCGCAGTTAATTCTAAGTGTCATTACACTTTGGTCACTTTTTTCACTTTTTCGTTTCATTAACAACAGTTTTTCAAAAGAAATGTTTTTTTTTTCGCCATAAACTGAAAAATTCCATTGAAGGATGTCATTTTTGAAATTCGTATCAATCAACGCGGTAACCCTTATTTCCAAAATTCAGGTTCTTTGGCAAATTCATCCAAATTAAAAATAAAGCATACGTTCACTGCCTTGTTAACTATTATTTACTTGTTCATTTACAATACGTATCATATACTTTTGTAATAGTTTTCCACAACTATTAAAAAAAAACTGTTATTTGCAAATGAAATGTTTTCTTTAAATTCTAAAATAATTTGCAAAGTTTATTGTTTGGTGAAACAAAAAGAACAAATACTTTGCAAAATAACAAAACTTTTCACTTTTCAGAAAAAAAAATTTAACTTTTCAAATTTAAGTTTGGTGAAACGTATTTTGCACAGAAGAAAACTTTTCAATTAAAAAATTAAATTTAATAAGAAAACGTGAAAGCGTAAAATTGCAAAGTGAAAATAAATTTGGTGAAACAGTGATCCTGTGAAATTTTTTAGAAAAATCAAAGTTACAGTTTTTTTTTGTTACAAAAAATGTAAAATCTGATTTTCGACTCGAATATTATGGTATTGCTTTTAAAATAATTTTATTCTATACAAAATATTGTTGTTATTTTAAAGTAATTTTCTTTGAACATTAAATAATTTTTATTTTACGCAAAATTATGTTATTAATACTTTTGTTTTACTCTTAAAAATATATCAACACTGGCAAGAATGTTAAGTTATGAGTATTGGCTCCACCCCAGCCTCTATTTTCGATATCAATTCTTCTCTTAAATTTTTTTAACTGACTTGCAAGTCAATGCATATTTTTGTAAAAGCAATGAATATAATTATGTTTTCAAAGTCAATTTAATGCTTCAAAAATAAAATTTAATAACATTTATGCACAGTTTAAATATTCAAAAAGTATTTTACAATTATTAAAACTTTTAAAAATTGAACGTAGTTTCTGAGCAAGATTTTTCCAAGCGGTCAAAAAAATTGAAATAAATAAGGTATACAAAATGTACACGTGGCGTTTATTTGCTTTTATATTGGCAATGATTGTTACAGTGACTTTTTGTACATATGTGTAGGTTATGCAAGTTGTCTTTGAAAGATTTCAAATAGTAAAGTTTTCTAACAATGAGGTGTGTATATTTCAATACCTACTCTGAGTTTCTGTAATTTTCTATTATTTTAACTTCCAAGTCCCTTCAATTTAATTGTTGTATTATCTTGAGAACTGGCATTCATATAGTAAAGGAACTGTCTTACTTTTTATTTAAGGATCAACTTTAAGACACTGTTAAAGAAGTTATTATAAGGTGCCTGCATTGTTTTCGTTGATCTTACCTTAACAACGTTGGAATCAGAAATTTCTTAGAAAATATCATTTTCTATTTCTCATTTATCATCTTGATGCGTCATCATAACCGTCGTCGTCCTTGTCGCGTTCAGTTGTCCCTGAAGCTCATGTCATGTAACATAATATCGTCTAGTAAACAAGATCGTTTCTGTCAAAATGTTTTGCTTCAAAAATAGTCACACTCACAAATCACAGCAATTAAAAGGGAATCTATTTCAAAACTGTTGTCCGAGTCGTGTTGCAAGCAGAACATAATGTTGGATTAATGTAATTCACCTCCTCCGCTGACGGCCCTAAGAAAATAACAAAAAGAAGCGTAGTGAAACCAACACAAAAAAAACTCTCTCCATTCTCAATCCAGCCCCTGAATGTGACAGAAATGGAAGTTGTCCTCGCTGGCCATCCGTTTGTCGTCGTTGTCGTCGTTGTTTGTTGACCGGTCCTGGCACTGCAGAGAGCCGAGGCTTATCAAGATTGGGAAATTTGATCTTTTAAATGGGTTCCACATCCATTCTATATATAGGAAGGTACCACCCTGTGATGTGTCGCAAAGTTTTAATTTACCACCAGTTCCAGCTCTTCTCCAATGACCACTGTATGACACTCCACTATACCACTGGACTGAGACTGGGAGACTGAGGCTTCCACAAAAATACAAAGGTGCATTAGCATTCGCCGATGAAAATGGCCAAAAGTGTAATAAATAAAAACAATTTTTCTTGTTAATGAATTATTGAAGGTCTATTGGATATGGTGTTAACCAAAAAGGACGAGTACCCAGCAACGCGTTGTCGGTCGTCGTCGCTTCAGCTCAGATATACAAACCGACCACTGCACTGCACTGAGCCAATGCATGTCGCCCTGGACCCTTCTGCTTTGTTGATGATGGCTGCTGGCTAGCAGACTCGATGGTTGGTTGGTGTGGAGCCTCTACTTTATCCATTTGCAATTAAAATTCCGTATATTATCGTTAAATCTTTAAGATAGGCAGATACATTAATTAAGAGGAGACTCCGGTCGCAGTGAATTTGAGTTGTTGCGGTCCGACTCTGACTATATGTATTATTAGTTTGCTTCTGGAACATAACGTCGACGTTTGTATATATGAAAAATTTAGTTACATCAGCAGGACTTTGGGGTGACCCTGTAAGTTAGTATAGGAAAGATCACCGCTCGACTGCTGCGGCGCAACCGATATCGAAGATGTAAGCTGCCAGGGACAGGGACTCACAGTCAGAGCCAAAGCGAGTCACTTGTTTGTTGCATGCAATTTCGAGTTAAAAATCTCCAAGTCCTTAACTGGACTGGTGGAAGCAAATAATATATAAAATTAAACTAAACAAAAAAAAAATTAAAATATTTAACAGAGAAAGAAAGACCTTCCTGCACATATGTGACAAGCAAATAGCCAAAAGAAGACGATCGCACGCTTGGACTGTTGGACTCAAAATGGACTTCACCTTTTACTGTTGGAGACTGGACTGCTTTTTCGATCAGATATGTCTTCAAGGCAATTTCAAAGGAAAAATCAAGAAACTAAGAAAAAGGAAAGGTACTACGAAGTATATGTAGTTATACAAAAATATGGTGGACGGGCCACAACCAACGTCCATCCAAGAAGGATTATTTTAGATTTTGTCGTCGATGTTCTATTGGAGAGATTGCATGTGGTAAATGTGATGTTGCCTAATAAGTGCATCAGGTTAATTCTGTTGAAGATCCACATCCACTACAAGGAAAAGAACAATCACTGAAAGAGTCTTATTGATGGTAATAGTATTTATAGAAAGTTTGAAAAAACATTAAAAAAACGAAAAAGAAACAATTTTCCGAAATTTTATATAATAGAAAACTAAAAATAATTTTTCAGAAAGTCTGTTTAACCAACGACTCGTGAACTAGGCAATTTGTAGTAGTCTTTTAAATATTATTTTATCATGTTTTTAAAAAAAATTGTAAATAGTTTAGTTTAGTTTTAGTTTTATTGATTTCAAAATTTTAATACTGTTCACAATTTTCTTTGTAAGTTTATCATAAGTATTAAAATGGTTTGGCCGATGGCCGTCTAACAGACTGATATTTACATTTTAATTTTTATAATAATAGCTATTACTATAGAAAAATCTAATATAACGTTTTCAAAAATTTAATTTTACAATTTTGCAAATTATTTTGTATACTTTAAAAACTTTCATTGATTATACATGTTCTGTATCGTAATTCACTCAAACAATATTGGTATAAGACTTCCCATCCTCGTTCCCCATTTATCAATTTTATGGTTTCCTCTAGACTGAGTACATCAATTCCAAAGTATCTCTTGTGGAATCCTTTTAGAATTGGGCAAACTCCCAAAAACGTTCTCTTCGATTGCATAGATCACACCTTAGATGAAGATCTGGACGGTGAGGAATAAAGCTTAAGCTGAGGAGTTCACCTATGACTTTAAAGATTGTACTGATTTTACGCATGGTGTGATCGGTCAAGAAGTAGGTCTTTTTTTCCAAACTTTAACTTTACTGTAGTAAGCTCTATACAATAATGATTCCGCTTACTCAGTTAACTGATGGTACATTCTGTTTCCGATTTTCATCAATAAATCGTTAAATTTTGAACTAAGCGAAGAAAGGTTATCTTCAGTTGATATTGAAAAAGTTGTTGAGCAGTTTTTCGCCATTTTATACCACTCACCTACGCATGCTCCTCTAGAATTAATAATGTGATTTAGCACAAGCCTCGTAATCCTGTTTTCTCCCATCTCCATAATTCTTGCCACATAATTAAAGTGTAACTTGAGAGTATCCAATAAAAAGGGGCTTGTTCCTGTTTCTAGGTGCAGCATAAAGTTGGGTGTCGTACTCGGCAGCCTTAAGGTGCTTTCGATGAAAAAACGGAGCAACTTTTCCACTGCATCGAACGACATGTATCCCCACACTTGCGCTCCGTAAAAATGAATTGCATTTGCAATTGCTCGAAACACTTTTTATTTACTCGTAGCAAGAAACGTTATTGCTCAAATAACAGCTTCTCCACACGTTACACATTGCACGCTTAGTTTCCTCTACTTTTGCTCGGAGGTGTCTATCGAGATTTATGTTGGAGGTAATCAATACACTTAAATACTTGTACTCCTTAACTATTGCTACGACTTCTTCTTGAAAAGTTTATTTTTTCATTCTAGAGTATCTTCCTCCACCGCTTCTAAATATCATTATTTTGGACTTTGCAATAGCACTGAAGTCTTTTCATCATCAGCTGTATTCCGTCTATAGATTCGGCCAGGAAGGCTATATCGTCAGCATAGATGAGACCAGGAATGGATTTTCCACTAAGCACTACACCGCCTCATACGTACCCGTGGATGGCGTGATGATTAGTGCGTTGGACTGTCATGCCAGAGGTCTGGGGTTCAATCCCTGCCTGTACCATCTATAGTTTATTTCACGGGTACTGCCTCTTGTGAGGAATTTTCCAAGAGTAATTCATGTCATGAAAAGTTCTTTCTCAAATTAGCCGTTCGGATTCGGCATTAAACTGTAGGTCCCCTCCATCCCTGATAAAATTACTCGCACACAGGAATGGTTGAGAGTTGTAAGTCACTAGTCCCTAGTTCTCAACGGACTGGTGCGCCACCTAATTTATTTATTTTTACTATACCGCTTCTCACTGAGTTTGTTATATCTTTTATTTATAGACTGAACAGTAGCGCTCTTAAAACGCAGCCTTGCTTAACTCCCATTGAGGTCTGAAACTCATCGGAAAGTTGTTTTCCATCCCACACTCTAGTCACGTTTTTTGCATTCATTGTTCTGATGACTGCTATTATTTTTGAAGAGATTCCATAATTGTAGGGCTTGTAGAAGAGAGCTTCCCTTTAGTATAATAGAGTCGAATGCTGCCCAAAAGTCGACGAAAAAGGCATACAACTTTTTGCTAGGAGTTGTAGAAATTTGGGGGTAAGATGTGTATAAAATTCAAAAGGTATTCTGTCCTCCCCAGGAGCTTTGCCATCTTAAGAATTTTGTGTAGCTACTTCAACTTCTGATAGAGAAAATGGAGCATCAAGAATTTCATCGGCTATTAAAGGGGTTGCATATTGAATTGGAGGTGATATTTCAGTTGTGTTAAGAAGACTCGAAAAATCTGTTTTAAGAAGGTCTATGTGCAGAGTTGCAGACATTGCCGTCTTTCCACTCAAAATCTTCACTGCTTTCCAGAAATCAGTTGCGTTTTTAGCCGTGTTTATTGTTTCAATATTTCTGAGGTCAAAATTTAGTTTTTTAAGCTTACAAAAGCTCTTTGTATTTTTTGTTTGCAGATGCATGCAGGACTTTAAAGTTAATGTTATCTGACGTTCTAAGTAATTTTAAGTACGCAAACAAAGATTTCTTGCTGCCAAACACTTTCAATCGAACCACTTTTGCTTATTTGTAATAAACTTTCTTTTAAACGTTTTTTGACAAGCTGCATTTTTTATAAAAGTTACGAGTGTGTCTAGGTCAGGGTTCTCTGGAACTTCTGTGGCTACCAGTGAATCGATCTGTCTGTTTATACTGCACTGAAAAATTTCTCTGTTGTGGTCATTCCAATGAAATTTCTGTGGAAGAGAAAATCCCGAAACCGCTGTTTCGTCACGACTTGTTCTTAGCTTAAACGAGAACTCCAACGGCATGTGATCGGAGAATGTTTTTACAGCTACTTCAAATTTATCCAAATGGGAGATCCAGTTTTTTAGATATAAAACAATAGTCGATCACAGAACACGATGTTCCACGGATAAAAGTAAATTCACCATCTTGGTCGTCTTCACAGCTTCCGTTTAGAACGTGACAATCTTAAGCATTAGCCAGTTCCAAAATTTTAGTTGCCTTCGTATCACACACCTTATCTTTGGATTTCATATAATAATAAATATGATTTGAATTCCAATCCTTCATTGAAATCACCTATCATCATCAGATTTGTTGGTCCTTGTAGATATGTTCTCAAAGTAAATTTTAATTAATTTTAATTATGCTCAGATTTATCATACTTGTTCTTAAAATATTTTTGATCTTTAAGATTCATATTTGTGAACATACATTATATTTTGTAAGGATGGTTCTTTGCATCGTGTTTCTCGACCCGATAAAACCATCAAGCCTTTGTTAACTTATGTTCAATAACTTTGCTACGCACCAAAGATGTCATCATAACCATACACAAAAAAAAACACGTTTTATGCCTCACTCGACTTGTGTGTCTACCCCCTGCTAGGCTAAGATTGTTTTCATAATCCAAAGATTTTGTTTGCAATAATTTTTAATTAAATATGCTTACTTAAATTAACTTTTCTGTTCAAGTTCAATAAATGTCTGTATTCTTTAAATTAATCACAGATTTATTAATCTTGTAATGTGATATGAAAGTTCAATAATATTTTAAGCCCATATAATGATGGTTTGCTTAAACCAAGGCTAAAAGCACTTACATGCGAGTATACCTAAGGCTTATAATAATTAATAAATTTGAATGACATTTAAGTAAATTTTCAAAATTAAATTATGAATGTTAATATAGTTCTAAACGAAATTATGTATGTACTTATGTCTATTTTGTTTATATAATTATCTTTAATTAAAAGGTTTAATGTATTACACTGTTATGACTGTTATTGTTATACCAACAACAATATTCAATGAGTGAAATATACCATCCTCCTTTCAACAAGGCCGCCATAGCGCCGCTAGCCACCGCCGCCGCGGTTCCGTCGTCGTCGTTTAAAATTCCTCATTCATAATATGGATAATTGTTTACAAAAAGAATTAATTCTCTGCATCAGGAACCCGCCTCTGCCCGCCCACAAAATTCTTCTCAAACCAATTCCCATCGTCCATAATGTCCATATTCTATTTGGCTCTATACTCAGCGTCACAGAACGAACACAAAAAAGCACTGTTTACACTTATGACCATAATTTGCAAACCAATTAGCATCAATTCTACGTTGGGATAATATTCCTGCTGTCATCGTTTTGCAAGTATTTGATGTTTGCTTAGGCTCGCTTTAGCTTTGTTGCTAAATTCAACGTGCGCCCTATGCTCACAATTGAAGAGGGACCTCATATACATGCATATGTATGTATATTGTATATGATGGCAATATTAAACGTTGCGTTGCGTATATTTAGCTTAAAAAAACAACACCACACGCTCCTCATCATTACTTATGGACAGGACACATAATATTGAACAAAAAACAACAACAAAAAAACAACACTTCAAGACCAATGCTATCCCACCCTAGAGATGATGAGGATCATTCAATAACGACGATGAAGACGAGCGACGCACAGACGACGACGACGGACGATCATGCCCGTCCATTTCGTTTCATGAGGAAGAAGAATTAAGACGTCAACTTACAGTCCGATTTTGTTTATGTCTCACATGAGTCTTTTTTACTCCAAGTTAAGTAAACAAAACGCAGACGCAGTAAATGGGCTGTCAAAAACAACACAAAAAAAAGACACAGAAACGGAACTCTTAAGAAGTTCCAAAGTCTACCCTATGGTCGCTCTCAAGAGTAGTTGTTGCTGTTGCTATTGCTGCAGTGGTGATGTTGTCAAGTGTTTGAGGTCCAGCGCCTTGGACACAAAGTTTACCTTTCAATAATAGGTCCCTATATATAATGTTTATATTCCACAACACCACCATTACAATGTGTTCAGACTCCAGACATTAAGAAGAGTCCAAAGGTACCCCCATATAGAAAAACGCATGCGTGAGTGCGCTTAGGGACTTCTTCCTCAATCAAGCTGTCATCGGGTATAACTATTGCAAGTGGGACAGCCTTAGGACTCAATTAGTTTGTCTCTCTGATTCTATCATCAGAAATAGGTATGTTTGTATGTATACGTAAGTTGAAGGATTTCAAAAGAAACAACAAACCTACATACGTATAAATATACTCTTATAGGTTCGTTACTTCCTTAGAACTTGAGCCTATAGGCATTGATTTACAATCTTGACTTTCTCACTTAAAACGCCCCGCGACAATAATTTTCAAAATAGCGATATTTTTTTTTTCTGGAAAATGGTTGTACGAATTTTAATAAAAGATTGTAAAATATTTTCGTTAAAGGTTTATTGATGCCATATAAATTTGTTTTATGACTACAAACTGCCCAAATATAATTTTCCCGTTTACATAATTTACCTGCGTGTGAACCGTCAAGTCCTTAAAATTAATAGGTATATATATTTCAGTAGCAGAGTATAAGAAAGGAACATTTTTATTGATGAACAATAGAATTGTTTTGAAAAAAGGTTGACATATTGAGACAATATTTAGTTTGGTTTCCTTTCTTTGCTGCGTTCAGTTTCGCGGAAAGGACTTTTAGTCGCGTGTTTATGATACGGTTGTAAAAATTGGCAATTTAAGAAATTTTCTAAGAATAACACTTTTGGCATTATTTTTTGTTATATTTTATTTGTACAAAATAAAATTTGATTTATTATTTCCACTGAAATAAAAAATTAGTGTTAAATATTTTAAAACTAACAAGATTTTTTTATAACTTTTCATCAGCCTGTAAAATAGTGACTATGAAGAGTACAAATATTGGTATCCTTTATATTAAGCTATAAAATATGTACAAAATTGCATTTTGTTTATAATTTTATTTACTTGAACAAATGTTTGTCTAAGTTAAAAAAAAGTAATATTAGTGGTTAAAATATTAAGTTAAAAGTAACTAATACATCAGTTTTTATTTTATGAATGAAGAAGCTATACATACCATTTTTGATACTTTTTATATTATTTTAAATATTACTTTTTATTAATTCTATCACACATATACTGGAGATGGAAATCAATTAGGTTTTCTATATTTAATTATATTTTAATAATATAAAATCTAAGTTGTGAAATAGAATAAAAAATATAAGAAATCTAAGAAAAAAATGTACTGCAATTTTTTCATGTGTGCAAATTATATGCGCAACTTGGAGATCAAAAATACAGTAACAATATTTAATTTTTACTAACTTCCTATTGGAAGTTATTGTAATCATCTTGATGTGTCAAATTGAAAATTTTGACTTTTCTTAACGTTTTAAAGTAACTAGAATCTAAATTCAGAGTTCCTAGCGTAAATACTTTTTTCATACCTTTATTAACTTCCCATAGGAAGTTATTGTAATGAGTCCGATTTGTCAGATTGAAAATGTTGACATTTCTCGACGTTTCAAGGTCCCTAGAGTCGAAATAAAAGATTTTTAGAAAGATGTCTGTGCGTGCGTGTGTACTGTACGCACGTTCGTACGTCAGTACGTCCGTATGTCCGTACGTCCGTACGTCCGTACGTTCGCGACGTTTTTTCATCTTCCATAGCTCAAGAACCAGAAGAGATGTCGACTTCAAATAAATTTTGTTATACAGATAATAAGGCAGAAAGATGCAGAAACAGCTCTCAAGAAAATTGCGTGGGTAGTTTTTTTACCATAGCAGTTTAAAAACAAGGTGAAAGTTTTGGTTACCACTAAATATCTCATGAACCAATGACGCTAGAGACTTGAATTAAATTTTATATTATATATTGTAACGTTATACGAAACAATTATATTTTTGGAAAAAAATCCAATTAACGGTTTTTTTTTATAAATCAAAAAAAAAATTTGTCACCTCGAAAACTTTACGACTTAAATATGATTTCATCTCCAAAACAATTTTGTGCAACGAAAAATAATGTTTTTGACATCTGATAAAATTTTGAGAAAAATCTAATAATTGACAGTTTTTTTATGCAAAATAAAAACCTAAAAAAAACATTACTCAAAGTTGGTAAAAATTGAATTTCGACTAAAATATCTTTTCAAAAACTTGAGATCAAGGATTCAAACTTATTTTATCTTATAAAGAAAATTGTTTTCAACTTTCTGAAAAATGTTGAGAAAAATCGAATTGACAGTTTTTTAACAAAAAATAAATACCTAAAAAAATTAATAAAAGTTCGTAAAAATTGATTTTCGACTCAAATATCTTTTCAAAAATTTGAGAAAATGGTTTCTTACTAATTTGTACTTATAAGAAATATTGTTTTCAACATTCGATAAAATTTGGAGAAAAATCGAATTAACAGTTTTTTTTTGTTTACTAAAAATAAAAACCTAAAAAAAAAACAATACAAAAACTTGGTAAAAATTTACTTTTGACTCAAATAGCTTTTCAAAAATTACAAAAATTAGCTTCAATATTCAGTAATTTTTTATAAAAATCCAACAGTTCGTTTTTTCATAAAAAAATTAAATCTGCAAAAAATAGTACGCAAATTTGGTAGACAAATCGACAGAAGGGATGGGAAGTTATCAGTGTGGGTCGCATCCCAGCTTCTTTTTTTTCTCCCTATTTGAAAATATTACAATTACATCAAAATATACAGAAATCAATTTAAAAAAAATCCAACGTGACGTCTTTACATAATAATTATAAATTTTAAATGTGGTTGGCGCCAAATATTTCGAGAATTAATAATATGTTACACGTTTTAACGTAATACAGAATTGTATAAAACACATTTTTTTCTAAGAAGTGCGACATTTTTTATGTGTTATAATATTTTCAGAAATATCCTATCGAGATTTTTGTAAAAAAGTATTAAAACTTTCAAAAGCTTTGATTATCGACTCATAAATATATGTATATTGCATTCAAACCTATTTTACCCTGTACAAAATATTGTTTTTAAAATTTGTTTTTATTTCTTAAATAATTTAATGGGCTGACTTTTCTGCGTAAATATAAGTCCTCCCAAAAAATCTAGCTTAATTTTTGTCTCGAAAGAAAACTACTAAGGCTTCAAGTCGAAAAAAAAATAAAAATATAAAAAAAATATCTTTGTATTGCTCCAGAGCAATTTTAAAATTCGGTATCTTAAAACGGGTCATCACTTTTTAACGAAAAGTAAACATAAATCCTATAATAATAATAAGCTCTTAAAAACTGCTAACTTATAAAATTTTTAAACTTAAATTGAAAAATTGTTTACATACAAAATTAATTAAAAAAACCGTTCTAACGGTTTTCGAGAAAAAAGTAAATGATTTTTTTTTTGTTTTTGATTAATGAAATGGTATTTAAATTTTTGAAAACAAAATTTATTTTATTGGTAAATTTTAAAATTAAAAAAAAATATAAGTTCAATGTATGTATAAACAGAGTCTTTGGATACAGCAGCAAGTTTGTGCGATCCAGAAGTGCACTTTATTTCATACCTATTACCTAGATAAACATTAGGTTTGGAAACATCATGACACTAAAAATTCAACATGTCTCGTTTCTTGTTTTTAATTTTTTCATGGATAATACAAAAACTTTAGTTAATGTAATCAACACTATTCTATAAGTAGTCCATGTTAACATAGTTGAACCTTAACGTATTTGCAAGTTCTACTCTTCTTACTTACTTACTTACTTACTTAAGGTGGGGCTACAATCCGGAGCGGACTCAATCAACGTGCGTCTTCAGTCATCTCGGTCCAGAGCTAGCTGTCTCCAGTTTCGCACGCCAAGTTGGTTGAGGTCCTCTCACACCTGCGTGTACCACCTGAGGCACGGTCTTCCTCTATTTTGTTATTGCTTCAAATTTCAATAAGTTGCTTTTAGAAAAATATTTTTCTTATAGTAAAAATCAATATTAAAAATGTGAGCTACTGAAGCAAAAAGTGTGAAACTTGTAAATATTATCTAAGACGCTAAATAATCTGAATGAATGATTAATATTTTGGATATTGATGCACTGTAAAATAGTACGTATACGCCTAGGTGTACTACTTTTAGCAATTTTTGATTGGCGTAGTTTTTAAAATACTTATTAGTACCGATTACAACACATTCATTTTTTGTTTTAATAACACCGACACCTGGTTTGAAAAACAGGTGCGGTTTTCGTTCGAAAAAGCATTTTAATAAGCAGTAATTGTGATTTTAGTTTCGTCCTTGTTTAATTTTAGCATTAAATCCATTTTTCTTTTTAAAAAAGTCTGAGGACTAAATTTATATGAAATTCGATGCTTTTTTATATAATTCGTCAAAATTAAAAGTGTCTTAAACAATGATTTGGTCCAGTTTGTCATCTAAAACTTTCTCAAACTTTTAGACCCTTTCTGCAACATTTTGTTTTGGTCAGAATTTATTTAAAAAGTTCTTTTAAACATTTTTGAATTTTTCTATCAATCAAGAAATTTGTTTGTGTTAAACGTTCGTAAATATAAGAATGATTTCAAGATGTGTTAGAAATCAAACTATTTCGTATGCGTTTTTCACAATTTTTGCTGTTTCTTATGAATTTATCAAACATTTTTAAATATACACCAGTCTTTGGAAGCATACAGAATTCTTAACACGAAGCCAATATCATCACTAAGAATCCATGGGATATAACAAACAAAAAAATATACAACTTATCAATGTGAAAAACTCGTTAGCTATTTAAGCAGTATCCTTTGATTTTCTCTTCTGCTATACACCAGCTTAAGCCAAATACAAGCTAGAAGATTAAAACACCATATCAAAGTGGTGGTCCCTAATCTATTTATGTGATACCACCGTAGGCGCATGCAGGACACAAGGACTCTATGCCACAACCACAGTAATTGTCTTCATTACAAGCTCCACCATGTCGGTCGCGTCGTCGCGGTCGTCGTCGTTGTCATCGTCGCTGTCGTTATCTCTAGCTACACATTCAGAAATGTCCAGCATAGGAATTCACACGAAAGGATTTTCCTCACCTTGGCCTATCGCTGTGGCGCATCTACTTAACATGTCCGCAACCCAGATGCGACCATGTGATGATGTTCCGACTGATAAAAAAGGGATGCGCGCTATGTTGCTTTTTTTTGTCGGGGGAAATTATTACTTGCGATAAGCTGATTGTGGGTTGGGTTACCAACTAAACCATCGCTTCGTCACGTCGTCGTCGTCGTCCTTTCGCCACTTGTATAGGATAACCCCATCGAATGGTATACACACGGAAAACTACAGAAATACGAAGAATCCTGATGGATACTGTTGCTCCTTTGAAGAGGAGCACAGGGAAACCTCGTTTGGTTTCGTCGCTTTGACTCGAGTCTTTGGTCGTGGATATGGATGTTATCACATGTAGGAGTTGCGGTGCGTGTTGTATTCCGTTCCAATGCCATCCAGCAGTTGCTGCTGTGATGACACAACCACAACAGCAACAGCGTGCTAAACGCATCTTACGAAAAAGCGAGAAAAAGAGAGAGATGATTAATTGGCGGAGATTGCTTTGCAAGCGAACGAGTGATATCCCGAAAAAGAAATCAACGCCCGGGCCCGTGTGTAGTGTATACGCGTTCGATGGGAATTCTCGCCGACTTCGCACAAGGTGTTGCTGCATTTGAGGAAAAGCCCCCAACAAAGAACAGTTAAAAGGTGGTATACTCAATCTTCATCATCATCATCATCAGCTAGAGAAACATTGCAATTACCATTCTCCGGCGTCCGTCCGCTTCGTCGTCGTCAACGTTGTTGTCGTCGTTGTACATACTACCGAGTACGACCTAAGATGACGACGATTGCAGCTTCACGGCTTAGCTAAGGTACCACAAGGAGGAGGAGTAGGTATGTTGCTTTTTTTATTTTAGCTTATTTTTGTGCTCCTTTCTTCTTCTCGTGTAAACGACCATAATTAATAGTTTATCATAATCTTTAGAGTCTCATAAAAGTCTTTGGCTGCCTCTGCCTTTGACTGTGACTCTGACTGCGAGCGTTGTCGCCGCACATAGAATCACATATGCGGAAGAGATTCTAGAGAACGCGGCTCAGAGCTTAAAAAAGGTATATACCGTATATTTCGAAGCCACCTTGGAACGAATGGATTAGTGGTGTTCTTTCAACGCATGCGTCGTCGTCCGTCGTCTGTCCAATGTGCGCGCCTACATCTCCATCTTACCTTTAATATGGCCCGTTCAGTCGGTTCGGTATATGAGCCATCTATATGGCAATTTATAAGCTGCACACTTTCAAGCTGATGCGATGATTTTCCGTCATTTGGAAAATGCCAGTGAATGGATTGCACCGGTATAATGTTTTGTTGTTGTTGTTGTTGATGGTGGCAGTGCGGTGGTGGCAGCATTGACGGTGTCGGTGGTGTTAATGGCACCCACTATTGCACTGATCACAAATTTAATAGGTTGTTGTCCGGGTGTACGGATCTTTTTGTTGAGGTGCAAATTTTTCCTATTTTTCACCTAAATTAGTGTGACTTATTTAATAGCTTACAAGTGCAAACGTAGGTGGAAGTTGTGAGATTTTTTAATGCATATAAGGAGGCTTAATCACCCACATAGCCTTAAAATGAGTTCTATATAATGTATATGCCTATATTTCTGAACTGAGGTGAATTAGAACATCGTTCGTACGTTTGATCTAGTTAATGACTCGATGAAGTAATGAAAAATATTATATTTTAGCACTCCTTAATGGAAGAATTGTAGGCTGGATAGAATGGCCTGTTTTTGAAATTGATGGGAAAGTAAGAAATATGACGTGAGTCGAATTTTTATAGAACACTTATTAGAATCAGTAAAAATAATAACACAAATGTATAAGTAACATAATAAAGTAATTTTAAGAGGTGTGGCAGAGCGTTTCAGAAAGTATAGAAATTATCATAAAAAACTGTTAAAAAGAAGAAGAAGAAGTAATTTATTTTTAAATTGTTCTAATTATTCTAACATACACTCCTTCCACGTTAGTAATTTCTGCAGAATGAAGAAATTCAAATCGACAAAGCGTTAATATCACACTATAGGAAGTTAAAAATTCCTTCCACACCGTTTTGACTTTTTGTGTTAAATACCGTTTAACTATTAATGTTTAACTTTTCTTTATGCCAGACAGGTGGAATATAATAACTTTTGAAGATTTTTTGAAATAAAATAAATATTTAAACTGAATATTGGAGATACTGATTATAAATTTGGAAAACCTTGACGTACATTTTATTGCATTTTACTTGTTTCTACTTCAGTTTTTTAAAACCACTTTACTCCAAAATTCACAGCAGTAGCGCTTTTGGAAGTACTTCGTCGCAACAAGCAGGTATTGGCACTTTCTTTATTCTTTATTCTGAAAATTGTGATATTGGAAGAACAAGAAGAACTGCTCAAATGAAGTCATTACTAGTTTGTGTCTCTTTTGAGTATCAGTACTAGAACATTAATCAAACAAGCAACTTATTGTTCCTGGTACTTTTACTATACAGATAGTTGTTTACTTGTTTACTTAAGGTGGCGCTGCAGTCCTGTGTGAACTAAGGCCTCACCCAACAAACTTCTCCATCTAGCTTGGTCCCTAGCTAGATGTCTCCAGTTTCGCGCTCCAAGTTCGGTGAGGTCACTTTCCGCTTGTGCGCGCCACCTGATTCGCGGTCTTCCTTTACTGCGCTGTCCTGTGGGTGTGGATTCCAAGACTTTCCGGGCCGGAGCACTGGTTTTCATGCGCTCTACGTGACCCAACCATCTCAATTCTTGCACATTTACCCTTCTGGCTAAGTCTACGTCACTGTACAACACCCCGTACAGCTCGTCGATCCATCTTCTCCTCCACTCCCCTTCGATGCATACGGGACCGTAGATCACACGAAGAACCTTTCTCTCAAAACGACCAAAGGTGCTTTCATCCGCTTTTGTCGTCGTCTATGTTTTTGCACCGTATTGCAGGACGGGGATGATGAGGGTCTTATATAGTGACACTTTGGTCCCTCAACAGAGAGGGCTTAGCTACTCAATTGCTTTCTTAGCCCAAAGAAACAATGGTTACCAAGAGTTATTTTTCGTTTGATCTCAGCACTGGAGTTGTTATCTCCGTTTATAGCGGAGCCTAGGTAGACAAAGTCCTTGACTACCTCAAAGTTACGTTTGTCGATGGTGACGTTTTGACCGAGAAGTGCGTCGGTGTTGTAAGTCCTTTCTTGACGACAGCGTGTACTTTGTTTTGCCTCATTAACTGTTAAACCCATTTTTCCGCCTCTGCCTCAAAACTCACAAAAGCCCCATTGACATTACGCTGAGTTCTTCCGATTATATCAATGTCATCAGCATATGCTAGTGATTGGACAGACTTTTGAGAGATAGTGCCTCTAGTGTTTACGTGGGAGCTCTACACTATTCTTTCAAGTACCATGTTAAAAAAATCGCATGACAGCGCATCACCTTTCCAACCTTTATGGAGCAGCGTGAATTCTCCATGGTCATCCTGCACAAACGGACGAGTTTGGCAGGGATGCTAAAACTAGGCAAGGCTCTATACAGCTCGTCCCTGTTAGATGCTGTCATATGCGGTCTATGAAATCGATGAAGAAATGGTGGGTGTCGATTTGTTGTTCTTAGGTTTTTCCAGGATATGCCAAAATATGAATATTTGATCGACTGTGGACTTTCCTGGTCTTAAACCACACTGATAAGGACCTATCATGTTGTTGACGATGGGCTTTAGACATTCAAATATTACGGCAAAGAAGATTTTGTAAGTGATGTTAAGTAGACTGATGCTTCTATAGTTGGTGCAGTTTAGAGGTTTTCCTTTTTTCAGAATCGGGAAAAAATATTGAAGTTCTATTCATGCTTTCTTGCGACCATATCTTACAGATAAGTTGGTGCATGCTACTAACCAAATTATCTCCAACTGTTTTGAAGAGCTCGGCATTCAAACCAGCGGTTTTGGTAGACTTCAGCTTAGATATGGCAATCTTTACTTTGTCGAAGTCGGGAAGACGGGATTATTGGCTTTCGTCGTCTATGTTGAATGGATCATCCTGCTTGACAGCGGAATTCGGTTCGATGTCGCCGTTATACAGTCTGCAGAAGTGGTCCTTCCAAATCCTCAGCATTGACTGCGGTTCCACTATTATGTTTGCACTTTCGTTTTTACAGCCTTCGGTCAGGGCCGTCGAGAGGAATTCCGGGCCCGGGACGGACAAATTTCGGGCCCCCCATATTTACCATTTTTTTAAAAGTTCATGCCTACTAATATGGTACGTTCTAATTTCAATTACGAATAGCATGAAATTGGTTGGAATTAACGGAAATAATAATTTTTTGTTTGCAAAGTGAACCCAAAAAAAAGTGATAATCATCAAATCAATCTCACGGGTATAGTCCAGTTTAGTTGAAATAGAAGATGGATAGAAAATAATTCTACATGCGAGTAGATCAGATTGCGAACAGAATCATACTTTCAATTCGATATTGCCAACGACATGTTGGTTGGTCGATTAACTATTTAAAACAAAAATTAGCATGAAGATCTATTACCTACTATGAAAATAAAATAGAGCGAAGTAAAAGTATTTGAAATTTGTCTTTTTGTATGTATTTAAAAGGTTTACATTAAATACTCTTTATTGTTTTTCTTTATATTAAAATATTATCACAATGTTTTCATTAGAATTAGTTTGCATTCAATGAAATATTTCTTCTTGCAAACGAGCTTTCCTAGCTTTCTGAGCAGCAAAACAACTTATAATTACATCGAAATTCAATTTCATTGCCAAAGGTGCTTCGATACATAGTGTAGAAAGTCCAGAAACACGATCTTGTGATGAGCCATGAACGATTAAAATTCTTTTTCTGACAAGGATGCTAAATGAACGTTCGGTACTAGCTACGGTTACAGGTACAGAGAGTAACACAAATGTTGGGGAAAATCGTCTCCAAGTTCTGGGAATAAATAGTATTGAGCAAACACAATGGCAGAAGTTCTGCTTCAAAATTGTTTTTTCAGATGAATTCTTTCTTCTTTCAACTCTTAAGACACATGCGAGTTATACTTTTGGATGAACCTTGTAGCGGAGTTTTTAATCTCAATTTCGTCCATTGTTGAAAACTGCCATAAAAATGAAAATGTAGCATTCAAATTCTTCATCGTATCGAACCGACGAGAAATTCCACATAATATTGAATCAACTATGACGTAAAAGGTGTTTTTCTTGAAATTAATTTCTTCGTTTGTTTCAATTTGTTCTCTAGCTCCTCTATTTTCTCCAAAATGACTCTTTAATTGCCTTTTTCGTTTCGATGGGAACGACTCTGGAAAATCTCTTAATCCAGTAGCAACTGCTTTGCATTCAGATAAATTTGATCCCATTCGTTTCGAATAAAGTTCAAATCGGAGATCAAGTTATCAAGATTTCGAATTTCAACGTCAATAGTCATGTTTCTGGCTTGAAGAATGATACTTCTTTTATTTATAGCGCTAAGAACCTTGCACCAAATCGAAGACATCAGGACGCATTCAAATTTGTGCATATATTTTAAAACGCCATTTACATCTTGTGGCCAATCAAAATCAAAATAATAATTTATATATTATAACTTAGTTTAAGAAAAACTCAGTATTCAAACATATTTGATATTGAATTTTGTTTAAATAATCAAACTTGTTTATCGAGTATAAACAAACTTTATTGTATAAATAGTGTTTCAAAAATAAATAAAAATCAGTTCTGACTTGAAAGTTAAAGCCAACACATCTGGTTTCATTTAAACTTTCTCCCAGGATTCAACATTGGTGACCCCGACGTGATTTTGTTTCAGTTGTAAGGATGTTGTTGAACTGAGGAGTTGTCTGAGTTCTTCATCTGTTTGTTGTTCACTTGCCAAATCGTCGTAGTCGATGGGAGATGGCGAGGAAATGGCATTTAATCTTGATAGAGCATCAGCCACAACGTTATCTTTGCCTTTGACATGCCTTATGTCTGTAGTAAACTGTCCGATGTAGCTCAAATGTCTGAGTTGACGTGGGCTTGATTTCTCAGGTTTTTGTTGAAAAGCGAAAATAAGCGGTTTGTGAGCTGCAGATGGTGAATAAACGGCATTCGGATTTTTGTTTAATATATGCCTTTGTGCACCATTATACTGTTCTTTCATATTGCTTCCATTTTCATAGCCTTGTGCACAACAGTCTTCTAAAGGGATTTCGTTCTTTGCCAATGTTTCGCAGATCAAATCAGCTATTGCGGTGCCAGTATTTTTGTTGCAATCGACAAATTCCAAAAACCGTTCTTAGATGGTGAACACACTTTATTCCAATCGCAGATATAGCAAAATAAATGTGTTTTGTTCCACATGACTTGAATCGGGTGTTGCATCGACAATTATAGCGAAGTATTTGGCGTTTTCAATCTCCTTCAGAATAGCTGAATTCACATGTTGGGCACAAAATTTTGATGAACTCATTTTGCTCTTGTTATGAAATTCTTACTTTTTCCAAGTGCTTCTGAAGTAAGGGGTCATAATGACTAATTAATTCCAAAATGCCCAAAAATTACCATTATTTGGCTCTCCAATAAGATTGGCATCGCCTCGTATTTCTAGACCCCTGGTGGGATTTTCCGGTCCCCCGAAAGTGAATCAAAAATTGCGTTTACAGCAGAAACAAAAATAGAAGAAAAGAAACTTTATAAAAACAGAAACCGAAATGAATATTTGTGTTTTTTTTTAATTTACCGGGCCCCTTATTTTGACTTTAAAAATTTTCAAAATAAAATAAATTTGAAATTTACGTTAAATTAAATAAGAAAAGCGAAACAATTTATTATAACTTTCTTTCAAAAGTTCAGAGTTGCCCAATTTTTCATTAAATATTAACAAAAATGTACGCCAATTATAATCAGGGGCCCAGATCGGCAAGCTTGACTGATAGATTGGCAGATAACATGCAAACAGGGGCCCTATTGCAAAAGCATGAATGATTTTAAACTTTCGGACCTCTAAAAATAAGTGGAAATAGGTATGTTGATGATAAATATAGAGTATATTCTCATTGCTTTCAATTTTACGGGCCCCTAGAAAATCCCGGGCCCGGGGGGTTTCCCCCCCTTTCCCCCCCCTCTCGACGGGGCTGCCTTCGGTTCAAGCTTTATGTACCTACTTGTGAATGTAGTTTCGCATCCTGATAAAACTTTCGAACTTCATTCCTGCTTTTAAACCTCTCAACATCTTCAACCGCACGCTTATCATGCTCTCTTTTTTTCCTTCTGAGAAGTCAGTGTTCCTCTCACCTCTTCTGCTCAAAGTACTCGTGAACAGCTCACGTCCTTCTATGCAGCGCCCCTTTGAGTGCCTTTTGTTTGGCTGCATTTGCCTGCCGACATTCCTCAACAAACCAGGGGTTCCTTGTTGGTGGCTGCTTGAAACCCAGCACGTCAGAAGCCGCCTCTGACTAAAGATGGTTAATTTTCTTAAATACATAAATATTGTTTAACTTTCCTTTGGGCATTATTGTTATTGACCCAAATTGAAATTTTTGAAATTTTTTACGTTCCAAAAATCTGTACTACGTTTTGGGGTTGCATTTTTTCGTCAGCCATATCTAATCAATCAACAAAGATGTCAATATTAACATCAAAACATGCATAAAAGGAAAGATTTTCAAAAATAAATTCAGTGGGTATTAATTTCAACTTAAAAATCAACTCGATGTTATCAACACTAATATTATAAAGAAAGAAAGATTTGTATTTTTGTATGTAACGAATAAACTCAAAAAGTACTGGACCGATTTTAATTATTCTTTTTTCATTAGAATGCTACATTATCTGTACCTATTTATGTCTACCCGTGCGAAGCCGGGACGGGCCGCTAGTTGTGTATATATGCATGTTAGAAAAATTGTAAGCTTTTCATCAAATATCTTAGAAACCAAAAATGATATTACTTCAATATAATTTTGTACAACATTCATTAAAATTTCCAAAAAATCTAATTGATAGTTTCTTATATAACAACCAATAAATCAATATTGACTTTCGACTCCAATACCTTGAAAGCAAGACAAGTCATGGAATTTACTTTATAATTTATAATGTTAAAAGTCATTTATATCCCTGACTTCAAGTCAAATTATTTGTGCAGAGCTTTTCAACTAGTTTGCACATCTTTAATAGCATTTTTGCTGTAATATAATTATAATCTCTCTTCAAATTGTCACAAAATCCAAAACTCTTCAAATAAAACAAAAAACTGTTTCCATATTTTAAAACTTCCACCGCACAATATTTTCGCCTTTTTAAGCAAATTCCATCATGGCATCATAAGACAGAGTTTACCTAACTTAATATTAAACAAAAAAAAATAAAATAATAATAATAACTGCTGCGACAAATTGCTTCAACATCTTTTATCCTTTTTTTTCATCGTTCCTTGAATATCTACCTTGCTTGGTAGGTTGGTGGTATTGTAGGTAGCTTGGCACACTTAGTCTATATATAATCCGATTATAACCAACGAAGAAGACAGAAGATTCATAAATCCCACCAAACTAAGCCAGAAACAGAAAGTCACAAAACCTTGTACTACTTAATAATACTACCTACCTTCAGTCTACAGAGACAGAGAGAGCTTATCGAACAAAATTACAATATAATTTACCTACCTGGGAGTTTTTTTCTTTGTTCCAGCATCAGTTTTAGTAGCGTGAGTCCTTGTCATCTTTTTTGGAATAAATTTCAAGGAATATTTTTATGTGCAGGATAAAAGTTATGATGAAAAAGGGAATGAAGCAACAGGTACTTTATCTATATAGCGACTATGTTCTTTCCAAGTTGGAATCAGCTACCGAAATAATATTTGAAGGACATGGTAGCCGCTTCCTACACACCGCGGTACGGTGAGTCGGACGGACTTCATTGTTTTGTCATCTTTCTTTCTTATATCTATACCACCCGCTGTGTGGCTGCATTTTTAATGAAAATATTTTCATAGTCCTGAGAAAACAGGCACGTGAACTAGGACAAACAGAGGACATTGTTCCTTATACCTATTGATTGTCGTCTTCGTCTGAACAATTTTCAATGAAATTCCTTTAAATACAGAAGAAAGAAAATATTTGCACGGTAAATTAAAAAAATGTCCTTGAAAGGAATTAGTGAAGGTATGTATGCAAAAAGGATATATGACGACGTAAACAACAACGACGACGGTCGACGGAGTGGCGGTGGCGTGTGCCACTTATTCTTATCGATCCTTTCCTTCCAAGGAAGTAAGGTCATGTCACACAAGCACAACACTGATAATAATCATAAATATAGATTTTGGTACATTTTGCAAGGACACGAAAACCATCCTTTTTGTTTTGGGAATATACACCTACCTTTTGGCTTGTGCCAGGATACGCTTTAATACGACATCCTACGGTGCGCTGAAGTTTGTATCAACAACAAAATAAGTAAACTAAAGAATAGAAAATTGGATACTATGTACATTGTATACAGTCAAAAGAATTTAATTGGCTGCAAGATTTTTGTGCGCTTCATTCGCGCGTGCATCCGCTTGAAAGGACATCTCTCAGGTGAAAAATTCCAAATGACTGAAGAATTTCTTCGGCATTGGCATCGTCGTCGTCGTCTATCTATCGTCTTGCTCAAAAGGATAATGTTGTATGTTTTTTGAATTCTTTCTTAGAACTGCTTCTTCTTCGCATCTTCCGATTTGAGTTTGCCTTTTTTTCTCAGCGCGTTGCGTCGTCGTGTCCTGTTCCTGGGTGATGCTTGCTATAAGAAGAAAATGAATGTTTTGCTGAATAGGTGGAAATATTTTAAATGCTTTTGATTGAATCTTCTTCTTCTGTTGCTATCGTCGTAGTCGTCGTGCCGTCAGGCGCACCAATTCACCCGATTTCACACAAAATTCCATCAGCTTCTCGTCACCCGCTCCACCGGTCTTCATCATCATCATCATCGTCTTTGTCGTCCTCATAGTCACTGTTCGTCCTTGGATTCTTAAAAATGGGGTTAGGTTAGAAAAATAAGTTTACAGGATACAGCATCCTGTATAATGAAACGCAAAATCAAATGAAAAGGAAAATGAATTCAATGGACAAGCAAAAGACAGAGAGAGAGAGAGAGAGAGAGGTGACGCGGAATAGACATCTTTTCGTCTTCGTACATTGTACCTTACCTACCTTCCTTAACAGACCCAGTGATCTAATCCTGTCGAAGCAGTGGGTGGGTGGCAAGGGGAGTGAGGACTCTGACTGAATAGGTAGTCCTTGAAATTAAATCGAGGATGAATAATGTTATTTGGATAAAGGATTCTACACGGTAAATTTTGAAGAATTCTTCTTGATATTTCTTTTCATCTAATGTGTCTCCCCCTATCTCTCTCTCTCTCTCTGATGGTATATACAAAATTGAAGACTGATTCAATGATGGGGGTGCAAAGGTGACGATTTACTTCTAAGGAGCTATTTTCCGTTAAATTTAAGTAATTACGCCATTGTAGGAATACATTTTTGTTTTTATTTTCATTACCTGAACCTAAACCCTTATACCTAATATCTAACCTATATCTATATCGCGCTATATCTAAGATTATAAAAGATGGGATAAAATGGAATGGGATTGTGTTTTAATGTTGTTTTTGATTCAATTCATTCAAACATTGGCAGTGCTTAATGAGGATTTTTTCTACTTTGTATACTCTGATGCTGTTGTTGTTCATTCTTAATTAGGCACGTGCTTCGTGCAGTGATTTTCGGGATGAAAGGATATTTCCAGAGATAAGAAGAAGCAGAAGAAGATGAAGAATTTTTGAAGATATTTTCTTTGGATTTGGTCGCTATATGAGGGTGAGTGGGTGTATGTGGGAGTTTTCCTCATTTTCTCGTTTTTTTTTTTTTTTATTCATTTCATTTCATTTGATTCACTTTTTGGCTTGACTTTGTGTTTTATAAAGGGAAAGTAATTAGTTGCAAATAATTGGGGTAAACAGATTACCTGGAGATGTGGTGGTTATGTGTACTCAGTTAATGAAGATGATTTTAGGGGGTAAAATGAGTTGCAGAGTTAGCACCAAATCAGGATTCAGCTTAACTTTATTAATTAGGTTTCTTTTTTTCTTTTTCTTCTGTTTGTTGTTTGAGCTGATCTTTGAAGGAAGGATATACTTAGGTTGGTAGGTTATGGTTAAGGTACGTTACTATAACAGCGTTTATTTTTTTTTTCAAACTTTTTGTTTCAGCGTTGCGGTGGGTTTTTTTGATGTGGTACTTAATATAATTAAATGGATACTTATAGAAGTTGCATAATGAAATACCATAGAGAAAAACGTGTCCATCTTTTAAAAGAATCAAGGGAAGGAGTTTGGGTTACCTCTGACTCGTGCCCTTGGTAACAAAGGACTTGAAGATGAAGATATATAGGTATAGGAAAATTCAATCAAACATAAAATCAGTTACTTCGGATAAATTCTAACAAACGTGGACAATGAGCCCTTTATCATAAACATCGCACAAAGCAACAAATAATCCTTGATTCTTAAATATTACTAAGCAGCAAACAAGTTTGTTTAGAGTACCACTTTCAAAATTGGATTGTTAATAGGGAATGCATTTGTAAAATTGAAACTTTTGACGACGTTTCAAGACAACTAGAACCTGAATCTATTGTTTACAGATACATGTATGTATATGTGTATATGTGCGTTCGTGAATAGATAGCTTTTTTGGTCGACCCTTATCTCAAGATTCCGAAAAGATATCAGCTTTAAAAACATTTTGTTTTACTAATAATAACATCAAGATATGCTGAAAGGACTGTAAGAAAAATCCAGATTTATATTTCATATTTAAACGTCATACCAAATGAACTTAGAAAAATTTAACACACAGTTTTTCTTACAGTTTAAGAATACTGAAATAAAATATTTGTCAGCTCGAACAATTAACGAACAAAAAGGGATCATAACTCCAGATAAATTTCAAACAATAGTGAAAAATTTTTGACATCTGGTAATATTTTTAAAACAAACGAATTGAAAGTTTTCTTGAAAAAAATCCCAGAGGCTGGGATGCGCCCCACTCTGATAACTTCCCATCCCGTCTGTCGATTTGTCTTGTTTAAAAGGTTTGTAGGTTTTCGTGTTTTGTTTAAAAAATTATCAGTTGAATCATTCTAAAAAACTTAAAATAACCAACCATATGATGACATAGTCTTATTTCAAAATCTATTTTTGCTAACGAGATTTTTAGTCGTTAACTATAATTTTTACCAATTTTTGTAGCATTTGCGTACTATTTTTTGTAGACTGTCAATTCGATTTTTCTCAAAATCTTACTGAATGTTGACAACAATATTTTTTAAAAGATAAAATAATTTTAAAGCCAATATCTGAAAGTTTTGAAAAGATATTTTAATCGAAAATCAATTTTTACCAACTTTTAATAATTTTTTTGTAGGTTTTTAATTTTTCTAAGAAAACTGTCAATTCGATTTTTCTCAAAATCTTACTGAATGTTGACAATAATATTTTTTAAAAGATAAAATTAAAAAAATTCAAAATCTATTTTTGTTAACGAGATTTTTAGTCTTTAAATCAATTTTTACCAACTTTTGTTAATTTTTTTTTAAAGTTTTTAATTTTTTTTTTTAAATTTAAAAAACAATTTACTGAATGTTGATAATAGTATTTCTTATAAGTTAAAATTAGTTGGAAGCCATAATCTCAAATTTTTGAATAGATATTTGAGTCGAAAATCAATTTTAACCAACTCTTGTTAATTTTTTTTAGGTTTTAAATTTTTTGTAAAAAAAAATGCCTATTCCATTTTTCTCAAAATTTTAATAGATGTTGAAAATGTTTTTTTTCGTTGCACAATATTGTTTTAAAGATAAAATAATTTTTTGTTCGTAAAATTTTCAAGGTGAAAAACATTTTTTTCAGATTTTTTGAATTATAAAAAAACCGTTAATTTGAATTTTTTCCAAAAATACATTTGTTTAGTATCGCGTTACAATATATACCTAATATAAAATTTAATTCAAGTCGGTAGCGTTATAGGTTCGTGAGATATTTAGGGTTTACAAAAATTTGCACCTTGTTTTCAAATTGCTATGTTAAAAAAAACACCCACTCAATTTTCTTGAGAGCCCTTTCTGCATTCTTATTTGTGTAATAAAATTTATTTGAAGTCGATATCTTTACTGGTTCTTGAGCTATAAACGACGAAAAAAACGTCGCGGACGTACGGACGTACAGACGTACATACGTACACATGCACGCACAGACATCTCTCTAAAAATCTTTTAGTTCGACTCTAGGGACCTTGAAACGTCGAGAAATGTCAAAATTTTCAATTCGACAAATCGGACCGATTACAATAACTTCCTATGGGAAGTTAATAACGGTTTTATGAGGGGTTTACAAATATTTATCTCACACATACTGAACAAAATCGGTGTGTAAAATACATAGGTGAGCAAATTCGTTAAATTGATAGATTGGTTTTTCATATTGAATAAAAATCATAAATATGATGACTAAAAATAAATTCTACATATTGATGCATACAAACATCAATAACACGTATATTTTTAACAATATGATGAAATATGTTCTTCATTATGACGATTAAATTAGTTAATTGAAATCATTCACATATATTATAAATTCTTTCGTCAATATAATGATCTAAATGTGACTAAAATTTCGTATATATGATGAATGTATTCATCAATGTGATGAACTAATTTTTAACTAAAACATTTCTATATTTGATAAATGCGTTCATCAAAATGATGATTACTTTCATCAGTATTATGACAGTGAAGTAATCAGTCATAAATACGATGAGTTCATTCGTCAAATTGATATATTAAATTTGACGAAAAGTGACATTAATATGATGAACGAATTCACCAGTATGAT
Organism: Eupeodes luniger; assembly: GCA_951509635.1. Lineage (NCBI taxonomy): Eukaryota > Metazoa > Arthropoda > Insecta > Diptera > Syrphidae > Eupeodes > Eupeodes luniger. The sequence goes on from OX608073.1 coordinate 46,912,750, forward strand.
GAACTAAATTTAATGAATTCATTCATATATGTGATGAATGTGTTTGTCAATATGATAAATAAATCATTCATAAATATGATAATTGATTTCATAAATAGGATCCATATTAAAAAAGCGTAAATATAACAAATGCATTCGTCAACCTGATTAACATTTATATGATGAAATGATTTAAAAGTGTGTTGGTTACCCACCAATTTCATAAATATGAAGAAATCAATTGTTAATATGATGAAATAAATGCGAGTCATAAATTTGATAATTAATCTTATCACTATGACGAATTTCATAAATTTGAAGAAATCATTCATCAATGCGATGATTGCATTCGTCATTATGATGAAAATTCATCAGAAAATGTTTACATGAAATGTTTTAATGAACTGTACAAATTTTCCTTCACACATTTGCATGGAATTGTTGTTGGTAAAAAAGTTGATGAAATGAGGATCTGCATATTGAAGAACGATTAATTATCAACACCGATCGCGGATTTGCTTGAAACTTTAAATTCAAAGCATGAAATCAGTTGACACAATGGTTTAGACCCACTTTTTTTGTTTTGTCTAACATCGGTATTTCATGTTTGATTGAATTCTCCAGTTCGAAAATTTTTACGAATACAGATATGATACTTGCTATGCATCTCAAGAAAAAAATGGGTAAAATATACTTAAGAGCCAATTTTTGAAGTAAACAAAAATGAAGAATCATTAATTTTACTTAATATGTTCTTGATTTTTAACTCAATATTTTTTCGGTATTATAGAAGCTTAAACAATGAGATTTATTAATACAAAATTTTATATTTCTTATGTAACTATAACTACCTTTTTGGTGAGTGCAAATTTCAACTTTGAAGACAAACAAAATTGATTTATTAGGAGTCGCTCCTTGCGTTTTTTCATTTTCAGGGATTTTGCTTCTTCGCGTTGTATAATATTATGAACTTTGCATATTTTAATCATGGAGATAATTTTTTCTCAAAAAGATTTGAAAAGCCTTTAAAAATGGTCTTGAAATATTTTTAACTAATGTAATCTTTTAAAAATTACCTGAAATTCATGATAAATTTTATAATCAGCTTTAAAATACCACTTTATGTGTTGAAAATATTTATTTTGTATAAATAGCTTCAACTCATAAAGTTTCATATTATCATTGATAGTTTAAAAAGCCATACATTTCAATTAAACCGCTAATAACTTGTTAAGGAGTAGGCATTAAATATAAAATGTTATGATTAAAATATAAAAAAGAGGCTGGGATGCGACCCACACTGATCACTTCCCATCCCGTTTGTCGATTTATCTTGTTTAAAAGTTTGTCTACATGTATCAATTTTCACCAAATTTGCGTACTATTTTTTGTAGATTTTATTTTCTTATGAAAAAACGGACTGTTGGATTTTTATAAAAAAATTACTGAATATCGAAAACAATATTTTCTGTGAAACAAAATATGTTTTAAGCCAATATTTGTAATTTTTTAAAAGCTATTTGAGTCGAAAGTAAATTTTTACCAAGTTTTAGTATTGTTTTTTTTTAGGTTTTTATTTTTTGTAAAAAAGCTGTCAATTCGATTTTTCTCAAAATTTTATCGAATGTTGAAAACAATATTTCTTATAAGTTAAAATTTGTTAGAAGCCATTATCTCACAATTTTGAAAAGATATTTAAGTCGAAAATCAATTTTTACCAACTTTTGTTAAATTTTTTTTAGGTTTTTAATTTTTTGTACAAAAGCTGTCAATAAGATTTTTTTCAAAATTTTACTGAATGTTGACAACAATATTTTTTGAAAGATTAAACTAGTTTAAAGCCAATATCTCCAAGTTTTGAAAAGATATTGGAGTCGAAAATCAATTTTTACCAACTTTTATTATTTTTTTTTTAAGTTTTTATTTTTTGTAGAAAAAACCTTCAATTCGATTTTTCTCGACATTTTTTCAGAATGTTAAAAACAATATTTCTTATAAGATACAAAAAGTTTAAAGCCTTAATCTCAAGTTTTTGAAAAGATATTTAAGTCGAAATTCAATTTTTACCAACTTTGAGTAATGTTTTTTTAGGTTTTTATTTTTTATAAAAAAAAATGTCAATTAGATTTTTCTCACAATTTTATCAGATGTTAAAAACATTAATATTCGTTGCACAAAATTAGTTTGGAGATGAAATCATATTTTAGTCGTAAAATTTTCGAGGTGACACATTTTTTTTCCTGTTTTTTTGATTTATAAAAAAAACCGTTTATTGGATTTTTTTCCAAAAATATACTTGTTTTGTATCACGTTACAATATATTATATAAAATTTAATTCAAGTCTCTATTGTCATTGGTTCATGAGATATTTAGGTTTAACCAAAATTTTCACCTTTTTTTTAAACTGCTATGGTAAAAAAACCACCCACGCAATTTTCTTGGGAGCCCTTTCTGCATCTTTCTGCCTTATCAAAATTTATTTGAAGTCAATATCTCTTCCGGTTCGTGAGCTATGGTCGATGAAAAAACCTTCCCGAACGTACGGACGTACAGAAGTATGGACGTACGAACGTACGTACACACGCACGCACAGAAATCTTTCTAAAAATCTTTATTTCGACTCTAGGGACCTTGAAACGTCGAGAAATGTCAAAATTTTCAATTTGACAAATCGGACCCATTACAATAACTTCCTATGGGAAGTTAATAAAGGATATAATATGAATGGCAGTATTATTTTACCAAGCTCTAACTTAAAAGCTACGAATCGGTCTAATAGGTGCATAATCTTCAAATACAAACAAGTAACTAGTTACATAGGAAAGGTGTTTCAATAATAAAACAAATCTTAAACAAATAAAAACAGGATGTTCCTTTCCACTTCGATTTAAATTATTAACTTAGGTATACTTATTCTTGCTCAACATTACCAAATCATGTTAAATCGCACATCTTGACTCATGTAAAATCATTCTTACTTATTCTCATGTATAAACACGGCTGCACCCTATAATCGCCTTGCACCAAGTAAGTACCTTCTATATGCGTATACTAATTTTACCATTTAATACCCTGCCTATCACATTGTTTATGACCATCCAATAAATACCACCATTAATTCTTATTAAGAACTTCCTTCCTAAGCTGCTACTCGTATAGCTCCGCGATATCACACAGAAACAGAACATTAGATGTGTGCTGTGGGACATCAGATCACACACCAATCCTTTCGCTTGACCTCTATCACCTGTTTTTGATTTAGCAAAATCACAACACCTCCGTTAAAAGATCCTTATTGGTTGCTTCCATATAATATCCCATTGATTCAATATAAATACAACAACACTCCTCTGATGCTTCTTCTCAATTGCTTACGATCCTAAAGCTGATACATTCAGAGTGTACGATTGAAACATTTTGCACAGCACCACCTAAGTTACATTTATAAGACGCTCTAAGCCGATACCATCACGTTCGTTCAGTAACCTATAGACAGAGCCGGGCTGAACGGTCGGTTGGTTGGTAGACCGGTTGAAGCGGTACGGTCGATCTATTGCAGGCAAAATATAAATGAAACACACAACACCAGGACATAAAAAAATATATACTCCCAGATGCTGATTAATCCGCCATTTACTTTGTTAATGATGAAATATTCGCTTTTAGCCTTGGCCATGAATCCATGAATGTGAATTGACACTTATGGAGGCAGCACGCACTCATGGAACTTATTAGATACCAAACCTACTCACAGGGATGTATTGACTTTCGCAAGAGCCTTGATACCTGATGCATAGAATAGAAACCATTTGATTTAATAGTTGCCACAGAAAACCAAAGAAGAAGAAAAGAATTGGTCCTTTTTTAGGAATCGACAATATGTGAAAGTCTCCGAAAAAAAAATCTGTTTAGAAATGTTGATAAAGGGCTAATAATGAGATTTTGTAGTACAGTTAGTTCAAAAGTTTTACATAATTGTATCTCTATGCATGTTATATGCAAACAGGAATTGACAGAAGGTCTTCACTTTACCCTAGATTAAAAGAAGTCAAAACATATCAATGCGCTCCTGAAATAATTTGAAAACGGGTGAAGGGTATGCATTATATCATTGTATCTAGTGCTACGAATGAATGCCACATTCTAATCCGACCAATGTTGGACCCCACGCACGAGATCATTGTACTAGATCCTATTTTGTATCAAAAAAGGATGTTTAATGTTTTGGGATACGTATATTATTACGTGAACGAGACTAGAGAGTTATGGTCATATGTGCGGTTTCGGTATTATACGACTTATATTTTTTTTTTTAAATAAGCACACAAACCCTAGAGAGGCATATAGTAGATAATAATAGGATGGATGTTATGTTGATACGACTTGCCTTCTATTTGGTCACGATTTGTGTGCAAAGTCTGTTGAAGAGGATTTTTTAATTCTTTTGGGTTTGCATACACAAAATATTATTTTATTATACCTAAAAACCATAGATAGGATTATATGAAGTCTGATTTATGTGTGTCTTTTGTTCAAAATGACATACCAACAGGATAAGGCAGTTCTAAAATGGGAGCATACATAGGTACATAGTTTGAAATCACGCGTGGAAAGTAAAACTGGGTTTTATATGATGTCATTGACATAACAAGGATACTTTATTTTAAAACCGAACAATGTGGTTTCAGGAAGAAAAAAAAAACAAATCAAAACACCTTTGCAATTTTGTGTGGAATTAAAATTCAAACATGTTGTTTGGGTACTTAAAATAAATTAAGTACAAATTTAAACCACTTGGTTCTTGAAAAGATCGTGTTTGCTAACTGTTGATACTATTTCAAAAGATAAATTAAATTACATATGTATGTTAACAAAGAAGCTGGAATACGACCTAAACTGGATAACTTTCCATTTCTGCCCATCTGTCGATATTTCTAAAAGTTTATCAAAATATTACCAACAAAATTTGTGTACAATACAAAAGCTTGAAGTCAAAATCTTTCTTTTTCAGGACACTTGAGTCGGTAACCCCCTTTTTATCAGATTCGTTTTCGTTTTTTTCTCAAAAAGTTGACGACAATATTTTGCGTGTTTGATTTCGTCATAGGTTTTCGTAACCGTGATATTGTAGTCGAAATTTTGTTTTAAGGTTTTTATTCTTCATAGAAAAATGAAAAAATGTAATTTATTGAGAGATATTTACTTCAAACTTTGTAACATCCCATAGGAAGTTATTGTAAACGGGCCGATTTGTCGAATTGAAAATTTTGACATTTCTTGACGTTTCAAGGTCCCTAGAGCAAAAAGGGCTCTCAAGAAAATGGAGTGAGTGGTTTTTTTACTATAGCAATTTAAAAAACAGGTGAGAATTTTGGTTTACCCAAAATATCTCACGAACCAATAATGCTAGCGTCTTGAATTAAATTTCATATTATATATTGTAACGTGATACCAAAATAGTATATTTTTGAAAAAAAAAATGCAATTAACGTTTTTTTTTTATAAATAAAAAAAAAACTGAAAAAAACATTTGATTTTATCTCCAAAATAATTTTGTGCGACGAAGAATAACGTTTTTGACAAGTGGTAAAATTTTGAGAAAAATCGAATTGACAGTTTTTTTTATAAAAAAATAAAAACCTAAAAAAAAACATTACTAAACGTTAGTAAAAATTAACTTTCCACTCAAATATCTTTTCAAAAACCTAAGATATTGTCTTCGAACTAATTTTATTTTGTGAAATATACTGTTGTCAATATTCAGTAAAATTTTGTGAAAAATGTAATTGACAGATTTTTTTACAAAAAAATTAAACCTATAAAAAACAATACTAAATGTTGGTAAAAATTGATTTTCGACTCAAATACCTTTTCAAAAAAAAAAAAATTGGCTTTAAACTAATTTTAATTCACAGAAAAAATTGTTTTCGACATTCGGTAATTTTTTTTGTAAAAATCCACTAGTTTTTTATAGAAAATTAAAATCTACAAAAAATTGTACTGTTCTCGATATCTCTTTAATAAAATTAGAAGATATTGACTTCAAATTAATTTCATTCATCCAATTTGTATTTGTTTATAGAAGAAATAAAAAATTTAAAAAAATGCTACACAAATTTAAAAAAATTGGTTTTAGAATAAAAATCTCGTTAACTAAAATAGATTTTGAAATCAAACTCTTTTATCATATGCAAAATATTGTTGGTAATTTCTTATTCTTTTAGAACAATTCAACTGACAACTTTTTAACAAAACTCAATAACCTACAAACCTTTTAAGGAAGACAAATCGACAGACGGGATGGAAAGTTATCAGTGTGGGTCGCATCCCTGCCTCTTTTTACTTAAGTAATCAGACCTATAAAGTTCATGGGTGATCCCTAGCGGGACCTAGTGTTTGAACTTTTCCCAAATTTCGACAATTCCTTCTTGACTGTTATTCTTTTCGTGCTTCTCGATCTCTCGACTCTTCTTCATTCTTGAATGAGTGAATTTCACTGCATTGCCTATCCTGTAATACAGTCATTACCTTTTCAAAGCGTATGTCGAATCCACTGCCACTTGAGCCTTCGTATAATAGTGTTAATGTTCGATAGTTCTTTATTGGATATACGATTGTGCCAGAATATCCTTAAGATGTTTCGTAGACACCTTATAATGAAGGTTTCCTGGTAAAAGTTGCTGTTATTTTCCAGGTGCTGCAACCGCATAACAGTACTGACGTTTGAGTGGAACAATCGTAGTTTTGTCTTCAAGTTGAGAATGTTGTTGCTCCATTCATTCTGAATGCATCCTTAGATTTCCCAATATGGCTTGCGATATCTTGTTCGGTTCCTCCTTCAGTAGAAATCATACTTCCAAGATACTGTAAACTCTTTACTTTTGCTACTGGTTGCTGAGCAATACTTACCAGAGAAGATGAGTAGGAGGCTAAGCATCTTAGTTTTTCCAGTCTTGATTTTCATGCCGCTAACATCACATCTCTGATCACCAATAAGAAAAGAATTGGTGACAGTATGCAGCCCTGCATGACTCCAATTTGGACTTTAAACTCCCTTTTGACGCTGTCAAAAACCTTATTAAAATCGATGGACAGCAGGTAAGATAGTGATCCGATATTCAACATACTGTTCGATGTCGATCCGTAAGTTGTTGATATGATCAATGAAGGAGTATCCAGTGCAAAATCCAGTGTCATGTGTTGCTTAGAGGTGTTCTCTTAGGGCCCCCGAAGACTGCAGACTTTTTATCGGCCGATAGTTTAGTCGGGTTGGGCTGAAAGTGCTCACACCGAGCCAACTGAACAGTTTGGTTGGTGAACAGGGCGCAGACCATCCAACAGCTAATCGGGTAGCCCATCAAACTTATTTATCTACCGATACTGAATCGCTGTAGTGTGCGCATATGCATTCCTCTCCATACTGATTAAGAAGCCGACCAAACTATCGCCCGATAAAAAGTCTGCAGTCTGCGGGGGCCTTACACATTCTAAGAATAGATAATCTTCGCTACTGTTTTGCTGACTGCTGGTAAGCTACAAATGGCTCTCCAGCTTCCGCACTTCATCTAGTGTATTTTTTTTGGGAGCTTGACTCATTCTCTTTTCCCACTCTTTGGGGAAGCGTTAAGAGACCCGTACTGCCTGTACGGTTTTTTATATATCAAACAAAAAAACTGAAAAAAATATTTGTCAACTTAATATTTTACGAACAAAAAACCATTTCATCTAAAAAATAATTTAATGCAACGAATAATAACGTTTTAAACATCTGGTAAAATTTTGAAAAAAATCTAACTGACAGTTTTTTTTTTATAAAAAATAAAAACCTGAAAAGAAGCATTACTAAAATATGGTAAAAATCGATTTCCGACTCAAATATCTTTTTAAAAACTTGAGATTATGACTTTAAACTAATTTCGTCTTACAAAACATACTGTTGTCAATATTCGGTACATTTTTGAGAAAAATCGAATTGACAGTTTTTTTTACAAAAAATAAAAACCTAAAAAAAAACAATACTAAAACTAAGTAAAGATTTACTTTCGACTCAAATATCCTTTCAAAAATTAAAAGTATTACTTTCAAACTAATTTTATCTCACAGAAAATATTGTTTTCGACATTTAGTAATTTTTTTTTATAAAAATCCAACAGTCAGTTTTTTCATAATAAAATAAAATCTACAAAAAATAGTACGCCAAATAGGTAAAAATTGATGTTTGGTTCTCGATATCTCGTGAACAATAGAAGATATTGACTTCAAATTAGTTTCATTCATCCAATTTGTATTTTAAGAAATGCTCCTAAAATTGGTAAAAATTGGTTTTCGGCTAAAAATCTTGTTAAGAAAAATACAAAATATTGTTGGTAATTTTTAAATTTGTTAGAATAATTCAACTGACAACAAAACACGAAAACTTACAAACCTTTTAAGCAAGACAAATCGACAGACGGAATGGGAAGTTATCAGTGTGAGTCGCATCCCAGCCTGTTTTTTCAAATTGCTTTAGCAAAAAGAATCACAAACTCATTGTTTTGCATCTTTTGATGTTATTAAATGTAAAATGAAATGTATTTAAAATCGATATCTGTGCCAGTTTTTGAGATATGGCTGACGAAAAAAGGTATCACGCAAACACAAACATCTCTGTGAAAACCTTTGAATAATATTCTAGAGACCTTGATGCGACGAGAAATGTTGTACTTAAGACATTGCAACAACAATCAACAACTAACATAAAACAACAACATAAAATCGATATACTTCCAATACTAACCTCTTAAATATTGAAAAGAAGCCTTAAAATCAATATAAAACTTGAAATCCCGAGACTTCTACCGACACATCATGGTATCATCGTAAAACGTAGAAGAGTATGATGACCTATCATTGTTCTTCATCTAAGTCATCAAATTCATATTTTTATCATTCATCAGAGATCATTTCTCTGACAAATTTTAAACCATAATTCAAACAATTTAAACACAACCAATAAACATTTTAAACAAGGCGTCAACAAATAAAAATCTGATAAAAATTAAAACCCTTATAATAAACAAACAAAATTATATATAAAAGCAAAGTTTAATAAGAATTCTCAAAAATATCAAATTTCCATGTCAGCCGTTTCGTTTTTGTTGTTTCAAACAAAAAAAAAACAAAAACGAAGAAGTAAAAGATGAAAATATTATTCCCATAATATTCATAAACAATCAACTTCCATGATTTATTGTAATGAGATTATCAACAAAATGAAAAAACAACCAACTCTCACACAATCCAAGTTAAATGTCACATTTCTTTCATTTAATATCGTTACCTTAATTTTTGTTGTTTTTGTTTTTGTTTTTACTTTTTTTTGAGAACGCAAATTATATTTATGAATATACAAAACTTTTCTCATGTTACATTTTGAGATGATGATGAGATCTTGATCGGGACAAACGAATATTTATAATTTTTGAGCCCCGAAGGAATCGTAATTAATTTTCCAACAATCGAATTAGAAACCCCACTGTGATTGTTCTTTTCCATAAGAACCGAAATATTACAAACGACGAAAAAATAAAACACACAACTTCAAAAATAAAACTGCAATTTCGACTTGATGGTACACAACACACACGTTATCCCCAATGTTGGAGGCTCAAATTACGACTTATGACTTAGCCTACCTGAAATGTGTAAAACAAGTCCCGGCGTTCATATGGACGGAGACGGATGTACCCAAAATTGTATCTGAAGATTGAGATAGCCAATTGGACTTGGACTTGGTCAGGTCAGTACAGTATATTTGTATACCTTCAGCCAAATGTCCCTTTGTTTAAGAGCTGCTGAAGCTGATGCTGATGTTGCTGCTGCTTCTGACTTGGAACTGGAAACGATGATGATGATGATGATGCCCAAGATGTGATAACGTCCGGTCCTCGCTTTTTGGTCAGTCTTATGGAATTTCTCTCTCATTATAAATTCGGTGGAAGAAAGCATGATGGTGACAGTTTCGTTTTTTGACTTTTCAGAGAGGTTATATAGTACAAAGAGGTATACACCACTTGCAGCATGCAGCATAGATGCAAATGCAACTTCACGAAAGACCCTAATGAAAAATTCGATAGAGGTCGATAAGAAGACTTGACTAATTAGTTGATGGTCGTATAGTTAAAAACTAAAAACTTCGGAATAAATTTCGGTTTCGATGAAAGCGCCAAAAAGACTCATCTGGGCATAGGCTGAAAATTTAAATTAATTGCTTGTTATGGCCTGTGATATGCTTACCGAATTAGTTAACCCATTTCGGAAGGTCTAGTCTTGAGCGACCTTCTGTGTAATAAAAAATAAAAAAAAAAACAACAACAACGAAAATCGAATGACCAAACTTTAGTATCTAATTTTCTTTGATCGTAAATTTGAAACACACAAATTTTCGAAAGTCACTCATGCACGTTTTGACTTTTTTTATTGTATATATTATTATACATTACGACTTTTTTCCCAACCAAAAGGATTAGCCGGATTTGGTCCAATAAGATCTGAGATAAGACAACCGACCAAGCGACAGTTTAATTTTAAACCGCACCTTGAAAGTTCTCATGCTAAAACCACCAAACAAATTGCCAAACTTGTTTTTTGGTTTTATGACTTGTATTTCTGCTACTTAACGAGCTTCTGGTCGCATTTGAAATCCACAAAAAACACACAAAAATTAATCGAAAATTTATTCAAATTTGATTGCAATTTGTTCAACAATAAATTTTATTGCCAGCAAAAAAAACGAAATAATAAAAACAAAACATCTTGTCGAATTAATTTCTTGACATTTTGGCAAAGCGAAAGCCAAAGCCAAAGCCAAAGCACCCAAAAAGGTGCCTCGATAAATTTGCAACAATTTATTTGATGCGCGCATTGTTTGTTCAATGGGAAAAATTAAGTAATCAATTCATTAATAAACAAAAACACAATTGAGGCAATTTAAAATGTTTAACAACGCATAATACAAGCTCTTTGTATACCTATAACAATAATTTTGACTAACTGAGTCATATTTTATTTTGTTTTTCTTTTTTTTTGATTTTTTTTTTATTTTTTCTTAATTTTTTGATTTTATTATTTTTAAATGTTAAAAGAATTCAGTGCCGTTTTTGGTTCGAAAGTTATGTGACAGGAGATGACATTTTGGCATGCCTCGAAAAGACCTTGAGAGAAAAATTTATGATGTGCGGTGAAAATAATTTTGGAACAGAATATTTTCGCGCACAAAAATGCTGTCAGAACTTCAGTTTTGGTTGACAGAATTATGACCGAATAAAATGCATATAAATTTACGGTACGCGGTTTTGAAGAAGTTTGAATTTCTGTTGAAATCTGCTTAAAGTAGTTGATGATTGTGGTGATGGTAAGTGTATTGGTTGGGTGAATAATTTTCAGTGAGTGAAATGTTTATGATGATTAAAAATGACTTGGTGTTGTGATATGTTACTCACGAAATAATAAATGAGTTACTAATTTTCAAGGAATCTGTTGAGTTATAAACTCTGAACCAATTGAACTTAAATTTTGGAATTGTTGTAAAATTTGGGAAAGTGGTTAAAATATCAAAAAATGTTTTTAGCATAATCCATACATATTTCTCTTAATTTGAATTATATTAAAAAGATAATATTCAATGCTTTTGAGGTCGTTTAAGCATCAATTATTTTTTACTGTGTTATTTTGAAAAATAGTTGTAAAGGCGGTACATTTTGAATTTTTGGCAATGGTGTTTCCAAACATGTACATATTTTTAAAGACGCTGAGCATAATGAACACAAATTCCTATTGGTTCTTTTTAAAGACTTGACAATTGGTTATGTTCATTTTAATCTTATTAATCTTAATCTTTTATAAAAATTGAAAAGCCCGTTAAGCACTCGCTTAAATAAATGGCGAAATTCAGGATTTACATAAAAAACTAATAAGGGCCGATATTTTACGCTGTTGTATGAAAATTTCTTGGAACACGTAAACTGTACGAACTTTTCTATTCAATCACAGGTTTTAACCTTATTTTTCGTTTTATCTGTGTTTTTGCACTATTTAAAAACCCGAGGTTACTTAGGGCAATTCGATCAAACGACTTTCATTTTGACAATTGCTCGGCTTATCAAACCTAAAGCAAAAAAAGAGGCTGGGATGCGACCCACAATGATAACTTCAAATCCCGTTTATCGTTTTGTCTTACTTTAAAGTTTGTCTATATGTATCAATTTTTACAAAATTTGCGTACTTTTTTTGTAGATTTTATTTTTTTATGAAAAAACGGACTTTTGGATTTTTATATCGAATGATATATGAATATCGAAAACAATATTTTCTGTGAAATAAAATAAGTTTGAAGCCAATTTTTGTAATTTTTGAAAAGCTATTTGAGTCGACAGTAAATTTGTACCAAATTTTAGTATTGTTTTTTTTTTTAGGTTTTTATTTTTTGTAAAAAAATCTGTCAATTCGATTTTTCTCAAAATTTTATCGAATGTTGAAAACAATATTTCGTATAGGATAAAATTAGTTTGAAGCCAATGTCTCAAATTTTTGAAAAGATATTTACGTCGAAAAACAATTTTTACCAACTTTTATAATTTTTTTTTTAGATTTTTATTTCTTGTAAATTTTTTTTGATTTTTTTCAAAATTTTTAATAATGTTGAAAACAATATTTCTTATAAGTTAAAATAAGTTGAAAGCCGTTATCTCAAATTTTGAAAAGATATTTGAGTCGAAAATCAATTTTTACCAACTTTTGTTAAATTTTTTTCGGTTTTTAATTTTTTGTAAAAAAACTGTCAATTAGATTCTTTTCAAATTTTTTTTTGACTGTTGACAACAATATTTTTTGAAAGATTAAAGTAAATTAAAGCCAATATCTCAAAGTTTAGAAACGATATTTGAGTCGAAAATCAATTTTTACCAACTTTTATACATTTTTGTTTAGGTTTTTATTTTTAGTAAAAAAAGCTGTCAATTCAATTTTACTCAACTTTTTTCATAATGTTTGAAAACAATATTTTTATAAGTTAAAATTAATTAGAAGCCATTATCTCAAATTTTTGAAATGATATTTGAGTCGAAAATCAATTTTTACTAACTTTTGTCAAATTTTTTTTCGGTGTTTAATTTTTTGTAAAAAAAACTGTCAATTCGATTTTTTTCAAAATTTTACATTACAAAATTAGTTTGAAGCCTTAATCTCAAGTTTTCGAAAACATATTTTAGTCGTAAAATTTTCGAGGTGACACATTTTTTTTTTCAGTTTTTTTGATTTATAAAAAAAACCGTTAATTGTTTTTTTTTTAAAAATGTAATTGTTTTGTATCACGTTACAATATATAATATAAAATGTAATTCAAGTGTCTAGCGTCATTGGTTCATGAGATATTTAGGGTTAACCAAAATTTTCACCTTTTTTTAAACTGCTATGGTAACAAAACCACAAACGCAATTTTCTTGAGAGCCCTTTCTGCATCTTTTTGCCTTATTGCCTGTATAAAAAAATTTATTTGAAGTCGATATCTCTACTGGTTCTGGAGCTATGGACGAAAAAAACGTCGCGAACGTACGTACACACGCACGCACAGACATCTTTCTAAAAATCTCTTATTTCGACTCTAGGGACCTTGAAACGCCGGGAAATGTCAAAATTTTTAATTCGACAAATCGGACCCATTACAATAACTTCCTATGGGAAGTTAATAAACCGAGAGCACTTTGTCTTATACGGGATCTGGATTGAAGCAGAAATAGCACTTAACTCAGTAAACACTCTGTATAAAAAGTTTTAGATGTCAAATCAAAGCTGAACACTTTGGTCAAATGATCATTCGGCGTTTTAATACTTTAAAAATTCAGTTGTTTCCTCTGATTTCTGGGTGTTTCTCTTTCATGATAATTTTAGCAAGGACTCTCGACAATACGGATTGACCATACCCGAGTGGTATCCAGATGGTGGTCCAATTGTCTCATAAAGAAACAGGCGATTGTGTGTTTCGAACACAAACAACTTTCTCCGTTTCGCTTAAGGCTCATTTGTAATTTTTCACCTGGACGATATTTTATATACGACTTTTATACCCCCACCATCACTTAAGCATTTCCTAACACCAATCGTTGCATATTTTTTAATGATTTTTAAGTTTGCAAAGCATCCCCTGTTTATGGAAGAACAACCCAACTTATACGACTTTCGCTAACTTCATTGCTGAGCCAAGGGTGTCTAGGATTGAATTCCGAGTTTTAAGATTGCCTTAGGATAGGATTGAGGTGGTCAATGTTGTATGGAATCTGTATCAAAAATTTTAAAAAACATTTTAAACACGACTTAATTAAATTATTTTATGAGGACAAGTCTTTCATTTTTCTGTAAGCAAAGTCCCAAGTATTGCTTAAGCGGCAATGTCAAACAGCAGCTAAAATAATTTATTTCGGAAATATGAAGAACGTGCTACGAAAAGTCCAAACTATTTCGGAATACAAATTCTGCGCCTTTTTTGACCGATTCAATTCAGATTGCTAATGTTCTACCATTTGTACAAAATTGACACACAATTTCAATTTTGACAACATTTTTGGACATCCCTAGATGTTTGAAAAGAGCTAAATTTTAAAATTTCTAAGATCCTTTAAATTTTTGACTGATCAGGTTCCTATTTTTTTTGCAAAACTTCATTTCAGTCGAAATCTAGATATGAGCTCGAAAAAATACCTACATCCAACTCCAAAACTGACCACTTCAAGTGATTGATAATGCATCAAACACAAAACTCCAGTGTCAAAGTAATTTTCCACCACAACAAGTTATAGCGAAAACATCTTCTCAGGCATATTAATCCTCGCATTTTTTAATTTCTCGCAAGAATTTCCACATGATACGCCGCAACGCAACGCCACGACACGTAATATGTACGTTGGTATGCGTGTTAACAAGTGCTCACATCGAATTGACTTAGCCGAGATTTGCCACACCAATTATCTTCTTATATATATTATTTCTGCGCAATTATAAATCTTTGAGCGTGATGCATCCAAGAGGCTGCGGCATGCAGAGGTCTACATCAAGAGCCCTTCCTTTTTAGTTGTTTTTTTTTTCTCTTTATTACACTTAAATTGCTTTCTAATTAATTACCCAAGCATGATCTGCAACTGATGCACACTCATGGTCATGACCATTTCAATGCACCAAATATGACATGGCACTTTGTCTTCTTCTGTGCCATTAACTCTTGCTTCGGCTTCTTCATCAGTTGCCGCGCAATACAAAACTCTAACATCCGAATATTAAATACCGTCCTATAGAGGTTCATAAGACTGTTAATCCGTTTCGCGACGATGATGATGATGATGACGGTCTCGGACCTGGCTAACTAACCCAACAACAACAACAACTACAACAAGGTCCTAAATGGTCAATCAAAATCGCTTTAAATTCTCGAAACCATCAATCAATCATGAGAGCATCTTCTCGTCGTCGTTCATTCGTTCGTCGTTCGTCTACTCATCTCATCATCCAGAAACCACCGGCACCGTCATCGTCAGTCGCGCTGCCGCTGCTGATGTCGTTCTGGTATACAAAGATACTCTCTCACTTACCCCATCGGACTCATCGTCGTGATCTTGGGCAATCCATTTTGCCCTGTCCAGTTCCAGTCTCACAGTCCCAGTAGTCTTGAGAAGCGAGGATCTGCTTTTTTCCTGCTGCCAGTTCCTGCGGTAGTCAGTCATTCAGTCAGAGCGATTTAGTGTTATCTCTGGACAGCCACAGTATAGCGTTGAAGAACGAACTCTCCTGATACCTGATGTTCCGTCCGGTTCCATGCCCTCAAGAGGGCATTCATCAGAGAAATTGACAAATTCCAAAGATATACTAGTGGAATCGAGTCGGGCGTTTATATGTAAGGTACCCCTCCTTGGCCAAAAGGTAATTTGAACACTTTAGAGATTCTCAAATGAGCACAGTAGCTGGGAGTCGAGTTTAAGGATCTTCCGTTCCGATCCGACCATCAGGATCAACATCAACATTTTAATATGCAAATTTTCTGGTCTTCAAGTTGATCTTAAGATCTTTTTGGACTTCTCTTTCTTTCTCCTTCAAGGGTGATTTATCGCTTTTTTCCCGCTGATGAGATCCATAGTCAGGCACAGTGTGGTGTGTTGGAAGCT
Source organism: Eupeodes luniger (assembly GCA_951509635.1). Classification (NCBI taxonomy): domain Eukaryota; kingdom Metazoa; phylum Arthropoda; class Insecta; order Diptera; family Syrphidae; genus Eupeodes; species Eupeodes luniger. The sequence continues at coordinate 46,928,917 of OX608073.1, forward strand.
GGTAAGTCTAAGAAGATAGATGGCGGCCAAAGCGATCTACCGAAATTCGATTCGAATGAATCACCGAAGAATGACATCTCGAAATACATCAACCTGTTTGAAGGAACGTTTTTCTGTCAATATGACACTTGTGATTGTAATGGAATTACCATAGAGCGATACAATGTAAACCACACCACACCTCGAATGTATATTGTGGACCTTTGGGAATTCCTTATAGCTCTCTAGTTAAGGGGAGATTATTGTCCTGTATGATTGATGGATAGAGGGCTCACAATTTGCATTAATATCAATTACGAGTACAGACGTGGGAAGTCGAACTAGTAGCATACAATGTCACTTTCTGGGTGCAGTGTGCTTTGGAGAAACATAAGTCTGAAAATAATGCATACATCTTTTCAATTTAAAGCTATAAAATTTTGGTCTTCTTCTATTTTAATGTTTTGTTTTTTTTTTTCCAAAATTCCCCGCCCATTTAAAGTTGAAATTTTCAAATTAAAAACGTCAACAGTTAATCGAAAACACCGAATCCGATGAATTATGAGACATAAAGATATGAAAATGAAAGCCCACCTAAAAAATCCGGATTTGATTTGTACGAAAACTTATCCCAAATCTTGTTCTTTGTCTGTTTTTCTTTTCTCGTTAACTCAATCTAGTCAATCGTTTTAATTTTTAAAAAATTAAAAAAAAAAAACTTCTCCACACTTTATTAAAATTGCTTAATTTTTATGTTTGTGTCCAATTCCGTATATAACCAGACAGACAGCAACTTTTCAACTTCTCAGTCTTTTGCTTAAGCTGCACAAACGTTTATACGATCTTCAAGCAGCTTCCATATGACTTCGTATGGATCATAAATTGTCATTAGTAGCAGCTGAAAGTTTGTTGACGTTTTTTTTTGGGTTAAAAAAGAAAAAATATTTGACAGACAGAGAGAGTGAGAGGGAGACAAAAAATTAGCATCAAGCTGCCAATGTTTAGGTAAAGAGAGGCGCATTATTTAGACTTACATCAATAAAGATTTTTCGGAGTTTAAGTTTCATGAATTTTTGAGGCCGTAAAATTGGATCAAATTATGCTAATTTTTTCTCAGTCTTCTTCCATTTAAACCTAAAAAAAAAAACAAAATTTTTAGTTATACCTGTGGGAAGGGAAACACTTTCGATTAATATTTTTATATTTTTCTTCAATGATGATGATCATGGGATGAAAAAGGTGAAAATAGTATGTATATGTAGGTAACTATTGTGAAACTTTTGGAAAAGATTGGTTGTAATAATGGAAGAGCTATTATAGGGCTCAGAGTTGAATAAAATGCAATTAATTTGAGATTAATATTTGGCCTATAATTTAAGTTAAAAGATATGTTGTGATTTCTATAATCTGATGATTTTTCTGGGTTGTCGGTTTATAAAGCTACCCATAATATTTTAAACTTTTTGTAGGGACGGAAAACCTATAATTTGGTCAAGAATTTGACCTTTTTGTTAAAAAATTGCACCATTCTGAATTAATATGTGCTGGGATGGGCTTTGGTATGGATTTGTATGTGATCTTATAATCTAAAACGGAAAATATGATTAATGATTAAGCATTTTAGCCTAAAATTTGGGCAGGGTGAAATTGTTTCAAATTTGAAATGCATGGCTAAGTCCCATATTTATATTGTAAAAGGTCTGCCAATAGGTACTTACGAACTTTGAGTGTTGATAGCAGAGCTGGGAAAAATGACTAAAACAAAATTCAGTTACAATTACTTGTAATTTTACGTACGTTTGTTCAATTACTTGAAAACTTAATTATTGAAGAATGTAATTAATTAATATTGAAGAACTTCAATAATCTAAAATAATATTATAAAGAGGAAAGATTTCTATTTTTAAATGTAACGAATAAATTCAAAAAGTATTGGACCGATTTTAATAATTCTTTTTTCATTAGAAACCTACATTATCTGTTCCTATTTATGTCTACCCGTGCAAAGCCGAGACGGGCCGCTAGTTACTAAATAATTGAAAAGCCGTTATTTCTTGCAATTTAATTACATACTTCTAATTGAAAACAAAAGTTATGACCAAAAAAGCTGTATCCATTGATTTTTCCTGTAATTAAAAGTGTCAATTACATTTTAAACACTACGTTGTGTTGTGTTGTGTTCTGTATTAATAACCATATACTTTATTGTCTTTTATCATATTTTAAAAAAAATATATATTTGTCTTCTAAAGTCAACTATTTTGCCAGTAATTTGATTAATTTTTATTAAAATAAACATTGTTTTATTTTATTAGTACAAATATTATTTATATTTATAAGCTAATTTTTTTAACTACAATTACAAGTAATTTAAATTTGTATTATTCAATTACAATTGCATGTATTTGTAATTTAAAAAAGATCAATTAGATACTAATTACTTCTAATTGAAATGAAAGTTGATATAATTAGAAAAGTAATCATTATTTCCCTACTCTCCTTGATAGTTGCCATATTGTTGAAATTAGCTGCAATGTAACGGGTTTTGCGGTGTCAAAAGCATAGGGCTGGAATTTGACATCTGTCAAACTGAGTTGTCATTTGAAAGTCTGACATTTATGAAAATGGATCGATTAACTATCGCACAACTAACAAAAATGGTGATTCGGCCACAGCCACATACCGTGCTTTAAGAGGAGATTATGGTTTACATAATCGTCCAACTAAGCCCGCAATTCTCAAATTGTGAAGAAATTTAAAAAGACTGTATTGGCCACAGATATTGTAAGGCATGTGCATCATCGTTTTGCTCGTACCACTGAAAATATCGCTGTTGTAAGTGAAAGTGTTGCCGAAGACGTGAATGTGTCAATTCCTCGTCGTTCTCAGGAAGTAGGACTGTCTTACGGCACCTTATGGCGTATTTTGTATTTGGATCTACACCTACACTACAGCCCTAAAGCTGACCATTCACAACGTTGTAGATATGTAAGTCCAATGGGTGCTTGAACAACAGGCGGTGGACGGAGATTTTTCGAACAAAATTCTCTTGAGCGACGAATCCCATTTCTCACTGTGTGGGTATTTTAATAAACAAAATTGTCGTATTTGGGGATCTGAGTAAGTGAAGAAAGACCATTACATCCACAAAAGTCAAAAAGTTTTAGCGATATAAACTGGCCACCAAGATCAAGATCATGCGATTTGACATCCGCTGAAATTTGTTTGTGCTGCTTCGTGAAAGAACGTGTTCATGCAGATAAACCTCTAACTTTTGAGTACTTAAAAACCAACATTCGTCAAGTTATGTCTGAGAAACCGCCCAATATGTGTCAAAAAGTGGTAGAAAATCACCTCAAAAGAATCGATGCTTGCAACAATTCGCTTGGTGGTCATTTAAATGATTTAGTGTTTCACACGAAATGTCAACATTGAAACTTTATAATAAAAACTAAAAAAAAAAAAAAAAAAAAAAACTGAACAAAAATAATTGTCACCTCGAATATTTTACAAACAAAAATTATTTTATCCGCAAAATAATTGTATGCAACGAATTTTGAGAAAAATCGATTTGACGGTTTTTTTTTATAAAAAACAAGCGGCCCATCCCGGCTTCGCACGGGTAACATAAATAGGTACAGATAATGTATAGCTTTCTAATGAAAAAAGTATTATTAAAATCGGTCCAGTACTTTTTGAGTTTATTCGTAACATACAAAAATACAAATCTTTCCTCTTTATAATTAATTAAAACATTACTAATAGTTGGTAAAAATTGATTTTCGACTTGAATATCATTTCAAAAATTTGAGATTATGGCTTCAATCTAACTTTACCTTATAAAAAATATTGTTTTCGATATTCAGTAAAATTGAAAAAAAAAAAACTTTAACAAAACATTACGAAAAGTTGGTAAAGATGTACTTTCGACTCAAATATCTTTTCACAAATTAAAAATATTGGCTTCAAACTAATTTTATCTCTCAGAAAATATTGCTTTCGACATTCAGTACATTTTTTATAAAAATCCAACAGTCTTGACTTCAAATAAATTTCACTCATCCAATTTGTATTTGTTTACATGATAATTACAAATTTTTAAGAAATGCTTCTAAAATTGGTAAAAATTGGTTTTCGACTAAAAATCTCGTTAAGAAAAATAGATTTTGAAATCACACTATTTTATCATATGCAAAATGTTGGTAATTTTTAATATCTTTATAATAATTCAACTAACAACTTTTTTAACAAAACTCGATAACCTACAATCCTTTTAAGCAAGACAAATCGACAGACGGGATAGGAAATTATCAGTGTGCGTTGCATCCAAGCCTCTTTTTTACATATGTATACTTTTGAAACCGCAAAATGGATAACCATGTATAAGTTATTTGCTCGATAATTTGACGTTAAATAGTTGTGACAATTTTGATTTTCTCATTCTATGTTTTCTACGTTTTTGTTGTTGTATCAACTTAGTTCTGATTTATAAATGTTTCGTAAATTACTCTGTAATTAAAGTTACAAATTTTGTTTTTCAAACATAAGCAACAAATTATTGCCTTTGAGAGAATGATTTCGCTGGAATTTTATATTTATAAGGATCAGATATCAAAGATATTGGGGTGCCTGCGGCATGGCAGATCGGTTAGTTGGTGATTGCCTAAAACTTGGTTTAAGCCAGCAATGCAACTTTCTTGCTATGTCAAAGTTCTTGCTTTACCTCCTCGCGGTGGCCCCCGGGCATTGATTTGTGTATCCCTATATACATAAGTTAGCAAAAATTGCAAGGGCGAAGTTTCCTGACTCTTCGGGATAGGTTACGGAGATTAACACTCTTCGTAACTGAACTCCATCCCGCTACGGAAACCGAAATTTCGCCTCTGATAATTAATGATAACTGGTTGACGACTTTTGGATTCTGGTTGGTTTCTGGAATGTGAAAACGCTTCTGGAGGCCGGAAATGAAGTTCCGCACAATGCGAGATTCCTCCAATTAGAGAGTGAATTTATGCGGTACAGGATAGATATCTTAGGGTTAAGCGAAGTGCGATGGTTGGGATCGGGCAAATACAAGTCACCGACACGTAACACTGTACTGCTCTACTCTGGTCACGATCCAGGAAACGCTCGAGAAGCTGGAGTTGGGTTACTCCTTACAAAAACGGCAACCAGAAGCCATATTTTGTGGGAGCCCCTTGGGGAAAGGCTTATCAAAGCTAGGTTTCAGAGTAGAGTACGACCCGTCACCATTATACAGTGTTACGCACCGACGGGTGCAGCACTTGGAAGGTTACTTCAGCCATAACAAGAAAGCTGAAAACCTTCGTGAATAGATAAATGTCTTCGTAACATCCTAAGGATTTTTTTTTTTCTGGTCAAACCGTAGGTATATCAAATGAGGTCCTCCATAGAAGGACAGGTCAGGAACCTATAGAATCTATAATACGAAGACGTAAGTGGAAATGGATTAGGCATACGCTTCGAAAAGGTAACGACTGCATTGCAGGCCAAGCGATGCAGTGGAATCCGCTCACACAAGAAGGAATAAGAGCTGGACGACCTAGAAGCACATGGCGCAGGACAGTCGATGCGGAATCAGCGTCACTAGGCAAGAGTTGGAGGGAGCTGAAACACATCTCTTCGGAAACCGTACACAATGGTGCGTAGGCGTAGTAGAGGCCCTATGCGCCTTAAGGGGTTCCCAACGAACCTAATAGGTGTGAGGGCCTAAGTAAGAAAGTAAGTAGATATCAAAGAAACATAGCGAAAGTTTATCAATAAGAAAAGTTTTTAACACTTTCTGGGGAATGATATGCTAAATTGTGATACATGTAGCAGTAGGACAGCGAACTTGAAGCTGTCACAAATAATTTACGGAAAATGATGACACAGTAAAGTGTTTATAAATGACTTAAAATTCATTTATGGGGGTTGCATTGCTAACTTAATACTTCCAGTCGCTAGATCAACAAAATTAATTAATATTAATAGGTTATAACTAATTAGCTGTTTACTCTGAATTGACACTCAAAAACAAGTGATAATGATAAAATTTGGTTTTCGAAATGAGTTTTCTGCCACAAGAGTCTTGCTACAGCATTTCCTACAACTATAAACAATGTGGAGACATAATTTGAGCCTTCTGATTCGTAAACAGAAAATTTGTTGCTCTGAGTTCAAAATTGCAAAGTTGATTGATAATTTTTTTATAAATTGTTACCTAAAAAAATATTGACGAAATTATGGAATTGACATATGCAACACCACCGTTCAAAAACAAGCGTCAATATCGAAGCAGTGCATAAAAAAGGTGACGAAAGTCCAGGAACTAATAACTTTTTAAAATCAAATTCTCATTAGTTTTGAAATAGTTTTTGTTAATTTTTTTCACTTTGCTTATTAAGAAAACTGTTTTTTAGCAAATTTTTCTAAAAAGAAAACATTGAGTTCGAAAATTTATTTCTTTAATATAATCAAATCTTTTCCTTTAAAATTCGTTCTCTAACAAAAAAGAATTTTGTGTTTAAGAAAACAAAAAGCTCAACTTATAAAAACGCTTTCAGTCTAAAAATTATAAAAACTGAATAATTTCAAAGTGGTGGGGTATGTTAGCAACGTATGCATATTTAAAAACAAATCTTTTGTTTAATTTATGGACCCATTTGACATGGCCTGATGTATGATAAGCATGATAAGCATTCCATCTCAATGTCTACCTTCTACGAAAATGTTATTAATGAGCTGAATATCAGAGATTTAACTTAAGAAAAATACAATTGACATCTTGTAATCCGTAGCCGCCCACAATTGGATTATTAACATGGGAACATAACATGCGGGAACTGTCCAACAACAACAACAACAACAATAGAATCCCACCCATGAACATCTTTTAAGTTCAAAATTCCAAGTACGTAATCTTAATTTTTAAAAAAAGACATCTTCCTCCGAAGGAATTTTTATTAAAAAAAATGTAGATGTACCTTTAAGGAAAAAAAGTTAAAATATATGTTTAGTAAGCCTAATACCGTTTAATACTCTCTTTCTGTGTCACATTATAGTCAGGTGTTTTGTTCTTTTCGTCATCTGTCATTTCTGTCACATTCTTCTTACAAAAAAAAAAAAAAAAAAACTAACAATAGTTCCAAATTCTCCCATATTAGTCTAAAGAAATCAAGACAAACAAAAAGCTCTCGATTGTAAAGGAAGTTGGGGCTAAAGATACACATCACAATCCACAGCATGACTTGGAAACGTCACATTTTTGTATGACACTCATCAAATATGTGTACATGGAAGACCCCATATAGGTGCTGCAGCAGCACAATAATGAAACCAGATTCACACCTCTTTTGGGCCACATATAAGATATAACTATGCCACAACGCAAGCGTCATGTAACGATAAATACATCATTTAAGCCTCGTCCCATGTCACATGTCAGATACCAATTTGATAAATTATCCTCATTTGTCACAAAAAAGAACCAAAGCGCGGTATCAACCAATTCGATTTATTTGATCCACCACTATGGATATAGTGGTCTGGAGCTGATGGTGGACTTTTGGAGTCTTAGTGTTTTTTTGGTCTTTTTCGTCAGGATGACAGGTTGCTTTTGCCATCCAGAGAGTGCTGCTCATATATGCAGTGCCAGTGATGCATTCGGAGGGCTATCATTAGATTAATGAACGTCATTTACTTTTGTTGGTGTGGGACATGACTCGGGCGAGTAGTTCCTGGAAAGCTGTGTATAGCTCCAGTTAAACCATCCAATTTCCTGGGAACACTGACGAAATGGTTAAAACTAAAAAACAAAAACAAAAAACTCGTATAGATGTTTATATGAGGCGAGCTGAAATTGAAGATGCAATGGACTCTGAATGTGGAGAGATGGAGAAGCAGAGATGCGCCAGAAGGAATTTTCACTTTGAAATGAGAAGGTTAATCCTTGCGACATACCCAACGTAATTGAGCAGTCAGTAGTCGATGGTTATACTCTTTCATTGCAGCGCTGCTGCTGCTGCTTCTGCAGTGCTACACCCATTAAGTACCTGTTTTTGGCTCTCTGACCGACTTATACAAAATTATACCGGGACTACACATTGTTACTTTATGGGGGTAAATAGGGACTTTTGGTCGCTGTGGGTCATTTTGCAAGATGTCTGCACTAATGGAGAGGTGTGTGCGAATGGCCCGGAGGCTGCGTGCACTCTCTGCATTGCATATATCTGCATTTATAACATTTCGGACAGACAGAAGAAGAAGATTCACATTTTTGATATAAGTTAAATATTATGTATGCTGCTGTATATAAAGATATACAAAATGTATATGTTTATATGGTACGAGGTTCGTAAATCGTAAAAGGAAGATTGTGATTTGTTTTTGGTCTTCCCAAGAAGTGATTTCAGACGAAATTTTTAGGTCATTATTTAAGTGCATTCACACTGAGAATTATATCAGTGTTCAATTTTTATGAATGTTTCTACTTTTTTTATAATTTCAGAATAACTGAAAATATATGAGATCATGATACAGTAAAAAAAAGGAATTTTATAACAGTGACGAATAACGAATTAGAAGCTCGAAATTTTGGTGATTGTACTTCGTTGTCCAAAATGATTTCTAAGGTCGCTCGTATGAACAATATATATGTATTTAAATTAAAGGTAAAATAACACGGCTTTTCAACAAGTTATGACATGTGTTTCAGTGAGATTCCGAAAAGCATGATAACTGTTTTCTGTTTTAAGCTGACATGTACTAAACAGCATTAAAAGTAGGTATTGGTTGCACCCCTGGCGTATTGGTTAGTGCGTAGGACTGTCTTGAGCTTTTTTTACGAGTACTGCCTCTTACGAGGAATTACCAAATACTCCAAGAGTAATTCTTGTCATAATGAGTGCCAATAATAACTGTAGGTCCCCTCCAAATCCATACCTTACATTTCACAGGAATGGTTAAGAGTTAAGTTTCTAAACCCAAGTCCCTTTTGACATTTCTCGACGTTTCAAGGTCCCTAGAGTCGAAATAAAAGATTTTTAGAGAGATGTCTGTGCGTATGTACGTTCGTATGTCCGTAAGCCGATACATCCGTACGTTCGCAAAGTTTTTTTCGTCGTCCATAACTTAAGAACCAGTAGAGATATCGACTTCAAATGAATTTTTGTATACAGATAATAATGCAGAAAGATGCAAAAAGGACTTTCAAAAAGATTGAGTGGGTTTTTATTTGAGTCGAAAGTAATTTTTTACCAAGTTTTAGTATTGTTTTTTTTTTAGGTTTTTATTTTTGGTAAAAAAACTGTCAATTCGATTTTTCTCAAAATTGTTCCTAATGTTGAAAACAATATTTCTTAGAAGTTAAAATTAGTTAGAAGCCATTATCTCAAATTATTGAAAAGATATTTGAGTCGAAAATCAATTTTTACCAACTTTTGTTAAATTTTTTTAGGTTTTTAATTTTTTGTACAAAAACCGTCAATGCTATTTTTTTCAAAATTTTACTGAATGTTGACAACAATATTTTTTGAAAGATTAAAGTAGTTTAAAGTCAATATCTGAAAGTTTTGAAAAGATGTTTGAGTCGAAAATCAATTTTTACCACCTTTTATTAATTTTTTTTTAGGTTTTTATTTTATTGTAAAAAAAATGTCCATTCGATTTTTTTCAAAATTGTTCCTAGTGTTGAAAACAATATTTCTAATAAGTTAAAATTAGTAAGAAGCAATTATATCAAAGTTTTGAAAAGATATTTGAGCCGAAAATCAATTTTTACCAACTTTTGTTAAATTTTTTTTTCGGTTTTTAATTTTTTGTAAAAAAAACTGCCAATTCGATTTTTTTCAAAATTTTACTGAATGTTGAAAACAATATTTCTTATAAGATAAAGTAAGTTTGAAGCCATAATCACAAGTTTTTGAAAAGATATTTAAGTCGAAATTCAATTTTATCCACTTTGAGTAATGTTTTTTTTAGGTTTTTATTTTTTGTAAAAAAACTGTCAATTACATTTTTCTCAAAATTTTATCAGATGTCAAAAACATTATTATTCGTTGCACCAAATTGTTTTGGAGATGAAATCATATTTTAGTCGTAAAATTTTCGAGGTGACAATTTTTTTTTCAGTTTTTTTAATTTATAAAAAAAATCGTTAATTTGATTTTTTTCCAAAAATGTAATTGTTTTGTATTTACGTTACAATATATAATTTAAAATTTAATTCAAGTCTCTAGCGGCATTGGTTCATGAGATATTTATGTTTAACCAATATTTTCACCTTTTTTTTAAACTGCTATGGTAAAAAACCACCCACGCAATTTTCTTGAGAGCCCTTTCTGCATCTTTCTGCCTTATTATTTGTATAACAAAATTTATTTGAAGTCGATATCTCTTCTGGTTCTTGAGCTATGGACGACGAGATAAACTTCGCTAACGTACGGACATACCGACATACGGACGTACGGACGTAAGAGCGTACGTACACACGCACGCACATACATCTTTTAAAAATCTTTTATTTCTACTCGAGGGACCTTGAAACGTCGATAAATGTCAATTCGACAAATCAGACCCATTACAATAACTTCCTATGGGAAGTTAAAAACAGGTGAAAATTTTGGTTCATTTAAAATATCTCATGAACCAGTAACACTAGCGACTTGAATTAAATTTCATAATTATGTATTGTGACGTGATCCCAAATAAATATATTTTTGGAAAAAAAATTCAATTAACGTTTTTTTTTATAAATCAAACAAACTGAAAAAAAAAAAAAAATGTCACCTCGAATATTTTACGAACAAAAAAATGATTTTAACTCCAAAATAATTTTGTGCAACGAACAATAATGTTTTTGACATCTGGTAAAATTTTGAGAAAAGTCGAATTCACATTTTTTTTATAAAAAATAAAAACCTAAAAAAAACAATACCTACTAAAAGTTGGAGAAAATTTATTTTCGACTCAAATACCTTTTCAACAATTAAAAATATCGGCTTCAAACTAATTTGTACTCACATAAAATAATGATTTCGACATTAAGTAATTTTTTATAAAAATCCAACAGTCAGTTTTTTTTATAAAAAAAAATAAAATCTACAAGAAATAGTACGTAAAAGTGGTCGGTTTTCGATATCTCGATATTCTTGAAGATATTGACTTCAAATTCATTCATTCATATTATTCATCAAATTTCTATTTCCTTATATAAGAAATTAAAACTTTTAAAAAATGTTACTTTAAATTGGTAAAAATTGGTTTTCGACTTAAAATCTCGTTAACAAAAATAGGTTTTGGAATCAAACTATTTCATTATAATGCAAAATATTTTTGGTAATTTTTAAATTTTTAAGAATATTTCAACTGACAACTTTTTTAACAAAACACGAAAACCTACAAACTTTTAAGCTAGAAAAATCGACAGACGGGATGGAAAGTTATCAGTGTGGGTCGCATCCCAGCCTCTTTTGTTTTTAATTTATCTAATTCAATGTATTGATTACGCGTAAAATTTATTGTTTCGAACATGATGCAACTGACCTGAAGTAGAGGAAGGAAGAGTTGTCAAAATTTCTGAAAGCATAACTGGCCTTAACACAATATGGTGTGAATCTAGCTGCTCCATTTAAAATCATACATAAATATTATTTAGATCTGTCAAACTTGAATCAATGAGCTTTAACAAACTTAAAATTTTTGGAACGCTTCAAGAAATCAATTTGAACCATTCACATGACATAATTTGAAGTTTAAAGTCTGTTTCAAACTTTTTTTAAATGTCATTTCAAGTTGCAGCAATCAGTATAGGTAAGGTGCAATGGAAATTTCATAGTACACAACTTCGAAATCTTTCAAAATTAAAACAACTATATAATTTTAACTCTGGTCTAAGTAGCACACACAATAAAATGTGCTTATTCCCATCGAATGGTTTTGTATTATTAAATTTTCCTTCCCAACAACTTATTTATGTGACCATATCATTGTAGTATACCTCAAGCGCCAGAGTACCTATTGTTGGAGTCGCGTATTAATGTCAGGTGTGAATAAATAGATAATACCAAAATGCAATCCTCCATGAAATTGTTCATCGCGCGTAAAATAGGTACACTACACATATTCAAGCTATAGCTGGCGCACAAAACAATAGATTGCATTATGAGTATGAGATTTTGACTGCTGCAGCAAGTTGCAATCACATCACATCCCAACCACTGGATGGCGGTGCTGGCTGGCGCGTTGCATGACGATGATGGGAAGAATCACCTCGATGGAATTTCCATTCATAAAGATAGACAGATATACTGTGTCATCGACCAACAACAACAACGACGACGACGACAACGATGAAAACGACAATGTTCACGCACGCCGCCAACTCTGCCGCCGCCGCGCAGCGACTTCGTTGTATACCTAGCTAATCCATGTCTTTTGTCTATGATATGCACTGCAATTGTCGCCCTAAAATATATGAGAATCGGGTCAAAACCTATCGCCTTACATCAGCCACATCAGTGATCCAGCCATCAGCTAAGCTAGAGCCATCGGCGATTGTGGCAGTGTCGGCGGCTCGGCGGCGGCAGAAGTCGGCAGCAAGTGCATTGCTCTTGCAACTTGCACTTATCATCATCCTGGTACTTGGCTTAGCTTCAACCCATCGAGCAGCATATTATACGCGAGTCAGATACGTGTCGGAGATTTTTTATGTCATCTATTGTTTTCGCGCGAGAGCAAGTCCATGCTCTACTGATTTCCTCTTCATAGTCTATGTGGCAATTATGTTGAACTGCAACACGAAGCATGTAGGGTATTCCTCTATATTCGTATTGTATTGAGAAAGTGTTGCACGTATTTATTTATGAAATTTGCATCATGACAGCTGCTGCTCTGCTGAATTAAAGCTGATGGTAACGTCGCTCGTCGTCGCTCGACGACACATGCGGTGCGGCGGTGGATGTTTTTGGTATGGACTTTACGCTATACATTTATATATGTATCTATTGTTGCTGCTGTTGCTGTCATCAACGTCGTCGTAATGTCAAAAGTCGGTTTTGTGATGGAACCTTAGCGCGTTGATATCTCCCATAAACACTCGTTTTTTTTAAACGTATAGTCGATGTAGCTTCTCATGCCGGCTTGATGTCAACGCAGGCTTACACAATCAGCGTATTATTCATCCCGCATGAATATCCGTAGATATATAGTATAAAATTCGAAATCTCGTACATGACGTTGCACAATCTAGATTATAAATTATAAGAGAGCAAGTTGCAATAAATTACTTGGAAACTTAAATCTATGTTAAATCTTTAGTTTTTGTTTTTCGACAGAGCGGTGGTGGCGTTCTCCGGGCGCACACTAATATCTCCCGTCCAATACGTTAGTCCGTCTATACCTGATACTTATGTGTTGTACATGAAATAGCACTAAAATTACTCTACTTCCCATGTCGTTGCGCTTATAGATGGATAGGAACAAACAAAGTTCATTCCGCGCAAAGACAGATTGGATCAGTGGGCATAATTAGAGGCCTACACGATGCTGGAGAAGAATTCAGACCAGCAGCAGCAACAATATAGTTACGTATAAATGTGTATAATAATCCTCGACATAACTACAACTAACTTCACAGAAGTGGTAACAGCTACGAGTATGTATATACCCTCGTGGGGGGTTGCGACAAAATAAGTGAAAGTCTTCTATGCTCGTAACTTGTTAACGTGATCAATTGAATCAATATAAAAAAGGTATAGAAGAACAGTGTTGCCAATATATTATTTGACATGGATCCTTCATTTTAATAAAGCGGAGTTTGCATCACACTGTCTCCAACTTATCTCAAATCTGTACAACTTTTCAGTATAACGGTTGCGAACACTATTCCTTGATCCTAATTTTACAATTTTCTTTACTCTTTTGTCAAATACAAATGGGTGATGGCCCCTACTACCTGTCAAATGCATTTCTGCTGACATTTACGGAAGTGACGGATATTGACCTCATAGATATTTTGTTACGGTGAGTTGATACATATTTATGTGCGATTGATAATAAGTATTAAGTTTAATTTTATCATGTTAATATTTTCAAGCTAAAGATCCTAAAACGAAAACACGAAACTTCAAATTAAAGCAATTTCAACATTATTCTGAAGAGGTGTTCTTACATGCTAGCAAAACTACTCCGTAAGCTTTTCCATCTATCCTATTCTTCTGGGTTCGTCCCGAGTAGTTAAAAAACTGCATTTTTTCAGCCAATCGCAAAACAAGGCGAATCTTCTTCTCCCGCAAATAATCGACCGATGGCACTAACGTCCCTTCTTTCTAAGGTCATGGAAACGCTGATTACAAAATATCTTGAGGAACAGAAGCTTCTTAATGACCGGCACGGCTTTCGTAGCAATAGGTCCACTGGTGATCTCATGGTTCATCTCACCGAGCAGTGAAACAAATCTTTACATCGTTTTGGAGAAAGTAAGATTATTGCACTTGATATTTCAAAGGCATTTGATTAAGTCTGGCAACTTGCTCTCTTATCGAAAATGCGTGCTTTTGGTTTTGACGAATCCCTTCTTCGTTGAATTTGAAATTTTCTTTCGAGCCGTTCAATACAAGTTGTTTTGGACGGATTCAAGTCTGAAATTCATAAAATAAATGCTGGTGTGCCCCTATGGCTCCGTTTTGTCTCCGATGATCTCCTGTCTGCTACTTCTATCCAATACATTATTTCGCTGATGATAGCACTCTTAGCTTTTACTATTCGATTTCAGACCCACAACCCTCCTCTTCGAATGTGGACCTGCAACGGAAAATATGTTAAATTACGACCTACACTGCATTATAAGGGGGAATAAGAAACGGTGTGGAATTTAATGCTTCGGAAACCTAATGCTTTCTTGTATCGTTAAAGCGAGATATATCCAATTTGCCACTATCTATGAGTGGCACTTGCATCAACAAAACTGAAAATCTCTACAACCACCTTTTGTGGAGCGATCACATACTTACTTACTTAGGTTCTCAGACCTGATAAGTCCGTTGGGAACCCCTTAAGGGGCATAGGGCCTCTACTACGCCTACGCGCCATCGTGTACGGTTTCTGGAGATGTGTTTCAGCTCCCTCCAACTTTTGCCTAGTGACGCTGAATCCGCCTCAACTGTCCTGCCCCATGTGCTTCTCGGTCGTCCAGCTCTTCTTCCTTCTCATGAGAGCGGATTCCACTGCATTGCTTGGCCTGCAATGCAGTCGTTACCTTTTCGAACGTATTTCCAATCCATTGCCACTTACGTCTTCATATTATAGATTCTATAGGTTCCTGACCTGTCCTTCTATGAAGGATCTCATTTGATATACGGTTTGGCCAGAAAATCCTTAGGATGTTACGAAGACATCTATTCACGAAGGCTTGCAGCTTTCTTGTTATGGCTGAAGTAACCTTCTAAGTGCTACACCTATAAAGAAGCACAGATTCGACATTTATGCGAAACAGTCGTAGCTTTGTTCTTAAGCTGATAAAGTTATTCCTCCAAATTTTTGACAGCATACCGAACGCCACTTTTGTTTTGCCGATGCGGCATTAATTTTCAGCCCCACAACTTCTCCTTCTCTCTCCACACTTGTTGTCATTTGGTGGAGATCCATGATCCTATAAGAGAGTAAGCAAACATTGTCCGCGTAATCCAAGTGCTTTAAATAGGATGTCAAAGTCCATTGGATCCCTCCGCTACCTGACAGAGCTGAGCGCAGTACATTGCTAATCACCAACATAAACAATATTGGCGACAGAATATTGCTCTGTCTGATTCCGCTTCGGATTTCAAAGTCATCTAACAACCTACCATCGTGCAGAACGTGACACTTGGATTCATCATATGCTGCTTTAATAATAGCAATTAGTTTTTCTGGGATGCCTCTCCTCCGCAAAGCTAACCATGATATACTCCCTGTTAACGCTATCAAAGGCCTTCTCGAAGTCGATGAACAGCAGGTGTAGTGGTGATCGATATTCAACGCTCTGTTTAATAATGATCCGCAGGGTGTTAATATGATCAATACAGGAGGATTCAGCGCGGAATCCTGCTTGTTCGGCATCGGCATCGAGTGTGGCCGCTAGGTGTTCTCTGATGCGTTCCAGTATAACTTTTGCTACTATTTTGGCAACGGCAGGTAGAACGCAAATTCCTCTCCAGTTTTCGCACTTTGTAAGATCTCCTTTTTTTGGTAGCTTGACGATAATTCCCTTCTTCCACTCATGGGGGAAGCTTTCGGTGGTCCAAGCTTCTTTTATGAGCGGATGAAGCAGTTCGCTTGATGACGTTGGCGCTGCTTGTAAAAGCTCTGCGGGAATTCCAAAAATGCCGCCAGATTTTTAGGTTTTTTGAGAAGATGCAAGAGATTTGTCTTTCCGTCTGATCTGGCTACAATCTACAAAACCTATATACGCCCGAAACTTGAATATAACTCTCATCTCTGGGCTGGTGCTCCAGTAACTTATTTAAGCCTCTTGGACAGTATTCAAAGAAGAGCTTTTAAAATGATTGGTGAAATAAACATAATTAATTCGATTACGTCATTCGAACATCGTCGTGAAGTTTCTTGTTTTAACCTTTTTTACCGTTATTTTAACGGACTATGCTCTAGTGAAATAGCCAGTTGCATTCCTCCTCTTAAACAATTTAACCGAAATACCCGCACTTCTAGAAATGCCCATCAGTTTACCCTTGAGCCCAACTTCGGCCGTACTATGAAGTACAGAGATACATTTTTTTAGCCGTACTACGCGAGTGTAGAATGTTTTGCCACGCTACGTATATCTCTCCCTATCATTGCACTGCTCAGGAATTCAAAATCAATGTACACCGACACCTCCTATCCAACCCTTCCCTCTTTTCCTAATGCTTACACTGTGTCTTTGGCATATTAAAGGTGTACAAAACCCTATAGCGAACACTAAGCTAATTAAAAAAAAAAAAAAAACGGATTTGACGGACAAACAGTTTTTAGTTTAAATATTTGTTCCAACAGAAATCTCAAGTCTGCTCAAGCTCACAACTGATATACCGTAGTAGAAAAATATTATTGGTCTTTAATTAAATAACGCGATAAAATTTAAGGCAATGACCTTTTCAATATTTAAAATACGATTCTCTTAACTTTGACGGAAGTGACGGATAGTGATTCCATGGGATATTCGTTTTATCTTGCGGTTAATTGTTCTTTGTGATCATTATGGCGTTTAATTGTGTCATCATAATTCTTTGCAACAGATTTGACGGACAAACAAATTCCAATACTTGCTCCTTCGAGTTGCATACAAGTTGAGCTTCTTTTAGAAAAATAAGTTTTTAATTTAATGTGACGTGAACGTGTAGGTAATAAACGTCAAAGAAACGCATGCGATGGAGAAATTTTAAACCGTTACAAAATAATTATTTACATCTGGCATCACTGATGGCTATAAACGATTCAACTTATAACTCTTGAGATCTGGCGCGCTGGAAGTACACAAACATACCTACCTATTCCTACCTACCTTCAATTGCAATATACTAACTATCATGATCTGCTCTAGTTATGTCAGAGAGAAGCTAGGTTACGGGTTTATTTTTTAATCCCAGCACAAGTGAGAGGTTTTAGACTTCGAAGCGAACTGTTTTGACAGGTCCACATTTTTTATATACTTACATTTTTACACACAAAAAGCCTAAAACCTCCAGCGCAAATGAAAAACTAAATCTATGCTATGATGTGAAGGCGTTATACACCTTGCTAAGCTAGTTAACGGCTGTTGGCGTGAGCGTTTGTTAAGACAAAAAACATATGTTCCGAAGTGATAGTGACTATGTGGTGGCTTAGAGGCTCATACAGCCAAGCAGCTTCGATTAAGATCATTCCTTAGCATCGGAGCGTAAAGCTAGTGGCGTTTTGGTCTTTGGTCGATGGTTGTTGTTGTTGTTGATGTTGGTCACTGGTCGCTGCGCTGGCTGCATGGTATAGATCGTTTTGTTTGTTGGTGGTTTGGTGTAGTTGATACTCTAAAAAGCTGAATTTATATGTCCGAGTAATTAGCAAATGCTATTGGCTTTAACAAATGATTTAAGTGTTTCGCCGGAGTGGTTTTATATGCGCGCAGTCATTTACACTCTTAAAATGCTGGTTCTTGGCGATGCGGTCTTAAAGGAATTTTCATGTTCATGCTATGCCACAATATAACGAAAAATGAAAATTGAAATTACTTTACGAGTATAAAGTTAAGAGTAATTACAGTTTTATTTGCAATCAGTCAGTTTTATACTGGACTTGCAGTCGCATAGAGATGGAGAGAAATGTAACTTTGCTGGTTTTTTTCTTTTTCTTTTTTTAGGGAAATGTGAATAGTTTTTTAAAAATTGTAACGATTTATTTAATCTGTCTGTTCCGGCATCAACTGTATGTGTTGTGCATTTAAATAGTTAAAGGCTTTATTTATATGAGTGAATAAATAATTGCATTGCTATAGGGTAGTTAATTTAATTTGTCTATAAAATCGTGTCGAGTAGGAATTTTTATACTGCTTTTATTTGAAATTGAAAATTGGATAAAATAAGAAGTGCTCAACATGTTGAGACGAAATATTTGTGGTGGTTTAATGGATATTAAACGGATATTTATATTGTTATGAGATTTTTTGATGTCCATTTTACGTAAATTTTATTGGTAAAAATGTCAATTGCCAGTCCATAATTTGGAGTTTCTAGATAACTATAATTATTTACGTCAATTCGATTTTTCTCAAAATTTTTCCTAATGTTGAAAACAATATTTCTTATAAGTTAAAATTAGTAAGAAGCCATAATCTCAAATTTTTGAAAAGATATTTGAGTCGAAAATCACTTTGACCAACTTTTGTTAAATTTTTTTTTTCGGTTTTTAATTTTTTGTACAAAAACTGTCAATTCTATTTTCTTCAAAATTTTACTGAATGTTGAAAACAATATTTTTTGAACGATAAAAGAAGTTTAAAGCCAATATCTCAAAGTCTTGAAAAGATATTGGAGTCAAAAATCAATTTTTACCAACTTTTATTAATTTTTTTTTAGGTTTTTATTTTTTGTAAGAAAATTGTCAATTCGATTTTTCTCAAGATTGTTCCTAATGTTGAAAACAATATTTTTTATAAGTTAAAATTAGTTGGAAGCCATAATCTCAAATTTTTGAAAAGATATTGAGTCGAAAACCAATTTTTACCAACTTTTGTTAAATTTTTTTTCAGTTTTTAATTTTTTGTAAAAAAACTGTAAATTCGATTTTTCTTAAAATTTTACTGAGTTTTTGAAAGATAAAAGTAGTTTAAAGCCAATATCTCAAAGTCTTGAAAAGATATTGGAGTCAAAATCTATTTGACCAACTTTTGTTAATTTTTTTTTAGGTTTTTATTTTTTGTAAGAAAACTTTCAATTCGATTTTTCTCAAAATTGTTCCTAATGTTGAAAACAATATTTCTTATAAGTTAAAATTAGTTGGAAGCCATAATCTCAAATTTTTGAAAAGATATTGAGTCGAAAACCAATTTTTATCAACTTTTGTTAAATTTTTTTTAAGTTTTTATTTCTTGTAAAAAAGCTGCCAATTCAATTTTTTTTAATTTTACTGAATATTGATAAAAATATTTTTTAAGAGATAAAAGTAGTCTAAATCCAATATACCAAAGTTTTGAAAAGATACTTGAGTCAAAATCAATTTTTACAATTTTTTATTAATTTTCTTATTTAGGTTTTTATTTTTTGTAAAAAAATTGTCTATTCGATTTTTCTCAAAATTTCTCAGAATGTTGAAAACAATATTTTATAAAAGATAAAAGTAGTTTAAAGCCTATATCTCAAGGGTTTGAAAAGATATTTGAGTCGAAATCAAATTTTACCATTTTTTATTAATTTTTATGTTTAGGTTTCTATTTTTTATAAAAAAACTGTCAGTTTGATTTTTTTTCAAAATTTTAGCGAATGTTGAAAACAATATTTCTTATAAGTTAAAATGGGTTAGAAGCCATTATCTCTAATTTTTGAAAAGACATTTGAGTCGAAAATCAATTTTTAATAACTTTTGTTAATTTGTTTACGGTTTTTAATTTTTTGTAAAAAAACTGTCAATTCGATTTTTTTCAAAATTTAACTGAATGTTAAAAACAATATTTTTTGAAAGATAAAAGTAGTTTAAAGCCAATATCTCAAAGCTTTGAAAAGATATTTGAGTCGAAATTCAATTTTAACCAACTTTGAGTAATGTTTTTTTTAGGTTTTTATTTTTTATAAAAAAAATGTCTAGCTATTAGATTTTTCTCAAAATTTTATCTGATGTCAAAAACATTATTCTTCGTTGCACAAAATTGTTTTGGAGATGAAATCATATTTTAGTCGTGAAATTTTCGAGGTGACAAATTTTTTTTTTCCTTTTTTTTCGATTTATAAAAAAACCGTTAATTGAATTTTTTTCCAAAAATATAATTGTTTTGTATCACGTTACAATATATAATATAAAATTTAATTCAAGTCTCTAGCGTCATTGGTTCATGAGATATTAAGGTTCAACCAGAATGTTCACCTTTTTTTAAACTGCTATGGTAAAAAAACCACCCACGAAATTTTCTTGAGAGCCATTTCTGCATCTTTCTGCCTTAGTATCTGTATAACAAAATGTATTTAAAGTCGATATCTCCACTGGTTCTTGAGCTACGGACCTTTAAAACCTTTTATTTCGATTCTTGGGACCTTGAAACGTCGAGAAATGTCAAAATTTTCAATTTGACATATCAGACCCATTACAATAACTTCCTATGGGAAGTTAATATTTCACACTTGGATCCCATTTAACATTTAACATTTAGTTGATTATGGTTGGTAAGAAACAAGGTTTTCTTTTTCTACTGAAAAAGATGGCTTGTAGTTTGTCAGCATTCAGTTTTATTTTCTATTTAGTATAGTAATTAATCATCAATTCTATCGCATTTTTCAAATTTGTCTCAATGGTAAGACTTAATTCATGCGTTGAAAGGATGCCTGTATCATCCGCAAATATTACTATCTGACAACCTGGTAATCTAGGAATATCAGAAGTATAAATATTGTACATTAAAAGACCTAGTATTGATCCTTGCGGGACACCATAGTTGACTTGGTAACAGTTAGACGAACAGTTGTTGGTGAAAACACTAAAGTAACGATTGGACAAAAAACTTTGGATAATTTTTAAAAAATACGAAGGAAACATGAAATATTCCATGGTGCCAAACTGAGTCAAATGCCTTTTCTAAATCAAGTAGAATAAGCCCAGTCGATTTGCCAAGGGATCAATTTTTTTTAAATACCTGTTGAGTAGTACCTGTGATGCGCTCTGAACTAAGCAACTTACTGGTCGTTAGCTTGTTGGGAGTTTTTACTGTTTTAGAGGTTTAGGAATCAGTATTACCTTTGCACCTGCTTTTATTAGTTTTTTAAGATATATGTTTTTATGTTATGTAGTCTATCAGATTTTTTTACTTTTAAGTTTGAAACGATGTATTTAACATCCTCCCTGGATATAAACTGATTCCTAGTAGTTTCAGTGATTTGTGAGTCAATTGTATTTGCTGTTTCACTTACTAGCATTTTAGTACGATTATCACTCAGGTGTTGAGATACACAATGATTTTTCAGAATGGATGTTGCAAGTACATTGGCTTTATCTGAATTTTGTTAAGAAACTTCATCATTATTTTGAAGGATAGGTATTTGTCTGTTTGTATTTTTGATAATTTTGGCTATTTTCCAAAAACGTTTATTATTCTTTTCCAACTTACTAAGTTTATCATTGCAGTTTTTATTTTGAAATGTACTTATTTCCTCCCCAATCTTTTTGCTATGAAATTTAACTTCATTGTGGTACTCTTTTGGAATTGTCTTTTAAAAGAATTTCTTATACGAATATAAGCTAAAATATAATCCGGTATTTTAATGACAAATGGTTTATTTCTTTTTGGTACACATGTCTGCACTGCTTCCAGAACTTGGTTTGAAAAAAAGTCGACATAAATATCAACATCTTCTTTTGAAGATTTTCCATTTAAATCAATTGGATTTGGCCTAAACTTGGACCTAATATCTTATCTGAAAGGAAAAATTCAAAAAAAAAGTACGTATACGCCTGAGTGTACTATATTTGATTTTCTTTTTATTTAGATTTTATTTTATTGTTTGAATTTCGGTGAAAAAGCTTTTGAATGCAATTATTTTGAATAAATAAGTGAACGAAATTTAGAAATGCAAATTATGTAGGTTGTGTTAAAATAACGGTTTGAAAAAGTTTCAAGACGTAAGACTTAATTAAAATGAATTAACATTATTTTTAAAAATTACAATTTTCAATTTAGCAACTATTGCAATTATTTCATGTGTCAACAAAGATTTTTTACAGTGACTAGGTCTATAAAATTTTTGTTGTTAAGTCGGACAACCTTCAAATCTCAGTGCATGTTCTCTTTTTAATTGAACCAATTAATATAACATAATTATCTATTTAAATTAAGAAAATGATTGATACGTTTACACTGTATCAACTTTTTCAAGAATCTAGTAGAGTTTTAGATTCATGTACAATTCTAAATGAACTAAACTTCAAGACGACCATAAATTTGAGTCATGATTAAATGTAACAAAAAACTTGTTTAAAAATAACCTGCTCTAATCCCACATCTACCTTTAGTTTAGTTTAATTGCCTAACCAATCTAATTCACATAACTCTAAAATAGTATTTTCTACCCTTAGGCCTTAAAGACCTCTTCCTACAACTTTAATAATTATGCACCACGACTCCAAAGTATACCTATTACTATATACAAACAAGAAGATCATTAAAAATTCAATCGGCTTCCGAGAAGAAAAAAAAAATTCTATTCCCATAAACATTTTCTTCTTAAATTTTTTTAAAGCCAATGTGGACTTTTTATTTAATCCAAAATGATTGATGTCTAGCAATAAACGAGGTAACACTTTCATGACAAACATAAAGTGAAAAAAAAAATAACTTTGTCACGTATTTTTCTTTGTTGTTTAACTTCTCTAAGAAAATTTTCGAACAAAGTTGAAAATAATTTTAAAATGCATCTAAAAATAAACCAAGACCAAAGATACAATTTTCCATAAGTTCTTAGTGTTGATCTTAATGTATGCAGGGGCAGGCTAAATGCAATATCCAGTTTATATTGGTCTTGTTTCGATTGATTTATTGCATTTTATTGGTATTTTTTTAAAGGGTTTTTCTTTGTTTTTTTTTTTTTTTGGGAAATTATCTTAATCCAGAACTCACATCATAAGCTTTTACACGATTTACCTCAAATTAAGCCGAAAATAATAAAACACTTAAAACAAACCTGATCATAGTTTGACAGAATCAGTACAACGAGTTTATTGGCTGCCAATATGGTGCTATAAATCAGTCAGATACAAGAGTTTGTATCTTGTTTAATAGTTTTATGTCTTAGCATATTTTTAGACAAATTGGCCACAGCTGCTGCTGATTGTGTCTATACCAACTCTGCGGCTGCTGAAAGCCTTTAGTTGGTCCAACGTGTCATTTATATAAACTAGTGTAAGTGTAATTAAAAATCACACTTTAAGCCAACTTTTATGTCTTATATTGGCTATGTCCGCCACACCCTGGTGTCCACAGCATAACTCAGGAAAACCAGTTAAACAAAACGTACCTATATCTTATCTAATTGGTATACATTAGATACATTCAATTTTAGTTTTTTTTTCTTTTTCTTCGATAAAAACAAAATCCATTCTGACACATTAGACAAATCTTTATTCCAACTTAACTAAAAAACCAAAAAGAAAAAATCTGAAAAAAAAATATCTTAAGTGCGGCTCCAATTAATCGGTGTTTTTATATGCAAATCCATTGACCTCCATTAGACGCAGATACTTATTGTATCCGTAATTTTCATCAACAACAAAAAAAAGGAAAAAAAAAATCACATTTAATTTTCTCTTTAACGCAACCATTTCCGTTGGAATAATAATTACTTCAAACAAGTCTTGATTCTTAAGAAGAAGTGAAAAGAAGTTTCTTTTATTTGACACTTAATAGCTCTCGCATTGATGATTCGACTCAATCTTAAACTCATCAAAATGACAAAAGCTTTTGATGGACCGCTTTTGCTTTGATGACAGAAAGTTTTATTTCTTAAATATATTTTATAGTTTAATTCAAAATTTTAAACAATAAAAAAATCTATGACAGGGCTTTGTGTGATGTGATGACTTTGACGATGATAGAAATGATAGAAAGTGTGGGATTCGTATCTACGTTTTCCACTGCATTGCTATGAATAAAATAAAATACAATCACACCTTCATAATTTGAGAGTATATATGCGTAAGTGTGAAATTTTTAATTTAACAATGGTTATTAGATTTGCTTGAGGAACTTAAGAATACTACATATATGTCCTTAGCATAACGAAATTGAGCGATAACATTCGAAGATGAGATAAAAGCGCCAAGCCCTAAAAATTCAAGGCTTTATGAGTTTCCACTTCATTAAAGACATTTGATATTAGTTAAAAATATGAATAAAGTCTGAGGCCAAGTGGGGGTGTTGAATTTGATTTGTTGTATGATTTAACTGAATAAGAAAGTCTTGTTACAAATTTGAAAAAAATATTTTTTTAAATCTTAATCTAAGACCAATTTAAATTTAATTATTAAATTTCAAACAAACTCTGATTTCAAAGTTTTGCAAATTTTTTATATCTTACTTTTATGTCAAAAATTAACTGGATTTTCTTAAAATTTTATGAAAAGATATATTAAATTATAGAAAAAAGAATTTGACATTGATTATTATCTAATTTTAAAAGAAATGCATAAAGGACTGGAAGCCTAACACACTTTTATTTATAAATATTAAAGATTAAAACTGTTATATATTGCAAAATTCGCATTCGTAAAAAAATTCGAACTCGAGATTTTAATCAAACATGACATTATAATGGTAGAGAAGTCGAAAAAAGTTCCGTAGATTAGTCGATTGACTTCAAATTTGAATTATTTCAAAAACAAACCGAAAGATTTTTAAAATTGTTTCGTTAAAATATTTTCTCTTAATTTGCCTCGTTTCGATAAAAAAAAAGGCTGGATGTAACCCACACTAATAACTTGCCATCCCATCTGCCGATTGGTCTTGCTTAAAAAATCGTATGTTTTCGTGTTTTGTCAGTTGAATTATTCTAAAAAAACTGGAAATTACCAACAATATTTTGCATCATATGCAAATAGTATAATTTCAAAGTCTTTTTTGTTAACGAGATTTTTAGTCGAAACCCAATTTTTAACAATTTTAGTAGCATTTATTAAAAGTTTTTATTTCTAATATAAACAAATACAAAATGGATGAATGAAATTAATTTGAAGTCAATGTTTCCTTTTATTCACCAGATATCGAGAACTGAACATCAATTTTTAACAATTTTGCGTACTATTTTTTACAGAATTTATGAAAAAACAGACTGTTAGATTTTTATAAAAAAAAAATTACTAATATTTAATTACTAATATTTTTTATAAAATAAAATTAATTTGAAGCCTATATCTCAAAGCTTTGAAAAGACATTTGAGTCAAAAATCAATTTTTACTAACTTTTATTAATTTTTTTTTAGGTTTTTATTTTTTGTAAAAAAACTGTAAATTCGATTTTTCTCAAAATTTTAGCAAATGTTGAAAACAACAATTTCTTATAAGAAAAAATAAGTTGGAAGCCATAATCTCAAATTTTTGAGAAGATATTTGAGTCAAAAATAAATTTTTACCAACTGTGAGTAATATTTTTTTTTTAGGTTTTTATTTTTTATAATAAAAACTGTCAATTAGATTTTCCTCCAAATTTTATCAGATGTAAAAAACGTTATTCTTTGTTGCACGAAATTATTTTGAAGAAAAAGTCATTTTTATTCTTAAAATTTTCGAGGAGACAAATATTTTTTTTCATTTTTTTATATTTATTAAAAAAAAACGTTAAGTGGATGTATTTCCAAAAATATATTTGTTTGGTATCACGTTACAATATATAATATAAAATTTAATTCAATTCTCTGGCGTCATTGGTTCATGAGACATTTAGGTTTAACCAAAATGTTCACCTTTTTTTTAAACTGCTATGGTAAAAAAACCACCCACGCAATTTTCTTGAGAGCCCTTTCTGCATCTTTCTGCCTTGTTATCTGTATAACAAAATTTATTTGAAGTTGATATCTCTTCTGGTTCTTGAGCTATGGACGACGAAAAAAACGTCGCGAACGTACAAACATACGGACATACAGACATACGGACGTACGGACGTACGAACGTACAAACGTACAAACGTACGTACACACGCACGCACGGACATCTTTCTAAAAATCTTTTATTTCGACTCTAGGGACCTTGAAACGTAGAGAAATGTCAAAATTTTCAATTCGACAAATCGGACCCTTTACAATAACTTCCTATGGGAAGTTAAAAATAAATAAAATAATATTTATTTTGTTTGTTTTATTGGCTTTAATAAGTTTGAAATGGTACAAAATCAACCTGACAATTACTGGTTTCTTCAGTTTCAGTTTCAGTTAAATCGATATCCTTTTTTAGGAATTTGAAATGCAAAACGTATATTAAAAACTTCTAAACAACTGCATACTAAAATATTTTTAAACTAAAACCGGAGAGTTTAATATATACAAAATTAGTTTAAAAAAAACTGATCTAAAGATTTCCAAATAAAAACTTTTAAAAATTAAGGTTACTATGAGAAATCAAAAAGCAGACAATATAATAAAAATTGCATATTTCATCAATTGTTTTAGCTGAATATTTTTGTGCAGATAAATGGTAGGTACCTACTTTACATACAATTTTTCCCAAGTTTTTTTTTCAAACCTTAAGACCAGTTTCGAGACAAGATGTGTTTGACAACAAACCTGTGTTCGTTTTTTTTATGTATAAATAATTCTTCAAAACCATTCTTAAGTACAGAATTTTTAAAATTAACTTTTTGTAGCTTTAACAAAATATTTTAAAATCATTGACAAAAATATGAATCAACACTGCATCAATAAATGTATTTTTCTGTTCTTAAGATTTATTTATAAAAAACGTAGAACTGATTCTCATAAATGCGGAACAGTATTAAAAAATACAGTTTTTCGTTCATAATGCAGTTTTATGCATAGTATATTATAAATTTACAAAATTTAATCAAAATTAAATACATTATAATCAAACAGTTTTTCTGCCCCCTCCCATTTAAAACAATTGATTTCTTTTGTATGTGCAAAACAATTGATTTAAGATTGAAGGAAATTTGCATGACAAAGTTTAAATTAAATATCAAAAGAAAAAAAAATATGGTTTTCATAATATGCAAATTCTTCACCTTTATCAGTCAGTCAGTTAATTCCATTTCCCATATATTCCCACCCGTTAAGATTTACAAACATAATTAATTTATAGTCAGAAAGAAAGTATTGAATTAAAAAAAAAGAAAATAAATATCTTAATACATAAATAAATAATACCTATACACCTGTTATGATGGGTAGTTAATGGGATTAACACCAATTTGAAATAGGTTTGCTAATTTCATATAATTAAACATAATCTTGAATTTTAATGAGATTTATTTATCATCGTGCTTGTTTGATTAGAATTTATTTGATTTTAATTTTTTTTTCTAATAAGGCTCGTTACTATAACAAAATATGTTTAGATATTTATAATCAAGACAGATTAAAGATATGTCAATTATTAAAAACAATTTATAAAATATACGTAGGAAGAATAATAAACAAACCAAAAAACAGTATCTGGATAGCTTCAACTAAGCTTTGAATGAGCAAGTCGTTTAATTCTTATTCAGTATAACCGTAATGAAAGATTTTTTTTGTTTCTAAAGATAGTTAAAAGCAGAGCTATTAAAACACTCATTTAAGGGAATATAAAGCTATAAAATACATTGTTTTGTTTATACAGCATTTTGTATACAGCATTCTAAGTTTATAGTTTTTTGAAATGCCTACAGCATTTGACCATATACAGAATTCTGAAAAGGAGAATTTTGGACCCGCTCCTTTTTTTTTAGATTATTTACGGAATTTTGATCAACCAGAATATTGAAACAAAAAAATGTTTCGTACTGAATTTTGAGCATGCAACACTTTGCTTCTACAAAATTTTGTAATACAGAATTTCGAAATTCAGTAATATGATTCCTACAGTATTTAGAACCAAACCCTATATTATTTATCATAATTCAATAAGATTTTTTAAGTTATTGTTTTTTTTTCGAAATTGGCCAACAATTACAAAATTATTGGAACGTAAGAGCAAATGTTAAGTGTAACGCAATGCATTATCAAAAACCACGCGAAGTTCTCAAGGTGATACTGAATCCTCAAAAAGTTACCGTTTGGTGTGGATTTTGGGCCGGTGGGCGGCGTAATTGGTCCGCCAACCGTCAACAGCGAGCGCTACATAGCTATGATAACTAAGAATTTCGAATGGCCCAAATTGAACCATATGGACCTAGACTACATGTGGTTCCAGCAGGACGGCGCGGCGGTGCTACGTGCCAAACAGCAAACACCACGATTGACATTTTGCATGAACGATTTGAGGGTCTATGAAAATAAACCACAATAGACCGATGCCCCAAAGGTGACCATAACACAGGCCATCGCTCGCTCCAATTTAGCCTGATTTATGCGGAAGAGTCATTGAAAATTGAACCACTCGGGTCCGTGCCACCGTAAGAAGCCGAAGCGGGCATTTAAATGATGTCATATTCCACACTTAATGGCATACATGCGCCTTTCAAAAAAAAATAATTGTATTAATACCTCATACACAACAGCTTGTTTTATTCCATTTCAACATCTAACAAAAAAAAAACAGATCTAAAATCAATTTTTGTTGACATCAATTTCTTCTTCCATTAAAAACTGAGCCATTACTACAAAACAATAACCATCAAAATTTTGACGAATAGCGTTCATCAACTGAAAATCATCGGATGAATGTACTTTTGATCTTATTAATAATGAAATTGTATGAACAAAAATTTTGCCAGATGAACCGTTCTTCAATATAAAGAATCTTCTTTCATCAACTTTTTAACCACTAAATCCATACGAATTTGCATCATAGTGACAAATGCAAGCATCATAGTAATGAACGATTTCTTCACATTTATGAAGTTCGTCATAGTGATGAAATCAATCATCATAATTATGACTCACATTAAGTTTATCATTTTAACAAACGAATTCGTCACATTTATAAAATTGGGGAGTAATCACAATACTTGTAGATTATTTTATCACATGAAGCTTCACGACATTGACGAATGCTTATGGTTTTTTTTAACATTCAATATATTGATGAAGTCAATTATCAAATTTATGAAGGATTCATCATATATATGAATCATTTTTTAACAATTAGTTCATGATATTGATAATTTAAGTATTCTAGTGTAGAATTTTGAAAAAATCAAACTTTTTTTTTCATATTTCCAAAGTTTAGACATTCAGGAATATGCGTTTAAAAGGATTTTTTAATATTCCTATTATTTCACAAGTTAATTGAAGGTCATAGAAACTGGTTTTGAAGGTCATAGAAACTCGGAAGGTCGAGCGCTCGGAATTCCGGGCTTCAGAGACGTCAAAGGAAGGTAGAACTGCTCGTCTTCATCAGAGAACATCGAATCAGTATTTTGAAGTAGAGGAAGGATTTTTATATGGATTAAAAATATGTACGTATTCTGTATCATTCTATAAGTAAAATTGACGAAAACTTGTCTCAAAACTCTGGACGCATTTTTCTCGAAACTACTTTTTTCGAGCTGGCGCGCGGTAAGGATATATAGAGTTCTAATAGACCGATTTACTTCAAATTCGGAGAGGATGTTCTTTATACATCTCTTTATCGTGTGGTCCTTGCCCAAAAATATAACTTCTCATTTAGTATTTTTAAAAAATTCTGAATTGTTGAAAAATATGCAACAAGACCATTTTTTTTTCAAACTGCTGCCATTTTGTTAAAAAGTTTTTTTTTTAACTTATCCAAGGGTCAAACGATAGCGACATCTATAATAATTAAGAATCCGTCTGGTTTTTGTTTTTCAGATCACCAGGAGGGTTGGTAGGATGCACGCAAGACACCCTCTTTTATTTAGACCCCCCACTTTTACTGCTTGTAACATTGTTAATTTTAATTTTTTTTTATTCATTTTTTTATGTAAGAACAACAAATCAATAAACAAATGATAAAAAATGTATCGTTAAAATATTTGTTGTTTCCTTTATACAACGCTTCAAAAACCAGGCGAAATTCATGTCTCCACACTAGAATACCCCCTTAATTATTTATATTAGCAAATTCGATTATCATATTAATATATTCTATCAAATTTAGGAACGAGCTCATTATATTTGTCAATGTTTTCTTCACATTCGTTATATCGTTATCATCATATTCATGAATAATTCAATCGCATATACGTATGATTTTTTAAAAATTAGTTCATTATATTGATGAATACATTCACCATATTAATGTAAAACTTCTATAAATTTAGATCATCATATTATTAAACGTATTCATCATATTTATGAATAGTTTAATAAAATTAATTTCATCAAAGTATGTTTCTAATTTAATCATCATATTGATGAGTTCCATCATAAAAATGAAGAATTTAGTTATCATATTGAAGTAATCATCCTTTTGATGAATGTGATCATCAATATTATTAATTTAATCATAATATTATTAAAGTTTTGTTTCCATCATATTGATGAATAATTTATCAAATTGAAAATTCGTACTCGTATTGATAAATGAATTTATCGATGTTTTAAGAAAAAGTTTTTAAAAACGTTCACTATATTAATGTTTGCTATAGTCAATATGATGAACATTTAAGGCGATATTTTTTTTAAACATATTGATAAAACAAATTTATGAATGATGTACAATTTATCAAATCAATAAAAACTTTCATCATATTGATGAACTGTTGTTCGTCTCATATATGAAAAGTTTCACTGAACTAAGATGACGATTTTTACATCATATTGACGACGTTTCTCATCAATATTACCCACAGATTTGGTTCAGTGCAAAAATCATTTTTCTATCCCTCATTATATAAGAGACTTTAACTAACCACAACTTATGACATAAACTAATTTTATGACATCGCCTTATTTTACATAGGTTCTACAAAATACTCAAAGTTTAAAAATTCAATTGAAAAAGTATTTTTCTTACGTAAAAAAAACTCATTGGTCTTAAGGTTAAACTCAATAAAATGATACTGAAATAATGTCCAATCGAAAAATTTAACCTTCTAAAGGACATTCATTTTGTAAACGGCAATATAGTTCACTGTGTCTAATACGCTCTTTTATAATTTAAATTTTATTTATCATAATAATTATGTTCTAAACCTAAATAAAGGACGCAAGTTTTTTTGCTGGTAAAAGTTCAGTCTGGATATTAACTCGCAGGCAGCTTACGTAGAAATCAATCTCTTAGCTGTTATTCGCTTCAAGTGTCCTATACATATTCAAAACATTACGGCCTAAAGCAACATAACACAACTATTTCAGCCTTGAAGAAAAAGATGTATTTCAGTTTTACTTTCTAAATTCAATAAAATAAAATAATGTAGTTATAATAGCAGCATTTTAAATTTTTGTAGCCCTATTAAAATCATCTCTGAATTAAAACAGACATCACTTTAAAAATATGCCCACCTATAGCAGCCTGGTCTCAAACCTACGTGAAGATAAACAAAAAATACTAATATTATAATTTGTACTAATTCCCTTCTAACTTTCAAAATATTAACCTATTAAACTCCACCCTGCAATTATTTAAGTTTTTTTTCCATAATTTGTATTTAAACGATAAAACACAGTAAAGGCCCCAAAGGCGTTCAATTTATCGATCTCCTATTGTTGTCTGCCATTTAAGTTTGCTATACCACACAAAGGGTCAAACTCACAACAAATTTATCTAACCTCTATTTTATACTATCTATGACTCTATGACTTGAGAGTTGAAACTTAAACAATGTACCTTTAAAGTTGCCACAATATATGACTCCTATAAAACAATTACAGCATCTTCTTCACAGAGTAGTGTTGGTATTTTTGTTTTGGTTTTGGCCAACTTAGGTACCTACTCGTACTTGTATTCCACAAAAGTTATTTAATAGAATGACACAACCACTTTTTTTGACTTTGAAGCTTTGAAAAATAAGTTAACCGGGTCTCGATGAAAAAAAGACTTCATCAATGTCATCCCACTACTAAAGCGACGAAGACTAAGACGACGGCGACCATTAACCACCTTGTGTGTGGCCATTCTATCGCCATCGCATTCACCATTGCCGTTTATTTTTATTCCGTTCCCAGAGTTTGGTTTGGTTGGAACTTATTTTTTTTGTTTTTGATTGTTCGCTGTCTTTTGTGGAGCCCCTAAAAAATATTCTCGTTTAGGCCGACAAAATAATTGTTTGAACTCGAACTCATTTGAATCGTTCACTCTCGATGGCGGGCGATGGCAATGGTGATGCCGCCGCCGCCGCGCCGGTGAGGTGTGTGTTTTGTGTGTGAGATGTCAAGTGCCATTGTAACGTACAATTAATTTGACAACCACAAGATGACTTGAAGGACTTTGTCGCTGAGCAGTTTTGTCATTATTCAACATCACCATCATCAACGCCATCAAAATATCTCTCAGTCAGCCCAGCGAGTGTATAAAAGTGAAGCGTTGAGTTGAAAAAAAAAATAAGTGACGACAGAGTGTTGAAAACGGCCAACGCAGTTTATCCTCATCCACACCACCGCCGCCGTCACGGACCGAACCGTCATCAGACGACAGGGACAGGGAAAATGATTAAGTGAAAATCTAATGAAGTGACGGCAAAGATCTCCCCGAAGTTGGGTCACATAAAATGATTGGGGATGGGGTACGCGCAGAGGAAGCATTACTATATTAAAAAAGTAAAAACGCCAAAATGAAAATCTTTATGGAAATCAAGACTGGCTGAGCAGAGAGCACTCGCAACGGAAAACCAAATGAAATAAAACGACGACCGACGACGACGCGATGTCACTACATCAATTTCAATAAACCTTCTCTAGCGTATAAGTCATATCTATCTTTAATGGATGTCGATGTAAGAAGATGTACATATATGTAGGTACCTTAGCTCTATGTGGGTACTTGAGTCTTGAGAATCTTGTTGAAGTGGTTTTTGGGGGCATCACCAGTCTAATAATCGTTCTTCCCTTCTCTTCCACCATCAAACATCATATACTTGCTTTCCATCATAAAACATACGAGTATGAAATGAATGCCCCAGTGCACAGCAAATATATCTTCTATCTAGGAATTGCGTAATTCTCCGTTGATGCTTTTTTGGGGTTTTCCTCTGATCGTCTCTGTTTTTACGACTCAACGCTCAAGATCTTCGATAGATATAGAAGAAGTTGAGGGTGATTGCTGCTTAAATTCACGAATGACTATAAAAGCAACGCATGTGGTTTTTAAAATATGGTAGATATTGTACATAGCAATTATATTGTAGTTATTTAATTTTTCTTAAATTAAAAAGAATTAAGGAATATGGAAAAATGTAATAAAAACTTTAATGTTGTTTGTTTCCTAATAAGAATCGGTTTAAGTGCCTTCAATTTCATAAATGATTTGAGAAGTTGTTTTTAATTCAATAGAAATTTATTTTTTGACGAAAAATTTGTTATTAAAATTTCAAGTATGGTTATAGCCGAAATATTCGAAGACATTATCTTTAAACATTTGTGTAAGGTAACCTTTAAGTATTTGTTAAAAACGGGGGCGCCATAGAACAATGGCTTTTATAGTCCTAAGCTACAAAAATGTATTTCTTTTTAAATATTTATTTTAAGAAACAAATTAAAATTGATTGCGTTGATCCAAGAAAGTTTAGAGCAAAGTGGGGTATTTTAAAAGTAAAATTCTGGACTGGAATTCGACATCTGTCAAACTAAGTTGTTTAACCAATTTGTTTCAGTTGAGTCTGACACTTACGAAAATGGATAGCTTAACTATCGCAGAACCCATACACAAATTGTTAAAACCTACTACAAAAATGATGATTCTGCCATAGCCACACATCGTACTTCAAGAGGAGATTATGGTTTACATAATCGTTAAACTACGCAAGCAATTGGAAAAATTGTAAAGAAGTTTGAAAACACTGGATTGGATAGATAGATAGATACAGATTTTATTGAAATAAATTAAAATTTACATTATACACCAAAAATGTTTACAAAAATCATTATAGCATGGCGATTGCCGTTTGCCATATTGACAACAAAACACAATGAATGTAAAAAGCCCTCAATATAATTTTTTTTCAATTATAAAAAAGGTATTTATAATTTTTAATCAATATAAAGTTCATGATAGATCAAAAATAATTTACAAAAGAGTGAATAGAAACACAATCAGAAATCTTCGATCATTATAGCAGTTCTATATCTAAGCGCAGTTTTCAAAAAATTCATAAAGTTTGACAACATTAATTTCATTCAATAAACTTATCACTCTTGATCTTCCGATAAAAAGTCTTTTCTGAATACATTCCTTCTGATTTCTCTGCGAATGGGGCATTTTCCCAAGAAGTGGACACTTGGACAGTATCCTCTCTTTCTGATAGGTTGCACATATTACACTCTAGGGGTAACTCAGGTCTGTGTGGAATGAAATTTAAATTTATTAGACCATCATAGAAGTCACATGGACATTATTGAAATCCTTAAAAAAGTTGTTCTCTGCAAGGTTATGATCTAATCTGCTGTAAGTTGTTCTGTACAAGGAATTAGACGCTTCAGCAATATATTCAGCTCTACATTTCTCATCAACCCTTAAAATAACTTCATACAAGATGTTTTTAGCGGTTGTTAAATCCTCGATGGGTAAATTAAAATTAATTTGACATTCCTGAGCAAGATCTTACCACTCTCGATACCGACTATTTTGATCTTGTATCGCTTTTATGGCCACTTTTTTCTCGACCCGTGAATCATTCATTTTAAAAACGTTAAGCAAGAAGTCCGCTTGCAACTTCAATGTTTTTATAAACAAAGGAGAGAGACCCGTTTTCAGCATTATTACGTAGTTTGGCGTATTTTTCGGAAAATGAAATATTCTTTTTATAAAGTGCGTTAAGAGTTTTTCCACCGAATTGTACTTTTTACATCCCCATACCTGCGATCCATATAAAAGTATGCTCTCAGCTACTGCTTCAAATATTTTAAACTTGCTTCTATGTGCTATATACTTATTCATGAAGCATTGTTTCCATGTCATATTAATAGCAGTTTTCGCCATAACCAATTTCTCCTTCAAGTGTTTTTCCATATTTAAATTATTTGTAACAGTAATGCCAAGGTATTTGTAGACTCGCACACATTCAATATTTTAGCGATTAAAGCTTCATTTTCATTTGATGCATTACGCCCACCACCACTTTTAATAACTACAACTTTCGATTTATCTATATTTCCTATTAAATTGCATAGCTGCAATACTGGTAAACCCTGTTAATCATGAGCTGGCAGAGTTTCCGGTGAATGCGCAAACATGATTTGACTATATTGTCTGCGAACAGAAGTGCCTTAATCCGCATCCCTGCGAAATCCACCCTTGTTCCTCTGTATAGGTGCTCAAGAACGTGACCAAACTTCAATGATATCCCAAGACTATACAGCTTATAGAATAGTGCACATCGATCGATTGTATCAAGAGCTGCTTTAAAATCGATAAAAAATATATACAGCTTTTTCCTTTGTTTCAAGAAATTCTCTGCCAAGCTCCTGAATATAAAAATGTTATTTATTGCTGAATATCCTGGTCTACTACTAATCCAGGTGCTGCTAATTACCGGCGTTATTTCAGGATTTAAAAGATCCTTGAAATGGGAAAGCATTACATTTGAACACGGTTATGTGTGGATAGTAAAACGTTTTCCATTCAGCTCCCTGGCCAGTTTCCAAAAACCAGCGGAGTTTTTACAAGATGCTAATCGGACTGCTTGCTTTTCAGCGTATAACTTTTTTTTAATCTTACAAAGCTCTTTAAACTTCTTATTGGCCTCTATATAAAAACCCTTAAATAATCCTTGGGAGGAGTTACGGAAAATCCTCAACCACGCAAATGATGTTTTACGAGCTTTTAGACATTCTTCATCAAACCAAGGTTCTTTTTTTGTATTTTCTTTCTTTTGGTTGAGTCCTTCTTGTAGGTATGAGGCTTTCACAATCCGTTCTAAGAGTGAAAAGTCCTCGATTTGAAGTGATTGGAGTTTCAAGTCGAGAGATCGACGATACTCCTGAGCCTTAGCCTCTTTCCATTTGAGTTTGGGCAGGAGCCGCATGAAGGTTATTTCCTCAGGAAGGTGGTCTGAATATGATACTTCACTAATCTCAACATCTTTCACGAACGGTTCCCAATAGCATAATCGACCACTGATGTCCCTTGGCCGCCCACAAACGTTAAATGTCCTGACGAGTCGCCGGCACTGGTTCCATTTAGTATGCGCAGACCAAACGTATTAAAAAACTCTAATAGTTTCTTTTCTCTTGCGTTAGAATAAGGATCTTTTGATTGTCTGCAGCAACCTCTTAAATCATTCATCAATCCTGCATGCGTTCCAACTCTCGCATTCAAATCTCCAATAAACATCACGTTTGAGACATTTGTACCATTGAATGTAATATGATAATTTTTTGAAGTCGTCTTTATAGTTGTTACAAAAATTCAAATATGAATGACTGGTTACAGATATGTAAGACCAGTGTGCATCGTCGTTTCACTCGTAAAAATCGCTGTTGTAAGTGAAAGTGTTGCCGAAGACCCGAATGTGTCGATTCCTCGTCATTCTCAGGAATTAGGACTGTCTTACCGCACATTTTGGCGTACTTTGCATTTGTATATACACCTACATTCATATAAAGTACAGCTCATACAACAATTTGAAGCCAGCTGACCATTTACAAGGTCGTGGATACGTCGAATGGGGGCTTCAACAACAGTCGGTTGACTGCGATTTTTCAA
Source organism: Eupeodes luniger (assembly GCA_951509635.1). Lineage (NCBI taxonomy): Eukaryota > Metazoa > Arthropoda > Insecta > Diptera > Syrphidae > Eupeodes > Eupeodes luniger. The sequence continues at coordinate 46,966,067 of OX608073.1, forward strand.
ACAAAAAACCCGACGAGACTTTTGCTAGTGTTACATTGGTCTTATCAAAAGCCGTAAGTGTTAGTCTCGGTCTTTTATAGCTCAGCTTTTGTCGCACTTTTCAAGTGCAATTTTTAAAATTGAAGTTTAGTTTCTTCTATTTTTCAGTTTCGTTTTGTAATTTTTTGTTTCAGGATTTAAGTTTTGAACTAAGCTCAATGTTAATATTTTAAAAGCGTTGAAAATAGGTTAAAGTATTAAAATGCATAGAAATATTTCTATTTCTTTTTTTCATATCGCTAGTGAGTTACTTTTGTAAGCTTTAAAATTATTATCTATCAATTGAATTTGTCAGTAAATGACTTGGAATACCAACTTGAACAAACCATAATATGACACTTTGCCAAAACTTATTTTTTTTCGGTTCTTTTAAAATCAGTTCTTTTGTTATAAAATCAAATTAGAATTAATTGAAATAATTTGATTTACTAAATATTTTGTTTAATATTTATTTTGAAAGTTATAATTTTGACTGCAATAAATGTAATCATTTTTGGTAAGCTTAATTTGATCTTAAATAAAAATTTAAATTTTGGTTTTAATTTGCTTCTATGAATTTTTGTTTTGTTTATCAAAAACGTTGCGATACATGGAAAAATTTTTAAAAGAATACTGTTTCATATTTCAAAAAATAATAAATTTGTTTAAAAATTTATTAAAAATAAACAGTATTTTGTGTGTTAAAACTTTAGACCCCAAAAAGACCGTCGAGAGTCTCATCAAAATTCGGGGGAAAACACATCTAGCATCAGATCCCCTTTAGACATTTTTTGTCTCATGGCTAGCTCCAATCTATGCGAATAAATTTAGAACCAAAGATTCTTTCATAATCATCATCATTAACTAGAGTCGATCAGAATAAGTTTGGCAAAGTCATCAAGTCAGTGGATATTTTGAACCCGCTCCACACAGGAAAGGCATGGCAGAAATTTGAACATAATGGTATCCGAAGACCTTTTAAAGAAATAAAGACTGTCGATAATATCTCATACACTTTGTTTCACTTAAATTAAAAGATATGAAGCACTTTATGAAAGGCCCTATAGTAGATGCTTTACTATAATAATTGCAGTCATTTTCTAAAAAAAGCTGATTGAGTTGATAATGTCATTAATTTTAATGTCTTCTTTTTAATGTCATAATGTTTTGCCAAAATAAAATATTCCTAAATTAACTTCTTATGTATCCAAAACAACCTTGCATTTTCCGCAGATTATGTTACACAAGAAATTGTGAATTTTTGAAGACCTCACAATACTTGATTTAAAGAACAACCTATTGTTTCCAGCTTTTTTCTTCTCATTTTCAATTTATTTAATCATTAAAAAATGAAAGTATATTTTTCACTTAAATGCCTTATAATGAAAACAAAATTAAAATAGCAAATTTACAACAGAAGCATCATTAACAAAATAATAAAATATCTAAACAAAATTAATGCGGAAAGAATGCCAACGCCCGCTAGCAGCCCGGTTTAAACTTTCACTTTTAAACTATATATACCGATACTCTGCACATCAAGACCTTCTCATCATACCTTCTACAAAGCTAATTATTGGTCCATTAATTGTTTAAAATGTTTATCTTCCATTGTTCGTTTATGCTCGTAGCTTACTTCTGATTTCACAAAATGTAGGTAATTTCTCTTTCGATGTATCTTTTTTGAGAAACAAGAAGAAATAAACGTTTTGTAATAATTATACATCATGAATCTTTTTCGATCATGCAATCTTAACAGGAAAAAAAAATATTATAAAGAAATATGTATTTACCTATTTTTCCGCCTTTAACGTAACATCGAAATAAGAAACAATTAAAAATAAAAAAAAAAAAAAAACTTGATATAATTCATAGGCATCAGGTTGTATAGATATAGAGTCTTTGTAGTAGGCTACTTTAATTTGATTTTTGTCCATACTTTATCTTCAATACCCACCTTACCTAACTCTTGGCTTTAAATTGAAAATATATTACCCAATTTAAGTACTTTGGGCTGAAAGCATCGAGATATTAAATACTGATTTATATTAATCAACAATTTTTTGTTACTCAAGCTTCAACTGTTTTGTGGGTTTCTCATGGGAAAGACCGATAATATGCATTAGCGATAAATATATTAAGCCTAATGCTGTGATTGCATTAATTTCATTATCTTTTGACTGCATTTTGATTCAATTAAGGTTAATGCCAATTTTGGTTATTACAAATAAATTAAGTGCGTTTAAATGTGGCCTTTCATTATTTTTGAAATCTACATAGCAGTGTATTTTTAAACTTAAGAAAACCTTGGTATCCCGTTTAGTGTTGTAAATTTGCACCTATCGAAAACTTTCCAAGCATCTGTTAATTTTTGTACAATTAAAAATATGAGAAAAAATGTAGGTTTAGTTTCTGAAAATGAAAACTAATGCCGCATAGTTTTAAGCGATTTAGTAAAATGTTTAGAAAATTACTAATATAGAAAAATTATTCTTTTCATTTTAAGGGATTGTAACATCTCACTATCCTTAGCTTAAAATTTTCATAAAGTTAAATCAAAAAGTGTCTACTTTAACTGTAATCTGGTAGATACACAGGATTTTTTTGAGTTTTTGACATTTCAAGGTCTAATAGACTAAGGTTTAGTTATTTTTGTCAATTGTTAGGTCCTGTTCAGATGCGCAGTGTTTTTAATAAAAGGACTAGTCAAGTGATAAGCCATTTACAATACGTTTGCTTTAAACGTTCTCGCCATTATATATACAACTATTTGTTAAATATTGAAATTACAAATATTCTTAAAGAAATTAGAGGCCCTGCTCCTCAGAAAATAATTCCATATGTAACAGTAATTCAAAATTGTGAAAAATTGTTATAAATACATATATTTGTATGTATTAATGTAACAAGAGTGTATTTAAGGAAGTTTTTAAACCTTTATCTTCTAAAAAAGTTTTTTCAAATCATATTTTCTTTTTCCGCCCATAAACAGGTGGTTAATAAAATTCAACTACAAAAATTGTCCTTGGCGTATAAATTATAAATGAATAAATTTTCCATAAATATGAAAAAGAAGTTAAATTAAATAAAACACACGAACTTGGTTTCAAAGCTAAAATAGTCATATTCTTTCGTGAAAATTTTTGAAAATAAAAATTAAAAGCGTTATGTACGATTGATTAGTATTGAATAACAAATGAATTGAATAATGAATGGGATGCTATCTATATTATTTATTTATTATCCTTTTAAATCATTTTGCAATCAGCATATTAACCATTTAAGAAACTTTGAAAATTATGTATTTGCAAGTGATCAGCAATTGAAGTTTTATATGATTTAAGTCGAGGTATTCGAGACTCTTAACCAATTTTACCAAGGAATTTATTTTTGTATCAAAATAATAAATGATTTTTTTTTAATTTTAATGAAAGTTAACAACAAAAAGTTTGAAGTCAATATTTATATTGAATCGTTAATCTATTTTTGTCAATTTTTACTTTTTTGAAAGGTTTTATTTTTTATATTGAAAATACAGATTTGATTTTTTTAAGACCACTATCTTATTTAGAACAAAATTTTGTTAAGTGTTTTTTAGTTGATTTTAATTATTATGAAATAATGACTTTGGATTTTTAAACAAATTTTACTGAATGTTTAAAACAAAATTTTGGATTTGTTGAAATTAGTTTGGAGCAAAAAATTTTCATTTCTGAAAAAATATTTGAGTTGAAAACTAATTTTTACCAACTTTTAAAATCTTGTTAGGTTTTTATTTTTTACTTTTATTTTTCTCAGAATTTTATTTGAATTAAAATGAATTCACATTATACAATACAAAATTAATTTGAAGTCACTAGCGTTATTGGTTCGTGAGATATTTGGGATCAACAAAAATGTTCACCATACATCGATTTATACCATATCTCAAGAACTAGTGGTAAAATTATATACAAAAAAGAGGCTGGTATGCGACCCATGCTGATAACTTCCCATCCCGACAGTTGATTTATCTGGGTTAAATGGATTGTTGGTTTTTGTGTTTTCTTAAAAAAGGTGTCAGTTGAATTATTCTTACAAATTTCAAAATTACCAACAATATTTTGCATTATGATAAAATAGTTTTATTTCAAAACCTAGTTTGGCTAACGAGATTTTTAGTCGAAAACCAATTTTTAGCAATTTTAGTAGCATTTCTTAAAAGTTTTTATTTCTACTATAAACAAATAAAAATTGAATGAATCAAATTAATTTGAAGTCAATGTCTTCTATTATTCACGAGATATCGGAAACCGAACATCAATTTTTACCAAAAAAAAAACTGACTGTTATATTATTATAAAAAATTTACTGAATGTCAAGACAATATTTTCTGTGAGATACACATATTTTAAATTTTTCAAAAGATATTTGAGTCGAAAGTAAATTTTTACCAAGTTTTAGTATCGTTTTTTTTTTAGGTTTTTATTTTTTGTAAAAAAAACTGTCAATTCGATTTTTCTCAAAACTTTACCAGATGTTAAAGACGTTATTTTTCGTTGCACAAAATTGTTTTGAAAATAAAATCATTTTTTGTTCGTAAAATTTTCGAGGTGACAAATATTTTTTTTTTAGTTTTTTTGATTTATAAAAAAACCGTACACAGGATTTTTTTCCAAAAATATATTGGTTTGATATCCCGTTACAATATATAATATACAATTTAATTTAAGTCTCTAGCGTTATTGGTTCCTGAGATATCATTTAACCAAAATATTTACCTTTTTTAACTTCATATAGGAATTTATTGTTTTGAATTGGAATGGTAAAAAAACCACAAACGCAATTTTTTTGAGAGTCCTTTCTGCATTATTATCTGCATAAGAAATTTTATTTGAAGTCGATATCTCTAATGGAGCTATGGACGACGAAAAAAACTTTCGAACGTACGTACACACTCACGCAAAGATATCTCTCTAAAAATCTTTTATTTAGACTCTAGGGACCTTGAAACCTCGAGAAATGTCAAAATTTTCAATTCGACATATCGGACCGATTACATAATAACTTCGTATGGGAAGTTAAGTAGAAGAATTCTACTGGGGATTAATTTTAAGGATTTTGGGTAAGTTTGGAATTGGCTAATGATTATGCCAATAAAACATAATGATCATAGACCTAAAGAGTTTACTGTTGATGGTAAAAATATGAACTAAAAATGTCGCTGTATAAATCCCTAAATGCTTAGCAAGTAGTTATTTTTTTTTTAAATACAATCTATTGATATCTGAACTTCTAATTTAAGAGAAATTTTTTTAACTCAATAGAGTTTTCACTTATTTTGCTCGCAAGTGGCATCACAAGAGTACAAAATTATATGTTTGTGGGCGTAAGAGGGCACAGGACTTATTTCAATGAGTGTTATGTAACAATTTCGACTCAATTTTCTTTTGCAATAAGATTTTTTAAAGAAAACAACGTTAATTTTCTTTGTCTTGGTCATAATGGTGAGCGACACTCTTGAACCGATATTTTTGTTTTAGTGTGAAAGTCAATTTATTCGAAACAATTTGCATACGAAAATAACTACCATGCCCATTTTTTGCAACATAAGTTGTGTATCGGTATTAAAGGTAACTAGGTACCCTTTAGCTCTGCAAGAATAAAATAAACTAAGCATTCCCGATTTCTTGTCCTCCCTCATCACCAAAACAGCGAACAAAGTGATCTTTAACAGAGCAACAACTACAAAAAAAAGCAAAAATTATTCATAGAGTAAAGTAGCAGCTGGGCATATGGGCACAACTTTACTGATCTTTTTGTTTGTCATATATACAAAAAACAAATTTACTATAAAGGCTAAGTTTTTGCAAGACTGAATCTTATAGACCTCTCCTCGATTTCATCATCACACCACCAACTAAACTATACACCACCACTTCCAGTAGCCCTCTCTTGTTCTTTAACGTATATTATATTTTTTAACAAATAAATAAAAAGAAAACAAACTTTTTTAAAACAACATGCAACATGACTAAATGGGACTCTCAAGAGTGTTACCCACTTGTGTCGGATGTAGAGCTACTGGATTGCCCTGAAGCTCGTTACCTATACCTTACCTGTGCTCCTTTGTTGTCGAAGGTGGATGAGGAATAAGTAGGTACTGGGTACAAAAATACATATACCTACTTTTATAAATGTGAAACTGTGAAATGGTGAAACTATTAAAATTTATTTTCTTCTTTATTTCAACAAACACAAAACACACACACTCTTTCTTTCTCTTTTAATGTCAGTTGGAAAATTTATGCAAATATGAAATTTGAGACCCACAAGTAGGTACTCAGAATTTACTCGTACCCAGAGTCAGCAGGACAGAAGCCACTAACCTGAATCTGCCTCATGGATGACGATGACGACGATGGGCATGGCATTGTTCAATCCTCCATCCATCCATCGGCTTCAGCTTCAGCTTCGGCTTCGGCATAATCATCATCATCGGCCGCCACTTGATGGAATGGAATATGTGTTGGCCAAAAGCTGGGTTGGTTTATAACCGTAACCGCTCCACCTTTGTGTATTGTGTGGGCTCCATAAAAGAGTGCTCTTCAAAAATTTTTATGTCACACTATCTTATAAAGGATTCAAGTGGCATATACATACAGAACTCTATACTTACTGCCCTGCAAGTACCTGCCTTATTTATACCAAGAAGGACCGACCATCCAGAGAGGGTAATTAAAGCTATACAAACGGTCTTAGGTATATTCGTCATAAGCACAACAGTTCGGTGGACTGACGCTTGGTTGGTTGCCTGATGGTACTTCTAAGGTAAACTCGCTCCACACACCATTGCCTTAATTAATCTTGGGGCTCATAAGACCGCAACCACAATACCTATAAAAAAATTATAAATTGGCCAAATGAATTTAACCAACACAAAAAAAATTATATAAGTTAGCACAAACTAAAAGATACACCGAAGCATAAAAAAGATACTTTCCGCACAGAAGCAAAAACAAAGAGGCACACAAAACTTACGATTAAAAAGCATAGGTAGGTAATATCGTCAACGAACCATCAACTCGCTGGCTAACTAACTATAACTGTTTTATTTTGTTGGTCTTCTTCGTTGTTTTATTTTTTGGAAATTAAATTTATGCAAAATATCAGAGGGGGTGGGTTAACGTGGGTAACTTTAAGTTCAATCGTTATACAGGTAGGTTGGTATCTCTGCCTCAAGGCGAGCAGCAGATATATACATTATTACCCTATACTGCGAGTGTAGCAAAAAACATAATCTGGAGTAGGTACCTACATTATGTGTATAGGTAGTTTTGCCTGTTGCCACAATCATTTGGCAAGGCTTATAAGTCCCTCGATATTGCAACCTTTTGTGGGTATAAGCCAGGACGGGATCAGACCAACAACGCGACAATTAAATGAAAATTCGTGGTGCGGCGGCCGGCGGTAGCTGGTGGTGGTCTGTTCCATTTGAATCCAAAGTCTCACTCTCATATCCTATCCAAGCTCTGGCTCTGACTTTGAGGCTGACCCGGTTCGTATACACAAAATGTGAACTCTTTAAATTCCATTTTAATTATAAGAATAATATTTAAAAATGGTAAACAAGTTGGTAGGGAATTATCTGCAAACGGTTATGGTAATTACGGTTTTCAGCAGAACAGAGTAAGTAGAGGTAGTGATGGTTACCCTTTTACGCGATTGTAGAGCAACCACCACGTTCATATAAGTTTATGTTGCGTTGCTATAGCATCAACAGCACATCAGTTTTTTGTTGTATGGAAAGCCTGATGGGAATATGGGGGAGCAAATGACGCATGGTGAGCGATAACAAGGTTCCTTGTTTTGTAAATAAAAAGAAAAAAAGAAAAGTGTTCCCATTGCAATAATAATAAGCTATATAAGTTTAAACATACGAAGGTATACACAGGCTTAAACGTACAAGGAAAGGAATTAAAAGTAAAAGCTTGGTATATCATGGTTTTGAATGGAAGTAAGTGTTAAGTCTTTTTTATGTCAGCTAGAATGAATAAAATGAACGAACTTAGACGACCTAAATAATTCTTTTTAAAGCTGATGGATTGTTAAGTCTTCTTTAAAAATTTCATCCATGAAAAATTTTGTATAGGGGCTTTAACATAAAGGATTTAGAAAAAGACGAATTTTTAATTATTAGACAAAATTAGTCATTTATTCAAAAATTATTTACATCAGTTTACAAAACTACAGTAAGTTTCTTGATTTACAGATTTTGAGAAACAACAGACAAGAAAATTTACATTCACTGTTTTCCAAAAAGTAAAAATAAGTGTTAGAAGTTGTTTTATTTATAGTATTTAAACAAATGATTGTTTGTTAAAATTTGGTTGTTTTAAGATAAATCTAATACTATTCTTATTATTCATATTTTTACCCTTCAATTTTGTTTTCAAATATTTGTTTTCGTGGTTTAATACTGCATAATCACAAAAATACATACAAGTTAAAAATTTGAAAATAAAATTTTTTTTTCAATATGTCAAGTAGGTATAAGATTTAACGTAACCAACGAAATTTAGCCTAGAATGAAACCATTTTGAATACCTTCATTTGTTCACGAGGTATCGAGAGTTAAACATCAATTTTCACCAATTTTGTGTATATTTTAATTTTAATTAAAAAAAACTGATTGATGGTTTTTTATCAAAATTTTACTGAATGTTGAAAACCATATTTTTTGTAAGATGATATTATTTTAAAGCCAATACCTTTTCCAAACTATTCGATCAAAAAATTTGTCTTTACGTTACATCGATTTTTCTCATAATGTAACCAAATCATTCTTAAATCACAAATATTTTGTTTCATGTTTTGTGATTTAAAAACATTTTTTTTTTTGCCTGTTATTGAAAAATACGACTTAGAGAATATGTGGTTTAAACAAGATGGTGCCACATGTCACACAGCACTAGCGAATATGGCTTTATTGCAAGAGACATTTCTTGGCCGCGTAATTGCTCGTCGTGGCGATATCAACTGACCACCCACCAAGATCATATGATTTGACACCGCTGGACTTTTCTTTGTGGGGCTACGAGAAAGACCGTATATATGCAGATAAACCTTTAACTCTTGAGCACTTAAAAACCAAGATTCGTCAAGTTATGGCTGAGATACCGCTTAATATGTGTTCAAAAGTGGTCGAAATGAAAACGCACGACTGCTTCGAACTGGCTTATGTATCTAAAGAGTCTATTTACAAATATTTCCTGTACTTATAAATCTAAAAATTTATATGCAAAAAAGTTTGTTTTCAAAACTTTAAACGATATTTGATTTCTCCAAAAAAACTTCAATTTTTCAATTTTTTTTGAAAATCGTTAGAGCTATTTTTTCAGTGAATTTTGTATGCATAAAACTTTTAAATTTTCCTTTTCAAAACCTTAATTTACAAATTTGAAGTCAATCGACCCAAAGGTTTGAACTGTAGGGGCCAGGACAGACAGACGGAATCGGGGGACCCACTTTTTTCGTTTTTAAAAATATCAATTGGACAAATCGGACAGATTACAATAACTTTCCATGAAGTTAAAAAGTTACTCTTGAATTTTCTTTAAATTCATTTCTGTGAGACTTCACAATGTACATTGTACAATGTAAAATTCAATTGAAGTCGATGAAGTTTTTAATTCGAGAGATATTCACGGCCAAGCAAAAATGTTTCCCTTTTTGAAAAACTGATATAACTAGATCAAAAAAAAGAGGCTGGCATGTGACCCAAACTGATAACTTCCCATCCCGTGCGTCGATTTGTTTTGCTTAAAAAGTTTGTAGGTTTACGTGTTTTGTTAAAAAAGTTGTCAGTTGAATTATTCTAAAAAGTTTAAAAATTATCAACAATATTTAGCATATGATGAAATAGTTTGATTTCGAAATCTATTTCTGCTAACGAGGATTTTAGTCGAAAACCAATTTTTACCAATTTTAGTAGCATTTTTAAAACTTTTTATTTCTTATATTATAATCAAATACAAATAGGATGAATGAAATTAATTTGAAGTCAATGCCTTCTATTATTCACGAGACATCGAAAACCGAGAAGTCAATGCCTTCTATTATTCACGAGACATCGAAAACCGAACATCAATTTATAATAACTTTGCGTACTATTTTTTGTAGATTTAGATTTTGTATACAAAAAACTGATTGTTGGATTTTTATAAAAAAATTACTAAATGTCGAAAACAATATTTCTGTGAGATAAAATAAGTTTGAAGCCAATACTTTTAATTTTTGAATGGATATTTGAGTCGAAAATCAATTTTTACCAACTTTTATTAATTTCTTTTTAGGTTTTTATTTTTTGTAAAAAAAACTGTCATTTCGATTTTTCTTAAAATTTTACCACGTGTTAAAAACGCTTTTCTTCGTTGCACAAAATTTTGGAGATAAAATCATTTTTTGTTCGTAAAATTTTCGAGGTGACAAATTTGTACAATTTTTTTGATATACATATAAAAAAAACAATTTATTGGATATTTTTTTCCAAAAATATATTTGTTTGGTATCACGTTACAATATATAATTTAAAATTTAATTCAAGTGTCTAGAGTAATTTGTTCGTGAGATATTTAGGGTTAACCAAAATGTTCGCCTTTTTTTTAAATTGCTATGGTAAAAAAAAAACACCCACTAAATATTTTTGACAGTCCTTTCTGCATTATTAGAACCTAGGGACCTTGAAACGTCGAGAAATGTAAACATTTTCAATTCGCCAAATCGGATCGATTACAAGAACTTCCTATGGGAAGTTAAAAAAAAAAAAAAAATACATTTCTTAAAAGTCTTATTTTCTTATCTTGATCTTATTAACAAAATTTGTTTGAAGTGGATCTTTGTACAGGTTCTGTACTTACAGTGAAAAGTTAACAATTAAAACATTGCCAGAAAATTAGCTAAACTTATATTGTAAAAGAAGACATGGACAGATTTTATTACGAATAATACATATTTCTACCTAAAAAACTTCTGTCACCGATTTTTCTAATAATGATTATAGCATTTTTTACATTTCTAACATTATTTCTTTCGAAATACATTTTAATTCTACGAGTATGTATTGAGGCTTTAAGTTAAATATAAGTTACTGAGTTTCTATCTAATCATGTAGAGCGCAGTATATGTAATAAGTTTTCTTTTTATGCGTGAATCTTCACGCTATATATTAATACCTACATTTTTGTACCTGTTTCGAAAACATTTTCCTATATCGTCTATTTACTTATTATATTTTTCGTTTTGTTTACATATATTTCCATTTCATTGCCCTAAATATGTCTTCATTAATCATCACCCATCAGCCAGCATCAGCATCCCAAATTTTCCAACAGGAAACTCTCCACCATTCATCATTGTGCGCGCGATTGTGTCTTCAGTCTTCCCATCTTTTCAAACAAAAGACCCCCTATTCACAACGTTTTCTGAAGGTTGTTTGGTTTGGATTGTCAAATGCATTCAACAAAATAAAAATGAAAATGAAAAACAAAACAGTTTCCATATTTTTGTTTACATACTATTTTTCTTTCATTCATACAAAACATACACCAAAAACAAAAAGAAGACTATAAGAGGAAGCACCACATCAGAGTTCAAGAAAACCTAAGCAAAACAAAGAAAGGAACGTACCTGATGCGTGTTTGGATGGATGTTTTTTTTTTGTATGAAGCTAAAAGTGTAGCACCCTGTTTTCCTGTTTATAGGTAAAAAGGTATCTACTATTGCGTGTCACTAATTCCAGGGCTCCATACCTACTCCAATTGCATACATGAGTGACAACACCGTCCGCACAGAACACCTCATTTGGAGCCCTTCGAGCATGTAGCATGCTGCGGCTAGTTAACTCTGACGCCCTGATGTTCCTCCAATGTTCCTATCATAGATATGTAAGCACTAGGCATAGGCTTCGGCATGGGCATGGGTAAGGTAAAGGTCTGATGGTAGGCAAGGTTCTTCTTGGTTCTTGATGCGATGGTGTTTTGTAAAAAAGACCCTCATACTCTAGCATAAGTTTTTCACTTCAGGTAGCCTCATGCGCACTTTAGTTATGCAAATATTGAAACAATTCCATTCCAAAGCAAACATAGAACTTTTTATATAATTTTAAAGTCAGCCTTCTTCAGGAAGGGCAGAGGGATGGGGTGAGGGTTAGTGGGGGAGGATAAAGATGAAAATGAGGTGCACTCCTATAGAGAGGTGTAGAGAGTTTATTGCAATCACTTAATCTATACCCAGTTAGAGTGACCAGTTTATCTGAATTAAGAATTAGTGAAACTGACTGTTATTTTTATTTAAGACCCCGTTCACATGGTTAGATTCGAAGTGGTTCTGAATTAAAACTTCTATTGAAGTGTTTAAGGTCACGCCAGGTTATGAAATATTGCATTTTGACGGATTCAAAATTAAGTGACAGTCTTATGTGCACACAATTTGTAGTCTTCCATTTCTAGTTTTCACGGTACTGACAATTTAAACAGCTTTGAATTTTCATCAGCATGTGTAAAATTTTGCCTCAGTCTAGAGACCAAACTCTTGCAATTAAATCGATAAGTTTTGTTACATTTTTTCCCAAACTTGGTCACACTTGTAATAAAATAGAAAACGCGGGTGGAAGTGAATCGGTCTATGCGCCAAAGCTCGGCTTTCCGCATTCGAATGTGTATATAGGCATGTTTTTGTATACCTACATATTTATGTATATGAAAGTTAGTTTACCCAGGGGCCAAGTGCAACCGTTCAAATTGGTTTTAACGCTAACGCGATGTTGTGTATAGGCTCACACGCAATCCTGGTGGAAGTAGACAGCTCTCGCACTGAGTTCCTTTCAATGTTTGCTGAACGTTGTGTTTGCACCATGTTGTTTTGTGCAAGTGCTGCTTTTGAAAAAAAAAAATAAAGAAACACACTCTCTGGGAGCTCTGGGGGTGAGATAAGAGTTCATTCACTTTTCTTTTTCCAGAAGCATGCATCATGACATGTGTATAACGAAACGATATTCAATGCAGGTAGGCAGTTACTAGGTAGGTAAGTTCTATTCTATGTAATTGTGGCGACAATAATGTCGATTTTTGTTTTCGGCTTCTGAAGAATTTGCAATTTAATGTTCCCCCGGGAGTTCCTGAGTTCCAAAAGGTGACAAAACACCCACCTTACTTATTACCTAGATGCAAAACGACTACCTACAATATTCTGAGACTTCAAGTCATATTCTTCCTGTTTGTTCTGACTTCAACAGCAAGTCAGAGTATTATGCGATGTGTATCAATCCCGGACTCTCTGTGTCGCTGTGGTTAAGGATGTAACACGCATCTCCTGGATATGCCTCTAAGGAGTCTCTCATCGTCATGGTGTAACATGCACCACATGACCACATTTCGTGACAAAAAGCATAGCACAGAAAATAGACTTGAATTCGAATTTGACTTCGACATCATCAGGCAACAGCATATAGAAGCGCGAGAATCCAGGAAGAGTTGGTTTTGGAATATAGAAGACTTCAGGGCGATTAATTGAGTTTATCGTTTGATGTTGCACCATGACCGAGGAAGACTTTATTTTTTCTTTGCAACTTGATGTTTATTTTTTGTTTTGTATATAGACGAGACGATGTGCAACACGGCAGCAGCAAGCAATATAGAGGTAGACGAAACAGATGATGATGATGATCTTGTTGCGTTTTAGATTTGTGTGTGCTTTTTTCTCATTCCGATGGCACCTTTGCAACTTCCAGAGTCAGCGAGTCAGCAAAAAAGGTGTTTTGTGTTAGTTAAGGGGTCATGCGGTGACTGCCTTGAATGTCTCGAATGTCTAATGGTGCAAATGAACATGCAATCGAAATAGGCAAGATATTAACACCGGAGTCATGTTTAACTGACTTTTTTGAGTGGGATGTTGTTGGTCGGTCTATCCGGACCGGAAAACAACAACTGTTGTGTTAATAATAAATATCTGGAAAAATGAAATAAGTTGGTATACATGCAAAAGGAAAAAACCTGCATAAGTCTAACTACTGCTTTGATAGATGATTTGATTTGTTTTCTAGGCTTACATGACAGTTGAAGAAAAACATGTCTGTTATCTGTCATTTTGCACTCACCATTCATGTCAAAAAAGAGAATAATACCTATGGTAAAAGCTGAAGTTTTGTCGAATTGCATAGCTTTCTCTAAAACGTTTCAATCAGATTGAAGTAGAAATTTATAATAACAGGCAAACAAATAATGAAGATAACTTTGTCAAGTGAAGGAAAGAAGACTGTCAAAAAGGATATTTCAGTATTTCGTTGGGTTTTCTGAATGTATTTTTAATTATTACCTAAGGTTTCAGTCACAAGTACGATTGCAACATGAACATAATTTTAGACGTTGTTCCTTAACCACTTCATAGCTTGAAGTGAAATTCGTCAGTGTTATTCAGACCAAAGGACATATCAACCTAATGCACTCGCCTTTGAAAGTAATGGCGTGCAAAATTAACATATGACACATCCTCCTCGTGCCAAAAGATCATAATCCATACAAAATAGTGACTTTTTCGAAAATATTGAAAGTTCTAGAATCTGATGTCATTCTAATTTGGACATGTTGGACAAAAGCAGGCCTCATCACTAAGGGTGATTTTTCAATGAAAATAAGATTGAGTTTTAAGCTTCTTTAGAGTCAATCATTCAGCTAACACATCTGTTATCCTGTATCTCTATGTACAAAATTTCTTCAGCCCGTGGGTCGTCTGAAGTCACGACCCAATATTCACAAAATTGCGGTCTTTTGAAGTAAGAAATTGGCTGTCTATAGGCCTTCCCAGCACACTCTCAACCAGTGGCAGATCTTGCGTATCTACGAAGTTGGTGTTTTGGTCGAGCGTTTGTTGATAAAGAAATGAACAAGCTTTTGAACCCTTTATCAATGGTAATTTCTTAAACAAATTTAATAGGAAGAGGCTGGGATGCGACACACACTGATAACTTCCCATCCCGTCTGTCGAATTGTCTTACTTAAAAAGTTAGTTGGTTTTCGTATTTTTTTAAAAAAGGTTTCAGTTGAATTATTTTAAAAAATTAAAAATCACCAAAAACATTTTGCATATAATGAAATAGTTTGATTTCAAAATCTATTTTTGTGAACGAGATTTTTAGTCGAAACCCAATTTTTACCAATTTCACTAGCATTTCTTAAAAGTTTTTATTTCTTATATAAAAAATACATATTGGAGAAATGAAATTACATAATTTTAAGTCAATATCTTCTATTGTTCACGAAACATAGAAAACCGAACAAAAATTTTTACCAATTTTGCGCACTATTTTTTGTAGATTTCAATTTTTCATGAAAAATCTGACTGTTGGATCTTTATAAAAAAATTACTGAATGTCGAAAACAATATTTTCTGTGAGATAAAAATAGTTTGAAGCCAATATTTTTAAATTTTTGAAAAGATATATGAGTCTAAAGTAAATTTTTAGAACGTTTTAGTATTATTTTTTTAGGCTTTTATTTTTTTTGTTAAAAAAACTGTCAATTAGATTTTTCTCAAAATGTTACCGAATGTTGAAAACAATATTTCTTTTAAAAAAGAGGGTGGGATGCGACCCACACTGATAACTTCCCATCCCTTCTGTCGATTTGTCTTGCTCAAAAGTTTGTCTACATGTATCAATTTTTACAAAATTTGCGTACTATTTTTTGTAGATTTTATTTTTTTATGAAAAAATGGACTGTTGAATTTTTATAAAAAAAATTACTGAATATCGAAAACAATATTTTCTGTGAAATAAAATAAGTTTGAAGCCAATATTTTTAATTTTTGAAAAGCTTTTTGAGTCGAAAGTAAATTTTTACCAAGTTTAAGTATTGTTTTTTTTAGGTTTTTATTTTTTGTAAAAAAACTGTCAATTCGATTTTGCTCAAAATTTTTTCTTAAGTTGAAAACAATATTTCTTATAAGCTAAAATTAGCAAGAAGCCATTATCTCAAATTTTTTAATAGATATTTTAGTCAAAAATTAATTTTTACCAACTTTTGTTAAATTTTTTTTAGGTTTTTAATTTATTGTACAAAAACTGTCAACTAGATTTTTTTTTAAATTGTACTGAATGTTGACAACAATGTTTTTTGAAAGATTAAAGTAGTTTAAAGGCAATATCTCAAATTTTTGAAGAGATATTTGAGTCGAAAATCAATTTTTACCAACTTTTATTAATTTTGTTTAGGTTTTTTTTTAAACTGTCAATTCGATTTTTCTCAACATTTTTCAGAATGTTGAAAACAATATTTCTTAAAAGATAAAAATAGTTTGAAGCCTTAATCTCAGGTTTTTGAAAAGATATTTGAGTCGAAATTCAATTTTTACCAACTATGAGTAATGTTTTTTTAGGATTTTATTTTTTATAAAAAAAACTGTCAATTAGATTTTTCTCAAAATTTTATCAGATGTCAAAAACATTATTCTTCGTTGCATAAAATTGTTTTGGAGTTGAAATCATAATATTTTAGTCGTAACATTTTCGAGGTGACAAATTTTTTTTTCAGTTTTTTTGATTTATAAAAAAAACCGTTTATTGGATTTTTTTCCAAAAATATACTTGTTTTGTATCACGTCACAATATATAATATAACATTTAATTCAAGTCTCTAGCGTCATTGGTTCATGAGATATTTAGGGTTAACCAAAATGTTCACCTTTTTTTTAAACTGCTATGGTAAAAAACCATCAACGCAATTTTCTTGAGAGCCCTTTCTGCATCTTTCTGCCCTATTATCTGTATAACAAAATTTCGATATCTATACTGACTTTTGAGCTATGAACGACGAAAAATACTACTCGAACGTACGGACGTACGAACATACGTATACACGCCACACAGGCATCTCTCTAAAAATCTTTTATTTCGACCCTAAAGACCTTGAAACGTCGAGAAATGTCAAAATTTTTAATTCGACAAATCGAACCGATTACAACAACTTATTATGGGAAGTTAAAAAGACTGCACATGTTACAGATGCAGCTTCAACAGTATGGCTGTTATGAACTATTAAAGTTCTTAAACCAAAAATTGGAATAACCCATACATGTCACGTCATTCGCCTTCTCGAATAAAAGTACTCAAAAAATATCTTGGAAAATGACTAACCTAACCACTTACAAGATCCTCTAATAAGCCTTGTTTTAATTTTGGAAGATTAATTTTTGCCTCTTGTGTCATCATCTCTTTTCCATTATACCGACAAAAGACTGGCTTGTACAATCTTGTTTCTCTATCCCGCTCGACACTTTTTAACAACAAATACCTCGTCGTGGCCACTGACATGCAATTCGTTCACATGGTTAAACACTGGTTTGCTCGCACTTAAGTCTAAGCTAGCCCTACACAAACTATTCCGGTCCTCCCTAGTGGCTGTTAGTTTATTCCAGGGTTACCTCGCTAAAAAAGCACAACAATGTATATTATGTATGTATTTAGCAAAAATCCTTCCGAAATGCCACCAATAATTAACTCAATCTGCCTACCGGTAGTTATGTTGTTGAATGAAGTAATCTTCCGATCATAAGATTTGTGATCCCATTTAAACGTCCCCCTATCCCGAAAAAAAAACAACTATATTCTTGTTCAATGATGCGTCTTGCTAGTTACACGCAAAAACGAATTTGTCATAAACTGCTTATATGGATGGCTGGGGCTTTAATAAATCATCTGCCCGAGAATATGTCATGGAGGATGAAGCGCGATACTATCGGTGCGGTCCGTCCAGCAGCATCATCCAACATTCATCAAGAAGAAAAAACTATGCTTAAAAGTATGAATAAAAACTGAAAAACCAGGAAGGAGCTTTTCCCAATATTCGTCCAGTCTCAGCTCAGTTTCAATCCATTTTACCAGTTTCGACGACCAACGAAGACGAACGGAGGCAAGACGACAAGCTTATCGGACGCAAAAGGCGCCTTCACTTTGGACCGAGAAAAGTGATTGATAATTAATGAGTCCTTCTTATCCTGGGCGCGACATCATCACGACACTACACAACTATACACAGACACGGTGCGATGGTGTCGTCTCTTACAACAAAAAAACATCTCCCTGATGATGTTTTCAAGAGTTTGGAGTTAAGTTGAGACTCAAGCGAGCCAGGGACCATGCTAGGCTTGTAATGATGAAGTCATATTTTTATCGCGTGGCAATTTGTCAGAGAATTGCATGCTGAGTCATTAGAATGTATATTTTTTTCCCCCGACCATCACTTTGTTTGCATCCGTAGATACATTCCCGTTTTTCTTGTTCGAGAAAATAAAGTGTCTTTCTTATTCTATTGCGGAGGCTCCCAAAAAATATTAATTGGATCACGCTACTCCAGATGCTTCCTGCTTCGATACACTTGGCTCACAATTGATGCATTAATGAAATACCATTGTATGCCCGTCTGCCAGTGCCTGTGCAGCAGTGTTTTCGATTTGTAACACCAGTATATCTTTTTGAAATAAAAATAAAAAAAAAAAAAAAAAACCAATGTATCTTTCTTTGGATAACGTGTATCTATCACTCAATAGATTGTTGAGAATTTAATTTAAGTTGGTTTAATGCCATTCAGATACTTTCACAATTCAATTCAATATTAAAAGATACATCTATATCGATGTCTCTGTCTCAGTCTCAGTAATTGTTCGGATGATGCGACATAGATATGTCATAAACATTTCATCCAATCTCTTTTTATTCAAGTTTTTGTCTTTTTTTTTTTTGTATCTTAAAGATTTGCAGCACTTTCTTTCTTTATAAACATTTTCTCAAAATTTATTATCATAATCATTTTTTTTCTTTTAAACTTTCAAGAAGTCGAACAAAAAGATACTTTTTTCTAATTTTTTGTATATTTTAAGATTTTCTTCTAATTAATTTAAACAAATGGGTTCTTTTGGTTGGTTTTTCTTTTTCATTCAAATCGATGGAAGAGTGAGAGGGGGAAAGAGGAGTGGTCTTTGGTCTAATTAAAATATGAATAGAATCTATAAATAGATAAAAATGCAGACCGTTCCAAAACATCATCAGCACACAGAACCTGCAGAACAGTGGCAATGGGGCATCCCATTGAGCTGGATCTCTGGACAACAGGTTGTTAATTTGTCATTGAATTAACAAAACAATAGTTTTGACAATTTGTTTATTGTATTTTAAGAGAGATACATATTTCACTAATTCCCTTATAAATTCTATATATGTAAACGTTTTTTCTTTATTTATTGTTTATTTATAGAATGTTAGTAATTTGCTGAGAATTACAATAGCCCTGGGGTTAGTTGGATGATAGATAGAAGTAATATAGCTCATGTTTCAAGATGTCTCTCGATCTCGATATATTGATATGACAGTAAAAGTGTTTTAATTAGATGAACAAAAGGAGTTCTTCTTGGTATCTAAAACACCACAGGTGGGGAATGTGTATGTGAAAATAATTGAATTTTGTGTATTTTGAAAGAATTAATTTGAAAGGATAGCTAAGTATAATATCAGTTTCTTGGTAATATCGCAAAATTCAATCGAATAAGAGATTGACTTAAAGTCTTTTGAAATGTTCATCTTTCAGAAACTTGGATTAAATTACAAATACATTTATTATAAATATTTTCCCTCCAGCGATTCACATATTTTGTTTATTGAGAGAATTTAAAAAGGCAAACTTTTATATATTGAAAAGTTTTGTTATTGTTTGATAACAATTAAATTTGCCTTAGGCTAATATGTAATATAAGCTCGTCGTATTGACTTTGACCTCTTTATCAATAAGTTTGCTTTTTGTTCGAAATCATAATGTATATTTTTGCAGAGTTCTGTTATAATAATAAATCAAGGTAATATTACTGAGTTACAAAGTTATTTATTCAGGTAATTTTCTTTTTGTCAAGGAATACAAAGCTTAACTTAATGGGACAAACTAACAGTTCTTTGTGTTCAAGAAAATGATAAAAAACTACAGATAAAAATTGTGGTTGTTCTACTATTGATTATAGGAATAATATAAACAATTTTTGAACTTTAAGTCCAGCTACGACAGTTGGGCTTATCAGTTATATACTACCGTATTTTTCTAAGACGCACTTTTCAGTCGATTGTTCAATAATATTCGTTAGTTAAATTACTTTTTTCTTCTATAAGAACTTAAAAAGTTCAGTAAAAAATTGCAGTTTCGATCGTTTCTGTGGAGCTATTGAAATTTGTAGTTTTTGGTTGGATTTTTGCAAAAAAGTCCTGTTCGTTGAATTTTTCTAAGACTGCTGCCAAATGTTAAACACGTTATTTTGTATACCAAGAAACAAGTTTTAATTCAATATCTTTCTTAGTTCTCAAAGTAAATATTTGCATTTCGAATTTGTTCATTGGTTTTTATTTTGTTTATAGAAAAAATTGTCAATTGTTACTTTATCAATTTTTTGTCGAGGTTACAGAAATTTTTTCAGTGTTTTTGTATCTATAAAAAAATTGTTTTTTTTAATTTTTTATTAAGTCCATAGTGTCACATTATTGCCTTAAAAAACTTATTAAAGCTAATATCGTTTTTGAGTCTGAGGTATTTGGGCTCGACTAATTTTATCAATTACTTTGATAAAAAAAAAAACACATAGGGGCATATTCATAGTCATATTTTAAACCCGAGTCTATTTGAAATGGATTCTAAATTTAACATCTAGGTAAGACACAGTTGCTATTTTTAAAGGAATTTGACAGCCCTGTATAGTAAGAAACAGTTTTACTACAATTCTAGTACAATTTCATTAAAACTTATAAAATAAAATGCACGACTGGATCGCACGAACTTGCTCCGGTATTCAAAGAGTCTGTTTAAAAAAGTACCTATGTATGCATATAAGATTTAAAAATATATAAAATGTAAAATAAGTTTGTCTTCAAAGACATAAATGCCATTTGATTTGTCGAAAAAACCTCCATTTTTCAATTTTTTTGGGAGTTACAGTTAAAATAATTAAAAAAAAAAATAATTTAAGATTCAAAATTTTACCCGAAAAATGAGTTTGTCTTCAAAAATTTAAATGCCATTTTATAAATAAAAAAGCCCTTGATTTTTCAAAAAAAAATTCGAAAATCGTTAGAGCGGTTTTTTTTTAAATTAATTTTTTATATATAAAATTTTTCAATTTTGTTTTAAGAATATTTTTGGTATGCAGTTGTTTAGTGATTGTAAATATATGCTCTACATTTGAATTTCGTAAAAAAATATTAACCCGTTTTTGAGATATAGAATTTTGAAAAAAAAAATTCAATATTTTTTTAAAAATCCAAACAAACAAAAATTGCACTTTTGATAATCAAATATTGTTAAGGCAATATAAGAGCTTATTCACAAAAAAAATTATTGAAATCAGTACATAAGTTGCTGAGAAAATTAAAAAACAAAATAACGGTTCTATGAGCGGTACCTTTCCTGAGCAATACAAAAATATGTTTTTCTTATTAAAAGAAGCCAAGTTAAAAAATGAAATTTTAGAGAAAATTTAAAAAAAATCTATCGGTTTGTTTTTGAGAAAATTCGAATTAACTTCCAAGTTTGAACTCAATCGACCCAATGGTTTAGGCTGTAGGAGCGTGGACAGACAGACAAAATTTTGCACGAATGCAAAACTTGCCATATAGTTCCTATATGTCGCAAGTAAGAACGGCTTGTAGAGGGGAACAAAATAAAATACGTCAGCTGGAGATCCAAATTCTTTGAAATCGTTGAAATAATTCTGGTGATAGTTGAGAAAGTCAACTCCAAAAATTGTCTGTTGTAACAAAACATTTACTTTTTATGGTAAAGCTGCGTAGAGTTGCAAACATCACATTGACTATGTCACTTTGGTGAATGTATCGCGCGCAAAATCGTATAACTGGCGCGAAGGTCAACCATAAGCTTGTCATTTTTTTACTTGCGACATATAGGAACTATATATGGCAAGTTTTGCATTCGTGCAAAATTTCGAACTCGAGATTTTAATCAAACATGATATTACGATGGTAGCGAAGTCGAAAAAAGTGGGTCCCGCGATTCCGTCCGGTCTGTTTTGTCTGTCTGTCCACGCTCCTACAGCCTAAACCATTGGGTCGATTGAGTTCAAATTTGGAAGTTAAGGTTTTGAGCAGATTCGCGTTAGGCGTTTTTTAATTTTTTTTTTAAAGATCAAAACTAACAGTGGCCCCGATACAATTTTTTTGGTCAAAAAACGAAAATTCGAATTTTCTCAAAAACAAACCGATAGATTTTTTTTAAATTTTCTCTAAAATTTTATTTTTTAACTTAACTTCTTTTAATAAGAAAAACATATTTTTGTATTGCTCAGGAAAGGTACCGCTCATAGAACCGTTATTTTGTTTTTTAATTTTCTCAGCAACTTTTGAACAGATTTCAATAATTTTTTTTAACGAGCTCTTATATTGCCTTAACAATATTTGATTATCAAAAGTGCAATTTTTTATTGTTTGGATTTTTAAAAAAATATTGAAATTTTTTTTTTCAAAATTCTATATCTCAAAAACGGGTTAATATTTTTTTACGAAATTCAAATGTAGAGCATATATTTACAATCACTAAACAACTGCATACCAAAAATATTTTTAGAACAAAATTGAAAAATTTTATATATACAAAATTAATTTAAAAAAAAAATTAAGGGTTTTTTTATTTATAAAATGACATTTAAATTTTTAAAGACAAACTTATTTTTTAGGTAAAATTTTGAATCTTAAATTTTTTTTTTTATTATTTTATTTTATTTTTAATTATTTTAATTTTTTATTTTTTTAATAATTTTAAATATTTTTAACTAGTTGAATACACAAAAAATTATTGTTTTCGTTAGGTATGCTTACAGCATTTTTCATTTTCGGGATGAGTTGTCCTAGGATGAGTTGTGTCTTGGGATTAATCACAAGTTTTTTGACAAATCAAATGGCATTTATATCTTTGAAGACGAAATTATTTTACAGGTATATTTTTAAATCTTTTATAGGTACATTTTTAAACAGACTCTTTGCATACAGGAGTCGAAAGTAAATTGTTACGAAGTTTTAGTATTGTTTTTTTTTAGGTTTTTTATTTTTTGTAAAAAAATAATTCGATTTTTCTCAAAATTTTATAGAATGTTGAAAACAATATTTCTTATAAGTTAAAATTAGTAAGAAACCATTATCTCAAATCTTTGAAAAGATATTTGAGTCGAAAATCAATTTTTACCAACTTTTGTTGAATTTTTGTTCGGTTTTTAATTGTTTGTAAAAAAAACTGTCAATAAGATTTTTTTAAAATTTTACTGAATGTTGACAACAATATTTTTTGAAAGATAAAAGTAGTTTAAATCCAATTTCTCAAAGTTTTGTAAAAATATTTGAGGCAAAAACAAATTTTTACCAACTTTTATTAATTTTTTTAGGTTTTTTACATTTTCGAGTTGATACATTTTTTTTTTCAGTATTTTTGAATTATAGAAAAAACCCTTAATTGGATTTTTTCCAAAAATATAATTGTTTTGTATCACGTTACAATACATAATATAAAATTTTATTCAAGTCTCTAGCGTCATTGGTTCATGAGATATTTAGGGTTAACCAAAATTTTCACCTTTTTTTTAAACTTCTATAGTAAAAAACCACACACGCAATTTTCTTGAGAGCCCTTTCTGCATCTTTCTGCCTTATTATCTGTATAACAAAATTTATTTGAAGTCGATATCTCTACTGGTTCTTGACGTACGTACGCACGCACAGATATCTTTCTAAAAATCTTTTATTTCGACTCTAGGGACCTTGAAACATCGAGAAATGTCAAAATCTTCAATTCGACAAATCGGAGCCATTACAATAACTTCCTATGGGAAGTTTAAAAAGTGCGAATACGCCAGAGTGTATTTGAGGATAAAAGATCATATTTTCAAAATAATTTTTAGTTTGGAAAAGTGGTATATATCTCCGATTTTAGGTAAGGTAATTTTCTTTGCAATCCATTATTTAAGTTTCTATCCTCTGTATTTTATCAGCTAACAGCCTAAAAAAATGGTGTTTAATTTAATATTTACAAAAATGTATGAAGTTTCCAGATTTGGGTTGCTCTTTAATTTTAAAAACTAAGCATTTCTGTCGAAAATCATCGACATAATTAAATTGTATGTACAAAATTATATACATATATCAATAATTAAATTGTTGCAATAATAGAAAGAAATATACGGTTATGTTCGTCCTTTTGTTAAAATGCGATTTAATTTGTTTTAATAATTCTTTGCTGTAAGAATTTTAAACTACCAATAACCTCACTTACCCCTTAGGTAGTTCAATCTCTGCCTGTGCCATTTAAAGTTTTTTTTTTCAAGGGTACTGCCTCTTGCGAGGAATTGACAAATTCTCCAAGAGTTAATCTTGTCATGAAAAGTGCTTTCTTAAATTAGTCGTTCGGATTCGGCTTAGGCCCTAGTTCTCAACGGACTGGTGCGCCACGAATTTATTAAGTTTTTTATCATAGTAGTTTAAAAAAAGGTGAACATTTTGGTTAACCCTAAATGTCTCATGAACCAATAACGCTAGAGACTTGAATTAAATTTTATATTATATATTGTAACGTGATACCAAACAAATATATTTTTGGAAAAAATCCAATTTTTTTATAAATCAAAAAAACTGAAAAAAAAATTTGTCAGCTCGAAAATTTTACGACTAAAATATGATTTCATCTCAAAAACAATTTTGTGCAACGAAGAATAATGTTTTTGACATCTGATAAAATTTTGAAAAACATCTAATTGACAGTTTTTTTTTATAAAAAAATAAAAGCCTAAAAAAAACATTTCTCAAAGTTGGTAAAAACTGAATTTCGACTCAAATATCTTTTCAAAAACTTGAGATTAAGACTTCAAACTTTTTTTATCTTATAAGAAATATTGTTTTGAACATTCTTTAAAATTTTGAGAACAATCGAATTGACAGTTTTTTTACAAAAAATAAAAACCTAAAAAAAATTAAAGATAGTTAGTAAAAATTGATTTCGACATCGGCTTTAAACTAATTTTATCTTTTAAAAAATATTGTTGTCAACATTCAATAAAATTTTGAGAAAGATCGAATTGACAGTTTATTTACAAAAAAAAAAAAAAAAAAAAATAAAAAAAATTAACAAAAGTTGGTAGAAATTGATTTTCGACTTAAGTATCTTTTCAAAAATTAAAAGTTTTGGCTTCAAACTTATTTATCTCACAGAAAATATTGTTTTCGACATTCAGTAAATTTTTAATAAAAAAACAACAATCATTTTTTTCATAAAAAAATTAATATCTGCAAAAAAAAGTACGCAAAATTGGTAAAAATTGATGTTCGGTTCTCGATATCTCGTGAACAATAGAAGATATTTATAAAAAAAAAATAAAGGCTTTCGACTAAAATTCTCGTTAATAAAAATATATTTTGAAATCAAACTATTTCATTATATGCAAAATATTGTTGGTAATTTTAAAATTTGTACGAATAATTCAACTGACAACTTTTTTTTAACAAAACACGAAAACCTACAACCTTTTAAGCAAGACAAATCGGATGGGAAGTTATCAGTGTGGGTCGCATCCCAGCCTCTTTTTTAAATTGCTTTTGATATTAATTTTTTTTGGTAAAGTTCTTTCTGCATCTTTTGACGTTATTATCTGTAAGACAAAAGTAATTGAAGTCTATATCTCTTCTGGTTCGTAAGATATGGTCGACAAAAAATGGCATTTCGAACTAACGAACTTATACGTACACCCGCACTATCAGACATCACTCTAATAGCTTTTGATTTAGATTCTAGGGGAATTGAAACGCTGAGAAATGAAAAATTTGCAATTCGATATATCGAACTTACAGTAACTACAATGACTTTCTATGGTTCTAATTTTTTTTAAGCTAACATGGAGAAAAACCTCCTTTTTTTTAATTGAAGCTTTCCCAACAACTAATACCTACCTACCTTTTTTGTTCTGTCGTACCTCGTATACAAATAAGTATAACTTTACTTTTAACCTAAATCATAGATTTAATTACAACATGCTTTGCATTAAAAGCTCATAAAATAAACTAAAATCTAACTTTTTTCACATTAACGTACATAGCGAGTAATTAAAATCTAGTTTAATATAAGTATTTTTATTTACTATTTTTACCTCATATAAGCATGTTTACTTTACTTTTAATCCCAATCAAAATTCAATCACAACACGACATAGAGAAAATCCTTTTTCTCAGGAAACAACCAACAACAACAACAACAAAAACAAAAATGTTATTATACAACTTTGGAAGGATTATCGCATCGCACATAGTTAATATTAAGTAACCGCCCTATATGTACCTAAAGAGAACAACACCATTCATTCATCCAGCCAGCACAGGAGTATTATAGCTAAGCTACAACTATTGCGCCAGGAAGTCAAATAGCTTCGAGAAAAAAGAAGAAAATAAAACAACAACTAAAAAGCTACTTAGTCAACACGCAAGCATCAAAACGCTCGCTGCTTCCAGAAGGTTGAAGCAAAAAAAAAAACAAGCTATAGTTAAGGGTTTGGAAAAATGACACACAAAAACAACAAAAACACACAACTTACGATATATTCGTTCTTATATGCCACAACCTAAACTAAAATGTTTTAAAAAAAAAATTATATCAGCTTTAAACGGAATCCCTGTAAAAAGGCTATAAAAATCCCCTAAAGAGAACCTCGACTTGTTAATGGCTCTTAACACGTCATTTGGCAATACACCTGTATGCAGCTTGTGTCTAGATTACCAACCAACTACTATTAGGTACCCGAACCTGAAGCACCATCAGTGCTCTGCCTCTGCTCTTCTACTCAGAGCTCATACACAGCTCATTTGAACGCTTCCAAGGAAGTCTTTCAAAATTACCCCGCTATACCACGCCATCCATACCTGTTTATAGTGGGTGCTCGCACTATAATATTTGTCGGGAACTTGCGGTACTCATGCAAATGTTTTTATGTACTTTCATGGGAATTTTTCTTTCTTGATGGAAGATTGTTAGTGTGTCCCGGAAAGTGACCAAAATCAGACAAAAAAAAAACAACAAGAATGGAAGAGTTAACCCAAGCATTTGGCGACAAACTATATGCCAAGCCATCATGTCGTTCCTTTCCGTTTCCACCTAAATGGGCAACTTAACCGACCGAGATATCCAGTTGCAGTCTATTAAACTGATTTAGGTTGTAGAAGGCAAACCAAAGCATCGGCATCGCCTGAACTGGCCTGGCCTGGTCTGGTCTGGGTACATCTCTCTCTTTTGGCTACGAAGCTCCCAAGGAGAATCCCAAGTTCCCATCATCATGGTACGAGCACAGCACAGCTAAAATGTGTGTGCTGTGCTATGTTGAAGCTGATGTGCCGTGTTTGGTCACCATATGAGGTTGGCCAAAAATGGCAAACTACTTGGTCTTGTTAGAGGTTGTTATAGGGCTTCTGAATGGCGATGATGATGGTGATGGTGGATGGTGAAATGGCGATGATCTGCATCCTCTATAACATCACACAGGTTCATTGTGTGCCATTCTTGTCTCGTCATTTGGACTCAGTGATATGTGAAATTGTGGGAATTTTGTGAGTTGCCAACATGAACCTGTCAGGATGCGTATCTTCTTCTTTCACTTCTTCTTCTTTTTGGGTCTTTTGTTATATTATACGTTTAGCATAAAAAGCTTCTGTATTTTGTAGAAAAGAGAAGGTCCTAATATACATCACCATCCCTACATACAATGTCCACAAATCTCCACAAGCATAGATATTTCTCTAAACATAGATTAGAAGAAATATACGTATGTATGTGTTCGACTATGACTATGTCTATATGGAACAGGACAATGAAGAAGTGTTTTATGAAAGTGCGGAAGTTCGTGTGAAGTAGAAAATTACTTTGTGTTTGTCCTGGATAACAACTCTTTAATATGAATTATGGTAAGGACCATCGAACATAATATATATTTAGGTACACATACATAGGACATTTAGTTCATTTTGCGAGTTCACATACGTATAACTTAGCTATGACCTACAAACGTAATGAAATGAAACATAATTCAATTTTAAGATTTCACATATAGAATAGAATGCTTTAGGTTCTGGGTACAGCGGGAGTAAAAGTTGTAAAAGAAAACTTTCCCAAGGGTTTCTCTTGCAAAACTTTTGAAATTAATTTTTCTATATAGATACATATGTACATAAAACGTATACTATGTACTCTATGTGATAGTTTAGTTGCCTAGAATAGAAAAACAATATGCAAACTTAAACAATCCACCAAATTTCAAAGAATCTCTGAAATATTTATTATATTAATAGAATATAATAGCTCACATGTAATGGTTTTCTTGTGTTTGCTTTCAAAACTAGGACAAAATCAAAATTGTGTTGTTTTTAGGCACCAGATATTTTTGTAAAATAATGTAATAAGATTTTGGGCCAATGGGATGTAAAGTGATTTGAGGATCATTGACCATTTATGTTATGATACAAAATTAAAAAAAGTGCATTTCATTACACTGGTCAACAAAATTGGATTATTTTTGTACTGTCACAAAAACAAATCAATAATTTTTGGAAGGATTAAGATGTCCTGAATTCAAATATCAACATACAACATACAATGTGCTGTTTTTAAGGCTAGGGCCAAACGTAACGCAATTTTTAACAAAATATTGTACAATGATTGTACAAACTACAGTTCTTTATCTTCTAGATATATACTAAACCATTTTAGTGCCTCACTTCTTTTTCCAATGGGGTTTCATTTGAATCGATCGCGGTTTGAAAAATCTTTAATCTAGTTTATTATTTGGAATTATTCGTTTTGGAGTATAATTTTGTGTTAATTCCAAATCCGAACATCGATATTAGCTTTTTGTGCTGCTAAATTCCGAAAAACCCATTTTCAACATTATTTTTATAATTTAACAACAATGAATTGGTAATCAGAAAAAAAAATAATTTTATTTTGTTCTGAGTTTTTATGTTTAAAACTATTTTAGCACAAACGCTTCCACGTTCCTTTAAGGTTTAAGGCAGGTGGGGACTTACAATTTTTTTTTTTGAAAAATAAATAAAATACTGAACATATTTAAACGGCATTAGGTAGATGTAAAAAATTTAGATTTTAAAAATGATCACAAATTATAGCGAAAAAAAACTACTTCATGAATTTTCATAGCTTCTAAAGCTGAGATCACACGATTTTTGTCCATTTGTATCTATGTACAGATCGTGTGAATGGCAGAAAATATTGGACATAAGGCAGATAGGACAATATTTTTGGCAGGTAGGCAGATAAAAATGAGCTGTCTTGTACCAATCGTGTGAACTGTTCATACACCGATGAAGACGGAAACAATTCTTAAATGTGCAGATAATTTGTTCTGCCACTTAATGAACGATCATAGTGACCAATCAAAGCAGATAAGTGCATTTAATTTTGTGTTATTGTTGAAAATTACGATTTTTGAATAATTATTTCATAATTTATTATTATTATATAATTTTGAAATTTGGCAGCACTGATTTAATAAAAAAACACACACCTGACACCACTGCTTCTTACATCTGCATTATTCATACAACTTTTGGTAATAATATTTGCATTTATTTTAAATATAAATACTTGCTTTAATTTTTAAGATCATGGACACAGATGAAGAAGAAGTGATGAATTTGGTCAGTTCCGTGTGCACAAATTTAGGCGACCAGACAAAGGAAGCAACACCAACGCCAGAAAAATATAAGCGAAAGCGACCTCATGTGACAACGGCATGGTCTACAGAAGACGTCATTAATTTAATAACAATAATTGAAAGCAATTCATGCCTTTGGGAATACTCTTCTGCAGATTACAAGGACCGCCAAAAGAGAGAAAATGCATGGCGAGATGTTGCTACTAAATGTCCTGGCCGTGACGTAGATGAATGTAAAGCCAAATGGGCAAATGTGAAAAAGCTTTTGTAGAAGCTAGTCTCCAGAAGCTTAAAAACGTAGCGTGACTGCCAATTTTTCATTTGCTGAGATAGCTTCGCGCATGTTGGTGTTATTTTGTTTGATTTGTGGAGAAACTAATTTAAGCAGATCATCAAAAGTGGCTTCATTCATTCGCAAGAAATTTTTAAATAAAAATTTCTAAATTTTCAATTTCTCGGAACTCCACCAAAGTTTTTACACAAGCGCCATCAGTACTCCTTCTCAGGAGCCAATCCCGCACCCAAACACTTCGCTTCCGTGCCTTTCTTCTTTCTTTTTTTTGTATTTTCTTTTTTTTTCCGTATGGACATCATTTTAATTTTATTTTATTTTGTATTTTTTTAATTAGATTAAATTGTTATATATTTTCAAACATATAAACAATTAATCAGGTGTTTATTTTTGCTGTTGAAAATAATGCCAGATCGTGTGATAGGTCATATTCTTGCAGTGCACAAATAAGCGCAGAAAATATTTGGCTAAAATACACCAATCGTGTGAACACCTAAAAATATTTTCGGTACACAAAATGTCTGTCACCAAATGTGTACAGAAAAATTTCGGCCGAAATCGGTACATTTGACCAATCATGTGATCCCAGCTAATAGCTTAATGTGGGTTTTTTTTTTAGAATGAAATAAGTTTTGAGTCAGCATCTTTATTTTTACTTGCGATATTAGGAACTTGCGAAGTCAAAATTTTAATCAAATATGACGTTACGATATGGTAGAGAAGTCGACAAAAGTTGGTCTCCTGACTCCTTCCGTTTATCTATCTGTCCTCGCCCACACAGCCCAAGCCATTGGGTCGAATGAGTTCAAACTTCGAAATCAGGGTTTTAAGCTAAGACTTTTTTTAAATTTTTGTCAAGATCAAAGATCATAGTACTACCCATACAAATATGTTATTCAAAAATCGAAAATTCGAATTGTTTAAAAAACGAACCTACAGATTTGTATCAAATTTTGTCTTATTTTGTTTTTTTTTTTTTTTTAAATTGAGTTCTTTGAATGCAAACAAAATATTTTTTCATTTTTTTCAATAGGGTACCCCCCTAGAACCATTATTTTGCTTTAGAATTTTCTCAAGACCACACAAACCGATCTTATCTATGTAGCTACGTCTTATATTTTCTTAATAATATATAATTCTCAAAAATGTCAACATGTTTTTTTTTCCAAATTCGAAAACGGGTCAACATTTTTTTACGAAAATCATACCAAATACATTTTTAAACAAAAAAATGATTTTCAAACCAAAATTGACAATTGTATTTTGCAGGTAACGGGTTGTCCATTTTGCGGTAAGTATATGGCTGGATTTCGACATCTTTCAAACTAAGTTGTGAGGCATTTTTTTGTTTTAGTTGAAAGTCTGACATTTACGAAAATGGATCGCTTAAATATCGCACAACGTATAAAAATTGTTAAAACCTACTACAAAAATAGCGATTCTGCCACATCCACATACATATCGTTCTTTAAAGATTATAGTTTACATAATCGTCTAACTACGCAAGCAAATTGCAAAATTCTGAAGAATTTTGAAGAGCCTGAATTGGGTTCAGATAAAGCCTGTGCATCATCATTTCGCTCGTGTCACTGAAAATATCGCTGCTGTAAGTGAAAGTCTTGCCGAAGACCGACAACATTTTCTTCAGTGACGAAGCACATTTCTCACTCGGTGGGTATTTTAATACAAAATTGTCGTATTTGGGGTGTTGAGAATCTTCAAGTAATTGAATAGAGGCCATTACATCCTCAAAAAGTCACTGTTTGGTGCTCCATTAGTCCGGAGGTGTGATTGGACCTTACTTGTTCGAAAACAACGACAATGGAACGACTACTTCTGTCACCATCAATTTGGAGTGTTATGGTTATATTATGATAACCGACTTTTTTTGCCTGCTATTGAAGAATATTATGATCTGGGTTTCAACAAGATGGTGCCACATCAACAAGATTGAGACATTTCCTGGCCGCGTAATTTCTCGTCGTGGCGATGTCAACTGGCCACCAAGATCATGCGATTTGACAATGCTGTACTTTTTTTTTGGGAGCTACGCGAAAAACCGTGATAATCTTTTAACTCTTGAGCACTTAAAAGCCAACATTCGTCAAGTTATGGCTGAGACACCACCCAATATATGTGAAAAAAAGTGGTCGAAAATTACCTCAAAAGAATCGATGCTTGCAACAATTCGCGTGGTCGTCATTTAAATCACGTAGTGTTTCACACATAATATCAATGTTCAAACTCTATAATAAAACAGAAATATCATGAAAACAAATATTTTATATGTGTTTTGTTTACGTTTACTTTTGAAACCGAAAAATGGATAACCCTGTATATTTTAAAATCATAAATTTTTGGAAATATTTTTAAAAAGACTGCATTTTATTTTTCAAGAATTCTCGAAAAATTCTTTTTTACCAATTTTTAGTTGCAGTATTTGTTTTGCAGTGCCCGTGACGTAATGGTTAGTGCCAGTGGGTTTAATTCCTGGCCTATGACATATGTATATACGAGTATACGTAAAATACAGACGTAGGAAAGTAGATGCAACTCATCTTATCATTAGTTATGGCAAATTTCAGAATTTATGTTAAAGGTTGCTGCGATATTTTCTGTCAATTTCAAATTTAACTAGTTTATTAATTTGGTGTCATTTTTAGCAATAGGAAAGGAAGCTTTGGAATGTATACGCACTGCCTGACAACCAATTACCGCCCTCATGCTTCTTGTCTTTCGAGCATAATATCAGCCAACAAAATAAATCGTTTAAAATGAGTTCGTTGCCAAAGAAAGTTTATAAAATTATGCACGAAAATTAATTGATCTTACGGTAGTTTACGGTAGTAACTCAATTAATTACATTTCACCAGAATTTTAGAGAGTTTTACATGAGAAATTAATTTTTTCTTCCAACATTTGAATAGAACCCTCACTTGAAAATGTCGAATAAAACAAGAAAATAGAGAGAGAAAACCATAAAATGTTTGTTTTATTTTAATTCTATAAATGTTAAGCTATTTATAAAAGAATTAATATGGTGTTGTGCCACCACGTTTAACTACGACCTTGCCGCTTCATTCTGTTAAGTAAGGTGTCATTTTGGTTTTATATATAATCCAGTGAAAAAGTCTCACAGGCACATTGGATTTCTTTTATAAGTTTCGATTCAGTTAAATATTGCATTCTAGGTCGAGCGAATATGGCAGCCAGGTTAGTAAATGCACCTTTTGAAACTCAATCGAAGATTTTACTAGCTTAGAGGTGGCGTTATCCTGCTGCAACTTCCATTCGGCAAAAAAAAATTCGACAAGTTGTTACACTTTTAATTTTTGTTCCTTACGGATTTTTAAATAATATGAAATATCAACTCAAAATTGGAGTTTACACAATTTTCTTAGAAATATTCCCCTTGACACTAAATACAATGTTTTTGGGCTCGTTAGCACGTAAAACCTATATTTAACAATCAAACTTACAATGGTCTTACCATTCATGACATATTCCTCTGCATCTAATACTCATACAGTATATTAAGTACATTCATCCTCCAAAAAAGAAACCCTTTAACAAAAATAACAAAAAAAGATACATAGATATATTATGTAGGTTAGATACAAAAAAAAACAAAAATTCAAAAGCTTGCCGCTTCATCATGATTTATGGCCCATTCACTGAGACAAATCTCTGTTGTAACAATTACCACACATATTCTATACGAATAACGAATAAATACTCATCGTATAGACCCCTTTTTTTGTGTCTTCTCGAAAAGAGAAAGAACGACTTTTTGTCATTATTTTAGTCTGCTCTGGATTCAAAAAAAAAGAAAAATTCCAAAAAAAAAGATACTAATTTTCGGCACGTAATAATCTAACAGATATACCTACTTTATAACTTTTACCCATAAACTAGAAATAGAACTCCCCATCATCAGTTTCCATACATAGAGTTGAGAGTAGAAACACCTCCCGCCCCCCAGCTTCCCCCCTATGCTAACTACAAAAGAACAATGAAAATTCAAAATGTTCCTAGAATTGTATCTCTAAGTCCGTAGTCTGTAGTCCGTAGTCCACATACAGAACAGATAGAGAGCAACATTGAGATCCGCATGTAGAATCTGGTGTAAATGCGGTGACATTATTATAGAAGGTAAAACCTTACCAGATACGAGTACTCCAAATAATGGTACATTACCAGCAACAGTATAACAGCAATAGGAACAGCAGAACCAGCAGCAGCGGGTTAATCCAGTTTCCTTCGTTTGAAGAACTATCTTTAGCAATTTATTTTGTTGTGTTTTCATTTTATTCTGTTGTTAGTTTTTCTGTCTCTGATTGTCATCTCATTTACCTCTCGGAAGCCTCTTGTCTATATGCTATGTGGTACCTTACCTACCCGTTCGTCGTCATCGTCGTCGTCGTCGAAGTCGTTGTTTTCGTAGCTTAAACGTGTACAACCTTTTTAAACCTCGGCAAAGAGTTCTTTGTACTTTTGTCAAACTCCGGGAGGATGAAACTGCACAGCCAACAAATGGCTTCACGTTTATTATTTACGACCAAAAATCTTCCTATTCACTTCTTCCTGCTCCACTCCTCAATTTTTCTTCAATCTGTGTCGTTGGTTGACTCGTCTTAAAGTCTTTTCATAGCTAGCAAGCAACCTTGCGCGATGTGTATTTAGTTTTATTACGCTCAGTTGCGCTTATGCCATGTATCTGGAGCAATAAACAAAACATCCAAATGTCTGTGCGATAAGAATCTTCTATTCGCTCTTCCATAGTCTAGCTTTGGAGGAAAACCTTCTTCATCTGTAAACCTAACCACGTTAGATTCATAGTCCTAGTATAGAGGTAGCCGTAACTACTGCCGCCACCGCCACCGCCGCAATCGCCATCACTGTTATATTGCTATGAAACTGCCATAGTGGATGTATCTTATGCATGTCACATACAGCTTGAGAAAACCAAACCAAGACTAGTTGATGATGATATGAATCTTTTTTAGTAAGAAAAGTCTTTGTAGACTTATAGAGAGTCTCTATACCATACCTATCTTTTGTATCTTTCGGTAAGCGGCGAGCATCTGGATTGATCTGTAGCACGAATCCATTGCTACTCTCCGATTCCGAAGCTGGACCTGATCATCATCATAATCATGGGTCATCGGTGGCGAGTGTATCAGAAGCAAAAACAAAACGAACAAATGCAGCGGGAGGCTATGACGACGACGACGAAGACGACGAACGGGGGTCGGTAAATATATATATAAGTTAAGTAAAAATGTGACTTCGATTGAGACCGAAGATTAAGTAGTTATATCTACCTATGATTTACCGCATCAAACAACAAAACTAAATAAACGAATATGTATTTCCGAACCGAAAACCAAAGAAAACAAATAAGAAACAGGAATGCCGCAAGATTCATCAATTGGACCGCAACTCTTTGTATAGCAAAAAACAATTTGTTTTGAAGTGTCATTCCCAATGATGACACAAAACATTAAGAGGTCACCCTCGAGTGCAATTATGTGATGGAGAATTCTATCACGTTTTTTATACATCTTAGTTTTGTTTTGTATATTTTGTCCCAACAAACGGGCGCGTGTGACATTGACAGAGCACTTGGGACAACCGACACTTTGTATAGGCAAGACACATCAGTCTTGCTTTGCTCTCTGTATTATGCATAATGTCATGTGTTGGATACATTTTCAAATATATTCTTCTTCTTCTCCTTAGTACGAAAACAATTGTAAATAGATTGAAATTTTTTAACGGACGTCTTTGAGTTCTCAAGACCTGAAAGATGCCTACATAACATATGATCGAGTTTACACCTGAAATGTTTCTAAACTGAAGGCGACAAAATAATAATAGTCTTCAGTAATTCATAGAGTGGGTAATCGCAACTTATGTATGCATTCATTTCCTAGAGACGTCATCAGTATAGCTTCACAGGTGGATGCAAGAAAGTATCTGAAAACAATAGCTGGGGACCATTATAACAATTTTTTTCGGGTAAACTTTCCAAGGAGAGAAAACTTATCGGGAAAGATTTTTCTGTGATGGAGGAAAAAACACGAACTCTTGAGATTTATCAATCTGTCAACTAGAGAGTAAAATGCATGTCATTTTGGACGAGCGACAAGTAAGAGATTCCAAGTCACCGACTACGACGACGACGAAGACTGCTCGACGACTCGACGTCAGTTACATAGTTCTTCCTGCAGTTTTTATTGCAGTGCAGCGCGATGAATTCATAGATATACTACAATGACAGTGTGCTGGATGACGAAGACAAGTGAAGTGGTGAAGAGAAAATTTTGTTTTTAAACGTTTGTCGTAGGTTTTGATTTTTTCAAATTCTAATTTTTTCATTTTATTTTTCAAATCCAACAGATAGAGGTGTACAAATGCGCGGTTGTATTCATATTAGGTTTTATAATAATTTTGTATTCAAGAGGATTTGTTTTTCAACGTCTTACAGACTCCTGATATTTTTGATGGCTTCATGTGATAGAATTCAGTTTTGTTTTTTTTTTTTAATTTCGGGGAAATGCTTGTTGGAATACAATTTTCGGGGGACTGTACGTACAATTTAGGGTCCATAAAAAGTCTTACATTTATGTGGAGGTGATTTGTAATGATGTTACGGGAAATTACTATTAATGGAGATTGATTTTTAATTTTGTGTTGGAAATCATTTGGCACGAGATGAAATGAGTTAGTTGACAGTTGTATTCAATCATTTTGTTGGGAAAACGAATGATAGATATTAGGGAGTCCATCGGGGATTTTCCCCCCAACCAAGAAATACGAAATGCAATTAAACATTTGGAGCATGTGGTGATTGATTTATTTGATGAGTCTACATATTTTTCGATTTTCTTATGGTTTATATTTTTTGTAAAAGCAAAATAGTTATGATGAGTTTTTATAGGTTTAGCCTGTTGGTCTTTCAACCGATCAGTTTCTAAAGAAAGAGGATGGAGTAATAAATTACCATTTGTAGCGCTAAAATATTGCAAACAATATTTTTGCAAGCCGAATTGACATTTTGATTACCTTCATAATGTATGCAAACAGCTTAAACTGCATTCAGTCCAAATACATGAGGAGAAGAAATAAGATTTGGTCAAAAATCAAAAATTCAAATTTTTCTCAGAAACGAACCGATAGATTTTTATTAAATATTCTGTAAAATTAATTTTTTTACCTTGGCTTCTTTCAATAAAAAAAAAAACAATATAAACTTACTATCGCAAGTTATAGTACCTAATAGGTCCGATTTGTCGAATTGAAATTTTTGAAATTTCTCGGCGCTTCAAGGTCTATAGAGTCTACACAAAAGATTTTTAGAGAGACGTCTGTTTGTGCGTTTGTACGTACGTTCGTACGTCCATACGGAAACTTTTTTCGTAGTCCATATCTCGAGAACCAGTAGAGATATCGACTTCAAATAAATGTTGTTATACAGATAATTAAGCAGAAAGATGTAGGAAAGACTCTCAAAAAAATTGAGTGGGTTTTTTTACCATAGCAATTAAAAAAAAAAACTGAAAATTTTGGTTAACCCAAATATCTAACGAACCAATAACGCTAGTGACTTGAATTAAATTTTTCATTATATATTTTTACGTGATATTAAACTAAAAGTTTTGAAAAAAATTCAACTGACTTTTTTTTTCTTAAATCAAAAAAAAACTGAATAAAAAATATTTGTCACCTCGAATATTTTACGAACAAAAACCGATTTTATCTCAAAAATAAATGAATTCAATGACGAATAACGTTTTTGACATCTGGTAAAATTTTAAGAAGCATCGAATTGACAGTTTTCGTACAAAAAAATAGAAAAAATCATTACTATACAAGTTGATAAAAATTGATTTTCGACTTGAGTATCTTTTTCAAAATTAAAGATATTGGCTGCAAACTAATTAAGATCTACAAAAAAAAAATACGCAAAATTGGTAAAAATACATGTTCGATTCAAAATGATTTCATTTTGTTTTTTGTACTTGTTTGCATAAAAACCAAATACTTTCAAGAAATGCTTCTAAAATTGGTAGAAATTGGTTTTCGACTAAAAATCTCGTTAACAAAAATAAATATTGAAATCAAACTATTTCATCATATGCAAAATATTGTTATTAATTAAATACGAATAACTTTTTTAAGAAAACACAAAACCTACAAATACAACAAAATTGATAAGAAATGCGTTTCGACTCGAGTATTAGGAAAATAAAGAAAGATATTGATTTCAAATTATTTATATCACACAAAATATTGTTTGGTTAAGTCTTAAGCAAGACAAATCGGCAGACGGGATGAGAAGTTATCAGTGTGGGTCGCATCCCATCCTCTTTTCCTCGTATTGCTCCAGAAGGGTACCCCCATAGAACTCTAATTTTGTTTTTAAGCTTTTACGAACCAATGAACCGATTTAATTTTTTTTATATAATAATTAATTAATTAATTGAAATAATTTTTGATAATAAAAAATGTCAATGTTTTTTTTTGGATTAAAAAAATAAAATTAAAGTTTTTTCAAAATTCGATATCTCGAAAATGGGTCATAATATTTTTTTACTAAAATGAAATGTAAAACATATATTAATAAGCTCTAAATAGCTCAATACTAAAAATATTTTTGAACTTAAATTGAAAAATTTTACACATACACTTAATTTAAAAAAAAAAACGGTCCAAATATTTTCGAAAAAAATGTAATAAATACATTTTTTTTTGATTAATTAAATGGCATTTTAATTTTTGAAGACAAACTTATTTTATAGGTAAATTTTAAAATGTAAAAACTATTTGTAAACAGAGTCCTTGGATACAGCAAGCATGGGACCCAGTCGTGGATTTTTTTTTTAAATTAAATTCATACTAATTTTGTACACTATTTTTTTGACATTTCTTCAAGTTTTAAGGTCCCATAAATCTCAATCTAAGGTTTTTAGAGAGAAACTTTTGGGGGTACACGTGTACGAATGTTCGTGCGTCTTTGCGTTGGGTAAGTCGCGTCCGTGCGTTCGGAATGCTCCCCGATAACGCAGGAAGCAATAGAGATATCGACTTCAAATTCATTTTGTTCTACAGATAATAACATTGAAAGATGGAGAAAAAACTTTTTAAACAAATTTATTACTAGCATATGTAGCAAATAAATGTAATATTATACATCGTGACGTAATACTTAATTGGTAGATATCAATTCAAAATAAAAAAACAACCCATGGTTTTATATTAAAACAAACATGATGAATAATTGTATGTATTGAAGATACCGTTTTTGACATCTGGTTTAGTTTTTAGAAGAACCGAAGAAGCGGTTATTCTACAAATGTATAAAAACCTAAAAATAATATCACTGAAAGTTGGTGGAAATGGATTTACGACCCTTAATAATAATAAAACATAATGTCTTGAAATTAATTTTATGTAATAAACAACATTTTAACACAAAGTAACCTTTTTAAAAAAACCTAATTGACTTGTTTTCATATAAAAATTAAAAATTACAAAATTACTACAAAGAATTGA
This sequence comes from Eupeodes luniger, assembly GCA_951509635.1. NCBI lineage: Eukaryota > Metazoa > Arthropoda > Insecta > Diptera > Syrphidae > Eupeodes > Eupeodes luniger. Next base: position 47,005,701 of record OX608073.1, read on the forward strand.
TTTTCACCTATATTTTTCGGTGAAAAAAAAGATATTGAAATTAAACTTATTTTATCATATGAAAAATACTGTTTTTAACTTTTTTTTTAATAAAATCGAATGGACAAATTTTGTATTAACAATGAAAACCGACAATAACAACTTCAAACTTATAAAAAAGCTATCCAACTTAAGTATCGTGTTTCTTGTAACTTTCGAATATTACACAAAATTCTATTATTAATATTATGTAAGACTTTTAGAAATACGAACAGACAGGTACGAAAGGGATAAGTGTGGTTCGCATTGCAGCCTCTTTTTATTTTTTTAAGAACACAATGAAAACCCTTTATTTTCTCTTGCAATATTTTTTATTTTAAGCTGAACCATAACCATACCTAAGCACATTGAAAGGAATACTCAACATTGATAATTTGCATTGTTTTTGGGGAACTGTGCGTATACTTAATTTTGTTGTGTGTTCCAGGATTTCTCAATCAATTTTGATTTTTTTTTTCAATTTAAAATATTTCTTTTAGGAAACTAAATCTGATATCTTATCGGTGGAGGTAGGGTCCTCTGTTCATAATAAAAACTACTTGTATTGATATTCTTTCTTCTTGTTCTTGAAAGTTGACTCAAATTGGGATGCTAGATACTCTAATTGCCCCTAAAATATCAACAACATCGACATTTTTTGAATAAGATTGCACTATTCAAACTTTTTTCATTCAGAATTCTCAGCTGAAATCAAGCAGCACGCCTGATTTTTATTTAAGATTTTTCTGTATCAAAACATCAGAAAAATTAATGAAAATATCTTAGATTGAATATACATAGTTCTTTTACCGCCGCGCCGGATTGTTAAACAGATGAAGCAACATGTGCTGTGCATTCCGGATCTCTACGAAACCGCAATCTTTTTCACTGAATTATATTGCTTCCTTCAAAGTTTGTTCTGAATTAGGAAAAAAAACCAATGAATTTGTTTCTAAAAATATCCTAGAATCATAAAGCCATCAAATTTCAAAATCATGCACCTTGCAGGAACATCATCTTGACAAACAAACATCCAGACAAGGCATCAAATTGTTTTTTTCTATTTGGCCTTTCCGGTTTGTATAAACTTCAACAAACATCAATGTTCCAGACAAACGGAAATGCAAACATAACTAAAACACAAGTTAAACAAGCAAACATCACAAATCGAAAAGGGACATTGAGATTGAGAGGTCCTTTCCATATTACACGCATTCTCAATTCCGGTGTCGGGTATCATATAAGCGAAGCGGGTGGTGGTGGTCTGAGCTAGGAGCATATAGAATTATATACTGATGGTGGCCTTCTGATTTAAGGCGGTATTATCAAAAGCAATGAAATTAAATTATACTACACTACTTGGTATTGGACTATTTCATATGAGTCCTTTATCCCGGAACAGTAATTAGAATTCTAGACCAAGACTATAGAGGTAGGTACATTTAACACACTTAGTCTGCATTTTAACTCACGCAGGACACAACATATTAAAGACAGAATAATGTGCGTATTACATGGGTGTTTCACTGTTTCACTGAGCGACATCAAAAGTGCACTTCCGACAATTGGACACTTAAGAAAGAAATGCAATCCCCTATATTGTTTGCTTGCTTGCTTGGCCCTAAGGGCTTCTTGATGCATTGCATGTTCTATGCATGTGCACGTTTGTTGTATTTTTATTTTTCATTTCTCAAACAACAAAAAACAAAAAGTCTCAAGTGTTTAAAGGTGTTCGTAATTTGCCGGCAAATGCTGCTGAACGTTCTAAGTATTATTTTATTTTTGTCTGTAAGGACTTTGTTATGATGGAGAGCGAGAGCCTCTCGCTTTTCTATATGGAAATCAAGCGCATCGACTAAATTAATTGCTCACTGATTTACGAGCGATGCAGTAATGTAAAAGGCGTTTGTCTATATGGAAAAAATCGAGGGCGATGGAGCGTGGTAAGTTTTAAGTGGACGTGTGTTAAATTTGTTGTTTTTTTTGTCCCTTCCAATACATGATTGAGTCATTCCAAAAATATATAGGATGCACTAAGGCCACCAAGAAATAAACAAATTGGAAGAAGTTTATGTTGCTCTATTTATAAATGCATTTTTGAAGAAATCTGTTGATATGGAAATAATTTTGTTTTAATAAGATTTAAAAGGCTTTTGAAATTTGTGGGGTCAATTTTATTGACACAAAACGGAAATAAGGGCAATAACATTATTTGATAATCGTTTAGGAAAGAAAATGAATAAATTATTCTTTAAGAAGGCAGAAATTAAAGTTTGAGAGATTCTAAGACTGCATGAGTTTTTGATTTAATGCAGAAGGCGTTTATACAGTAGGTAGGTACATATTGTTTATTACTTACCATTTTTATATTTTATAATAAAAGTATTTTTCGAAAGAATTAACTCAAAATATATGTATTAATGGAAGGAATTAAATCATAGATCACAAAAAAATACTTAAATTATGAAAATTGGGTTCTGCAAGAACCTTCTGAAATCTTGAACACGAATTTAAACAGAACGTAAAAAAAAGGATAATTTATTATTTTTCAGAACAATTTTAATTTTTCACACAATTACTATTGTTGAGTGTTCCCACAGTTCAATGATAGTTCGTCTATTTTTCAAAATGTTTGTATTAGTGCGTTATTTTTGGAAATGACAAGTGTAATAAAATCTACCAAGAATTTTTCGTTTACCACTGTATGAAGTTGCAAAGTTAAGAAACTGACAATTATACCGGTTTAATAAGTATAAACTATTAAAAAGATTGTTGTACCCGTGGCGTGATGGTCAATGCGTAGGACTGTCACGCTAGAGGTCTTGGAATCAATCTCTGCCTGTGCCTACTAAAGTTTTTTCACGGATACTGCCACTTGCGTGGAATTGACCAATCCAAAATATTGCCAAAATAACTAGGCAATAGTTCTTAGCGCACTGTCGTGACACCTAATTTCTTTTAGTTTTTGAAACTGATATAAAATAAAGGGTTTTTCAATAACGGCGGCTAGATATTGAAATGGAATAAAACAAACTGAGTGTGAGGTATTTAACAACATTATTTTGAAGGCGCATGTATGCCATTATGGTTTATTTGCATAGACCTGCGACTTCAAGAAACCCCACAGAAAAAAGTCTAGCGGAGTCAAATCGTATGACGTTGGTGGCCAATTCACATAACCCCTGCCAAAGATAACCTTACTCTCAAATCGTTCATGCAAAATGTCAATCGTGGTGTTTTCTGCGTGGCACGTAGCGCCGTTCTGCTGGAACCACATGTCGTCTAGGTCCGGTCCATATGGTTCAATTTGGACCATAAGAAATTAATTATCATCGTTATGTAGCGCTCGCTGTTGACGATGACTGCCTTACTAACGTCGTTTTCAAAAAAGTACGGACCAATTACGCCGCCGGCTGAAAATCCATAACAAACGGTAACTTTTTGAGGATCCATTATCACCTGGTGAACCTCCTGTGGGTTGGTGTCGTCCCATATACGGCAATTTTACTTGGTTAACACAGTCATTCATCCAAAAATGCGCCTCGTCACTAAAGATGATTTTTCGGCCAAAATTGGGGTCCTCTTCCAAACGATTCGAAGCCCAGTCAGCGAACAAACGGCCTTGTCTATGGTCATGAACTTTGAGCTCCTAGGTCAGTTGCATCTTGTACGGGTGTAGGCCCAAATCCCGAAGTAAAATTCGCCAAGTTGAAGTCTGCGAAATGCAGAGTTCTTGTGCACGGCGAGGAAAAGACTGCCTGGTGTTGGCTTATAGTTTACTGAACCGGTCGTCTCAAATTTGGCCACCAAACGTTGAAGAGTCGACTGTAAAAGGCCACTACGTCTACCGTAAAATGGACGTTTGCGTTGGCGAACACTCATTTTGATAATAAAGATTTAACATTTGAACATGCTGTTCAATCGTGGAACTTGACATGATGATTTGGCATAAGGAACTGAATAATAAACAAAAGATTTGACAGATGTCACCAAAACAAAATGGCCGCCACGGGGAGCCAAAATATAGCCGCACCAATTGAAAAACCCTTTATATCAAAAAACTATATTTTAAATCAGCCAAACAACAGAATTTTCTTGATGGACATCAGAATGGCGAAAATTTTCACTCCAATACCTTTTTATTAATAAGATTTTTTTAGAATATGTCAAATGTTTGACATCTGTGGCATTTTTTAGGAACGAAAACTCTGGCTTTGAAATTTTTAATTTAATTCATCATGAAATGTTCATGAAAACTTTACCTTATAATATTAAAAAAATGGTCCCACTTTAACTTCAAAAATTGGAAGAACTGGGAATTTGACAAAGATTTTTGACTGAAACAGAATTTCGACTATAACCCATCAAAATATTAATAAAATATTTGATTATCACCTTTTTCATTATCAAATTTTCCATTTGCAAACTTGATATATTTTTCAAACTTTCTATAAGATTTTTCATTTCGATATAAACCATATTTTAACATTAACAATACCCGTGTTTTGTTGGAAAATCTATCCATAGTATAGTAGGATTTTACACGAATAACAAAAACAATATCCATAGTATGAATAACACCGATAAAAGTTAGAGTAGAATCTTACTATGGATGGGTTTTTGACATTTATACGAGTCTCGAATGGATCTTATGTGATTTCGTTTTCAAATGTTGGTACGATTAATATTGCATTTGTATCTCGATGGCTGTGTTCGTTGAGTAGTTGTGCATTTGGAATCATGTGTGTTTTTTATTGGGGAAAAAAATCAATCTATTACTGTTGATATTATTAAGTTTTGTTAGTGAAAATGGACTAACTGGGCTTATTTTGCAAGAGAAAACATTATAGAAGATATTTATGTTTTGCTATGTTTCCATTTCCACCAGAGGTTTATCTCAGTTTAGATTAAATAAATCTTTTTGGTGTTTCCACCGCACAAGAAGATTTAAAAATGATTAAGCATGACAGCACTTTCTTAAATGCAAATGGTGTTTCGATGTTTTCGATGTGTAGTGAGATAGTTTGATTCGTGTTAAACAATGAAGAACTGATTAGTTCAGTACCATATAAGAACATGCTACCTACTCCATGTCCATATCCATTTTTTTTGTAATTTAATTAAAACAAAACTATATTTTTTGTACACAAACATGCAATTAAACAGATCATAATGCATTATCTGTTAAACCAACTCCTCCACACAGGTTTTTCTTCTCAAATTTTGACTCGACTCCGATCTCCGACGCGAATCGAGTCAAATCAAGCACATTTCAACTCGATTCAGGTATATAAAGAATTGAGGCGATCTTCAAGCTCGCTTCAACACCACATGTTAATGTAGTAGTCTACGAACAAACCCCCTCCTTGAAGCAATTGTTAAATTAACTTTTTTTTTATAGAATCTTAGTTTCCGGATATTTTCTTACCAATTCTTCTTGAAAATTGTCCATTTTATTAGTTTTAGTTAGTTTTTTTTGCTAAGTTAATTTTAACATTTGATTTTCACAAAACTTTCTTCTATTTGTGTGTTTTTTTATTATTATTCTGACAGATCTTCTGTCAGTTGTACCAATTTTTAAATACAAAAATCTGGCTACTGCGGATTGTTTTGTTGGCAATTTCTCACTGTACTATATATGGAATACCAAAAAAACGCACTTAATGTTAAAACGATATTACCCAAATGTCCACCACGGCTGCGGTTCCAGCACTATAACCTTTTCATGAAATTTTCTATTAACAAGCACAATTGCAGTTGTATGTCCCCATTGTTTTCACGAATTCCATCATTAAGATCTTGAATTATGTACATTCGGAGCATTGGCATACATATATGTAAGTCTGAAAGCATCAAACCACAACATCTCGATGGCCAATATTTTATTTAGCCCTTCGAGGAATGACACGGTCAGAAATTTTTTCTTGCAAAACTGCAAATTGGTGACTGATGCAAAATTTAACTCACAACTTCAATGCACTTTTGAAGTGTGTACTGTGTATCGTTCCATTTTAAGTAATGGAGTAGTTTTTACTTCTTAGCAGTGTTGGTAAGTTACGCGAGTTTTACCAATTTTAATTAGTTACGCGTAATTAATGTAACTAATGTAACTTATGTAACAAATTGAGTTAGTTACGTAACTAATGTAACTAATCTATGTTTTTGACATTTCTCCAAAAAAAAAGTCACGTTTTATGAGTTATTAAGTTCAGATATAAACATTAAAATGTCGGAGTCAAAAAATGAAACAAAGCGTCAATCCAAAACCAGAAGTGCTTAAATTGTTATTTGACGAAGAATTTATCGAGAGTGTAAAAAAAAAATTGAGTTGTTTGAACCAATTTGTCAGCTAATAAATAATTGCAAAAATTCAACAACTTCATTAGCTGACGCTGTCAAGTTCTGGTTAGAATTAAAAGTTCTAGCACAGTTCGAAAATCTCTATAAATCCCGTCTTACTACATATTTACATCCTTTCTACTCTAATGACAAATTAGAGAACGATTATCATTTTCAAATTAATAATTTCCTTTTAAAAATGTTAAATTTTGATGGACTGAACAAATGGGATCTTTTTAAATCCAAAGACGGAGTTTTTAAAACTTTATATGAAAAAAATATTGAAAATCCAATTTTGTTTTGGAAGACAGCCGATTTCTATGCACCCAATCTTTCAAAGCTTGCACTAAAATTGCTTAAAATTCCCGCATCGTCCGCAGAAATAGAGCGTACTTTTTCGAAATGGTCTTTAATTCACACCCCTTTGAGAAATCGGCTGTGTTTCGAACGTTCCAAAAAATTAATGTTTCTTTATGGAACTTTAAGAATGGAAGACGTAAATTTATCTTTGGAGGACTTTGAGTTTGACGGTTTCAACTAATTTAATACCTACATACTCGTATGTATGTATTTGAGTAACATACATAGATTTGATCTCTGAATTCTTTATAATCTTTGTTTTGTTATTTTTTGTTTTTATGGAATAAAATTTGTGTTTACATTATAAAAGTTATTGTTTATTTGTTTCAATGTTCAGTCACAGTCAGTCAAATTTTTTTTAGATATTTTAGTTACATTAATTACATAAGTTACATTAGTTACGCAGAAAATGAGGTGTAACTAATTACAATTAGTTACGCATAAATATATGGGTAACTTACTCGGAGCAACTTACGTTGCCAACACTGCTTCTTAGATGTAAATATATGACAGCTTCAAAAGTGACAACTGTTAAAAAGCGAGCTTTTAAAAATGAAGAATTATAAAAATGAAGAATTATAAAGTTCTATTGATTCACCTGCTTAGAATCAAAATGTTTTACTTTAGGTGGTGTTGCTTGAATGTCTTCAGTACCTATCCAAATTTGTATTCTTTAATTTTAAAAGCTTTAAAAATCCTTATTTTTGTAGTTCTTGAACATTTACTAAGAAAATTACTTTAATAACTATATAAGATTACGTATGTAAGAATGTATATTTATACCTTAAATTATTGGCTGAAATAATTTTTCAAAAATAAAAATGCCGTTCAAAGATTTATCGCAACTGTGACCATTAAAAAATTCATAACCTCTTTTTTAAGCACCCCATACTAATATCAGTTAATAAAAACAATAAACTAAACCCAGTTTTCGAATAGTAAGAGATTTCGTTAAAAAAATCTTAATATCGGGTGATTTTTTAAGAGCTTGAGAACTTTTTAAAAAAAAAAAAAACGCATAAAATTTGCAAAATCTCATCTATTCTTTATTTGAAACGTTAGATTAGGTCATGACATTTACTTTTTGAAGATAATTTCATTTAAATTTTGACCGCGGCTGCGTCTTAGGTGGTCCATTCGGAAAGTCCAATTTTGGGTAACTTTTTCGAGCATTTCGGCCGGAATAGCCCGAATTTCTTCGGAAATGTTGTCTTCCAAAGCTGGAATAGTTGTTGGCTTATTTGTGTAGACTTTAGACTTGACGTAGCCCCACAAAAAATAGTCTAAAGGCGTCAAATCGCATGATCTTGGTGGCCAACTTACCGGTCCATTCCTTGAGATGAATTGTTCTCCGAAGTTTTCCCTCAAAATGGCCATAGAATCGCGAGCTGTGTGGCATGTAGCGCCATCTTGTTGAAACCACATGTCAACCAAGTTCAGTTCTTCCATTTTTGGCAACAAAAAGTTTGTTAGCATTGAACGATAGCGATCGCCATTCACCGTAACGTTGCGTCCAACAGCATCTTTGAAAAAATACGGTCCAATGATTCCACCAGCGTACAAACCACACCAAACAGTGCATTTTTCGGGATGCATGGGCAGTTCTTGAACGGCTTCTGGTTGCTCTTCACTCCAAATGCGGCAATTTTGCTTATTTACGTAGCCATTCAACCAGAAATGAGCCTCATCGCTGAACAAAATTTGTCGATAAACACATTTCGAACCGAACACTGATTTTGGTAATAAAATTCAATGATTTGCAAGCGTTGCTCGTTAGTAAGTCTATTCATGATGAAATTTCAAAGCATACTGAGCATCTTTCTCTTTGACACCATGTCTGAAATCCCGCGTGATCTGTCAAATACTAATGCATGAAAATCCTAACCTCAAAAAAATCACCCATTATAAACAAATTTATCTATCCCACTCTAGTTCTCATAAGCCGTATTCAATATGACTGAGAACTCTATTAGACAAACTGAAATACATAAGAGAAGTCTTATGTTTATGTTTTTGATTCAAAATAATTTCAAATTTAAAACACGAGTACGAAAGTTTAAAACTATAACTATACACAATTTCTAATTATTTGAATATTGTCTTGAATTTGATGCAAGATTCTAAAGAAGTAAGTTAACATCATTGAGCTTTCTGGATAAATAGTTTTAAGTTATACCAAAATAACTTTTTTTCCTAGAGAAATTATTGTTGTTTGTGATCACAAAATTGTATGGAAATCCTCTGAATTTCCGTTTCTAGAAAAACTTCAAAAATCGATAAAACTATGTTCATTATAGTTATATTTGAGTACCAGAAATACTGGAATATAGAATAAAGAGAAAAGATCCAATATCGTGAATTCGTAGATATTTGACATTGTTTTGAAAATTGCTACTGAAAATAATACAATTGAAAACTTACTTCTTCCAATGATTTATGAATGCCATAAAGTAACTATTAAAAAAAAAAAAAAACAGAAAAACTATGTATAGGTATGTTTATGAGTTTCGCATTTTCCACTGTCTCTAGATATATAAAAATGTAGGTAGATACTAAGTTGCAAAACATCAATAAAAATAAAACTCCCACATCTATATAGTAAAAGGTATAGGTACACTGTTATATTGATAAAAGGTGTAGAAAGGTAGACTCAAATATATCAAAAACAATTTAGAGCTTAGAGGCGTACCGCACACAAATAACACTATACACAAAATATCCCTTTTTATATGCTGCATCATATCGAGAAGGATCAAGGTTCAATTGCTCTCGCGCGTCCATAAAAACAAACATTCAGCCCTCTATATAAAATACAAAAATACAATTCAAACACATTTCATTCGCGTGACAGTAGCAACACCAGAAGATACAGATACAGATACCTAACCTACCTATACTCTACTGTCACACCAGAGAGTGGCAATAAAAATATAAAAACATTTCAGATATTCAAAAACGACCCATCTATAATTTTTTTGTGTTCGTTTTCTTCGAATGACCTTTGACATATATCCCATTTTTTTCATCATCATGTCATCGTCGTTGTTGTTGTCGTTGTCGTTGAAGCTAACACTGTGTCGCTATATCGTTGTTTTCGAATGAAATAAAAATTAGAACAATCTTTTGGGAGCATTTAGAAAAAATAAACAGAAGATACTTTTTATTTTTAAAATGACTTTCCCATAAGTACTACCAAGTAGATAGTAGTACCTACGCGATGGATGTACATGATACGGATACGAGTATCTCAAAAATTCAAGCGAAATTCCAACTCGTAAAAATATGTCAAAAACGGGCTCAAAAAAATAAAAGATAGGTAGATACGTTTTTGTCTTTTTTGTTTTGTTTTTATTACTCTCCTGTTGGAATATTTACAACATGCCAGTGTCGTGTGAATAATTTGGTGGCTGCTTAAGGATAATTCTGCGAATAAAGGTATACGAGCAAAGCCAAGCAAGGGTTTTATGAGTCCTAAAAGTCAGTACTACAGATACAGAGTACACGTCCAAATCGTTTCATGTAGATACATCGTCTTATCGTCGCCGACATCGTAGTCGTCGTCGGTCGATTTCGGAGCATTCATTTTATTTCTTTCTTTCAGTTTTGTTTCTAAATGTTGAGCGCTACTGTGTATGGAGTACCTATGTTTCACTTTATTCATCTTTGGACCTTTATTCTGTATTTTTCACTGAATGATATAATTTTTTTCACGATTGATAAAAATGAGAAGGAAAAATAGAGCCATAAAGCGATGGGAATCCATGTCCTGTATTTTCGTATCTTCTTCTCATTGTCCTTTTTCGAGAATTAGAAGTACACACATACTTTTTTTTATTGCTACCGTTTTTGTATCTTTTATAGGCACCTTGTATCTATATCTATCTATTGGTCTTTTTTGACCCACCGCTATCATAGGTTTCTAGGATAAGATAGACATGGGCTGGCTACATGTAGGTCCATAGATTGTTTATAATATTTGCCCACGAAATTCTTTTAAATTTTTGATTTAATGAATTTCCGTCGCCGTCGTCGTCGCCACCAATGCCCTGGTCGGTTGATTTTCAAAAACCACTTGTGTTGTGGCGGTAAAGGTATTGTGTCTTCATCTGGTTGATGGTATATATTTGTTTACATCTCAATCTGGTCGGGATCGAGACTGTTAGCAAATATTTAAGAAAACACAACAAAATAAAATTGGATTTTTTCTTATAGGTACCTTACACTATACCACATACCGCCACCGCACCGCATCGCATCGCATCAGCGACCACGAGCAGCAGGCCAGCCGTAGTGTTGAAAAATGTTCAATTTCTTAATTGAGATGCAATGAACTGTGGCGCCTTTTCTTATGGAAGTACTTGGAAGTGAAATTTGAGACAGCATCATAAAATCCAGACGCATATAAAATCCAATTTAAAACAAAACCAACAGTATACCTCTTTTGAAACTGTCAAAATCTGTGTAGACAACTGACTAAACCTGAATTGCAATAACTTAATTAAGCAGAAAGTGTGTGAAAAAGGCAACAACAACAAAAAAAAACTCCAAAACTTTAAATAACTTTTTTTGTTGTTTTAAAGGTGGTATAGGAAGGACGAGGTACCAATATAGTGTATCTCATCAGGCTGACTAAATTGCCGCACGATCGAATTCCATTCGATTTACAAAAAAAAAACAGATCGTTTGATCGCAAAAGTTGAAAAACCACAAAAGCCACCACAAATTGCTGCAGATACCTCACTGAGAAATAAAATAATACAAAACAACGACGATCTTTTTATCGATCGACGAGAAAGAAGAATTTTCAAGTGAAATTCATGTAAATTCGAAGTAACTAGCGACATCTTGTGGTGGTCAATTGGGCATCTTTTCAAGAAAAAATCATACAAAAAGATCAAATTTTATCATAGTATGAGTGGCAGAGAGCAAGAGAGAGATCGAGAATGTTTGTGTATTAGTAGAACTCTCGCTGAGAGTTTTTGAATGGCGCCCAACGCGAAACAAAAGATTCATGATCGTTGAAGATCGAGGGAGATGGTCTCACTGCCCAGAGAGACATAGAGAGAGAGAGAATAGCTCTCTTGTTTTGTTTTTGAGAATGTGTTGGTAAGAGAGGATCATTTATCATTGGATTAGTGTTGTTGCAGATTTCCCCTTAAATTTGTCAGTATTAGTGTATTTTTAATTTGTGTCGTTTATCTCACATATGGTATTCCATCGACTTGTTGTCTACCTGCTGTTTTTGTTCAACGGGTTTATGAATTATGAAAAAATAAACGCACAACTTGTGTATGAAAAATATCTAAAGGAAAAGATATAATTTTTACTTATAGTTGTTGTAGAGCAAGAATGAAAAATAAGAAAAATAAAAAGATACATTTTAGTCAAAAGTGCGGGCTTTTATAGTTAGAGAAGATAGAAATTTGTTATGCTTCGCAGTTTTTGTTGTTGTTAGGATTGAGAGAAGCTATAACAGCTCCAGAGGAATATATAGTTTGTTTGTTAGAGAGACAAGACACAAGACATTGAAGAAAATGATGATGATGGGCAAACGAAGAAGATCTTCTTCTCTGGACTCTGGGAAATTGAATTGAATTGACGATGACGATGTTGATGATGATGATGATGACGACGAACGTAAAAGACAGAACGACATTATAGACGACAAAGTTCTTCTTTTACTAGCAGCTATAGAAGCATCTATATGAAGATACAACACGATGATGATATGTGGTGTTCAATGATCTTTTATACAACACACTAGGATACGACTATGAGAGGAGCTAAACCTACGAAGCTACAACTGGTAGATAGATAGATACAGTCTGGGAATTAAATGGATTCTAAGAGTTTTATTCTAGTTTTTTCATCTTTTTTAAGTTTTGTTTTGTTGGAAATCGTTGTCGTCGTTTATGTTTTATGTTGTTCTTTTTTGGTTTTCTTCTATTTTTGGTCCAATTGGGAGTGGTGTGTGGTTATTTTGATTGTTATTAAAATTATATATAATTTCTTTCTTTTTTTTTGTTGTTGTTATTAATGTTAAAGAGAGACCTTATGACATTGCTTTGATCTTTTTTTTTTTTTTGAAGATTAGACTGTTTTTGTATGGTATTAGAATGAAGTCGAAGTGTTTTACTTTATAGAGGTTAAATTATTTGTTGAATGGCTTATATATATAGGCCTACTAGATTATTAGTTGATGGGTGTTTTGCTATTTATGGGATCAAGAATAGAACTTAATATATCTACTTATACGAAATGTAGATTTGAAAACAGGAAATATTAATATGGCAAAAATATACATGTATAACTACCTACCTAGCTATGTAGGTATGTATTTTTCAATTGAGGAAATCAAAGCTAAGAAATCAATTCATATTTTGAGACATTTTTAATTAGTCAATGTTATGTTGTCAGAATACTAATTAAGGTTTTTTTAAATTCATATTTAAATTTGATTTAAATTCGCAGTTAATATGTGCTTTGAAGAAGCCGCTGCTGGCAGCGATAACCTCTTGTTTGGTTACAAATTCGACTCTATAATGGCATTGGTAAGACATGATAGTTGAAAAGTCATTTTGTGAAAGCTATAGGTAAAGCAAGTATAGGTATTAGGCACGTAATTAAAATAATCCATAAGCCTACAATGTTTATTTTGGGACTTTTGTTATTATAAGTGAAATCGATGAGAAGCTTTTTTTCTGCTATCAACCAATTTCAGATTATAAAATCAGTTCAGCATTTATATTTATTAAGCACTTATTTTCTGCTACGAAGTGAATTTTGAAAATTTGATTAGACTTTTAAAGTAAGTATATTTCATTTCAATGAGGTTGCTGTAATAAGTATTTAAAAAATGCTATCTTCTTCATAAGAGATACCGGTAGTACTAAGTATGTATATACTAGTAGATGCATTTAATTTCATTTGTCAACGTTTTTCCGTCACACTTTGTTGTTGATAAAATTTGAACTTTGATGACGCCCTTTTGATTTTTAAAGCTTATGGTGTAATTAAGATTAAGTTTAATAATGTGCTGCATAATAAACAATATCAGTTTTACACCAATTTTTAGTTAAATTCGAGGAAAATTCGTGGACAAAACCTTATCAAATTGAGGTTATACATTTAATGACTGCAAGTATCTCTTTTTTAAATACACTGAGTTACAAAAAAAGTCGCGCAGTCATACTTTATGATGTGTTGTTTTTATTTTGATAATAAACTGCTTTATTTTTGCAGAGATATTTGGTGCCTCAAAGCCTTCGAGATCTTCACCAAACAGCAGCGGTTGAAGTGTCTCACATGCACTAATCAGTGAGAGGGATCACTGTGAATGCTTAAACGGTGGGCGGCGGGCGTTTAATGGAGAGTGGTCTGAACTTTTACCAAGACTTACGATACAGCAACAAACTCTATAACACTAAATAACTGTCGATCATCTCTAATGGAGATGGCATAACAGTTTAATATTCACCTTTGCTGGGTTCCGGGCCATAGAGACATTCCAGGTAACTGTAAGGCAGATGAACTCGCCAGAAACGGTACAGTACAGCCCATCCTAACACGTTTGGCACGTACTGGCATACCAATCGCTACTTGTAAACTTTTGCCAATGCAAGACGCTGTGAAGAGGGCAGGCACCAGGTGGAACAACATCACCACGTGTCAAATCACAAAAAAACATCTGGCCAACACTGGATTTAAAACGTTCAAGGTGCTTGCTATCTCTAAGCAGATCGCATATAAGCTCGATAATAGGTGTCATAACCGGACACTGTCTAATAGGAAAGCACGCCACGAGACTAGGCGTATTTTCAAATGACTTTTGCAGAAGCTGTATTTACGAGGAAGAGGAAGAAACATTTCTTCATCTTCTCTGCGCATGCTTTGCTCTGGCTCGAAAACGCAAGAATTACCTAGGAGAATTCTTCTTTAACAATCTTATCATAATCTCAGCATAATCAGCCTCTCACGTTTCGTAAGGGACTCAAACTGGAGGAAGCCTCAATATTCATGTGTTAACACAATGGGCCATTAAGCTGGCCTAAGTGTGTCCGTTTCCATCTTGGACAGCCACTATAACCTAACCTAACCTACGATAGGTACAGCACCTTCACCAAGATTGAACTGAGGCCGACTAGGGTATAGTTCTCTTCACTGATAAGTCCAGATTTTGTCTATGCTCACCAGATGGACGTAAAAGAGAGTGAAGTGAGAAGATCAGGTGGGACATACAATTCGACAACAGTTGCCCAGCGGGAAGATTTCTATGGAGGTTACCTCATAGTGTGGGCAGGAATTTCCGTGCATACAATAATTGGGCTGTGAATAGTGCAATGATCGGTGAACTCCAATTATTACATAACCAACTTTTTGGAAGAATATGTGGTTCCTTTCGCACCAGTTATTGGTAAAAATTTCTTGCTGATACAAAACAATGCGAGATCTCACGCCGCCAGGTGCATTACGGACTACTTGGAAGAAGTAGAAATCGATGTGATGGCGTGGCCAGCCATGATTCAGGACATTGATCCCATCGAACATATTTGGGATCTGCTGAAAAAAAAAACGATAAGGAAGCGCCATGCTCTTCCCGAGACACTAAGTGGGCTGAGATCTGGTCAGATTGAAATGTGGGATAATTCGGACGACTCAATCGTAAAAAACCTTATTCAAGGTATGCCGAGGCGAATTAAAGTTTTGATAGATGTTAGGGGAGGCAATACCCCACTACTCAGTGAACAAAAACTCATTTATTTTACGTTTTCTTTAAAAATTCTTAAAATTTGTTTATTTCGTACATAAATTAATAATATTAAATGTTAATAAACAATACTGAATTGAAAAAAAAAAACTTTTCAAAGAAATTTCAAGGTGCGCCATTTTTTTTGTAACTCAGTGTATAAATTATCATTAATAGAATATTTACTTAGAACCATATTGCTGAAACTTTATTTTAAACATTTTTAACATTTTACTTATTTAGTCTTTTCTTCGGAATCACCATGGACAGCTTCAAGTATTCAACAAGAAGTGTGAAATGAAGATGATTATAGAAGATTGTGATTGCGGCTTAAGACCAGATGACATTGGTCAGGCCGCCGTGCTGCCGCTTTTCGCTGCCAATTGATGTTGGGTTGGCAGCACCTCATCTTAGGCCAGGGCTAGAAGGAAGGAGGAAAAGAAAAAAAGTTGACAGGAAAGAAAGTCAGGAAAGAAGAAGGAATTGGACGACCTAAGGAGAGGGAGGGAAAAGGCACACGATGTCCGCTGCGGGGGTCGCGGCATGCTTGTTCGGCTCGGCTATAACTCGCCGGTTGGTGGGGGGGGATCTTGCCCCCACAGACGGACCACTCCATTTCAAAACATAAATCATGCCTGGAACGATAGAAAAAAAAACGATGCGATACCACCACCTAATTGCGTTCACCACACTCGCAGCTGCTGGTAACGGTGCAGCTGGGCCTTAAAATTCCCACCCCTCCATGGAATCCGGTAGGCCTGCAGAAAATCCGGACTCCCCGTTGTTGTCTCTCCTCAGAGCATCATCTCAGCCGCCATTGTCATAATATCGTCACTCCCCTTTACTTACCCTACTCACCCCCTTGGGATTCCTCTACTCGGCCATCGAGCTATTGGCCCGATTACACAAATAATTGCAAAAAAAATCTGTTTTCATCTTGACATATGTACATCAATATCATTAACCTTTATTCATTGCAAAAAAATTCTATAATAAAGAGGCGAAAATTTCCACCCTAATTCCTTTTAAACATATATACACGCTTTTAAATTTTTAATTTTATGATTGTACTAAAAATTAGAACCGTTAGATGTAAAAAGCCTGGAAAAACAACCGGTTTCCTTAGCGGCAACCCTCCCCACTGTCTCGCAACTATTTCTCAGGCGTATTAATTCACACCCGTTACCCAAAGAAACGCTAACCCTTTCACCCTCCTACACATAGAGCTCTATCTTAAGGGGTACCAAAAGGGGCAAAATCTTGCTTCCCGCGACCGAGACGTGGACAGAACCCCACCACGGAGTCTTACCTAAATTTGCCGGTGTCGGTATTTTCCAAACCCTTTTGGACGGCAGTTCCAAATTCACAAAAAAAAACTAATAAAATAGGACTGAATCCTCACAAAAAAAAACTAAATGAAATTGCGCTCTGATAAATGGCATGAACAAAGGTTCACATACATATATATATATATCTATAACGAAAACTGGCCTCTGCAACTGTAGAATCTCGATTCGGCTGGATTCTTGTATTTCGGCTTCAACAGAATCCTCCTGCCTCGCTTTATTTCTCGTCGTCGTACCGACGGCCGACAACTTTCTTGCCAAATTTTCTTGAGTTGCTTCGGTACTTGTTGCGACGGTCTACGAAAATTATCTTCAAAAATTACGCAAAAGGAAAAAGGAAAAAGAAAGGGAAAAGGGGTGACGTCCGTTCGACTCCCGCTGAAAATTGATAATTATCACTTAACGACCTGCATCCCTAACACGACTCTAACACTCTCTTACTTGATAACCCGGAGTTTCACGGGCTTACGCTCCAGTTTTTCTTTTGGGTTAAAACCAACTCTGGCAAATGCCACGGATTACCTGGTGCAGGATCTTACAATCACCCTGGAGTGTGAAAGAAAAAAACGTAGGAATTACTCCCAGGAATATTCACCGGCGCACAAAACTTTTTTCATTTACGGAAAAAAAACGACAATAACACTCACCCTTTTATGATAAAATTCACAACTAAACTTCAAATGTCTTGATTTTGTTTCGGCTTTTAGCCTGGATATTATTAACATATATTTTCCAAATGCACTTCGCACTATAATATTATAGCAAACTTTTAAATAAAATCTCGTGTGAGCTCTCTGACGTTTGAACTTCAAATGTCCTCTTCATTCGCTCGAAACCTCCTTCTAACCTACGATTGACCTTCCTCTATTCACTTTTGTTTGCGCCCGTAGAATGCAACGTCATGCACTCGGCCATTTTCAGCCGATGCACTTATCAAACTTAGCTTTAAGCCCTAGCCTATAATTGATGCGTTCTTTTTTTTCTATTGTTTAGTTTCGTTAAATTATTTTCGTTTACTTTTTGTAATTATTTTTGTGAACATTTTAATTTGTTATTTATTCACTTATCATTTATTTATGTGTTATTTAATTCAGTATAATTAACAAAAACAATACAAATAAAATAAAATACTAAATAAAACAAATTGTTTTCCTTGTGCACCAATTGCACCGATTGCATCAATTGCACCAATTGCGTGAATTGCATGAAACCATAAAAGAACACGCAACTTTCATAACGTAAGAATGTGTACATGAGGATTATTGTATGCTTAGCCTTAACCACATAATAAGTCATTTCAACTCTTTCCAGATCAACACATCCGCATTCCAAAAATTCTTTCCACTTCTTTCTACTTTCATTCATCATTTTTTTCTCTATTGTAATGTTTACTTCCGCTTTCAGCCATTGATGAATGAATGGAATGGACCATTCACACCGCCCGTAACAAGACCAACAATCCGACCAAACCTGCGCACCATCCACCATAGTTATTCTGGTAAGTATTTATTATTTCCTTTTTATAATAGGTGATAATATATTTCTGTTTTCCTTTTTTATCCTTTTCAGAATACCAGACGCCGATGACCGGAGGATATACAAACCACAGAGATGGGGCGGAATGGCAGTGAGCGACGACCAAGGGTCCGGCAGCAAGAAAAAAAATCGTAAGTACCTAATCCTTTAATATTATAAACATCCATGTTGAAATTAATTAAATATCTTTACTCATTTGTGTTTTCAGGTGGTAATTTAGCGCCAGCGACGCCTCTGCTGCCACACAACTTAGTGTTCACCGAATTGCGGCTCACCATGAGAACAACGACCTCCGCCGACATCCCTCCGCTGGTAGTAACGACCAGCGAGGACAATATCGTAAGTAATTTATGTTCTTATTTTGATTTTTTTTCTAACTATCTAATCTCTTTTGCATTCCAGGGCAAATTTTCCCGCAGCCGACGCCTCCGCTGGCCAGGAACGATTTCCCAACGGGGTGGTTTTGTTGAGGATTGCGACTATGACGACCGGCAGCGAGAACAAAAATCGTAAGTATAACTAATGTGTTATTGTTTTCATCTATTTTAAATGTATTTTGTTTTTATTTTGCAGGAACAAAATCTGCGCCGTTCGACGCCTTAGCTGCCCAACACGCAGCCGTAACAAGTGAAAAGGTTTTTTGTTGGCGGACAACGTTGCACACACTTTAAAATGTTACGGTTGCCAAAATCACTTAACTTAAACGTCAGAAGAATCAAATGGTTTTGGTTTTGCTTTTCGCGCCGTTCAGAAGTATTCGGTCTTTTGCAAACCCCAACTTTGAGAATTTCATGTCGTGAATTGTGATTTTGAGGCGATGGTGTTGGGTATACACAGATTACGCCAATTTGGAAAATTTGTAGAGTGATTTGAAGGCATGGTCTTGCTATCTTCAGCGTAAATTATGAGAACTGGCCACTCATATCATGACCTAGTTAAACTTTTTTCTGGATGGTTTTCAAAGTAAAGATCTATCAGTCAAATAAATGAATTTCAGTCTTATTTATGCACATGATTCAAGAACGGTGTATTATTCTACAAATAGGCCTATCAAATATATATTGTTTTAATTAAATTTAAAAGCATATTCGTGATTGTTAAAAATTAAAAGTTTCTCTCGTGAATCAACGTATGTAACAAAAATGTATGAATCGTAAAGGGTGAATGCTTTGTAGTCACAATTTGTAGTTTTGCAAAATAAGTTTCCTGACCGTGTTATATCTCGAGGAGGTGATCACATAACATTTCTTGGTTTCAAACCTTTAGATTCATTATTTCAGACCACGTGTCTTCAAGACCTTAAAGTTGGATGTTTCATGAAAAGGATCTTGAAGGTCTGGAAGAGACTGCTGCAAATATAGAAGAGGTGGCGAGTTGGCTGATAATGTTTCGCTTTGTTAATGGGATAGCTTTACCTTAAGTCTTCTATGGCAAACATCCATTAATTTCTCTCCAAAATTACTCGTTTCATTATGAAAATAAAACTCCCGTATTGGAAAGCCTTGAGCCCACAGTTATTATTGAAATACCATCGTATATATAAATTACACGAACTTAAATTCAATTTTTAGTATACATTTTGTTTAATTATTTGTTTGTATACTATGAAAAAGTCAACCTAAATATCCACTCAAATGACATTAATCGATTAGATTTCACACAGATAATGCGCGTTATTAAATTGCATTAAAACGCATTCGATTCCCACATATTCAAGTTCTTGCTTTCATTACCATAGAATGACTTATCGAATTCAATTCAATAATAAATCTTTAATGATTTTTTTTTTTTCAAATGTAGGTATATTTTATGTATCCATACAAAGCTAAACACTTTTAATCTTTAATCTAAAATGCATTGCACACAAGTTCACTGCACTGCATTCTGCATTGCTGCATTGCACGTAAATTATGTTTATTTGCATAAATCAACCATTAAATATTGATAAGTTAAAAGTAGGTATATTAATTTTTGCTGACATGTTGTTCAGTATGTGTATAGGTGTTTGTATGAATATTAATAATTATAATATTGTCATTAACTACATTTGAATGCCATATAATCATAATAATTGACATCGGCAGAAAATAATAATATCATTGTAATTCATAAACATTTATATGTACCTATGTAGGTACAGAGATATAGGTATATAAAAGTTGAAGTATAAGTATCGAATTAATAAAATTATTATAAACGCACCTAAAGGCAAAAATGCAAATACCAAAAGTATCTTATGGCGCTTGTAGACACATAAGTATACAAAAGTATATTAGATAGACATAATGTTTGACCATAATCATTTAGGTTAAAAGTGTCATATATCTGCGTGCATATTTTTTTTGTTGTTGTGTGATGTGTATTTTATTAAATTTTATAGAAATTTGACACTTAAGGGTAATGATAATATTTTTGGCATAAAAAAAAACACCAATAGCGAGGTTAAGTTCAGAGACACTTTAACACAAATTAAAGGTTGAATAACTTAGAAACAAACAGTTTTTTTTGCAAACCCTTAAAAACGAAAAAATAAGAAAAATAAGTGTTTTGCTTATGATTGTTAACTTCAACCAAGCGTTAACCTTGGATAGTTTTTGGAATACGTATAATGTTTGGTGTTTCATTTTCTGATTTTTTATATAAGTACCTATACGGAGATAGGTAAGATCCTTTCAGGTGTTAAACTCAATTGGAAAAACGTATTTTTTGACAGATTTGTGCATTGACCTATTTCAAGTGATTACTAATTATAGTTCTTTTGTCAACTGAAAAATTAGAAATAATGTTTAATTATTTCTTCGCAAGTTATTTTGAGACGGAAAAAAAAATGGATGATTTTTAAAAGCATTGAGGGTTCTAAAAATTGCTTATAGTTCGTGTTGTGTTAACGAAATGTCAAAGTTATTAATTTAAATCTCGGACTATAACACTGAGACAAAGTAGTTTTGAAGAACAACGTGCAACTTAAAATTTTAATTTAGATATAATTCCGAAATATAAATTTTTCCGAAATACATATTATTGGAACGAAGGCGAAGAAGAATTTTTGTTTGTATCGGGTTTTTCAATAAGTACGCTTGCAGAAGTCCAGACGCTGAACTAAATTTTTGATGGTTTTCAAGCATAAATCGGCCGATACTGCTGCTGTACGATTATCGTACGAAGTTCATCAATCGTCGGTGGCTTGTTGGCATAGACCATAGACTTGGCGTAGCCTCACAGGAAATATTCTAACGGCCTCAAATCGCACGACCAAGGCGGCCAAGCGACTGGACCATTTCGTGAGATAACATTACGTTATCCAAACTTGGTATCCAATAAATTGATTGTGACATTCGCTGTGTGTCTTGTGGCGCAGCCGTCCTGTTGGAACCACATGTCCTCCAAGTCAATATAATTGTGGCCAAAAATATTCGGTTATCATTGTACGGTAGTGACCCCATTCACAGTAACGTGCCGGTCTTGATCATCACGGAAGAAGTACGACCCAATGACACCGCCGCGCCGGCCCATAAACCACACTAAACCGTAATTTTTTCGGGATGCAATGATGACGTGTGGATTGCATGCAATGAGTACATGTGGATTGCTGCCTGAACAATACCGCATATTTTGTTTATTGACGAAGCCATTTCGATGTAAATCCGAATCATTTTCAAGTTGTTGCTCAACCCAATTCACGAACATACGACGCTTCTGGTGGTCAAGCCGCTTCAGTTCTTGCGTCAATTTAATCTTGTAAGAAAGAGAAATGTCAAAAGAGCCGAAAGAAATATGGCGTCGTTTGCTGCCCCTGACGTTCTACTTTTTGAGCGTCCCTGTTGAAAAACCTTGTTTTAAGACATAAGCAATAACACAAGTCGACCAGATTTTCTTACTGGCAATAAAATTCCACTTTTTCAATTGATTTTGATGGCCTTAATTCAAATCTGAAATATTTCTGAGATATTAGATACTTTTTAAACTTCAAAAAAAATAAACAAGTGTATAAGGCTTTTGGAGAATATTTACATTTATTAAGTATATTTTGTTTCAATGACAATTGTGATGGTTTTTTTTTAATCTGTAATCTCTTTCTTCAATATTCAGTTATTACATAAAATATGCGAAAAATCTTCATAAATTTTTAGATTTCACCTGTCTTACAAAAAGGAGGAAAGGAGCGCTAAATCATTTATGCTAAAACGGTTTCCAACAGAATAAGGCAAAACGGTTTGAAAGTACCTAATTTTTGTTTATGTAACGAATTTAAAACAATTCCATTATATCAAGTTTTGAAATTTATATAAAAATTATGTTGTATTTTTAAAATATAAGCAAATATTTAAATTTAAAGTTTGGATTCGAAATCGGCACTAAAAATTAATTCCCAAACGTATTTTTCACAAATATGAAAATATTAAATTCTAGATTTCTTCAAAACTTCATATAAAATCTAATGAAGTTTTATACAAACTAAGTTAAGATATTAAAATGATTTAAATTGTATATAGAAGCGAAAGATTTGTACTTTTTCAAAATCTGGTATACAATTTTTTTTTTAAAAGCTATTCGAAATAGTAACTTAAAAGCTATTCGAAATAGTAACTTAACCTTAAAAACACCGTTTTTCGATTGTTTTTATAATTTTGAAAGGGGCATATTTTAGAATGTGATGTGATAGAAAAAGTAAAAGGCTTTTAAAGGATTCGAGCTAAGGAAATAATACTATTGCCCAATTTCATAAACAGCTTTTATACATTTAACAGGATTTTAAACTGTAAAATGGGATATTTTGGTTTCACCAAGCGTTTTTAGAGTAAACAAGCTTTTAAACACCTTTTAAAACTAAATGCCCATTTTTGGCTCATTAAATTTTAAAAATGTCATTCAAAAATTAATATTACAGATTGACAGCTGATGTTTTGTTTTGTAAAATTTGTTTTCTCAATACTTGGAGATACAGAATGAATAGGTAAACAAATTCAACATTACATTTATGATATCATTTTTATGATTTTAATTTTTAATTAGAATATTAGATTGGTCATCTTTATCTGACGAAGAAGTTATTCGCTGCTCAAGAGTATTCCGCGTTCACAAGAATCCATTTTCAAATTTTATTTTTGAACGACACACGATTTTTGATTTTGTAGAAGTTAACACTGTTGTATTTTGCGATTCTTGTCATTTATTTGAACACATAATGCTTTCTCATTTTTTCTCACACAATTCGCTTAATAGAAAGAAAAAAGGGGTTTTATTTTTACAGGGTTGTGAAGAGAACTCTATTTTAACAAAAATATCCCTGAAATTTCCCATTTTAAGCTTGGTGAAACTGAAAAAATTTAAAGGCCTGATAAAATTTAAAAAGCTTTTAGATAAAAGTGCTTTTAGTGTTTGTTTATGAAATCGGATATATATATCTTTTAAAAAACGTAATTTTGTCAACCAGTGTAATTGAAATTCAAGCTGTATGTAGTATTTTTTGTAAGATGTTATGTTTTTTGTAAAACTAAACTGTCAACGGAATTTTTCTGAAAATCTATCAAAATGTTAACACCAATGTCTTATATGAAATAGAGTTAAATTAAAGTCAATATCTTCTCTTTTTAAACCGAAGAACAGTTTTTAACTAGTTTTAAACTGTCCTATTGATTTTTCCAATGTTCTTATACAAGTTGTCAAGCAAATTATATTTCTTAGCTTACAATTATTTTGGACAACTATTTTTTTAAAGTTTTTTGATTGATATAAAACTGTCCTTTTTTTATTCATACTAACTCAGCATGATGTCATAATGTGTTAGATAAAATTTCTGTTAAGTCGATAGAATTATTCGTTGGTGAGATATTTGTTAACTTTTTAATTGGTGAAATAAGAAACCTACACATTTTGATGGAATAATCTGTAAAACACACATTTTTTTTTAAAGTCGATGTCCTTGCTCGTTTTTTTGGGATACATCTATGGTTGACAAAAAAAAAGTACACCAGACTTTCGAAGGCAGATTTGAGTTTAGATTCTAGAGACTTTGAAACGATGTAAAAATTGTTCAACTTGATAAATTGGAACGATTAAAATAACTTCCAATAGAAAGTTGCAAATCCCCATTTCTTACAAAAACAATCTTTATTTCAAAAACTGTCTGATTTCATGTATTCCTTACTCACAACAATACGTTTCACAATAACCATCTAAAAGATAAACTATTTTAAACCATCTTTAAATGATATTGTAACAAAAATACACAAGACCAAAAACCAAAACCCCGAGCAACTTGTTAAAATATCTCAATCAGAATATCAACATACATAATTTTAAATATACCCGTACTTATATTTTCACCCGCATAATAGTTCACTTTTCATTCTAAATCTTAATCCGGTGTACCTATGTAAGTATGTTAAAAAAGTCCCTTCATCTTTATGCTCGAACTCGAACTAAAAACTTTTAATGCAATAAAAAAGTATCTCAAAATTCATCGATGGTATAGGTAAAGGTATAGAGAGCGTACTGGAACAGGACAGGATAGTGCATAATAATCTACTGCACTGCATCGACATCTACTCTACACCACCTCAAAAAATCCCTTCTGCTTGCTGTTGCTGTTGGACTGGACTTGGACTCTATCTGTATCTCAACTAAACAACAACTTGTACTATAATTTGCAATATAATTCTGCACAAGAATAACACAGGCAAAACAAAATTCAAAAACAACAATAACAACAAAAAGAAAAAGAAATACACAACAATGGGCAAAATGGGGCTAAGAAGAAAAATAATCAGAAGAACACAAAAATGGGCAAAACGAAGTGAAGGAATAAAAAAATTGTCAAGTGTGTAGAAAATGAAGGAAATAATAAAAATAAAATTGAAATCAAAGAAGAAGGAAAACGAACAAAAAAGAAACACACAAAAAACTGTATCAATGTATAAGAGAAAAATAAAATTCATTGTGTTTGTATGTCAAAAAGAATATTCGTTTTTTTTAACCACCCTGTATATCTCATAGTACAAGTGTATTGTATCTGTCGCTTGTATCTTTTAGTTCATATTCTTATTTTATAAGACCAAAAGAAACTGAACTTAAAAGTAAAAAAACAAACCCTCTCCCCATGACTCCGCTATTCCAGCAATGATGTTGTGTATGCAATGTGCATCTGTTGCATCGTCGTCGTCGTAGTCGTTCGTCGGTTGCTCATAACTCGTAACTCGTAAGGTGGATTCAGACTTGGGGGTGGGTGATGGGAGGAGGCTTTTGCATGAAAAACAACAAAAACGACAAAAAACAGAAAATACACACATACACACTCTCGTATAGGTATAGGATTCTACAAACCTACTCTCATTTCTCTCCTCCATTTAACTGTATAATACAAATACATGCGGTTTATAAAATAAGGTACCTTCTTCCTCTACTATACCAAATGCAGAATGCAGCAGCCCAGCAGCCAGCCAGCGGCCCAGGCCCAGCGCCATGTGTGTGACAAACAAGCCTGCCTGAATGCACATTTTCCATATGGTTGCCACTTTTGTCATTTGTGACCAAAAGGGAATCCCCATATTATTAATACAAAGCCTTGGTTAAGAATGTACACGATTAAGGTTGGTATCAAATGAAAGTTGTCCTTGTAATATGAATGGTAAGGTTTTGAAAATTGTCCATGGGAAAACTGAGATATTTGAACTTGACTTGTTTTTAATTTGTCGAATTGGAATTTTTTTCATTTCTGGGCAGTTTAAGGTCCCTAGAATCTCAATAAATGGTTCTTAGAGAGCTGTCTATGTTCATATTGTGTGTACTTACGTTCGGGACATCTTTTTTCGTGGGCCGTATCTCAAGAACCAGCAGAAATATCGACTTCAAAACAGTTTTTTTTTTGACATACAAATATATATATATATTAGAAAGGCCTTTTAAAAAAATCAGGCTTTTTTGTTAAAATAATTTTGAAAATAAGTTACAAATATCTGACGAACCTACATATTTGGCCTTGGATACTATCTTGCTATAAGCTCCAAGAAACAGCTCAAAAAACTTTTTTCCATAAATGCAAACAAAAATTTTGGTCACCTTGATATTTTATGAACAAGTTTTGTTACTTTAAAAAACATTTGTTAGCACTGCACCATGACCTTTTTGAAATCTAGTTATATTTTAAGACAAATCTAATTGACTGTTTTTCAAAAATAAAATACAAAAATGACTAACTACAAATTTATTGTCGACTCGAATAAAATTGGTAAAAACTAATGTTCAACTTAAGTATCGAAGTATCTTAGATAAATAATGAGGGGGTTAGTTAGTGTGTACAAGAGGCTATAAAGAAAACCAACATGAGGTGGAATAACATCACCACCTGTCGAGCCCACCAGATTTAAAGCACTCAAGGTGCTTGATAACTCGATAATCGGTGTTATAACCCGGTACTTATTAGTAGAAGAGCACACCACTAGGCTAGGCATATTCTCAAATGATTAGTATTTCACGGTTCATAAGGAATCCAAAATTGGTTTCATTGAGCTTAGAAGAACGACTCAAGATTCATGTGGTATATTATAATAAGACAACAACTGACCTTAGTGTGCCCTACTCTATATCCCGAGTCGAGTAGCCACTTCTACCTTAGCTAACCTAACTTTCTTAAAAACAAAATACATATGTAGATATTGACATTAGTAAAAAATTTGTAAGAATTCAACCAACTTTTTTGCAAAAAGACAAACCTAACAAAACAAAAAAATTTGTTAAAATTGGTTTTTGACTCAAAAATCTTGAACAATAAGAAAAATATTGACTTCAGACTCTTTTCATCTCATTTTCTTATCAATATTTTCATTTACTTATCGAACAATCTAATTGACAGTAAAATAAAAATCAAAAACTTAACATTACTAAAAATTTAATTTTGACTTAATTAATAAAACAATAAGTAAAACACTGATCAACAATAAATGCCATTTTGATAATGTTTAGTGGGAAATTTATTTTTAAGTGGCAATCGTGATTTTCCATGCAGAAAAAGATATGACGACACTAATACCACAATAAAATTTATATAAGTGAATCGACAAAGTGCTATGAGGACGAACTACGAGAACGACATAGCAGAGGAGACAGACAGAGAGAGAGAGGAGAACGATGAAGAAGGTACAGAGGTAGTGTGTTAATGAACAAAAGGGTCATTTGCTTTTGAGGGGTATAAAAGTCCTTCCTCTTACAAACTACAAAATACAAAAATCATCCCCCTGGCCCTCTCACCATTAAAACCTTCGACGAGCGTATTTGATGCAAATGCACTCCCGCAATTATACCTACTAAGTCACAACAACTCTCCTCACATACAGTTACAAGTTGGTTGGTTTGGTTGGATCTGGAGGATGGCAGCTTTGTAATTTCCAATGTTTGCCTGTTGGACAATTTGACAATCGAATTTATGAGTTCGACTTCGACTATGAAGTATAGGTACTCTCACAGGCCCTCTGTGCTCTTATGTATATATGCATTTTTGGTTATGACTGTGTTTGAGTTTGTGTATGTGTGTTTTATTCGGACTCACAACAAAACCTCAATAGTAGAGGAACTTAACTTCCCCTTCCTTCTTGTCATTGTCAAGAGTGAGTTTCTAAGTATCTATCTATATTCTATACACTACACGCTCTGAAGTCTGATTCTGAAGCAAATAGCATAAACTGGAAATTACTCTACTCTACTGGACATGGACGAGACACAACACAGTTTATACACAGTATTATGCACACAGATTGAATACACTAAACTATAGATACTTTAACTTATTCTCCCTCTTTTTTGAGATATGCATGTGTATAGATAGATATTGTATCTGTGAGATACTTTATACCTACATTCTACTTGGAATATACAATTTTTACAAAACTCCCGAAGAAGACCAAGTCGATGGATTCGAGAGCAGCAAACCGAATAATCAGTTTGAGTTTGATCGTTGAGCGGTTACCATGCATTTATAGACTACACAAACGTATAATTATAATTTTTATATATTTTTAATACCGCCGCGCAACTTGTAACTTAAAGTTAGAAAAAAAAAATAATAAACATTTTTTTCTGAAAAAAAAAAATAATAATTAAAATTTATCGAATTGAGAAAAAATCACAAAGTTTTTTAAAACGAATCGAATTAAGAAAGACCGCGACGACGGGGTTGTTTGCCCGAGAGCGAGCAAGTGTGTTCGAAAAAATGTCAATTTTTGACAAAGTTAAGAATTTTTGAAAAAAAATCGCAAAATAAAAAATATTCATCCAAAACCGCGATTTAAGTGTCCAACCCCTTAAAAAAAAGAAAAAAAGATTTTGGCCCGTCTTAAATTTTCGGTCCAAAATTAGTTTAAGTTTTTTAAAAGTTCCAAAAAATAAATAAAACAAAATGTCACAAATCATATTCCTATTGTGTTGTTTAACATTATTTGTGGCAAGTGCTTCGGCGCAATGCTCGTGGGAATTTGTACGCACAACAATGGATATCAAGTGCAAACTGCGAGTCATCGACGCCACCCCACATGGATTAGATCTACAAGTGGCCGAAACGGCCAACAATTTGGATATACAGTGCGACGAGGATCTATTGTACGCGAGTGAATTGCCAATAAACGCCTTTGTTCGATTGCAAAAGCTCTCCGAGTTGCGCGTAGATTCGTGTAAATTGCAACGTTTGCAACAAAATGCCTTTGAAGGTTTGGTGTCGTTGAAGAAATTAACGGTTAGCACCCGAAATTCGATCTGGGGACCGGGTAAAAGTTTGGACATATTGACAAATACATTTGCCGGTTTGCGTGACCTCCAGACGTTGGAGTTGAGTGAGAATAATATTAGACAACTGCCCGAGGGTGTTTGGTGTCCTTTGCATAGTTTGAAGGTTTTGAACTTGACCGCGAATCGTATTCGGTCGGCGGATAGTTTGGGATTCTCGGAGAAACTGTGTTCGATCGGTGGAATGCAGGGTTCGGGATCGGAATTGCAAGTTATTGATGCGAGTTCGAATGAGATTCGTTCGTTGCCGGAGAATTGGGGTGCATCGCGTTTGCGCCGGCTGCAGCAGCTCAAACTGCAGCACAATAATATCACAAGTATTGCTGCGGATGCCTTCAGTGGTTTGACCAGTCTGCGAACACTAAATTTGAGCTACAACCATCTGGAGACAATTCCAATTGATGCATTCGCCAACAACAAGGAACTGCGGGAGATTCACCTGCAGTCCAACGAGTTGTACGATCTTCCAAAGGGGATCTTCCATCGTCTCGAACAGTTGCTCGTCCTGGACTTATCTGGCAATCAACTGACCAGTCATCATGTCGATAACACAACTTTTGCCGGCTTGATCCGTTTGATCGTGCTTAATCTGGCCAACAACGCTCTGACCAGGATCGGCTCGAAGACATTCAAAGAGCTGTATTTCCTGCAGATTCTCGACATGCGCAACAACTCCATTGGCCACATTGAAGATGGTGCATTCCTGCCTTTGTACAATCTGCACACATTAAATCTGGCCGAGAATCGTCTGCACACTTTGGACAACCAAATTTTCAATGGTCTTTACGTCCTGACCAAGCTTACTCTCAACAACAACCTCATCAGCATTATTGAGAGCAAGGCTTTCCGCAACTGTTCCGATTTGAAAGAACTCGATCTTAGTTCCAATCAGCTTGCCGAAGTTCCAGAAGCTATTCAAGATCTGACTGTGCTGAAGACACTCGATTTGGGTGAGAACCAGATTTCCGACTTCAAGAATGGTACATTCCGTAATTTAAATCAATTGACCGGTCTGCGTTTGATCGACAATAGAATTGGCAACATCACCAAGGACATGTTTGCCGAGCTTCCACGTCTGAGTGTGCTAAATTTGGCTAAGAACCGTATTCAGGCTATCGAGCGAGGTGCTCTGGACAAAAATACCGAAATTGAGGCAATTCGTCTGGACAGAAATTTCCTAACCGACATTAATGGAATCTTTGCAACTTTGACCTCTCTCCTGTGGCTGAATCTTTCCGAAAATCATCTGGTGTGGTTTGATTATGCCTTCATTCCAAGCAATCTCAAGTGGCTCGATATCCATGGCAACTACATCGAAGCTCTGGGCAACTACTACAAACTGCAGGAGGAGATTCGTGTGACCACTCTGGATGCCAGTCATAATCGCATCACCGAAATTGGTCCAATGGCAGTGCCCAATTCCATTGAGCTTCTATTCATCAACAACAACATCATCAGCTCCATTCAGGCAAACACATTTGTCGATAAGACCAAACTCGCCCGAGTTGATCTCTATGCCAATGTCCTGTCCAAGATTCCATTGAATTCGTTGCGAGTTGCCCCCGTGTCAAGTGAGAAGCAAGTGCCTGAATTCTATCTCGGCGGAAACCCCTTCGAGTGTGACTGTTCCATGGAATGGTTGCAGAGGATCAACAATCTAACCACTCGCCAGCACCCAAAGATCATTGATTTGACCAATATCGAGTGTTTGATGCCCCACAGCCGCAACTCACCTATCCGCCCATTGACTTCTCTCTCCAGCCAGGATTTCGTGTGCAAGTACGAATCCCACTGCCCGACAACCTGCCATTGTTGTGACTTCGAAGCGTGTCAGTGTGAAATGAAGTGTCCTCAGAACTGCTCGTGCTTCCATGACGCCACATGGTCCACCAACATTGTCGACTGTGGTAAGCAGAATCGCAACACGCTCCCCAATAAACTGCCTCTGGACGTGACCGACCTGTACCTCGATGGGAACAATCTACCCGTCCTCCATTCCCATATCTTTGAGGCGAGAAGGAATCTGAGAGCACTTTATCTGAATTCCAGCAACGTGATGACGATAGAGAACAAGACTTTCAGTGATCTTGGTATGCTCCGTGTTCTCCACCTCGAGAACAATAAAATTCAGTCGTTAGGTGGACATGAATTTGGACAACTGTCTTTGCTCAGAGAACTATATCTACAGAACAATCTTCTAACCCAAATCGGAAACGCCACATTTGCTCCTTTGGTGTCCCTGAAGGTCCTGCGATTGGACAACAATCGGCTGGTGTCGATCAACATTCCACAATTTGTCAATCTGCAGTACCGCAATGGTCTGGAAGCTCTGACCATTGGACGCAACTCATGGTCGTGTCGGTGCCGCTTCCTTCAAGATCTCTCCCAGTTCGCCTCCGATAACGCCATGATCATCAAGGATGCCGCCGAGATCTACTGTGTCGATGGTGCAGTGAAGCGTGAACTAGATCTCACTGCCCAAGCAGAATGCAGTGAACTTCTCGAAAACAGCAGTAACCTCGCATCACAGGACATCAATGGTGGATATGTCCCTCTTTTGGCTGCAGTTCTGGTGCTCATATTTCTGATTGTCGTTCTGATTGTGGTTTTTGTCTTCAGAGAATCGGTGAGAATGTGGCTCTTTGCCCACTATGGTGTTCGTGTTTGTGAACCTCGCTTCGAAGATGCCGGCAAGCTTTACGATGCCATCATCCTGCACTCCGCGAAGGATTACGAATTTGTGTGCAGAAATATCGCCGCCGAGTTGGAACACGGTCGCCCACCATTCAGACTGTGCATCCAGCAAAGAGACCTCCCGCCAGAGGCATCGCACCTGCAGATTGTCGAAGCATCCCGTGCATCCCGCAAAATCATCCTCGTTCTCACCCGAAATCTCATTCAAACCGAATGGAATCGCATCGAATTCCGCAATGCCTTCCACGAAGCGCTTCGCGGTCTGGCGAGCAAACTGGTGATCATCGAAGAGACAGCTGTTAGTGCCGAGGCTGAAGAGGTGCCCGAACTTGCTCCGTATCTTAAATCAGTGCCATCGAATCGTCTGCTCACCTGCGATCGCTACTTCTGGGAGAAACTCCGCTATGCCATTCCAATTGAGCTGTCACCACGAGGTAACAACTACACATTGGACCATCATGAACGCTTCAAACAACCTGTCAGTCCCGGAGTGATCTTCCGTCAGGCTCCACCTCCTCCAGCCTACTACCAGGAGGATATGGAAGCCAACTATTCATCCGCCACCACCGCAACTCCCAGTCCACGACCAAGTCGCCATGTCGCCCGTCCATGTGAAAGCATCGCCATGCGACCACCCTCCGAACACATCTACTCCAGCATCGAATCGGAGTACAGTGCCTACGATCAACAGGAGAATCTCTCAATGATCCCAAGTGGCCAGCAGCAACTTCTAGGCCATCCACACTTCCGCTCTGGTGGAGGTGCCCAACATAATCTTCGAAACCCACATCATCCTTCGTCTTCGGCACAGTGGCGGCCCATCCAACAAGCCCCAGTGCACCTTCGAACCAATAGCAATCTGAGCAATGCTTCAACCTCGACGCAATCTACGTCGGCAGCTATCCAGTCAACTCAAGCACAACCCGCAGCGACAGCGGCTTCCGTTCCAGCAGCTTCCTCAGCCACAATAGCCACTGCACCAACAGCTCCAAGTACGAGCAATTCCAATAATCAGTCGGGCAATCAGGCGTTCCTAGTTTAACCCAACAAAACTTACATTATGATTCTTCTTAACAGAAAATAAAATAAAAACAAAATCAATGTGATATTAAATAATGTATTAAAGTTTGTAAAAAAAATATTAAAATTATAATTATTCTATATATTAATAGTTATAGTATTATTAATCATAAATAGCGTGTCATTTTTGTATTGTAAATATTTCCATGCGAGACATATAAACTGAATCTTAAAAAAAGCGGACTGATAGACTTCTAAACGAAAAAATAAAAATAAAATTAAAAAAACTTAAATATTGTAAAGAAAAATTACAAACAAATATTTTTATAAACTTTACACAAAATATAAAAGAAAAAATATAAAACTATTATACTTACGCGCATGTTGTACATAAAAATTGTATTAAAAATAAAAATATTAATAATAAATTGTGAAATTTAATTTTTCAAATTACGTAGCTAGAAACTTTATTATTAAATAAATTCTTTTTATTTTGTTTTTTATTTTTTTTAATTTAATTTTATTTTGTAAAAATCACTGAAAAACAAAAAATAAAAATAATTATTGTTAAGTATTTAAATTAAAATTAATAAATTCTAATAGTTGTTTAATAGTTATTTAAAAACAAATAAAATTAAAAAGAGAAAATGAATGTATTCTATTATTATTACTAAAAATTATGAAAAATTCTAAAAAGAAACAAAAGCAAAAACAAAACTCGGGAAAAGCTCCTAAAAATGAAAATAAAATAAATTTTCTTATGAAAAATTAAAAAATAAATTAAAACAATTGAATTTTTATTTATCTACAAAAATTTTCTGGTTGGATTTTCGTTTGTTTTTCCTTCGTTGGTTTAATTCAAAGCTGGTGGTTTGGATTTGTTGTTGTTCTTCTTTTGTTGTTATATGAGATGAAAAGATAATATATAATTAATTAAAAGCCGCCATATTGAGACTACTTAATCCAGATTATGTTGGTGGAGCTCTTTGCACTCCATCCCCAGGCAAGTACATATTAGGAACACCGATTGTTGGCATTGTGCTGGGCCCAGGCTGAAGCAACAAGTTGCTGGGTTGTTGCTATTGCTTCTGGTTTGACGAGCCTTTTTTCAAGATACATCGCAGTTATATAATAAATTAATACTTAAGTCACGAAAAAGTGTGAACACGCTTTTGATATTGAGAACGCATTCGTATCGTATCTGACACTCATAATGAACGTCGAAGTTTGTCGTCCAAAGTCACGATTCTAATGTGCCACGTTAACGTTACTTACAAAAGTTGTACCTAAGTAGTAGGTGTATAGTATTTTTGTTTTGTTTCTTATTCGAGCAATATTTCAGGTGAGGCATATTATTAACATACTTATCATGCAGAGCGATATTGTTAAAGAACAAATAATACTTTTTTTTGTTATAATCAATCGATCGCATATTTTAATGTTAATTATGTTAATATTTGGTCTTAAGAAGAGGATATGAATGAAAAGAACATAGTACTGAACCTGGTTAGAACAAGAGGGTTTTATGTACCTTCATGCATAATGATACAAGCTGGATATGAATTTGGATAAGTTGTTGACATCGAAACGTGAATCGTGCACGAATTGTGGTGCTCCTTAATTTGTGTGTTATTATTTAAGGAGAGCATTGGAATTATTCAAACATTCTTAAGGAGTCATTTGGATTGGAAGTTTAACGTCTAAGCTGATATTTAGGCTTTTGTAGGTTGATGTAAATCTAAAGTAAAAGAGCTGGTGTGATCTAGGAATGTGTAGTGTATGCGGTCTTCAATAAAACAAAAACAAAAGAGTAAAAATAGTATGTTAGTTTCTATGCATCTGTTCCATTTAGCAATAAAAACCCTGTTTTCAAGACATTCACAAAATTTTAATTTTAAATACAACAAGACCAAATTCAATAGTCAGGGTTGGTTCTCTAAAAGATTGCGTTACATTACATTCAAAACATGTAAAGTGCACTAAAATCTGTAGTTTTATTTACACGGATATAGTCTTATAATTCATTTAAACATGAATCAATTTTCATAAAATTTTTAACTTCACATAGGAAGTTATTGTAATGGGTTCGATTTGTCAAATTGAAAATTTTGAAATTTCTTGACGTTTCAAGGTCCCTAGAGTGGAAATAAAAGATTTTTAGAAAGATGTCTGTGTGTGTACGTACGTTCGTACGTCCGTTCGTTCGTGAAGTTTTTTCGTCGTCCATAGCTCAAGAACCAGAAGAGATATCAACTTCAAATAAATGTTGTTTTACAGATAATAACGCAGAAAGATGCAGAAAGGGCTCTCAAGAAAATTGCGTGGGTGGTTTTTTACCATAGCAGTTTACTAAAACTTGGTAAAAATTTACTTTCGACTCTAATAGCTTTTCAAAAATTAAAAATATTGGCTTCAAACTTATTTTATTTCACAGAAAATATTGTTTTCGATATTTAATTGTTTTCGATATTCTACAACAAATAGTACGCAAATTTGGTAAAAATTGATGCATATAGACAAACTTTTAAGCAAGACAAATCGACAGACTGGAGTTTTTTTTTTAAATTTCACAAAACAATAAAAACAAGCTCATTATGTTCATATGTTGTAAGAAAAAGTGTATTTTGAGTAATTAATAAGCCATTCGTTTTTTCAAAATCTTTTTTTAAGTTGTTGACAACTCTTTTTTAAACCTGAGGGTATGTTATAGCGAAATATTTTAAAATGGAAAAAATTCAGAATTAATTCTTAGGGGATGAATGTTTAGGATGACATACTCGATAAAATGACATATTTGCATTTTTCTACAAAAGCCACAACCGTCTTTTAAATTTGTCAAAATTGAAGTCCTGCAAACAAACATAATTGAACTTCTTATCAGTTTATGAAAGTCCTTATTTTTCGGGTATATATTTTGAAAAAAAAAAAAAAAACAAGTTTGTTAGTGATAAATTTTCATACAAGCAAAGAACCGTTTTATGTCAAAAATAATAAATAGGTACAGTTATTTATGATTGTTTGTCTTAATCATTGAAACTAGCAAATTCAGATTGAGATTGAGAAATTATCTTACACTGAAGGTAGATCATCAGCTTATAAACACTCAAAAACAAAATGATAAGCATAAGAACAAAAACGAGTCCCGAATGCGAGCCATACTGATAACTTCCCAATCCTGTTCGTCTGTCGATTTTTCTAAAACCTTTACAAAATATTAATACAAATATTTTGTTTAAAATACAATAATGTGAAGTCAATATCTTTCTTATTGTTTTTAAACAACTTGAGTCGAAAACCATTTATTATCAATTTTTTGTTGTTTTTGTAGATTTTGTAAAAAAAGTTGTAGAATGATTTTTCCTAAAAAAATGACTAGAAATTAACGAAAATATTTTGCATATGATTTGATGGAAATAAATATAGTTTATGAAAAAATATTCGAGTCGAAAATCAATTTTTACTTTTTGTTTTTATTTTTTGTAAAAAAAACTGTTACTTCTATTTTTTTTTCAAAATCTTACCACATGTCAAAAACGTTATTCTTCGTTCCATAAAATTATTCCGGAGGTAATATCATTTTCGGTTCGTAAGATATTTGAGGTGGCTCTATGAAAATCTTTGATTTACATTTTGGGAACTTTGAAACATCGATAAATATCAAAATTTTCAAATCGACAAATGGGACCGATTACAATAATTTCCTATGGAAAGTTAATAATATTAATTCAATTAATACAAAAAAAAAAGAGGCTGGGATGCAAACCCACACTGATAACTTCACATCCCGTCTGTCGATTTGTCTTGCTTAAACGTTTGTCTATATGTATCAATTTTTACCGAATTTGAGTACCATTTTTTGTAGATTTCATTTTTTTTAATGAAAAAACGGACTGTTGGATTTTTATAAAAAAGTTACTGAATATCGAAAACAATATTTTCTGTGAAATAAAATAAACTGTCAGTTCAATTTTTCTCAAAATTTTATCGAATATTGAGAACAATATTTCTTATAAGTTAAAATTAGTAAGAAGCCATTATCTCAAATCTTTGAAAAGATATTTGAGTCGAAAATAAATTTTTATCAACTTTTGTTAATTTTTTTTTAGGTTATAAATTTTTTGTACAAAAGCTGTCAATTCGATTTTTTTCAAAACTTTACCGAATGTTGAAAACAATATTTCTTATAAGATAAAATTAGTTGGAAGCCATAATCTAAAATTTTCGAAAAGATATTTAAGTCGAAAATCCATTTTTACAACCTTTTATAAATTTTTTTAGGTTTTTATTTATTTTTTTTGTAAAAAATCTGTCAATTAGATTTTTCTCAAAGTTTTTCCTAATGTTGAATACAATAGGTCGGTTCGCGTACTTTCTGCACACAAATTCGTAAAAAGAAATATTTAATAGAGTGGGGGTAAAATTCACCAAAAAAAAACTACAAAAAAGTAAACGAACGGGAAAACAACAAATTTTTCACACAGTATTACTGTCTTGTTGCTGTTCTTTGAAAATTTATTTTTAAACTTTTTTACTGACAGCAAAAGCGAGCAATTTATTTAATGTATTTGAATTTCTATCAAATTTGAAATTTTCACCAATCAGCCCAAAGAAATTTCTTCGGCTAAAATTCGTAGGTTGGGGAAATATTTAACTCTCTCAGGAGCGCTCTCTTTTACGAAAAACTACGAAATTTTTGAGTATGCGAACACGATTTGGTTAAATTTCGTATTTTTTAGTAAAATTGGACTGTTTTGGGAGGGTACGCGAACGGACCTAAAATTTCTTATAAGTTAAAATGAGTAAGAAGCCAAAATCAATTTTTACCAACTTTTATTAATTTTTTTTAGGTTTTTATTTTTAGTAAAAAAACTGTCAATTCGATTTTTCTCATCATTTTCCAGAATGTTGAAAACAATATTTCTTATAAAATGAAATAAGTTTGAAGCCATAATCTCAAGTTTTTGAAAAGATATATGAGTCGAAATTCAATTTTTACCAACTTTGAGTAATGTTGTTTTTAGGTTTTTATTTTTTATAAAAAAACTGTCAATTCGATTTTTCTAAAAATTTTATCAGATGTCAAAAACATTATTTTTGAGATAAAATCATATTTTAGTGGTAAAATTTTCGAGGTGACAATTTTTTTTTTTCAGTTTCTTTGATTTATAAAAAAACCGTTATTTGGATTTTTTTCCAAACCCATAATTGTTTTGTATCACGTTACAATATATAATATAAAATTTAATTCAAGTCTCTATCGTCATTGGTTCATGAGATATTTAGGTTTAACCAAAAACCACCCACGCAATTTTCTCGAGAGCCCTTTCTGCATCTTTCTGCCTTATTATCTGTATAACAAAATTTATTTGAAGTCGATATCTCTTCTGGTTCTTGAGCTATGGACGACGAAAAAAACGTCGCGAACGTACGGACATACGGACGTACGGACGTACGAACGTACGTACACACGCCCGCACAGACATCTTTCTAAAAATCTTTTATTTCGACTCTTGGGACCTTGAAACGTCGAGAAATGTCAAAATTTTCAATTCGACAAATCGGACCCATTACAATAACTTCCTATGGGAAGTTAAAAATTTAAATTACCAACCAACAATATTTTGCATATTATGAAATAATTTGATTTCAAAATTTATTTTAGTTAACGAGATTTTTAGTCGAAAACCAATTTTTACTTATTTTAGTAGCATTTCCTTAAAGTTTTTAATTCTTATATAACCAAATACAAATTAGATGAATGAAATTAATTTGAAGTCAAAGCCTTCTATTTTTTACGAGATATCGAAAGCCGATATCATTTTTTACCAATTTTGCGTCTATTTTTGTAGATTTTATTCTCTTATGAAAAAATTTACTGAATGTCGGATACAATATTTTTTGTGGGATAAAAATAGTTTGAAGAAAATATTTTTAAATTTTGAAAAGATATTTGAGTGGAAAGCAAATTTTTAACTACTGTTTTTTTACCAAGTTTTAGTATTGTTTTTTTACAAATTTAAGTAATTGTTTGGGTTCTTATTTTTTGTAAGAAAAACTGTCAATTAAATTTTTCTCAAAATTTAATTTAATGTTGAAAACAATATTTTGTATAAGATAAATTTGATTTGAAGCCAATGGCTCAAATTTTTAAAATGATATTTGAGTCGAAAATCAATTTGAATTTTCTCAAAATTTTATGGAATATTGAAAACAATATTTCTTATAAGATAAAACTAAATGGAATCCATAATCTCAAATTTTTGAAAAGGTATTGTAGTCGAAAATCAATTGTTATCAACTTTGAGTAATATTTGTTTGAAGTTTTTATTTAAAAAAAAACAGTCAATTCGATTTTTCTCAAAATTTTACCAGATGTTAAAAACGTTATTCTTTGTTGCACAAAATTATTTTGGAGATAAAATCATTTTTTATCGTAAAATTTTCGAGTTGACAAATATTTTTTTTTTTTCAGTTTTATTGATTTATAAAAAAAAAATGTTAATTGGAATTTTTCCAAAAATATGTTTTTTTTTGGTATCACGTTGCAAGGTATAATATAAAATTTAATTCATGTCTCTAGTGTTATTGGTTTGTGAGATATTTTAGGTTAACCAAAAACGTACCGTTTTTTTTAAATTGCTATATGGTAAAAAACCCAAACTCAAGTTTTAGTTTAGTTTACAACACATTGTAATTACTCTAGGTTGTCAGAGGTCTTTTATTTTTGAGGATTTTATTTTTATTAAGAAGATATGGCAAAATACCAAACATTTTAAAGGATCATTTGGTAATTTTGAATTCTGGACTTTGTTAATATAATTCTTTGGTAATTATGTCAACGAAATAATTTTGTATTCTCATTCTTTTATTTCATAAAATTTTTGTGTCAAATATTTAGCATAGTTTAAAGCCCTATAACCCTTTTTTCATATAGCAAATAAGTGTTATTTATTGAGTTTCTGACAAATTTCAAACGAATATTCTTCCTCAGTTAATGCTTAAGTGACTTCAGAATACAAATTAGTTTATAGGTTTTCAGAAACTAAATAATTAGTAAGATTAAAGGATTCTATACACTATTGTAAGAAGGATTACTTATACAATTTGAGCTTTAAGGAAGTTTAAAAAGTTTGAAAGAAAATATTAATAGAAATTTGTTCAAAAGCAATAAAGAGTAAATGTAAAATACATATTTGTTGATATATTTTCTGAATTTTCTTTTTTATCTCTTTCAATTTTCTTTTCCAAGAAATTGTTCTCTCGAAATATTGTTCTCAAAACTATGCATACCTACGAGTATAATTTTTTGTAGTTTCCATGCTAATGCAACGATTAATGTCTTGTCTAGACACAATTTGAATAAATGTCTCATAAATTACAATATGGACAATAATAAATAATTTCTATACCATTACTCGGTATAAGAGTAAAATGTGTGTAAATATCCCCGTTACAAGGTTAACCGCTTAAAATATATACACACCCAATCAAAATGTTAAAAACATACGGCCTTCTGGAGTATAATGTAATTACTGTGCATTTTACTTTTTTCTACATGTAAAAATAAAACACAAACGTTTGCATATTAATTTATTTTCTTTTTTATTATTTAAACAACAATATTATATGTATGTGAATACATGCCAACATCTACCTTACGTATTTATCGAATTATTGTTATTGATTACTTTGTCACCAATTTTCCAATTAATCGAACACATTAATATAACGTTGCTTATTATATCAAATTACTGCAGCTTACCTCTCAATTTCACTAATAAGCCTTCCATTTATATATGTATGTATATACATACAAACGTACGTATACCAAAGTCGTACATGCAAAAGGGCGTTCATCAATAGAATCATTAAAATTGAATTTCAAAAAATAAAAAAAAAAGAATAATTAATTGTATGCAACAGGTGAATTTTTTCTCTTTCATTTAAACAGGTACGCAAAGCTTCATTCTCGTATATAGCTTGAGGTGTGGATTAACCCATTTAACATAACTTCTCTCTTTTAAGCTGCCATAGAACGTGTAGTCACAACTTTAACCATAACCGGGATGTCACGTATTGGACATTAGTTCTTTTTTTTTTAAATAAAGAAAGAAAATTCATTTATCTATGTTCAAATGTTCAAACGTTGTGCATTGCACATTGAAATAATTGATTGTTTAAAATAAAAAATTGGAAAAAATTGTGTGTTTGAAATTATTATTGATAAATATTTTAGTTGCGCACAGAACCTACCTACCTACTAAAACAATAAAGTGATTATTATTATTATTTTATTTTGTTGGTTTCTTTTTTACTTCTTCTTTTATATTTTATATGAATTTTCCAATCGATTAGAATGCAAATGGGGATAACCTTTTGATGGTAGTTGGTAAAACCGAAAAAAGTATCAAATGGCATTCCTCATTCTCATTGTATAAATTTATTATTATTTTTTTTTTTTTATTCAACATCTATATTACCGTTGAACAATTATTATTATTATTATATGAGGCTCATACATGTTGTAAAGATGGATTTTATTTAGGGAAACATAGTGAGTTGAATATAAAATAAGGACACAAAATAGAGCTTCGATAGGTCATGCAGGGCTGGATTCTGTAGAGAAGTTTATCGGTTGCATCGGGGCCGCTCATATATAAAGGGAAAACACAAAGCTTATTTGGTAATACACTTCAAAAATGTTTTTTGTTATACTGTGCAGATGTGACACAATGTTCTTAATTTATCTAACTCGTGATTTTGAAAAGTTATTAAGAATATTTGGAATGATTCAATATATATTTTTAGATATATTTGGAACTTATCAATGGGGACTTTCATTTACTACTCACTCACATATGTTTTAATTCCACAAGGTATCCCAAATCAATGTTCAAAATTCTTACGTACTTGACAGATAATTGTTGTAGGTGTACTTTACTTTAAAATCATTACTTATAATGTTCGTTACAAAAATGATAAAATTTTTTTTTTTTTTAAATTTCAATATTTCAGTTTCTTGTAATTGAATCAATTGATAAAGTCATAATGGCGGTTAAAGAAGGAAAAGGTAACTAAGTTACATTTCCAAGTATTGGAAGATTTTTAACTTCCCATAGGAAGTTATTGTAATGGGTCCGATTTGTCAAATTGAAAATTTTGACATTTCTCGACGTTTCAAGGTCCCTAGAGTCGAAATAAAAGATTTTTAGAAAGATGTCTGTGCGTGCGTGTGTACGTACGTTCGTACGTTCGTACGTCCGTACGTCCGTACGTCTGTACGTTAGCGACGTTTTTCTCGTCTTCCATAGATCAAGAACCAGAAGAGATATCGACTTCAAATAAATTTTGTTATACAGATAATAAGGCAGAAAAATGCAGAAAGGGCTCTCAAGAAAATTGAGTATGTGGTTTTTTTACCACAGCAGTTTAAAAAAAAGGTGAAAATTTTAGTTAACCATAAATATCTCATGAACCAATGAGGTTAGAGACTTAAATTAAATTTTATATTATATATTGTAACGTAATACAAAACAAGTATACTTTTGGAAAAAAATCCAATTAACGGTTTTTTTTTATAAATCAAAAAAACTGAAAAAAAAAAAATTGTCACCTCGAAAATTTTACGACCAAAATATGATTTCATCTCCAAAACAATTTTGTGCAACGAAAAATAATGTTTTTGACATCTGATACAATTTTGAGAAAAATCTAATTGACAGCTTTTTTTATAAAAAAATAAAAACCTAAAAAAAACTTTACTCAAAGTTGGGAAAAATTGAATTTCGTCTCAAATATCTTTTCAAAACTTTGAGATATTGGCTTTAAACTACTTTAATCTTTCAAAAAATATTGTTGTCAACATTCAGTACAATTTTGAAAAACATCGAAATGACAGTTTTTGTACAAAAAATTAAAAACCTAAAAAAAAATTAGCAAAAGTTGGTTGTTGCTCTGAAATAAATGACTTATTGTCAATGACGTAACAACTTATAACACTCGAAAACAAATTCGTTTTTAATTTACATGTATTGAAATTAAAGATTCTACACATTTTCTAAAATATTTGAAAATGAAAAAAGAGGCTGGGATGCGACCCACACTGATAACTTCAAATCCCGTCTGTCGATTTGTCTTGCTTAAAAGTTTGTCTATATGTATAAATTTTTACCAAATTTGCGTACTATTTTTTGTATATTTTATTTTTTTACGAATAAACGGACTGTTGGATTTTTATAAAAAAAAAACTACTAAATATCAAAAACAATATTTTCTGGGCAATAAAAAGAGTTTGAAGACAATATTTGTAATTTTTGACAAGCTATTTGAGTCGTAAGTAAATTTTTACTAAGTTTTAGTATTGTTTTTTGTTAGGTTTTTATTTTTTGTAAAAAACCTGTCACTTAGATTTTTCTCAAAATTTAACTGAATGCTGACAATAATATTTTTTAAAAAATGAAAGTAGTTTAAAGCCAATATCTCAAAGTTTTGAAAAGAAATTTGAGTCAAAAATCAATTTTTACCAAATTTTATTCATTTAGGTATGTTTAGGTTTGTATTTTGTGCGAGAAAAGCTGCCAATTTGATTTTTCTCAAAATTTTTCCAAATGTTTAAAACAATATTTTTTAAAAAATAAAAGTAGTTTCAAGCCAATAGGTTTTGAAAAGATATTTGAGTCGAAAATCAATTTTTAACAACTTTTATTAAGTGTTTTGTTTAGGTTTTTATTTTTTTGTTAACAAATTGTCAATTAGATTTTTCTCAAAATTTTACCGAACTTTGAAAACAATATTTCTTATAAGTAAAAATTAGTTGAAAGCAATCATCCCAAATTTTTGAAAAGATATTTAAAAGAAATTCAATTTTTACCAACTTTGAGTAATGTTTTTTTAGGTTTTTATTTTTTATAAAAAAAAACTGTCAATTAGATTTTTCTCAAAATCTTACCAGATGTTAAAAACGTTATTTTTCGTTGCACAAATTTGTTTTGGAGATAAAATCATTTTGTATTCGTAAAATTTTCGAGGTGACAAATTTTTTTTCAGTTTTTTTGATTTATAAAAAAAACCGGTAATTGGATTTTTCAAAAAATATACTTGTTTGGTGTCACGTTAGAATATATAATATAAAATTTAATTCAAGTCTCTAGCGGTATTGGTTCATTCATTTTGGGGTTCACCAAAATGTTCACCTTTTTTTCAAATTGCTATGGTAAAAAACCACCTACTCAATTTTCTTGAGAGCCATTTCTGCATTACTATCTGTATAACAAAACTTATTTGAAGTCGATATTTCTTCTGGTTCTTGAGCTATGAACGACGAAAAAAACGTCGCGAACGTACGGACGTACATACGAACGTACGCACACACACACGCACAGACATATCTCTAAAAATCTTTTATTTCGACTCTAGGGACCTTGAAAAGTCGAGAAATGTCAAAATTTTCAATTTGAC
Organism: Eupeodes luniger; assembly: GCA_951509635.1. Lineage (NCBI taxonomy): Eukaryota > Metazoa > Arthropoda > Insecta > Diptera > Syrphidae > Eupeodes > Eupeodes luniger. The sequence goes on from OX608073.1 coordinate 47,049,990, forward strand.
AAATCGGGCCCATTACAATAACTTCCCATGGGAAGTTAAAAAGAAGCGGGAACGACCCACACTGATAACTTCCCATCCCATCTATCGATTTCTCTTGCTTAGAATTTTATAAAAATATTCATAGATACTCGTATATCTTTCTATGTTCTCCTAATACTTAAGTCGAAAACCATCATTTTTTACAAGTTTTTTGTTGTTCTTGTAGGTCTGGTGTCTTTTTTTAAAGTTGTCAGTTAAATTTTTCTAAAAGATTAACTAAAATTTAATCAAAATCTATTTTTGCTAACGAGATCTTTAGTCGAAAAACAATTTTTACCAATTTTAGTAGCGTTTCTTGAAATTTTGTATTTATTGTGTAAACAAATACAGATTTTATGTGTCCAAACAATATCTTACATTAACAACAAAATTCCATACCTTCATTTATTTAAGAAATATCGAGAATCAAACATTCCTTTTTACAAATGTTGCGTTCTATTTTTTGTAGATTTTAATTTTTACAAAAAAACGAACTATTGGATTTTTGTAAAAAATTTACTGACCGTCGGAAACAATATTTTCTGTTAGATGAAGTCAGCTTCAAGTTGAAAATCACTTTTAACATAGTTTTAGTAATGTTTTTTTATACGTTTTTAATTTTTGTAAAAAAAAAACTGCCGATCTTGCCCAAAATTTTACTGAATGTTGAAAACCATATTTTTAATAAAATGAAATAGGTTTGAAACCAATATCTTTAAATGTTAAAATGATATTCAAGTCGAAAATCAATTTTTACCAACTTTTAGTAATGGTTTTGATTTTTTAAAAAGAAACTGTCAACGTTAATCTTTGTTGCATAAACTTATTTTGGAGATAAAATCATTTTTTGTTCGTAAAATATTACACGTGAAAATCATTTTTTTCTCAGTTGTTTGAGTTATAAAAAAAAAGTTAATTGAATTTTTTTCAAAATTATATCAGTTTGGTATCACGGCACAAAATATAACATTAAATTTAATTAAATCCCTAGCGTTATTGTTTCGTGAGATATTTTTGGTTAACTAAAATTTTCAGCTTTTAAGAACCCTTTCCGCATCTTTGTTCATTATTATCTGTAAAATAAAATGTATTTGAAGCCGATATCTCCACTGGATTGGACCGATTAAAACAACTTCCTATTTGAAGTTAACTAAACAAGTTGTATATACTTAAGACATCAATAAGATTTTATCTCTATTTGAGAGCGATATTTATCATGTGTGAAATATAACATGGTTTTAAAGGCCGCAGCCGCGGCTTGGCTGGTTAAAACGCCGCGGCTTGGTTGTTGAAACTTGAAACCATATGATTTCGGTGTCCATATCATCCAATTCAGGCTACAAAAATTTGATGATGATCTACCTTCGTAAACAGTGAAGGCCTGGTCAGCATAATTTTCGAAGAAGTACGGACCGATTACGTCTCCAGCCCAGCTTTATTATTACCTAGCATTTGTCAACCAATCTCCGATCAATTGAAACTCAAATAGGATAAAACGCAAATATGTATATATTTTTCAGTGAACGATAAAATAAATTAATTTCTTCTATTTATCACCTTCACCACTAACTTTTACCATCAATGACATTTGAATTTCTGATTATGTACAGACGATTCCAGGAGACAAATAGGTACTGTGGCTCAAAATCTTAAAAAACCTTTTGTAAAAGGTTAAAGTTTTACTAAGTAGCAAGCAAATAAATAAATATTTAGTTTTTTTATTAAAAAACGGACATGTAAACATGTTGAAAATGTGACACTTCTTGAAAATAAACGAAGCAGATATGATTTAACGGACCTATTAATTGGAATTCAAAACAGTTGACTGGACCATTCCATCCACTGCTCTTATAAGAATTATTGAACAGATGTCATATGGATCTAGCAAATTGCTAAAAGTTAAAGTACCTAGCCATTGCGTGATTTTAACTTTACCAAATTCTTAAGAGATGTAAGATGTTAAAATCGTTAAAAATTAGGCAATATAAATCATATTTAAAGCTTAGTAAATTGCTAAAAATTGCTTTAACATTTTACTACATCATTTCAATATTTGCACCAATTTTTTTATAATTTAATGTCTGCTCAGTGGCCACTTAAGTAAAAATGTTGTTAAAAGTATAGGTAAAAGACCATTTGCTGCTTCTACTAATCGGGTTTTACTGTAACTCCATTTTTACTTTAATTTAGATGGCGCAAAAATCAGGGCCCCAAAAAAAACCAATGCGGCCTTGCAACCCCAATGCACCTCATAAGGAAACAATTGATTAGGAATTTTAAGTGAATTCTGCTATATTTGAATATTGAATAAAGAGGCACACGTGTTGTTGTATCCTCTTCTCTTTACCACTTATAGCTAAAACTATATTATGTAGATAGTTAGATACCCTTTCACATGTCATACCTTTGGATATCAAGCGTCACAGCTGTTCGCGCCTAGGTGTCGCATGTATATCAAACTACTAAGTAAATAAAGTTATGGGTACCCATCAAATGGATTCCAAAATCGCAAAAGACTTTTCATGTAGTTTTGTTTATTGAAATTCATAAAACGCGCTGCACACCACGGCGACTATGTCAATCTATGACAACCGCAATTCCAAAGAATCCAAAAATAAATTTGCAATTTATATCTGAATTAAAAATAAAGAAAAGTAACTGAATGCAATTTTTATAAAATGACGAAGAATAAGTATTTAAATTTGGCGCCGATTGCACAGCACAGTACAGTATGCCAGTTTGTTGGTTTTATGATGATGAGTCCGCTGCGGCGCGCTGTGCGATGAGCGTGAGAAGTGTACGATGAATGAAATAGTTTGGAAACATTTTTGCATTAGGTATAGAGGTAGAGTAGCGTTGAGGTATGTACCTTCCCTGCAAGTGAATGTATATGCAACTTTTTATTTTTGTTTCCAAAACTTCTGATATGCAAATTTTATTTCAGATTTTTTTGAGCTCTGATTTTGTATTTGAGTGAACATTGCATGCATGTTGCGTTATCTTCCTGATTTTTATGCAATTTTTGTAAATTTTTGTATTTCATTTTATATATTTCAATGTATGTTTCTTTTTTGTTTAACAAAAGTTCATTCTCAGCTTATACGAGTACACATGTATAAGTATATAGGAACAAAAGAAGGTAGAAATGGGTTGCGCGAACTCAAAGCTCAAACCCTGATATATATGAAGTTGATGATGGGAACGGGATTTTGCTGGTTTGCATATGAAGTAGGAAAATTTCATATCTGATGGCCACGGGCGTGGTGTGTAAATCCTGTTTGGGTTTATGAAAATAATACAACAACAAAATTATAATAATAATCGTAATGTGAAAATCACTTTATTTATTGCGTGCAGCGTTTTATGATGTTTATATTCCATGGCACATGATTCGGGTGAGTAAATCAAATTGATTTGTTGTCAACAACTTACATACCTAACAATACCTTCATAATGTATAGGGTTGATTTTTGTTTTTTAATTCTTTTGTGAAATGTGATTTGATTTTTTAATTTTTTTTCCTGATACTTAACTTTGATATCATTCACATCAAAACTTGAATTCAGAATAATTTGATACATTATATGTAATTAAAATATCATGAACATTCGAAGAAAAATTCATATTTGAGCAAATGAGATGTAATTTTATTTATGAATTTTAACAAAAAAGAATGATAAACAACACAAACCTTTATGATCATATAGAATCTGTTGAGGTAGGTCCAAAGGTTCTAGATCTATAAGATCTGGGTAACGCTGAGTGCTGTTTTAATTTAAAATTAACTATAATAAAGTTATTGATGTCAAGAAAAGAAAAAAAGAATTTTGTTATTTTCAATGTTCGCGTTGAAGGGACAATTCATGTGAAGCGGACAACGAAGAAAGCATTGGTTGTTGAATTTAGTCAATTTATGGCATAAGTGTGCTTTAGTTTTACAATTTTTATTTTGATGAACAAAGGGCGTTTTGTAATAAAAAGATATTAAATTTTTATGATATTTCAATCCGAGCAATTAATGCACCAACAAAAGAAACAAAAAATACAGTTGATTTATTTGGGGCCAAAACTGTACAGAATTCAGCTAACATCACGACACTTAAAAGGATGTAACTTTTAAGTTCAGATACCATATTCAAAACAGAGGTTAAGATGCGACCCACACTGATAACTTCCTATCCCGTCTGTCGATTTGTCCTGCTTAAAAGTTTGTAGGTTTTCGTGTTAAAAAAGTTGTCAGTTGATTTCAAAATCTATTTTTGTTAAGGAGATTTTTAGTCAAAAACCAATTTTTACCAATTTTAGTAGCATTTTTTAAAAGTTTTTATTTCTTACATAAACAAATACAAATTGGATGAATGAAATTAATTTGAAGTCAATATCTTCTATCGTTCACGAGATATCGAGAACCGAACATCAATTTTTAGCAAATTTGCATACTTTTTTGTAGATTTAATTTTTTTATGAAAAAACGGACTGTTGAATTCTTATAAAACATTTACTGAATATCGAAAATAATATTTTCTGTGAGATAAAAATAGTTTGAAGCCAATATTTTTATTTTTTGAAAAGATATTTGAGTCAAAAATCAATTTTTACCATAGCTTTTACTAATTTTTTTTTCGGTTTTTATCTTTTCTTAGAAAACTGTCATTTAAATTTTTCTCAAAACTTTACAGAATATTGAAAACAATATTTCTTATAAAACAAAATTAATTTGAAGCCAATTACTCAAATTTTTGAAAAGATATTTGACTCCAAAATCAATTTTTACAAACTTTAAGTAATGCTTTTTAAGGTTTTTATTTTTCGTTAAAAAACTATCAATTAGATTTTTCTCAAAATTTAAGCCAATTTTGAAAACAATATTTCTTATAAAACAAAATTAGTTTCAAGAGTCGAAAATCATTTTTTACCAACTTTTAGTCATGTTTTTTATGTTTTTATTTTGTATAAAAAAAAACTGTCACTTCGATTTTTCTCAAAATTTGACTAGATGTCAAAAAAGTTATTCTTCGATGCACAAAAAAATTTTGGAGATAAAATCATTTTTGTTCGTAAAATATTCGAGGTAACAAATACATTTTTCAGTTTTCTTTATTTACAAAAAAACCGTTAGTTGGATTTTTTTCCAAAAATATACTTGTTGGTATCACGTTACAATACATAATATAAAATTTGTTTTAAGTATCTAGCGTTATTGGTTCGTGAGATATTTTGGATTAACCAAATTGTTCACCCTTTTTTAAATTGCTGTGCTAAAAAAACCACCCACTCATTTTTTGAGAGTCCTTTCTGCACCTTTCTGCATTATTATCTGTATAACAAAATTTATTTCAAGCCGATATCTCTACTGGTTCTTGAGCTATGGAGTACGAAAATGGTTTCCCGAACGTATGTAAACACGCACACACGTACATCTAAAAATCATTGATTGATTACGACTCTAGGGACCTTGAAACGTCGAGAAATGTCAAAATATTCAATTCGACACATCGGACCGATTGCAATAACTTCCTATGGATTTATTCTAACAGAATTCGTGATTCAATTATTTTCGAAAACTCAGAAACTAGATTTCGTATCTCAAACGCATCTTTATAGATTGTCAAGCTGCCATAAAATTATTGGGCTCTGTATCAATATACTTACTAACAGCCCGAAGATGTCGATGATCTCTTGTGGAGATGGCGGAACAGTTCAACATTCACCTTATCTGGATGGCGGGTTATAAGGACATTCCAGAAAACTGCAAAGATGGAACTTGCAAGAAATAAAAAACCTTACCCCTGTTGCGCAACAAGTCTACTTGACACATGCCAAATCATAACACCATATGGAAAGCTAACCACAGATATTGTAATATACCATCACTTCTCTGTCAACTAAATTAATTTGGCCAATGCTTGATACTAAACACTCTAAGCAACTCATTTCGGTTGGTATATTACACATTAAATCCGTTACAGGTGTCCTTATTTGGTTTTGGACACTGATGATGATTTTTGATTTGGAGATCCTTCAAACGATTTTTGAAGTGATCTAAGAAATTCGAACCCATACGCTTTATAGCAAGTTCTAACAGGTTCAATTAGTAAGTTATATCTCTTGGTCCATGTGGTTTCACAATGGACCAACTTTTGATCTAAGTGTGTTAGCTTTTCTGTAAGCAGTTACCTTAACCTAACCTCACCTATTTTGCTTGGCACTCTGTCATTGAATTTTCAAAATGTTTTATTTTTCTTAAATAAATGATTTGATAAAAAGGCTTTTGAGATTTAAATCAGTTCTCTTGTTCACGTTGCAAAAAATGTATACCTGTGAAGTTTAATTTAATACAATTCTGAATCCACTTGATGTTAGTTTGTCTTATTTCAAATGATTTGCTTTATGCTGAAAAAACTGTCATACTATTACAACTTCTCAAACTAATGAAAGTTTCATATGAGTAAGTTTATAAAATTGCAAAGCGATGTAAATATTAAATAAAATTAACCCAACAATGTGTTTTACATCAATATACGTCTTCGATTTATTATGAACAATTATTTTAAATGTCCCTGGTGTAATCTGACTTCAAAACAAAGAAATTCCACAAAAATAAGATTCCTAGAATCGTTTTGTCGCAAAATACTTACTTTATACTCGCAATACTTTATTTATATCACCGATAACATTCATACTGACCGATAGATGACCAGACCATATTAATCTCAAGGTTTTTTAACTCAGCCATCCTATAAGTAAGTGTTGTCCCTTATCAATCCCACACCATGTATGTGATTGTACGGTACGTGCTCAATTAAGAATTTTGTTGCAATATTTACTTTGCAATTTGATCTGATTTAAAACACATTTCTCTTTGGAACTTAATCATTATTATGAGTTATGAGTTATGACTAAAAATGATATTGGAGAGCTCAAAAATGTTTAACTCATGCCAATATTTACCTCTTGTCACATCGTATATTATTGTTATTGTTGTTGTACAGTTCTGGTAACAATATATTTATGAACAATCTCGAATATTTAACTCATATCTTATTACTAAATAAATAAACATTAATATTTTCTCGCAGATACATTATTTGGTATCGGTATCTGAAAAATAACCTCGCCCAAAGTAAATTCTAGAACTGATGGTGATGCGGTTCGAATGAATGGATGTGTTATCGCTAATTACACTTACATTATTTTGAGAATTTATCGCTATTTGTTTGTTCAAATTGATTTTTCGCAATATAAGAATCACCTATACAAAGTGTGAATGTAAACATCCATTAAGTCGATCTAAATTTTTGTTCTGTGGTTTATTTATGGGCATATAATAGAGGCAAGGCATATCTTTAAATTCTTAAAACATATACCTACTCCCCCGACAAAGGCATAACGCACCTTTTATTGTAAATGAAAAGAAAAATATTTATGGTAGATGTGATGACCTAAACGTGTACGTCCGTTATCGATAATTTATGAAACCGGAAACACTTAAAATTATGCGGATGTACTGACAATAATTGTTACCTATTAATTTAACCACCTAATTTACGTGAATGCATTTAACGAGGGGGAAAAATTTCACTTTAAAGTAGCCAAAGAAATGGTATATACTTAGTTAAGAACCATGTCAAAAACATTGTATCAGATGATTTTTATAAGAGCTTGAGAATTTTTAATAATAATAGAAGACATACAATTTTAACTTTCCAGTTAAGTTATTTTAATAGCTTAGATTTTTCAAATTGAAAATATTGACATTTCTCGGCGCTTGAAGGTCCCTAAAATATAGATCCATGGTTTTTAGAAATATGTATACGGAATGCCTTTTCTCAGCGGTCATATAATAAAAATTGTCAAAAATATTAAATTCAAATGAATTTTATTTACTGATTATATATAGCAGTGGGTGTTTGCTTACCATAGAAATTTAAAAAAAAATTGATTTGGCTGACCCCAGATGTCTTACGAACAAATAACGCTGTTACAGTCTGTGTAAAGAAAGTACTTATAGTTTAAGATTTAAAAACATACCTATAAAATGAGTTAATTTCTAAGAATTTAAATGCCATTTTATTTCCTAAAAAAAAGAGGCTGGGATGCGACCCACACTGATAACTTCCCATCCTGTCTGTCGATTTGTCTTGCTTAAAAGTTTGTCTATATGTATAAATTTTTACCAAATTTGCGTACTATTTTTGTAGATTTTATTTTATTGAATATCGAAAACAATATTTTCTGTGAAATAAAATAAGCTTGAAGCCAATATTTTATATTAATTAATTAATTTGAAGCCAATGTCTCAAAGTTTTGAAAAGATATTTACGTCGAAAAACAATTTTTACCAACTGTTGTTAATTTTTTTTTAGGTTTTTAATTTTTTGAAAAAAAAAAACTGTCAATTCGATTTTTACAAAAATTTATTGAATGTTGAAAACAATATTTTTTAAAAGATAAAAGTAGTTTTAAGCCAATATCTCAAAGTTTTGAAAAAATATTTGAGTCGAAAGTCAATTTTTACCAACTTTTATTAATTTTGTTTAGGTTTTTATTTTTTGTAAAAAAATGTCAATTCCATTTTTCTCAAAATTTTTCCGAATGTTGAAAACAATATTTCTTATAAGATAAAATAAGATTAAAGCCATAATCTCAAGTTTTTGAAAAGATATTTGAGTCGAAATTCAATTTTTACCAACTTTGAGTAATGTTTTTTTTTAGGTTTTTATTTTTTACTAGCGGCCCGTCCCGGCTTCGCACGGGTAGACATAAATAGGTACAGATATTTAAGTTAAAAGCATGCTAATTAAAACGACCATGAATCACTAAATTAGAAAACATTTTTTGTCCTACCATTAATACCCTTCGCAGCGTATGCGATGAAAGACATTTTATGGCTAATTTTTGTACACCTTCGGTTGGTTTTAATAGGAATTTCTAAAGATTTCTATAGTAATCTTGTACTAAATATAGCCTATGTTATTCAGTGAAAATGTAGCTTTCTAATGAAAAAAGAATTATTAAAATCGGTTCAGTACTTTTTGAGTTTATTCGTTACATACAAAAATACAAATATTTCCTCTTTATAATTTTAGTGTAGATAAAAAAAACTGTTAATTTGATTTTTCTCAAAATCTTATCAGATGTCAAAAACATCATTCTTCGTTGGACAAAATTGTTTTAGAGATAAAATCATTTTTTGTTCGTACAATTTTCGAGGTGACAAATATTTTTTTTGATTTATAAAAAAAACCGTTGTTGGAATTTTTTCCAAAAATATATTTGTTTGGTATCACGTTACAATATATAATATAAAATTTAATTCAAGTCTCTAGTGGTATTGGTTCGTGAGATATTTAGGGTTAACCAAAATGTTCACCTTTTTTTTAAATTGCTATGGTAAAAAAACCACCTACTCAATTTTCTTGAGAGCCCTCTCTGCATCTTTCTGCATTATTATCTGTATAACAAAATTTATTTTAAATCGATATCTCTTCTGGCTCTTGAGCTATGGACAACGAAAAAAACGTCGCGAACTTTCGGACGAACGAACGTACGTACACACGCACGCAAAGACATCTCTCTAAAAATCTTTTATTTTGACTCTTGGAACCTTGAAACGTCGAGAAATGTCAAAATTTTCAATTCGACAAATCGGACCCATTACAATAACTTCCTGTAAGTAAGTTAAAAATAATTTATTAACTTCTTATTGGAAGTTATCGCAATCGGTCCGATTTGTCAAACTGGAAATTTTTACATTTCTCGACGTTTCAAGGCTCCTAGAATCTAAATCATAGATTTTTAGAGAGATTTCTGTGTGTGCGTGTTAACGTATACGTTAACACGTATACGGGATACCATTTTTCGTCCTCCATATTTCAACTAGAACCAGTAAAAAAGTAAACTTTAAACATTTTGGTTCACCCAAAATATCTCACGAACTAATAACGCTAGTGAGTAGTGACTTCATGATATTTGCAAATCGGGTTGGATTCAAGTAGAATCCTCAAAGAATAAAAGTGTCATCTTCAGTTCAACTCGCAACATCAAAGCTTCTAGAATAAACATACCTGAAATTCAAAGTTATGATGACCAAACTTCTCCTTGGCTATTTTCTGAATATCTAAAAGATATTTCCATAAGAGGAACTTCAAAATAAAGCACACCAAATGAAGTTTTTAGACAAAAGTTTGCTGAAATTATCGAAACTGACAATTTTAGTTCTTTTAGTTTTAGATGGAGTTACCGGATACTGAAAATCGACTCGAATGTCTTGTCAAAAATATAAGATAATGGGTTCAAACTAATTTCAACTTATAAAAATATTGTTTTCAACATTCAGTACAAATTTTTAGTTAGTTTTTTCTTAAAAACTATATTGTTCACAAAATTAGTAAACATTGATGTTCGATTCTCAATATCTCTTGAATAAATTGACTTCAAAATGATAATGTTTTTAGAAAAATTCAATCTATTTTTTTTTTAAATAAGAAAGAGAAAGCTTTCAAAAAATAATACTAAAATTGTTAAAAAATTTGTTTTAGACTAAAAATCTCGTTATAAAAAAAAGATTTTGAAATCAAACTTATTTTATTAAATGCAAAATATTGTGATAACTTTTAGTTAATCAAAAAGAAATATTCAAATGTTAATGTTTGTAACATTTAAATTTCGTTAAAAAATGTTTACGCGTTTAAAAAAAAAATATGTATAATATAAATACATATTTTATGTAGGTATATATAAACATTCGAAAAATACACATTTTCAAGCACCAACAATTATTTAACTAAACAAATGTTTAAATCGGTTAAGTACTTAATTATTTCCTGAGAAAATTAAAAAAAAACACAAACAGGGTGTTAATATTCTAGCAAAGTGGCAACACTATATATATTAAAGATTTGTCATATTTTTTCTCATCTTGTATCATTATGTTCCGTTTATCATTTGTATCAGTTTCAATGTTCATTCCTTTAATAAACTTTGCCTTGTAAAGACGTTGTCGTGTTCTCTCCTTCATTGCTTAAATTCTAATAGGTTATGGGCCCAGGCCTAACCTTTGATTGATTTGTATTATTTGATATCTTGTCTAATATAGTAAATTGAAAGTTCTTGTTTTTAACACTAAAAATGAGTTCAGGTCTATACTCAATTGACAAACTTGACGATTCGAATTATGCTTCGTGGTCCGTCCACATGAAAAGCGTTTTGGTTCATTCGGATTGTTGGGGAATAACCAGTGGAAGGACAGTTAAAAGAGAAGGTATAACTCCAGAAAAAGCTTCGTTATTTGATGCCAAAGATGAGAAGGCGCTGGCTAGTATAATGTTGTGCATTAAACCTTCGCAGCTGAACCACGTGCGTCATTGCCTGACATCTAAGAGTGCTTGGGATACTCTTAAAGATTTATACCAGCCTAGTGGTCCAGCACGTAAGGTGACATTGTTTAAGAAATTGCTGCAACTCAAATTGTCTGACGAGGCTCGTATGTCGGAGCATTTAAGCGTTTTCTGTGAGACAATCGACAAATTAGCTGAAGTTCTTATTACGATCGATGAAGAATTAAAAGCTATCATACTCCTCTCTAGCCTTCCAGATTCGTTCGACAACTTCGTGGTGGCAATAGAGACACGCGACAAACTTCCAGATTTAAGTGTGCTTAAAATTAAGCTCCTTGAAGAAGGTGCTAGAAGGCTTGAACGAAAAAATAAGATGGAAACTGTAAGTGATAATCAGCATGCATTTGTTGCACGTGCCAAAAATTATTCAAAGTCCAAGAACTGCAGTGAAGTTCCCAGTAATTCCAGTGAATTATCAAGTAGTAAGAGAGAAAAGCGTGGAAAATGCTATAGTTGTGGCCGTCGCGGTCATTTCGCATCTCAATGTCGAATACCAAAAAGAGATCGATGCAACGAACAATCATTCTCTATTCTTGCTAACTGTTCTAATGACTTCAGTTTGAGTCCAGACTATTGGTGCATTGATAGTGGAGCGACATCACACATTTGTTGCGATAGAAGTTTGTTTTTCTCATACAAAGAGTGCAAAGAAAAAATTATTCTGGCGGGAAATAATTTTATAGAAGCAGAAGGCAAAGGCAATGTTTGCATTAAAAGTAATGGTCACTCAGTCAAACTACGAGACGTTTTGTACGTACCTTCAATCCAGGGAAACTTTATCTCAGTAAGTAAGGCAGTTGATAACGGTCTGTCGGTAGTGTTTGCCAAAGAGAAAGCAGTCATAAGAAATCAAGACGATGAAGTAATTTTGACATCATTTTTGCGCGGTGGTCTTTTCTTATTTAAAGCAGATTGCAATAAACTAATGATTGTGAAAAACGAAATGTATGATGTGATGGAATGGCACAATAAATTCGGTCATTTGAACTTCGATAGCCTCAGAGAAATGTTTAGCAAGAAATTAGTATATGGACTCAAGTTGAAAGATATTTCAGAAAATAATGAGTGTGTCACATGTGCGAAAAGTAAGATATGTTCGAAGCCTTTTCCCCGTGCAACGTTAAGCCGTTCGCAAGATCTCTTAGAGGTTATCCACAGTGATGTTTGTGGTCCCATGAATGAAAATTCGATAGGAGGATCTCGATTTTTTGTGACATTTATAGATAACATGTCTCGCTTCACATTCGTTTATTTTTTGAAGACCAAAGCAGATGTCTTCAGCGCTTTTAAATCATATAAATCATTAGTAGAGAAACAAACTGGTAGACAAATAAAAACTCTGCGTAGTGACAATGGTGGAGAGTACCTTTCAAAAGAGTTTGGACTCTTTCTTGACAGAGAGGGAATACAATGTCAGCTCACTGTTCCGCATACACCCCAGCAAAACGGTGTTGCAGAACGTGCGAACCGTACTTTAGTGGAGATGGCTAGAAGCATGATTGTTCACAGTGAGTTAGGTGCAAGATTTTGGGCTGAGGCAGTCGCAGCTGCTGTTTACTTGCGTAACAGATCTGCCACAAAATCTCTCGTTAACACAACTCCATATGAGGTATGGAACAACAAAAAGCCGGTGGTGTCACATCTCCAAGTTTTTGGGTGTCTTGCTATTGCGAATAATAAGACGAAAAGGAAAAAGTTTTCCCCCAAAGGTCGTGAAATGATAATGGTCGGTTATTCCGATATTTCAAAGGCTTATCGCTTATATGACCCTGAAGCAAGAAAAGTTGTCATTTGTAGAGATGTGTTGTTTATGCGAAAATTGTATGTCAATCATAAAACAAAAAATGAGGTAACGAACGATTTTTCTTTGAATGTTACAAATGAGTCTTTTTAAGTTTGTGCGGCGAATCCAATTGCAAATGATGATATTGGTGCTAGAGCTTTTTGTAACCCCGGTCAGATTAATGAATTAAGCGAAGCTGTTGATGATGTTGACGACGCTGGTGCTATTGGTGACGATTGTGTTGCTGCTAGAGTTACGAATGACGATGATGTTATTGCTGTTGGAACTGTTAATGATGATGATGTTGTTGAAGACAGCGATGTTGTTGGACCTGCACAAGGTATTTCAAGTCCTGTTGTGAATGAAACGGAGTTTGTTCGTCCAGGGAAAAGACAACGTGAATCAGGCGATGATGGAATGAGTGATGATTCCCAAAACGAGGAAAGACGTACTAGAGGAAGACCTAGATTGATTCGTACAGGGCAACCTGGTCGCCCGCGAAAAGAATTTCAACATTCTATTCATTTATTTGATGACAGTGAACCTGCACCACAGACCGTGCAAGAGGCTCTCAATGGTAAATATTCAAGAGAGTGGAAAGCTTCGATGAAAAGAGAATACGACTCTTTATTAAACAATGAAACTTGGTCTTTAGTGGACCTTCCACCTGGAGAAAAGTCAATCGGTAGTAAATGGGTCTTTACCATAAAGAAGAACGCAGATGGTAGTGTTCAGAAGTTCAAGTTTCGTTTGGTAGCCAAAGGCTGTGAGCAACGCTATGGAATTGATTTTCAAGATACCTTTTCACCAGTAGTTAGGTATGCAACCATACGTATGATTCTTGCTTTTGCGTGCGAGTATGACCTTCATCTGCATCAAATGGATGTTTCATCAGCTTATTTAAACAGCGATCTTCATGATGTCGTATTTATGAAACAACCTGAGTCGTTTGTCGATAAATTGTACCCAAATAAAGTCCTCAAGTTAAAAAAGGCTCTCTATGGTCTCAAACAGAGTGGGCGCGAATGGAACACAAAGTTAGATTCTGTTCTGAAAAATATAGGATTTTCTCCATGCGTAAGCGAGCCGTGTGTCTATACAAAGAATCATCAAGGTAATTTCAATATTATAGCTGTATATGTTGACGATATCATCTTCGCGAGTACCAAGTTAGACGATATGAGATGGATCAAAGCCAAAATCGCAGAAGCTTTCGAAGTTGTAGATGGAGGCCAGATTCAGTATTTTCTGGGTATGGAAATCAAACGTGAAGGTGAAACTGGTTCCCTTACTGTTTGTCAGCGTCAATACATCAATAACCTTTTGAGTCAATATGGTATGGAAGATTGCCGTCCAGTTTCAACTCCTCTCGACCCCGGTTACCAAATTACTTGTTCTATCAAGGACTGTAAACAGGTTGACTGTTCGAAGTATCAATCCCTTATTGGCGCACTCATGTATCTGGCAATTTCTACAAGACCGGATATTTTGCACTCGGTTTGCAAACTATCACAGAGAAATATGGACCCTCACACTGAACATGAAGCTGGAGCATGGCATATATTAAGGTATCTCCGAAAAACAATTAATTATAAATTGCATTATTTCAAAACAGGCAAGCCCATCGAATGTTTCGTCGACGCAGACTGGGGAGGCGATGCTACAGACAGGAAGTCATTTTCTGGATACGCATTTGTTGCAGCTGGAAGCGTGTTCTCATGGGAGTCGAAAAAACAGAATTTGGTGGCGCTTTCTAGTACTGAGGCGGAGTATGTTGCCCTTTCAACTGCAGCCAAAGAAGCCGTTTTCATAACGAAACTGATGTCTGAAATTGGTCTTGAAGCAAAGGATCCGATGGTTTTAAACAGCGACAATCTTAGTGCTCAGCATTTGATAAAGAATCCAATTTATCATGCTCGCAGCAAACATATTGACATTAAGTATCATCATATTCGTTCTTTATATAAAAATAAAGAGATTAAATTGAATTATGTAAATACAAATGACATGATGTCAGATATTCTAACGAAAAATTTGTCAAAAGTAAAGCATTATAAGTTTACCCAAGCTATGGGATTATTTTGATATTGTCGTATGTTATACTAAAAATCATTTGTTTAGTCTTATATTAATTTATGTATATAGTATTGAGGCGGAGTGTTAATATTCTAGCAAAGTGGCAACACTATATATATTAAAGATTTGTAATATTTTTTCTCATCTTGTATCATTATGTTCCGTTTATCATTTGTATCAGTTTCAATGTTCATTCCTTTAATAAACTTTGCCTTGTAAAGACGTTGTCGTGTTCTCTCCTTCATTGCTTAAATTCTAATACAGGGAAGCAAATTTCATAAAATCTTTCGGGCCGTTTTTGAAAGAAATTGAGTTTTCGGTTTGGAACAAATTAATTCATAATGTTTTTTCCGTGCAAACATATATGAAAAATAATATTTAAAAAAAAAATTCGAAAAAATGTAAATTCACTAGAAATCGTGGTAAATCTTCTAAGATTTAGCTGCCATATTTAAAATCAAAGATTTTCGCAATTAAATACCCAGTTGAGAATTTTCCCAAGCGAATAAAATTATCCCTAAACAGAAATTAATTTTCTCTATTTTTATGAATAAAAACTTTCTTGTGTGTTGAGGACACTTTCCAAACAATTTTTAAAATAGTAGTTGTAAATTTGGTCATTCTCTTGAGTCATGATGCACTAGACATGTTCCTATAGCCATTTTACTATACCTATAAATTGAACCCGCATATTTCCTCAACTTTTCGAACATAGTCTTGAAACCAATTATTTTTACCTCAATGTGTTAATTCTCATTTGTTTCTTATTCGAATTTTCTTCTTTTTTTTCTTACTTTTAGTTTCAATCTATACTTTCCGGTTTAAATTAAGACATTTATTTTGTTCTTGGACCAAAGCCCGCGCCTTGAACAAATGACAACAAAACACCTATAAGCTGACCTCGAACTCGGACTCGGATGTTTGTTTAGAATGAGTGTTATGGTTATAGCTTTTCACTTGTCTATACGAAGTGACCAATTCCAAGTCTTGGAATCAGGTTTTCGGTTTTGGGGGAAAAATGTCGTCTTCTGGCTTTGGGTATATTATTCCAAAAAAAAAAAGATTCAAACTAATTGGGATTCATATAATATTGGAACCTACAAACAGACAATGTGGGTTTTTTAGTGCGGGAAAGAAGAATTACCAAGACCAACTGGGAATGGGAATTCGGTATAGGAAAAGGAATAAACGTTTAACGTACAACATTTTCGTTTGTAGTTCGTATAAGTCCAATGTTTGAGAGTATATAAAATTAATTGGTCCAATTGGACAAAACGATTTGTTATGTTTTGATTGGAAAATGTGAAACAAATTGAAATATTCAAAAAAAAGAAGAAGGTTAAGGTTTTTGTTTTGTTATTTTATTTTAAATTAGAGTATTAAAAAACCGATTGATGAAAAATGGATCATTCTAGACAGAAGAACGGTTAATATTATGGAGATACCATAAAGTAAAGGAATTCTGTTTGGGATGTTTAAAAAAGGTTGTGTGTTTTGATTTAATCTCCATAAAAAATTTGATTTGTAAAATAAAACAATCAAGGAAATTATAAGAAATGCTTTAGTTTGATCTATAAAAGATATTTAAATATATATTCAGGGAATTAATTTAAGTTGTGTCTTTGTTTTATCTGTCAAATATAGGTACAAGATGGGACTAGTTCATGTAATTGATACCTGAAGACTCATAATTAATCAACTAAAAAGTTGATAGTTATCTAAGGAAAAATTGAACTTTGATCTACACCAAGTATAGTCCAACCTATAACTGGAAAAATTGGACCAGTGTTTTTGGACCAGGTCCTTAAATATCCAAATCCAAAATTATATTTTTAAAAAACTGTATGAAACGACCAAGCAAACTCAAACAAATTAAAAAAAAAGAAAAAAGAGGCGTGAGTGCAACCCAAACTTTAAAAACTTCCCATTATGGTAACTTAAAAAAACTTGTTTGTAATATAAGCATATTGTCATTTAAAGAACTTCAACTAAAATTAGAACTAAAGTCAAGCTGTATTCTTTCGAGATATTCAAGACGTTAAATCAATTCATTAGTACTTTTAATATAGGACTATTACTTTTGTAAAAAAAGAGGCTGGGATGCGACCTACACTGATAACTTCCCATTACGTCCGTCGATTTGTCTTGCTTAAAAGTTTGTCTATATGTATCAATTTTTACCAAATTTGCGTACTATTTTTTGGAGATTTTATTTTTTCATGAAAAACGGACTATTTGATTTTTATAAAAAAAATTATGAATATTTTCTGCGAAATAAAATAAGTTTAAAGCCAATATTTTTAATTTTTGAAAAGCTATTTGAGTCAAAAGTAAATTTTTACCAAGTTTACTATTGTTTTTTTTTTAGGTTTTTATTTTTTGAAAAAAAAACTGTCAATTCGATTTTTCTCAAAATTTTACTGAATGTTGACAACAATATTTCTTAAAAGATAAAAGTAGTTTAAAGCCAATATCTTAAAGTTTTGAAAAGATATTTGAGGCGATAATAAATTTTTACCAACTTTTACAAATATTTTTTTAGGTTTTTATTTGTTGTAGAAAAACTGTCAATTCAATTTTTCTGAAAATTTTTCCCAATGTCGAAAAAAATATTTCTTATAAGATAAATCAAGTTTGAAGCCTTAATCTCAAGTTTTTGAAAAGATATTTGAGTCGAAATTCAATTTTTACCAACTTTAAGCAATGTTTTTTTTAGATTTTTATTTTTTATAAAAAAAAACTGTAAATCAGATTTTTCTCAAAATTTTATTAGATGTCAAAAACATTATTCTTCGTTGCACAAAATTGTTTTGGAGATGAAATCATATTTTGGTCGTAAAATTTTCGAGGTGACAAATTTTTTTTTCAGTTTTTTTGGTTTATAAAAAAAACCTTTAATTGGATTTTTTTCCAAAAATATAATTGTTTTGTATCAGTCACGTTACAATATATAATATAAAATTTAATTCAAGTCTCTAGCATTATTGGTTCATGAGATATTTAGGTTTAACCAAAATGTTCACCTTTTTTTTAAACTGCTATTGTAAATAAAACCACCCACCCTATGGAAAGTTAAAAATGTACATCAATCCCATGCCTTACTCTGATCAAGGCTTGCTTGAATTATTAGAAAATCAGTATCTAAATTCTAAACCTTACCATGGGACTTAAAATTGTCTTAAATTAAAAGTTGTATTCATTTTTTTTATTTATTAAACTTTTACTTAAAAAAGAAAAACTCCCACAACCATTTTTCATACCATAAAATTATTAAGGTAACCTCTCAACCAACAACACTATCTTCACAGAGATCTTCTTTCATTCACATTTTATAATTTTATATTTCCACCAAAAAAATCTTTCTTAAATGATCCAATTATTATTCGCTTCTTCAGAAGCTTTAGAAACTTAAATAATATAAAACCACACAATGAGCAAGGCCAAAAATGAAAACAAACAAACACTCAATCAAAATTCTTAGACATAGCTACTTTCTGTTTCTTATTAATTTATTTCTTTTTTGTTTTAAGTTTAAAATTGTTAAATTTGTATTCAAAGTCATCGCTAGTCTTGTTAACAGGCAACAAATTTAATGATCCTTATCAATGCGCAATATAATTAAGCGCGTTTAATTGGCTAAAAATGTTAAGCAAAAATATAACTTTTTCCATCTATATAATATTACCTAATATAAAACTAAATGTATCTACTTCACCGAATAGAAGAATCAAGAACAAACTTTAAAAACAAAATATACATATAAATATGTATTTTAAACAAAATATAAATAAAAATTAATTAATCGCGTATTTGTTTAGTGAATGATGTCTTGAGAAAAAAATATCCATGAAAACATGCCCAACATCGTAGATCGTTCGGACTTAAAAGTTGAAGTCGCGTCAAGCTAGACATCAATCGAAACACTCTTGAAAAATGCTTGCTTGCTTGCTTGATGATGTTGATGGTGCTTGGTTTAGTCTTCTTGAATATGTTTAAATTGGATTGGTAGATTTTTTAATTAGCTTCGAAGCGTGCACATAAAGATACATCATCAAGCTGAAGCCTCTGATGCTCTCTGCGATGTGGTGTGGTGTCGACTGTCGAGGTGGCTATCGGTCTGGGTTCTCGATTTTATGACCCGCGCCCGGAAGCCCTAATTACCTCATTTACACATTTATTTGGTGTTGCCTCGCAATAAAGGAGAAATAAATAATTTCAGAATGAAGTTGAATTAAAAACAAAAAATAAAGTATCTTTTCAAGTGTTGCTCGCATCTATCAGAAGGGGCTTGCTCTAGAATTTCTTGGACGCCAAAGGCCAACCTCATATAGACATACCTACATAAACACTTCAAGTCCAACGTCTTAAGGAACGAGAAATCTAGAATATTCAATTAAGACACCACCAGAATGCACTGCAGTCGTATAACGTATAGTGCAGTGCAGTTTTTATTTGTTGTTGCTGTTGATCTTGGTATTTTATTCGGGATTGTTGTGGGCGGCCTCTAGTGGGCATATTTGTGTAGCTAACGATACCCATGCATATTCAAAGTCTTTTTTCAAAGTTGTTTTTACCAACTTGGGAGGTTGTGTGGTTGGATCAAAATAAAATGCAAATAAAACGAAAACTCAAGTAAATTGATTTAAATTGATACCTCAAAATGTCGCGTCGCAGGTGTTTTTTCAAAGGAGCGACAGCAACATGATATTGACAGCGAACCAGACTCTTGTCAAAACCACAAAAGATATTCGTATCGAATCTACCATACTGTGTACAGGCAAGGTTATAAGCATTTTGAGATTAGATACTTTCACGACAGGTATATCGGAAATGAAAACCGCGCAAAATTTCAAGAATTTTTTAATCAATTTTGTTTTATTCCTTCAAAAGTCCGAAATTAATAACCGGGAATATCATCAATATAATAGAGTTCCTAATGAATGTGGTGTCTTATAAGACTTTGAAGTCGGTTAGCCTTGATCTTACAACCTTTTTATTTCTCAAAAATAAAAAAAATAAAACATTAATCGAATAAACATCCATCGCTCATCGCTGAAGACCATAACGATGCTAATCTAGAGGTACTACCTACCTACATACGTACATATATAAAGCCAGGTGGTGAGGTCACATACTGGGCTTTCAATTTGAATCCCATTTGCCAAAGTCTGTACCTGTATCTATGTATATATCTTTATTTTGTTATACATAGATATGTACTTTTATGTCTAGGTATTTAAAACTTTAGATAGGTTATTGCTTCTGAAGAGGAGAGTAATTAAAATTCCAAAATACACGCTGCTGATGGAGAAGCAAATTAGATCTTAAGAACATGTATTGGATCATTTATCATTGTCGTTATGTTGTTTAGAGATATAGTTTTTTCTTTTCTACCTTACCTATAGGTTATAATATATGATGGGGAGGAATAAATATCTAGATACTTTGCAGATAGAGTTCTATAGTATGGCATAATAGGGGGTCTAAACAACATTGGAGTGCCTTTCGATAATCATCACAACATAGATTCTATGATAATCATCGATCCAATTAGAGCTCATCGATGATCTATCTAAATATAAAGAAGTAATTTGAAAAATGTTCTTTTTTTTTATTGGTTGTTGTTGTTGTTTTTCCTTTCATAATGTTTAGATTTAAGGATGCAAATGATGTCTAGTTAGTTGAAAATTATAGTATCTAATCTAGCTCTTCAACGGGTTTGTTATATGGGCAGAATTTCAACAACTAATCATATTAATCAAATTTCTTTAGTAGATAATATACAGCTATGCTAAGACCAAAAAAAAAAGGAAGCTAGATTTGAGATTCATTATGGAGTCATTTACCCCATCTAATGGATTTTTGTTTTCTTGAGAAAAATATCTTCAAAATTTTGCAGTATACTTAATGAGTTTTTGTATAGATATAAAAACTATAGCGAAATGATAAAAGATAGCTAAAAAGTTTGTGGTAATTATACTCTTTTTTTAATTACAAACTTATAAGATTGGAGATTGTGAAATGGCTCTCACGGCTGAAGATGATTTTTTTATGAAAATAAGGTTCATATTCAGAACATTTATAAACTCAAGGAATCATATAGCAAACACACGGTAGTTTCCTGCAGGGGTTCATCTCGTGTTGGCTCAAGTTACTAAAGGTGGCGCTACAGTAAGGGGTGGACCTAGGCCTCAACCAACATGTGTCTCCAGCCATTTCAGTCCTTAGTTTCGCACGACAAGTTGGTTGAGGTCTTCTAGAATCCGAATCCAAGTCTTCCTCTACTGGCGCCGTCCCTTGGGATTGGATTCGAAGACCTTCCGGGCTGGAGCGTTAATGTCCATTCGCTTTACATGACCCAGCCGTCTAAGTCGTTGGACTTTAATTCTGTTAACCGGGTCAGTGTCGCTGTAAAGCCCGTACAGTTCATCGTTATAACTTTTCCTCCATTCTCCATCTATGCAGACGGAACCAAATCACCTGAAGAATTTTTCTCTCGAAGCATCCTAAGACGCTCGCATCTTTCCTTGACAGGGTCCAGGCCTCAGCGCGATAAATGAGAACCAGGATGATGAGTGTCTTATAGATGGTGATTTTAAATGCTCGAGTAGGACTATACTACTCAATTGCCTTCTAAGTCCAAAGAAGCAGCGATTTGCAAGAGTTATGCTTCGTTTGATTTCAGCGCTGATGTCGTTGTCCGAGTTTATAGCGGTGCCTAGGTAGACAAAGTCCTCAACTACCTAAGTTATAGCTGTTCATGGTGACGTTCAATGTCCTTTTTTGATGACAGCATATACTTGGTCTTGCCCTCATTGACCACTAAACCCATCTTCTCCGCTTCCGTCGCAATGCTCAAAAATGCTCCACTGACATCACGCTTTGATCTTCCAATTATGTAAATATCACCGGCGTATAATTGTATGGCCCTTTGGAAGATTGTGCCTCTAGTGTTGACGGTTGAGTTTTGCACAATTCCTTCCAGAACGATATTTAAGAAGTCACATGACTTGTGACCTTTTTTTGACATCAAATGCATCGGTGAGATCTTTTACGATCTTGATAGAGCATCGTGCATTCTACATCGTCATTCTGCACAAACGGATAAGTTTGACAGGGATGCCAAAACTAGACATTGCTCTGTAGAGCTTTTCCCTATAGATGCTGTCATACGCGGCTTTAAAATCGATAAAGAGATGGTGGGTATCGATTTGAAGTTTCTGGGTGTTTTCCAAAATCTGCCGTAATGTGAATATTTGGTCAATACGGTGGACTTTCCTTTTCTGAAGGTAATAAAGGTTAACATTTTTGACATCCATAGTAAAATTTTAAGAAAAATCGAAATAACACGAATATCTTGGCAACAGTTTTACCCTATAGAAAATGTTGTTTTTAATAAATATTAAACATTTTTAGAAAAATCCAGAAGTTAGTATTTCTTATTCAAAATAGGAACCCAAAAAACTTCTTCGCAAAATTAGGAAAATTTGATGCTGGATTCGAATATTTTTAGAATAGAATATTAATTGATGGTATTGAATTCAAAATTGTTTCATTTAATGCAAATTTTTTTAAACGTAAGTTAATGTTGTTAGATAAATCCAAACGGTAATTTTTACTTGCGACATATAGGAACTATATGGCAAGTTTTGCATTCGTGCAAAATTTTGTCTGTCTGTCCACGCTCCTACAGCCTAAACCGTTGCGTCGATTAAGTTCAAACTTGGAAGTTAAGGTTTTGAGCAGATTCGCGTTAGGCGTTTTTTTCATTTTTTTTTTTAAGATCAAAACTAACAGTGGCCCCCATACAATTTTTTTGGTCAAAAAACGAAAATTCGAATTTTCTCAAAAACAAACCGATAGATTTTTTTTTAATTTTCTCTAAAATTTTATGTTTTAACTTGGTTTCTTTTAATAAGAAAAACATATTTTTGTATTGCTCAGGAAAGGTACCGCTCATAGAACCGTTATTTTGTTTTTTAATTTTCTCAGCAACTTATGTACTGATTTCAATAATTTTTTTTGTGAATAAGCTCTTATATTGCTTTAACAATATTTGATTATCAAAAGTGCAAGTTTTTATTGTTTGGATTTTTAAAAAAATATTGAATTTTTTTTTTTTTCAAAATTCTATATCTCAAAAACGGGTTAATATTTTTTTACGAAATTCAAATGTAGAGCGTATATTTACAATCACTAAACAACTGCATACCAAAAATATTTTTAGAACAAAATTGAAAAATTTTATATATAAAAAATTAATTAAAAAAAAACAGCTCTAACGATTTTCGAAAATTTTTTTTGAAAAATCAAGGGTTTTTTTATTTATAAAATGGCATTTAAATTCTTGAAGACAAAATTATTTTTCAGGTAAAATTTTGAATCTTAAATTAGTTTTTTTTTAAAATTATTTTTAACTGTATTGAATGTAACCCCCTCCCAAAAAAATTGAAAAATGGAGGTTTTTTCGACAAATCAAATGGCATTTATATCTTTGAAGACAAACTTATTTTACAGGTAAAATTTTGAATCTTAAATTAGTTTTTTTTTTAAATTATTTTTAACTGTATTGAATGTAACCCCCTCCCAAAAAAATTGAAAAATGGAGGTTTTTTCGACAAATCAAATGGCATTTATATCTTTGAAGACAAACTTATTTTACAGGTATATTTTTAAATCTTATATATGTACATAGATACTTTTTTAAACAGACTCTTTAAATACAGGAGCAAGTTCGTGCGACCCAGTCGTGCATTTTATTTTTATAAAAATAAAAACTTTCAAAAAATGCTGCTCAATTTGTAAATATTGGTTTTCGACTTAAAATTTCGGGACAAAAACAGATATTAAATCAAACTTTTTTCGTCACATGCAAAGAATTGTTTCTTACTTTTAGTAATTTTTTTAGAAAATTTTAATTGAAAACTTTTTTTTTCAAAATACTAAAACCTACAAAACAACAAAAAAACTGATAAGAAATGGTTTTGGGCTTAAGTATTATGAAAGAAAGTAAATACATTGACTTTCACATTTTCTTGTCTCACACAAAATATTATTATTATTGTTTTCTCAAAGTTTTTGAAAAATCGACAGACGGGCATTGGTGAAAAATTATTAGTGTGGGTCGCATCACATCCCATCCCATTTTTAAACACTAAATTTGTCTTTAGTAAGTTGCAAAACAAACGATTTCAAAGATGTATAGCTTCATCAATATGGCCACAATTGCAACTGTCTAAGTTCGGTAATTTCAATTGGAACACCCTTTAATTTCAGGAACAAACGTAATACATATGCAAGTAAAAAGATAGCTCTCATAATAATTTACACTTCTTACTGGGAGTGGGGGAGTCCTTATACCTTCGAATTATCTTTAATACTTTTTATACAAAAAAAAACTTTTTAAAAAATTCAAATGCTTTGTCCAGCTCAATATCTCTCTACCTGCTCCTGCCCTGCATTCGTGCGTTCAACTTGTTGCGAAGTTATTTCATTTCATTAAATCAGACAGATCATTAGTAAAAAGTGTTCCATTGACTATGAATCACCCTAGACCAACTCCATTCTCAAAACTCATTGTTCTGACAATACAAAAATCATGACTTAAAAAGAAACCGAAGACCTTTCCGACTTATGTCCATTAACTTTTTGAAAATTAAAAAAAAAAAATTAAAATCACACCCAAATAAAAAAGCACACAAATCCTCAACGAGAGTGTCGAAATTAATTCATAAAACCTCTAAACCAAACACCTTGTCCAACTGACAGCTTGATATCAAAACCGCAGCAGTCAGAGAGCCAGCCAGCCAGCGCCCAGCACCATTCTCCTTGTCTTTCATTTTGACATAACCCCATTAGTAACATATCACACCAAAAACATTCAACTATGCGCTGCTATGACTTGACTATTATTCGACTTAAGAGTCCAAAAGTGAAACACAAACAACAAAAAATATTGTCCAAAAACAAACTCCATAAAATAATTCTATTTTATTCAAATTTCAAAACTGATCCGCACAATCTGAATAAACAAACAAAAAAACAACAACAACAAAAGGCGCACAATTCATTCCTCGGGCAGAATTTGTTGCACTGCGCAATCATTTGTCGCCACCAATGCGCTGTTGCGCGGAGCCTCTCGCAGCGGCTCACTCTGGCGCACTCCATCCAAAATGCATCAGATACTTATAAGATACACTTGATTGATATGGAAAAATATTTCAGTTGCAACTTATAAGGCGTGTTCGATTTAATTTCAAAACCTGTACTTAGCTATGTTACATTACATACTTGTAGAGCCCCTGATTTCATGTGCTGCTGCACGAGATTTATTCAAACTCTGAGATACATTTTTATCTTGACTTGACTTAGATACTTTTTGTTGTTGTTGGGTTATTTGTCTTGCCACATCAGCTGTGTGTGCCTGTGCATAAATAGCTTGAGAAAAGGAAAGAAAAGTTGCATGCAAAACTTAATTAAATTAATGTCACATGGGGTTACATGTCCTTCGTCCTGACGATTAATCACCCAATTGGTGCTACAACGTGAACTTTTTTTTATATACATATACGAATACAAAACAATCTTAACCCAGCTGCTCTTTCCCTCTGATGTGATGTGAGGTGGTAGGCTATAGGTAGCGCATGGTATAAGCTATAAGGTAAGGTATGTAAAATGTGTACATTATAAATAAATTAACGACACGCCATGTCTTTTAGAAAACAAAGTGCTGGTCATAAATTGCCACTTTGTCAATTTCGATGCTCAAACTCGTAGCTTTACATTGCCTTTGTTTGTCTGTCAGCAGCACAGCACCATTTCAATCCAAATTAAAATATTTATTTAAATTAAATTTATATATATATTTTATAAAAATGCCCTAATGGAATGGAATAGGTACGAGTATACAAAGAAAACACTATACATCAATGAAAACATTTAATTAATATTAATTAATTCAACACTATAGGTATATTTATGTAGGTAGATTCGTATTGAATATATCAGGTGTTGATACAAGATTTTTTGAAGAGGAAAAAGTGGGTGCATGAGTGTTGAGAAAAGAGGAGCTTTATGTGATGAAACAGCTGAACAAAAACAATTGTAAAAAATAATTTGAGAGTTATTTTTAAGAACGATGTAATGCAAAAATGCAGTTTCAAAATTTTAAAGGATACAGATCAACTACTTTTGGGGGCCTTTCAACCCCCTAAACTGAATTTTTATTCTTCGAGAAAAAGAACTCAAGTTTAAGTGTCAAAATATTTATCTTAACAAAAACCGATGTTTGAATTGGATACATTTGGTGAATGGCAATAGCAAATGGAAATCATACCCCTCCCCATCCTAGTATTTATCGACCAGACCCTGGTAATTCTAAAATCTAATTTATTTTATTTTTTTTGTAATTTTTAAAGGAACGACTCAAATTAATTTATTTTGTTTTATCCTACTGATGATGGGTGATCAACTAATTGTGGGGGCCTTTCAACCCCCTGAACTGAAGTTTTATTCTTCGAGTAAAAGAACTCAAGTTTAAGTGTCAAAATATTTATCTTAACAAAAACTGATGTTTGAAGTGGATACATTTGGTGAATGACAATAGCAAATGGAAATCATACCCCTCACCATCCTAGTATTTATCGACCCGGCCCTGGTAATTCTAAAATCTAATTTATTTTATTTTTTTGTAATTTTTTAAAGGAACGACTCGAATTCATTTATTTTGTCTTATCCTCCTGATGATGGGTGATGGGATGATTCTAATTCAATCGATTGTTTCTTGTATCGATACAATTTATGCAGACTTTTTTCTATAATTATAATTTTTATCTATTAAGTGGTAGAAACGTAATGTAATATTTTACGTTTTGAGAAATTTGTATCTCATTAGCTAGACATACATACATTACATTCATATCTCTGAATCGATATAGAGGAGGTGTTATTTTTCATTTCTTTCACCTCTCTCTTGCTCACCATAGCTGTATAGAAGGTTGAAAGAAAATTAAGACATAAAGTTTTTAAAAGATTTCAATCTTCGGAATTTTTTTTGTTTTAAGATTGATCTTGAAATATTTTCTGGTGGTAACTAAATATTGAAATGTCACTAAAGAATTACGAATATTAATTTTACGTTTCGGCGGGACATAATGTTAACTTCGAATGACAGTTTGTTTGGTTTTGTTTTTCTTTTGATTATCGTTAAATGGGACTGGTTCTTGTTTTTGTACATATGATTTAACTGTCATTGGTATATGGACCTAATGAACTCGATTGATAAATATTGGTTATAAAGGAAAAGTATGCATGCATAATTGGGAGTTAAAGATACAGTATAGAAAGGTATACTAAATGTATAAGTTAAAGTTATAATTAAGGAATAAAGTGAAACGCTGATTATGACTTAAGAGCGGAACGAAGTCTTAATTTAAGTTCATGAATTATGATGCGATGTGGTCATAAAGGCTAGTTGCTATAGGAGATTTGCAAATTGGCTTCATAGTTCATGTGCTACAATGTTGCACATAAAGTTTAAAAAAGACGTTTTTATCACCTCGTTCTAGTAGATTTGTTTCGAAATATGAGCAAATATGAGCGGTTTCAAAAGTAAACGTAAATAAAACACGTTTTAAATATTTTCCTTCATGATATTTTGTTATTGTAAAGTTTGAACGTTGACATTATGTGTGAAACACTACATCATTTAAGTGACCAACACGCAAATTGTTGCAAGCATCGATTCTTTTGAAGTAATTTTCGACCACTTTTTGACACATATTAGGCGGTATCTCAGCCATAACTACACTAATGTTGGTTTTTAAGTGCTCAAGAGTTAAAAGTTTATCTGCATAAACACGGTCTTTCGCGTAGCCTGACAAAAAAAATATAGTGGTGTCAAATTGCATGATCCTAGTGGCCACTTGATATCACCACGATGAGAAATTACGCGGCCGGGAAATGTCTCTTGCATTAAAGCCATATTCGCTCGAGTTGTGTGGCATGTGGCACAGTCTTGTTGAAACCACATATTTTCCAAGTCTTATTCTTCAATAGCAGGTAAAAAAAGTAGGTTATCATATGACCATAACTCTGAATTGACGGTGAATTAAAGAAGTAAGATCCAAACACACCTTCACTCCGGACCAAAGAAGAACCAATCCAGTCTATTCAAATTTCTTCACAATTTTGTCAATTGCTTGTGTACTTATACGATTATGTAAAGTTGTAAACCATAGTCTCCTCAGCATATGTGGCTGTGGCAGAATCACCATTTTTGTAGTACGTTTTAACAATTTTTATGAGTTGTGCGATAGTTAAGCGATCCATTTTTGTAAATGTTAGACTTTAAACTGAAAAAAAGTATTAACAACTTAGTTTGACAGATGTCGAATTCCAGCCTTTTATAAAGAATTGAACTTTAAGTAGGCAAAACTATTTTAATTGCCATTAATTTTGTTAGGGGGGAAGGAGGGAAACCCCCCGGGCCCGGGATTTTCTAGGGGCCCGTGAAATTGAAAGCAATGAGGAGTGTTTTTTTTTGCAATATAGGTAGTCTAAATTCATCATCAACATACCTATTCCCACTTATTTTTAGGGGCCTGAAAATTTAAAATCATTCATGCTTTCGCAATCGGGCCCCTGGTTGCATGTTATCTACCAATCTTTCAGTCACAAGCTTGCCAATTTGGGCCCCTGATTATTATTGGCGTACATTTTTGTATATTAAGGGGCAATAAGGGGCCCGGCAACTTAAAACAAAACACAAATATTTATTTCGGTTTCTGTTTTTATAAAGTTTCTTTTCTTCTATTTTTGTTGCTGCTGAGAACCAAATTTTTGATTCGGTTTCGGGGGACCAGCCATACAAAAATAACAAGAAATTCTATATAGAATATTAGACACCATTTTCTTCGTTGGCGAAAGGGGACTAGGACTACGAGGCGATAGCAATCTTATTGGAGAGCCAAATAATGAACATGTTTTCGGCATTTTGGAATTAATTAGTCATTATGACCCCTTACGTCAGGAGCACTTGGAAAACGCAAGAATTTCACAACAAGAGCACAAACGTTTTCAAGTCCACTACCTTTCCGTTGAGATTCAAAATGAGTTCATTAAAATTTGTGCCCAACATGTGAATTCAGCTATTTTGAAGGAGAGAGAAAACGCCAATACTTCGCTATAATTGTCGATGCTACACCCGATTCTAGTCATGTGGAACAAAACACTTTTATTTTGCGATATATGCGCTTTGAAGAAAATGTGTTTACCATTCAGGAACGGTTTTTGGAATTTGTCGATTGCAACAAAAAAAACTAGCACCGCAATAGCTTATTTGATCGGCGAAACATTGGCAAAGAACGGAATCCCTTTAGAAGACTGTTGTGCACAAGGCTATGACAATGGAAGCAATATGAAAGGACAGTATAATGGTGCACAAAGTCATATTTTAAACAAAACTCCGAATGCCGTGTATTCACCATGTGCAGCTCACAGCCTTAACTTGCGTGGAGTCGATTAAGCGGGATGTTGTACTGCGGCAATCACATTTTATGGTGTTGTTCAAAAGTGTTTCAACTTGTTTATCAGCAGTGCTCAAGAAAAATGTGCCCGGATACCTTCACAAACTTTCCGATACAAGATGGTCAGCTAAAATTGAGGCAATGAAACCATTTGCAAATCATCTGAAAAACTTTAGAACATCACTAGAAGCCTTAATTGATATTAATTTAACTGCTCAAGCTCGAAGAGATGTAAATGGCGTTTTAAAATATATGCACAAATTTGAATGCTGACTGATGTCTTTGATTTGGTGCAAGGTTCTTAGCGCTATAAATGAAAGAAGTTTTCTTCTTCGAGCCAGAAACAGTACTTTTGACGTTGGAATTCGAGATCTCGACAACTTGATCTTCGATTTCAACATTATTCGAAACGATGAGATCAATTTTTATCTGAATGCAAAGCAGTTGCTACTGGATTGGGTGATGTTCCAGAATCGTTCTCATCGAACCGAAAAGGCAATTAAAGAGACATTTTAAAGAAAACCCAGGAGCTGGAAAGCGAATTGAAACAGACGAAGAAATAAATTTCAAGAGAAACACCTTTTACGTCGTAGTTGATTCAATTATATGTGGAATTTCTCGTCGGTTCGATACGATGAAAAATTTGAATGCTACATTTTCATTTTTATGACAGTTTTCAACAATGGACGAACTTGAGATTAAAAACTCCGCTGAAAGAAGAAATAATTCACTTAAAACACATGTATGACGCTGAATTTAAAGCAGAACTTCCGCCATTGAGTTTGCTCAATGCTATTTATTCCCATAACTTGGAGACGATTTTCCCCAACATTTGTGTTGCTCTCCAAGTGTTTTCCACCATACCCGTAACCGTAGCTATTGCCGAACGTTCATTTAGAGTCCTTGCCAGAACAAAGAAGTTTCGTTCGTGCTCATCACAAGATCGTGTTTCCAGACTTGCTCAGAAAGCTAGGAAAGCTCGTTTCCCAAAAGAAAATATTTCATTGAATGCAAACTAATTCTAATAAAATATTGTAATAATATTTTAATATAAAGAGAAACCATAAAGAGTCTTTAATGTAAAACTTTTAAAATACTTAGTTTTTTTTTAAGACAAATTTCAAATACTTTTACTTTGCTCTATTTTATTTTCATAGTAGGTAATAGATCTTCATGATATTTTTTTTTAATAGTTAATCGACCGTATTATCAGTTACTAACATGTCGTTGGCAAGATTGAATTCAATGTATGATTCTGTTCGGATTCTGATCTAATCACATTTAGAATTATTTTCTATCCATCCTCCATTTCAACTAAACTGGACGATACCCGTAAGATTGATTTTTCGGTTCATTTTGCAAACAAAAAATTATTATTATAATTTCATGCTATTCGAAATTGAAATTAGAACGTACCATATCAGTAGGCAAGAACTTTAAAAAAAATGGTAAATATGGGGGGGCTCGAAATTTGTCCGTCCCGGGCCCGGAATTCCTCTCGACGGCCCTGGCTCTGCTAACAATAGAAATAATAGATTCCCGAAAATTGAGCCGTTTTATTTTCCTTCGAAAAAAGATCACATTTTTCTGGCGAACTTTCTCATTTTCTGGAATTTTGCATCTATATTTTGTAGCTTTCTTCTAGTTAATAGAAATTATAACAAAAACAGAATATACATTCTTTTTGGAAAAAGCTACGTTTCAACACAATTTTTAACATTTCTGAGTGACCAAAAACCAGAAACCCTATGTTCTATTGTATTTAAGCTCTCAAATATGGTATTTTTAGAAAACTGTTAGAATTTTGAAATGCTTTCATATGTAATGTAGGTCGTCCAAATTAAATAGTTAGAACACTAGACAAGAGTGCTCTTTAATAATCTAATAACTAAAGTTGTCAACTTAGCCATTGAAATATGCTAAGATTCAAATTATGTTATTTAAATTTTGTCAGCCTTCTATAACAGAATGTTAAATAACATTTACAGAATGTTAAATAACATTTATAAGCGGTGCCTAAACTTTTTTTCACAGGTACTGTTACTTACGAGGAATTGACAAATCTTTCAAAAGTAATTCTTGTCATGAAAAGTGCTTTCTCAAGTTAGCCGTTCGGATTCGGCATGTAAATTGTAGGTCTATCCATCCCTGCAATTACTCGCTTTTCTATGATCTCACTAAAGAGTTTTTTATTTTCAAAAAACAATATTTTGTTTCCATATTAACATGCAAAACTTAAAACATAAAATTTGTTCTCATTTCGCCCACAGTCACACCTACTTTGTTTTATGCTTCAAATCTTGCTACAGAGAAGCTTCACATATCTCAATCCCTTATTCAATACCAATTTAAGTCTGAACTCAATCCTACTTAATCGCCCAATATGTACCCCTA
Organism: Eupeodes luniger; assembly: GCA_951509635.1. Taxonomy (NCBI): domain Eukaryota; kingdom Metazoa; phylum Arthropoda; class Insecta; order Diptera; family Syrphidae; genus Eupeodes; species Eupeodes luniger. The sequence continues at coordinate 47,082,185 of OX608073.1, forward strand.
AATTCATTCCATTTTTATGTTATAAGCACATACATACAAGACCACCTGTCTGACTCTGAACTTCCTGATTGTTTCAAATCACTTCACGTATCCCAGAAAACCACTAAACCTGATTGTTTCTGATGTCTTATACTATATATATACAAAAGCGCGCCAGATAGTCTAGGTAGTAGGTCCCAACTCTTGTTTCAATTATTATAAAACCATGCAATTCCTATGTATAGTGTAGCCAGAAATCACTGGGTAGGTAGGAAGAACTTTATAAGTAGACTCTCAATAGCTGTTACCACAGCATTATTAACCACACACTTTACAGTACCTTATACCTACCTGACTGCCTTCTCGACATGTTGAGCAAAATTATTATTCTCCCATCACTATCACTAGCACAGCTCTGGATGGCTGCATGTTGTGATTTTTTTTTATTTTCTCAATCTAATTATGGATTTTCCATCTAGTAAATATGAGTAGGTACATAATACGCGGGCTAAATTTTCCTTTTTGTTTACCCCTCATATATGTATACAAATAAATAAAATCCTACCTATACCCACCATGCCACTCTCTGAATGTTCTTCATTCTTCAAGTACAACAAAACGTCAACAAATCTGTCTTTCATAACTTTCTCTTCCCGTCTTTTTTGGTTTGTCATTGTGGCCCTGTCATCGCATAATACCATTCGTTTATGTTCTTCTATTTTTTAGAAGAATAGTTTCCTCAAGAACAACACGAATACTCTCTACGACAACGTCGACGACCTAATAAACATTGCATGTGCTGCGCTCAAGCTTACCAAACTCACATCATCAGATCTAGAAGATGAACATTTTCCTCATCATTTCTATGGAAAAGCGACTCCTAATTATTACGGAACACTTAAATCTCCTTTGTATACCTCAATTATTGTATGTTTCTTGAGATGAGAGATGCAAATAGATGATGAATTTAATGGTGAGGAAGTATTGTTTATTAAAGAAAAGGAGGGACAGGTAAAAATGCTGCGATGACAACAACGAAAAGTTTAGGGAATTCTTTTTTTTCCGTTAAATTTTTATGGAAGAAGTTTAATAAGGCTGCTGTGTTGGTCGGAATGAAATGATGATACAAAATAAGAAAAGATTGTTCAATTAGAATTGTTTTACTCTTCAGTTTGAAGAAAGTTTAAATATAAATTCACCGTTGCAGAAATGACGCCCGAGAGACTCTCCCATAGTTCCATGTTTTGCACTTTAAGGTGTAAATCTCATTAAGCTTAAAAAAGTCGAATGATCTTCCCCAATTGCACTTATGTCCCTTCTTTCTAAAGTTACTGATACATTTTTAGCTTAGGAAATATCTTCAAGAACGAACAAAAGCTTCGTAATGCCCGGTAGTATGGCTTTTTTAGAAATAGACCCTCTGGACAGGTAATCTAATGGTTTATCTCACCTTGGAAAAAATCTTTACATTGTTTTGGTAAAAGCAGCTGATTAGCAGAATAATTAACTCAAAACTGGGCAACTCTTCTGTCAGAAGATTTGTTAGTAGAGGGACACCGCAGGGTGGTGTTCTATCCCCTCTCCTCTGGAACCTAGTGCTACATGAAATTCTAACTGGTCTGGATGCGAAGGGTTTCAGAGTGATTGCCTATGCGGATGACGTTGCTATAGCGGTTTCAAGAAAGCATCTAACCACTTAAAAGAACTCTTACACAATGCCCTAGACGGACTAATACTTTGGGCTGATCGGTGTGGACTGGCTGTTAACCCACAGAAAACCGAATTAGTCCTATATTCGAGGAAATTTTAAACGCAATATACAAGAAAGAGGAGAAAAAAGCTATAAGCCCCGACAAACTAAATAAAGTCCAACGATCAACTTGCCTATGTTTAATCGCTTCGCATGACCCCATCTGCGGCACTGGACACCTTACTACCTAAAACCTTTTGATATATTTAGCAAACAAATAGCTAAAAGCTCTGCTATTCGCCTCAAAGCTTCGTCGCAGTGGATAGACATCAATATTGGGCACTCCGTAATTCTCAGGTATTCAGAATCAATTCCAAAGCACACAGACTACACCATCCCCCAACTGCAATTGGACAGAAATTTCCAGATTTCTATACCTTCCAGATCTTTCTAAGAGGATAAGGCATTCCTGGAAGACGAATTAGTCCACTTTTATACAGATGGATCAAAAACAAATTTAGGGGTTGGTGGAGGTGTGTACTCTGAACGACTGAAATTAAGTCTTTCATTCCACCTACCCAATCATTGTAGCGTGTTCCAAGCTTAACTTTTTACAATAAAAGAAGTCTTATCCTGGCTTAAAGAAAACGTGATATCAACATTTCTACAAACTCTATAACAGTCCATAACTGTCGATCATCTCTAATGGAGATGGCACAACAGTTTAATATTCACCTTTGCTGGGTGCCGGGCCATAGAGACATTCCAGGAAACTGTGCAATTCAACCTATTCTACCACGTTTGGCTAATGCTGGCATACCAATCGCTACATGTAAACTATTGCTAATGAAGGACGCAATGAAGAAGGCAAACCGTTCAATAAAAGAAGTTTTGTACGGGTTAAGATCTTATATTTACAAAATAAACGCTGGTGTGCCTCAGGGCTCCGTTTTGTCACCGATACTGTTCTTTTAGATTCTTAAACGATCGCATAACAAGCTTATTAAATTCAGATCTTGGCGGCATTACCCAATGGGTAAAAATTAACCGTGAAGAATTTAATGTTTCAAAAACTCAATGATGTTTTTTGTAGACAAAGCACCTACCCCCAGTGAAGCTTTCCATGCGAGTATCACTTGTATAGAAGAAACTAATCAGCTTGCAACTATCGGTATGTGTATCATTGATCATCTCTTATGAAATGATCGTATATGTAACTCCTTTAAAAAAGTGTTTTTTTGACTATACTAGAAATCTCTGTGTCTATATTTCATAAAGCCTTCATTCATTGTCAACTTGAGTACTACACTCATATGTATATTGGCAGGTGACAGAATTCAAAAAGAGAAGTGAAAATGACAGCATTTAAAACCGCAACAGATAATTTTATACCGCTCCAACACCGTTGCAATGTTTCGTGCCTTTTATTGTTTTATAGATTTTCTATAACCAATATTCTAACGAAATACTGAGTTGCGGCTTACCTCTCAAACAATTCTGCCGTAAAATTCGAACTTCAAGAAATACAAATCAGTTACCGTACTATCAAGTATAGAGATTCTTTCTCCAGACACACATGAAGAATAGGGAATACTTTACTTATCTCTGTTTTGTCTTCACATTTTGATTTTCAAAACATTAAGACCAAAGTGTACCGGTGTCTTAAATCTTTCCCTATTTTTCTGACGCTCACACTGCGTTTCAACTCGTTAAGAGTAGTAAAAACTTCTTTAGTGTTTGTTAAGCCATTTAAGGTAGAATTCTCCCGTATGTGCAAGTTTCCCAATAAGACCATGAAACTAAACTATTTCTGAAACGGAAATCATAAGTTTTTAAAATAATTTTCACTTTAAAATCGGATTGAAATTGAAATTCCTACCTGAGTTTAAGTCTTTCATATTTCGTACCTTACAGTCATTCCCAATCAGGTCCTGAGATATCAATAACAGACATTTAAAACTTTTCTGTACCGGTTCATTGTGAAATCGTTCCTTAAACTCTGGAAAATATACAAAACGTGTCATTTTTTTAAACTCTTCTAATGCCCGAACCAACATTTGACATCGAAGAAGGCTTGAAAATAAACATTTTTAAGTACAAGATAATGTGATAGAATCTTTAACTTTCACACAAAAAGTGCCTTATGTTTCAAAAATCATTTTTACCTATTCAATATGAGACCCTAAAAAATAGTATTCGGTATATCGTCTATAGAACTCCTATACTTAGGTGGGTGACGGCAAGCGGCATGTCTTCTTTCCTTAAAGAGAGACACATAGGTATAGGTACACACTCTAGCCTCACCTCTCATCAAGTATGATGGTTGCGCTTAAGAGCCTCAACCAAGAACCAAGAAGAAGTGTTTGAATAAGTGTGGGGGTTTGAAGAGGAATCAGGTGTCGGAATTGGCAGGTTGGGGAATGTTGAAATGTGTGGATGCAACCAGCGTAGCTCAGCTATGAATGTGCTCCATCTCCCTATATCTCCATATTTAACAAACTTGACTGGTGAGTAATATTCTTCAAACGAGCTGCTGCTGCTGCTGCTTCTGCTGGGATAGCTCAGTGCTTTAATGATTTGACTCTTCCCTATGGAGCTTCTATAATATTACCGTCGCTCGTCGTCGTCCTCGTCATCGTCGTCCTCGTGTGCCGCATATGTACAAGTACATATCTTTGCTTTCATATTTTTTCCCGATGAGGAATGATGATGGAATACAATCCGCAGAGTGGGGAAGGCTATATCAGCATAGCCAAAGCCAGAGCGCAACAAGCTGATGCTATACCTATGTATTATAAGCAAGCATCCCAAAGCAATGCCTCTACTCTATAAGTTGCGGTGGCTCTTCAATTAGAATGGATTGAATGCAAAATGATGTGAAGCTCATTGCTTGAGTACGGAAGTTATGCACCACTTAAGTGTGGCTATTTGAAGTGCATTGACAGTTTTCTAGATACTTCAAAGTGGATGTTAGTAGGTAGGTATAGCTGATGATGCTGAAAACTATCTGATGTATCTATAGGTATATGAGGTAAGGTATTACTACTTTTCTTCAATTGGAATTTGTTTGCATTTATCTTTACGTTGTTGTACATCTAGAGTTGTTACTACTGATGCTGCTGTTGATGCTTCTGATGTTGATGCTGAAGCTGATGCTGATGATACTTCTGTAGCATTGATGCTTTTCCAATAGTTTTGAAGATGCTAATTAAGTGAATGGTTAATGAGATGATTTTGATAAAATTGCACATTGAATGGTTTTGAGGAATTTGAGAGCTCATTTTGTATAAATGATGGTGCGCACAAGATAAGGAGTTCGCAATAACACAGTTTTATAAACAACACAAATAGAAATTGACGTACATTACGAATGTGCTCTGGCAAATGAGTTTTTTTTTTTTCAATTTGAGTAGAAAGATACTTAAAGTATAAGAACAAATTTTCAATAGCTATAAGTTTTTGAAAGGAAATATTTAAGTGCAAGTGTAAAAGACATGATCATCATATACAGTTTGAAGTTTTGTATACAATCTTATATTTATTCCAAAATTTTAAATTAGTCAACCTTTTGAATTCCTATAAAAGGACTCAATATACAATTAAAGTGTGATTTTAACCTTAAACTTAGCGATAAACAGTGGTACGTTGTGTTCTTTCAGCCAAATAGAAATAAAACATTAGATCCCTTGTTATAAGTTTATTTTTAAACATTCTAAACCTTTCATGAATCAGAATCGAAAAAAATGTGGTAACGCAAATTTGCAGCTCTCATGGATTCTTAGAGCCTTAAAGTCTAAGGCAAAAATATTTAATAGGCTAAAGAGAACTTTACTACAAAACTTACAGAAGTAGGTAAGTCAAAGAGTCAAATATAACATGATATAAAAAGTGGAGGTGCCAATAGACAGATACTCCTTTAAAACCTTCATAATATTTCGAGTGCGCTCTTTAAATTTAAATCAATATTACTGATCCTTAATTTTATTTAAAAAACTAACAGCTGCTGATTTAGATCGTCAAATTTAAAATATGAAATAAGTCCTAGATTAAATTGTTAGTCTTCGCTTATTTGACATGTTCTACCTGCTAAGGATAGATCTTTTAATCCTTTTTTATTTTTTTTGAAGAAATGTAGCTTTGTCAAAAGTGTTTTTCCCAGAAGTGAATTTAAAAATACAAAGAGGCTGGGATGTGACCCACACTCATAACTTCCCATCCCGTCTGTCTATTTGTCTTGCTTAAATTAAAAAAAAAATGTTGAAAGCAATATTTTGTGTCAGATAATAATTTTAAGTCAATATTTTTCTTTGTTCTCTTAATACTTGAGTCGAAGACCATTTTTTATCAGTTTTTTGTTGTTTTTGAAGGTTTTCACGTTTTTTTTTAAAGTTATCAGTTGAATTTTTCCAAGAAATTGACAAAAATTACTAACAATATTTTTCATATTATGAAACAGTTTGATTTAACCAGAATTTGAGTCGAAAACCAATTTCTACCAAATTTAGTTGTATTTCTTGAAAGTTTCTGTTTCTTATACAAACTGGATTTATCTTAGAAAATTTAGCACACAATGAAATCATTTTGAAGTTAATATCTTCATTTATTCACGATACATCGAGAATCGCACATCAATTTTAATCAATTTTGAGTACTATAATTTGTGGATCTTAATTTTTATGAAAAAAACTGAGTGTCGGATTTTTATAAACATTTTAATGAATGTCGAACATAATATTTTTCATAAGATGAAAAAAGGTTAAAGCCAATATCTTAAATTTTTTTAAAGATATTTGAGTCGAAAATCATTTCTTACCAAATTTTAGTAATGTTTTTTGTTTGGTTTTTAGTTTTTGTAAAAAAGCTGTCGATTCCATCATTCCAAAATTTTATCAGATGTCAAAAACGTTTTTCTTCGTTGCTTTGAATTATTTTGGAGATAAAACATTTTTTCTTCGTAAAATACTCGAGGCAACTATTGTTTTCAGTTTTTTTTTTATTATAAAGGGTTTTTAATTGGCGCGGGATTATTTGAGCGCCCCGTGGCGGCCATTTTTTTTAAGTGACATCTGTCAAATCTTTTGTTTATTATTCAGTTCTTTATGCCAAATCATCATGGCAAGTTACACGATTGAACAGCACGTTCAAATGATAAAACTTTATTATCAAAATGATTGTTCGTTAACGCAAACGTTGCGCGCATTGCGCCCATTTTACGGAAGACGTGGTGGCCCTTCACAGTCGACTCTTCAACGTTTGGTGGCCAAATTTGAGACAACCGTACAACAGGAATTCGGCCTTTAAGGACTTTAATTTGGCGAATTTTGCGTCGGGACTTGGGGGTACACCCGTACAAGATCGAACTGACCCAGGAGCTCAAAGCTCATGTCATGACCATAGACAACACTAGTTTTTTCGCTGACTGGATTTCGAATCGTTTGGAAGAGGACCAAAATTTTGGCCAAAAAATCATCTTAAGCGCATTTTTGGACGAATGGCTGTGTTAACAAGCAATTGCCGTATATGGGACGACACCAACCCACGCGAGGGTCAAGAGATGATAATGCATCCCCAAAAAGTTAACCCTTGGCCGGCACTTTTTTTAAAACCACGTTAGTGAGGCGGTCCCCGAGCGCTACATAACGATGATAATTAATTTACTATGGCCCAAAATTAAACCATATGGACTTAGACGACATGTGGTTCCAGCAGGATGACGCTACGTGCCGCACAGCAAACGACACGATTGACATTTTGCATGAACGATTTGAGGGTAAGGTTATCTCTCGTAGGGGTGATGTGAATTGGCCACCAAGGTCATGTGATTTGACCCCGCTAGACTTTTTCCTGTGGGGTTTCTTGAAGTTGCAGGTTTATGCAAATAAACCACAATGGACCAATGCCCTAAAGGTGAACATAACACAGGCAATCGCTCAAATTCAGCCGGATCTATGCTGAAGAGTCATTGAAAATTGGACCCCTCGGATCCGTGCCACCGTAAGAAGCCGATGGGGGCATTTGAATGCTGTCATTTTCCACACTTAGTGGTATACATATGCCTTTCAAATAAAAAATAATTTTGGTAATACCTCACACACAGCTTGTTGCTTGTTTTATTCCATTTCAACATTTACCCGCCCTTATTGAAAAACCCTTTATATAAAAAAAACCGTTAGTTTATTTTTTTTTTAATTTTCTTAGTTTGGTATCACGTTATAATATATAATATTAAATTTATTTCAAGTCATTAGCGTTACTGGTTCGTGTACACTACCCAGCCAATTTTTTTGAGAGTCCCTTATGCATTATTATCTGTATAACAACATTTATTTTAAGTCAATATCTCTACTGGTTCTTGAGATATGGACTGGACAACGACTAACGCATGAACGAACTTACACACGCACGCAAAGACATCTCTCCAAAAATCATTTGTTAAGACTTTAGGGACCTTCAAATTGAAACGTCGACAAATGTCAACATTTTCAATTCGACAAATCAGACAGATTGAAATAACTTCCTATTTGGAGTTAAAAAGTGGGGTTGTCAAAATTAATAGCTGCTGAATTAGATCACCAAATTTAAAAATAAGAAATAAGACATAAATTAAATCTTTAGTCGTCGCTACATTCACATACTCTAAATACTAAGGATAGATATAATATAGCAGTTTTATTGTTTTTTAAAAAGCTGAAACTTTGTCAAAAGCGGTAATGAGATAAATTTAATAAATAAAAATAGCTTATAAAGGGATTTAAGTTTCTACTACTAATTTTGTTTGAATATCTGTTTTTAAAATACGTTAACTATAAATTTACAAAAAGCAACAATTAATGATTAAAAAATATTGGCATTTAAATTGTTTCAAATTTTTAAAAGCATGAGATGATATGAAAACGAGAGCAAAATGTCTTCTAAATTTGAGATTTAGAATAATATATTTTTTTTTAAATTCCATTTTTTCGCTTAAAAAAAAATTCAAACAAATTGAATTAATTTTCATTTTCAATTCGTACTTAACTGTAGTAAATAATTTGTTAAATGTTACGTATTCATTTCAGAATGCTAATCATTAGGTTTTTGACATATGCCTCCCTAAAAATACTGCTGTAAAGCAGTATTTTCAAGCCGAAGTTTTAGTATCTCTCTTAGAAATTCTTACTAGGGATGCTCTAAATCACGTGAGTGTTCATTTGAATCTTTTAATAAATTTAGTGACAAGGGAAAAAGAACATGTTGTCTAAAGACAAAATTGATAAAACCAGAGTAATTATCGGAATAATTTCGATTTGGTTTCGTTTATCATAAATCATAAATTTTCCAAAAATATGATCAAATTTGAATACAGTTTTGAAAAATATTACATTTTAACAAACACCCATTGCTCCAAAAATAAATTTAATAACATATATAATACTTTTCTATTTTTTCAAACCGCAAGTTCGGTCCAATGAATGTTGAGTGCCACCTGGTTACCATGGGCTTCTATTTTTCATACTAGCTTTAACAATATTTGCCTTATTGAACGTAAAAGAAACTTAAACCACTTACCATTTCACTGGGTGTTAAAATAACTTAAATATCTATCAAATAATTTTCAAAATGAAAGCTTTACAATTAATACAATAGTCTCTTTCATAAAATTTCTTTTTTTAATTTCCTTACTATGCGACGATTTCTTTCAGAATGGCAAACGCATATATGTACATACCTTGAAGCTACCTACACTGATTTTCCATTCCAGTTTAGTTCAGAAGTGTGTTTTCATCGATCATGTGCATTGAGATAGCCAACCCATCAACCCATAATAACCTAACGCCCCTCAATAAATAATGTCAATTTGCTAAGATTTATGAAAGCATTTCTCCGTAGGTAGAGGCACCTACTTCGAAAGGTAAGAAATTTACCATAAAAGTCACTCGCCTCTCAATCTTAACATCAGACCTCACAGAGCAGCACGCATAGTGTCTCCCTAATAAAATGACACACCATACCTATACAGTACGCGCAGTCACTCAAACTCAACCTCAACAAAAAAAAAATATGCATTTTTCCGCCCATAAAATTGTTCTGCTAACTGTTAAATGTTGTTAACTTGAAGGTACATTATACCAACTTACTTTGCACCCAAATTCAATTCAGGTAAAAAAGAAACACCTTTTTCTTCAGCAAGATGTCATCTCAGATCTCTGCGCGCATTATGCCTAAGTGTGTTGCTCGTTTCACCCACAAAATGTCAGCGCATTGCATAACAATAAATTTCAGCTCGCAATGGAAACAACTCTTAAAAGTCTCTCTTTCTCCATTTATTAGGCTTTTAGGCGGCCATAAATGTCACCTCCCATCTGTGCCAACTGTAACTCTAAAGCCCCCGCTCAAAAACTATACACTTACTGCACCACCACCACGGAGGACAGAACAGAGGTTAAACATCGAAATAAAACAAGTGAAGATGATGAAATAAAATAAAAGAAGCAAAATGTAGCTATAAAAGAACGAATCACTTAAATGTCCATTAGCATCCAACTTCACAATTTTCCTTATCGCGTGTATATGATGCCTCTCTCACACCTCTCTCTCGCAGTGTCAGGTAGTGCAGGGCAGCAAAGTATAAGTTTGTGTAAAATCCTCGGTTGCCTGGTTCCACCTCTATGTAAGTCGGTTTTGTAAGACCCCAAAGTCACACTTTGCCAGTGCATCATTAAAAATGGTTTAAAAGTGGTTCAATGCGCCCAACAAAAGGAATCAGCATCATCAGAATCCAGGCATGGTCATAGTCACTAGTCAGGCCAGGGCAGGGCGGTTCTGCTGGTGAGCTGATGCTGGATGCGTGCATAGCCATAACCGGCCCAGGCTCACGAACGATGATGATAATCATCTACTATAAAATAGAAAAATATAGCTCCTTGCGCTCAACCTCATCCGGCAGCAGAGCATTCATGGTTTTGGGTTGGTCTTCTATATAAGTTCGTCTATAGGAAAATGAAACAAACAACAACGATAGACTTGATGGTGGCAAGAACTTGTATTATGCTCGTACCTATAGGCAGAGCTTCCAAATGAACCTGCTCTAAATCTGACAAACTAAACTCGGATCGGAAGGTTTTTTTGTTTCTGTTTCAGCTTTAGATCGGGGGACTTGCAGTCCCATCACCATCAGAGTTGGAGTCCAAAACAAGTGAAATATCTTTAAATGGTGCGAAGTGTGAGCAGCATCCGAAGTGCATATAAAAATCCGTAAAACGAGTTTCCCTCAATGACGCGCACCACAAACTACAAGCAGCCTAGCACCCTAGTACCAGCAACAGCACCAAGCACCAAGTACCACTAGCGAAATGATAGCCCAAAGTGCCAAAGACTGGTAAATGGATTATTTTAAGTCCGGTATTCGCTTTCGCTTATTACAAATAAAGGGTGTTCTTAACTTTCTTCAAAATTCCATCATTCCACCAAATCAGTTCAAATGACAAAATTGTCAATTTGAAAGCAAAACAAAATCGTGTTTTGACGTCGAATAAAGTTCAACGGAATCAAAGAGAATTTAAATGAAACCAAAAATCAATCAATGATCAACATTTTATTAGAACTAAGGTCATCATTCAAAAATATCCTGACTTTCTACTTCTATTTTACTGATTCAAATAGTCAACTACCAAAGGTTTTACACCGTTTATAAGAAGAAAGATTCCATTGAAGATTTTATACTATCAACATAACTATTAACGGCGACTTATTATGAAGACAACATCCAAAAAAATAGGAGTGAATTGGTTGGTTTAGCAACCCTGATTAAGCTTTTTAAAACTTTTTATTTTTTGAGTTACTGTGCTCACAATTTTGTTAAGTCTTAGCAAGAAAACTACGCCAATTGTTAATTAAAGCTGATGAACTTGCTAGGAAAGGTACCACACTAGATCAATCCATCCTTATCATGTGGATTAAAACTGATCATTGGTTACAAAATACTCCATGAACCCAATGAACGATAGAAAAGCTTCGAAAAATGTGTCACAGTCAGAAAATTATTACCTTAATTTGACAAAATAAGATCCCGTTTGATTATACACCCCGACAAAAAATCTCTGCGATTTCTGGTAGTCACAATAACCATCTATAACCTATTACGATACCACAGTAAGAAATCGCGACTTGAAATCTTGAAGAACTCGAAGACTTCGCAGGAAACAGTTGTCTCCATTACAATTTTAAGCACTTATTAGTTCATACTTACGAGTATATTCAACAATTTTAACTTAAAACCCTATTTACTTTAAAAAGGTGCTTTATAATAAGTGGGTTTCAAACAGGGTTGCCATTGATATAAGAAAACTCAACACATTTTGTTTGTCCAGCTTAAAAATAGGAGGTTTCAAGATTTCGGTGGACAATGAATTTGTATGACTTTTTAATCAACTTTTGTTTCAAAAAAGTGTGAATTCAAAATTTTTACAATGAAGAATTTTAAGAATTTCGATGCATTGTTGAAGCATTTTAATGGCGTAGATTTTACTTATAAAATGTCAAAATATGATAGATTCAAAAGTGACAGCCCATTTGAGAGGTATTCAAAATGAAGTTCCTTATTAAAATATCCTTTCATAAATTGGTTAGTTCTTAGTGCAGTCAAAGTTGAAATAAATTCATTAGGTTTGACCCGTTTTAATCCGACTATAAATACCTTGTGAGATATTCATATGAATACTAGAAGTGTGCATTATCAGAAAGATTAGTTTTGTTTAATCTCCGAATAGGTTCTCATCGCTCATTCTTAACGAAAGATTCAAATTTTCCAACTTTAGGATATTCGCAAAAAATAACATTTTAAACTTTTACTTTAATGAGACATTCATAAAAGTAACATACAACAATAAGTCACTATAAAAGTAATTTTTGTTGAGTTTTTACAGATTACTAAAAAATACATATACAGTGCTGTTCGAAAAATGTTGGTCAAACATTTTATTACCCTTTTCGAGATCAGTTCTTAGAATTTAGGAACGCTACGGGTTTTATTGCACTAGGTAGCAACATGTCATTCAAACACTGTATAAAAGTTGATGTTATTACGATAATCAATAAGAGCTGCATTTGGCTCGTGATAGTAGTCCAATACCAACCGAAGTGATTTTGTGGAAACGGAACATAAAGCCAATATTTTGTGTCTGTCACGTCTCAATTTGACAACACTTGAAATTTCTAAGAGACTTAATATTGCTTAACAAACTAGCAGGAAAAAAGGCTCAGGGAGGCCAAAAAAGACGACTCCAGTGGAAGATCGTTTTTTGGTGTTGTACAGTCGTCGGCATCGGTTCAGGACTTCGGTGGACCTTAAAAACGTTCTGTGTCGATCTACAGGTAAAGTAATTTCGTCAAGCTCAGTTAGAAAAACTGGACTTAGAGCACTTAAGCCGGTACTGAAGCCGGATTTAAAAAAAAAAGAGGCTGGTATGCGACCCACACTGATAACTTCCCATCCCGTCTGTCGATTTGTCTTGATTAAAAGTTTGCAGGGTTGCGTATTTTGTTTCTTAAAAATTTAAAAATTACCAACAATATTTTGCATATAATGAAAAATGTTGTTTGATTTCAAAATCAGTTTTTGTTAACGAGATTTTTAATCGAAAGTAAATTTTTACCACTTTAAGTAGCATTTCTCAAAAGTTTTTATTTCTTAAATAAACAAATACAAATTGGATGAATGAAATGAATTTAAAGTCAATACCTTCTATTTTTCACGAGATATCGAGAACCGAACATAATTTTTTACCAAATTTGCGTACTATTTTTTGTAGATTTAATTTTTTTTCTGAAAAAAACTGACTGTTGGATTTTAATAAAAAAATTTACTGAATGTCGAAAATTATATTTTCTGTTGGTAAAATTAGTTTGAAGCCAATATTTTTAATTTTAAAAAAGATATTTGAATCGAAAATCAATTTTTACGAACTTTTATTATTTTTTTTTAGGTTTACATTTTTTGATAGAAAATTGTCAATTCGATTTTTGTCAAAATTTTACTGAATGTTGAAACCAATATTTTTCATAAAATAAAATTAGTTTAAAGCCAATATCTGAAAGTTTTGAAAAGATATTTAAGTCAAAAATCAATTTTTACCAACTTTTGTTAATTTTGTTTGGGTTTTTAATTTTTTGTAAAAAAAACTGTGAGTTCGATTTTTCTCAAAATGTTACTGAATGTTAAAAACAATATTGTATAAAAAATAAAATTAGCTTAAGGCCAATGTCTCAAAATTTTGAAAAGTTATTTGAGTCGAAAATCCATTTTTAATAACTTTTATTAATTTTTTGTTTTAGATTTTTATTTTTTATAAGAAAACTGTCAATTCAATATTTCTCAAAATTTTACCGAATGTTTAAACAATATTTCTTATAAGATAAAATAAGTTGGAAGCCATTGTCTCAAATTTTCGAAAAGACATTTAAGTCTAAATTCAATTTTTATCAACTTTGAGTAATGTTTTTTTTAGATTTTCATTTTTTACAAAAAAACTGTCATTTTTATTTTTCTCAAAATTTTGCCAGATGTTAAAAAAATTATTCTTCGTTGCACAAAATTGTTTTGGAGATAAAATCATTTTGTATTCGTAAAATTTTCATTTTTTTTTCAATTTATAAAAAAAACCGTTAATTGGATTTTTTTCCAAAAATATACTTGTTTGGTATCGTGAGATATTTAGGTTTAATCAAAATGTTCACCTTTTTTTTAAACTGCTATGGTAAGAAAACCACCCACGCAATTTTCTTGAGAGCCCTTTCTTCATCTTTTTGCATTACATATTCTGTATAACAAAATTTATTTGAAGCAGTAATCTCTTCTGGTTCTTGAGCTATGGACGACGAAAAAAACTTCCCGAACGTACGGACCTATGTACGAACGTACGTACACACGCACGCACAGACATATTTCTAAAAATCTTTAATTTCGTCTCTAGGGGCCTTGAAACGTCGAGAAATGTCAAAATTTTCAATTTGACAAATCGGACCCATTACAATAATTTCGTATGGGAAGTTAAAAAGAGTCAAAGAAAAACGATTACTCTGGGCTCAGGAGCATCTAAATTATACTGAAGGCATTTGGAACAATGTCATCTTTTCGGGCGAATCAAAATTTAAGCTCCATGTTATAGATGGGTGGATCCGTTCCTGAAGAGAACCGAAAGAAAGACTAAGGTCTGATTGCATTTTGCAGATGCCCCCAAAACTGAAGGTGTGATGGTGTGGAGATGCTTCTCTGGAGTTGAAAAAGGTAGAATGAGCTTTCTAGAATCCAAAGTCATTGCAAAAGTTTACCTTCGAGTCCTGCAAAACATATTGGAGCCCATGGTGCTAGAGCTTTTTGGGGACACTTGCAGTTTCATTTTTCAACAGGACAATACTCCTTGTCATGCAGCCAAAATAAAACTTAACAGTGTACCATTCTGTAACAATATTCTGGCTCCCTTTTCCGAAATTCAAAATTCCAAAACTTGTTCCCAATTGTTCTTCTAAATTGTTCCAGAGATTCGTTTCTTAAATATGATTTTTAGTATGAAAAATTTACAAAAAATGAGTGATTATGCATATACAAATATTTTTTAAATGTGGGTGTTTGTAAAGGGGGGGTACTGAAAGAATCCAGCTTTGGCTTAAAATTTTAAATTTTTTCAAGAGGGGGCTTTTGTGCGCCTTTAGCTATATTTGCTTATAGATTTGGACGAAATTTGGGCCCGAACTGGGGGAAGTATGTTTTGACTTGGAACATTTTTTTTTATTTTTGATTTTTGAAAAGGGGGAGCTTAAATAATTTTTACAAAATTAAAAGACATCAAGATTTTTTGAAAGATCGATAACCAGCGCAAATAATAGGTTATAAGCCAAGTTTTGGTTGCTGTACGCTTAATAACGTTTTATTAAAATGAAGGCTTAAAAAAAAACAAAAAAATGGGAACACGTAGGTATTTTGCATTTTTGAAAAAAAAATTCGGGGGCAATATCTTTTAAAATATACATTTCACGACTCTTAGCTTTTGGAACAATGGTTAGGACACTTTTTAGAATCTAAAAAAAAATATAAGAAGTTGGAATTTCGAAAAGGGGGGGGGGGGCTAGAATTTTTTCAAGTTTTGACCATATCTTTTAAAATTTTGATCACAGAGGTCCAAAAATTTGTAACAATGTTCAGAACAACTAGAACAACCTGGAACAATTTTCAAAAAATCGATTTTCGAAAAAGGGGGAGCTAGGTCAAAAACAGTGTTTTGGGTCTAAAACCCCCATTTTTTGGTATTTTTCAAAAAAAACTTTGGAACAATGTGGAACGAACCGGGAACAACCTAGAACAACTTTCCAAAATTGGAAAATCGAAAAAGGGGGGCTAACTTCACGCACTCAAAATTATGTCCGTTAATGAGCTTGGTAAAACAAGCTATTGTTTTTTTTTTTCAATATCTTACCTATTAAAAGTAGACCAATTTCTTTAAATTTATCTCAATAAGTTGGTACTAATTACATCCCATATGCAAAACAAATCTGTATAACTTTATCAAAAAATCTCCGATAAAATAATAATATTACCTTCCGTAATTTCATGATTTGTTTTCCTTATTTTTCTTTTAAACCAAAGAGTTTATTTGGAAACAGTACAAAAAAACACCCTGTTCGCTCTAAGCTCTGCAATCCAATTTGAAACGAACGATTGTGACTTTTGCTGAGTTCTTTATAGAAATGTGTTATGGCAATTTCTTTGCCAAGGATTTGTGCTCACTGTTGTTGTTGATGTTGTTGTGATGCAATGACGATGCGATGGCGAGAATCTGTGTCGGTGGCTTATTAACATGTGTTAAGTCCTGAAATGGGCGCCGTGCTAAATCGTTTGGCTACTCATCTGCAAACGTTCATCTGCAACTTGTTTTTTTTTTTTTTTTGTTTAAAACAAAAATCCCATCTCGATTTCAAATTAAATTCTCGTCTTTAAGTCTGATGATGGGATGGCACAAGGCAAAAGGTATCACTACAACAACAACACATCTTACATCAGGAAAGCGAGTTACGGAAAAGTACATTATGATGGAAAGAACTCAACGATAGCCAAAAGGGAATTCTTCCGAATCAACTTTAAAAGATATGTATAGGTAAGGTAAGGTAAGGTATAAGGTAGGTATAGAAGGTTAGGTACCTAACCTACCTGCATACTTAAGAATCACTGCTTGTATCAGAGAATGGTGATGATAGGGGCAGTGTTGCGAGCGTTAAAACTGCTTAAGCACAAATGCGTGTGATCCGATAAGAGAGTACCTTAGCTACATACTTTATTCGAATAAGAGTGCCGACAGATAAGAATTTGTTATTTAAAATTTTAATAATAATTTTAAGACTTATATTTATGGTTTCTTCTTGTTATAAATATCTTAACTTTTTTTTCCTTTTTTTTCGATAAAAGTTTAAAAAAGTAATTCGATTTTTATAAGGGCCAAAATATATAATAAAAGTAAGAGATTGTTTATCAGGAATTCTTTGCTTTTTATTTTCTAGATCATTCTATTTGATATCCCAAATAACCTCTTTCTGATTTTTCAAAAACTTCCTATTTATTATGAACAAAGTCTTACTTCAAGTCCTTTCTTTTAGCAACTTTGTAAGTATAGCATCAGATCAGAGCAAAAGTTATGGACATTATTTTCAGGTTGAGCAACTTTTCAAAAAACTTCGCATTTCTCGTCACACGAAGTAAATTAAAATTTATAGTCATTTATTGCTTACATGGTATTTGTGTTTCAAGTTTGAAAGCATCGTTCTTCATTTATAGCTCCTTTTTGATATAATCGTCCGTCGTCTATGTTGCCGTCGTTGTCGTTGTCGTTGCCGCTGTCGTCTTATAGCCTTCAACGCATTCACCTATATGACAAATGCTACTCCACCCGACTTGTTAATGGAAACAACTTCACCATCAAAATGGTTAATTGGATTTGGATCAGTAGTTGACGTTAGCACTATTACAACTTCCTTCTGGCTTTTAACACTATACATATAAGTATACTCTACTCTGGAAGTCTGCTGGCTGGCTGATGCCTGAGCCAAATGGACTTCCTCAAGTTGTATACTGCTTTATAAACATAGACACACCATTTTAAGTCGTTAAAGAGAGTTTACCCGAAAAGAAATTAACTCCATTAAGCTAACAGCAGCAGCTATAGAGTAGGAGCAGAAGCAAAAGCAGCACCAGTTCCAGCAATATAGAAGTGGCCTGAAGCAGTAAAGTATAGCATCAAGCAACATAAAACGCATTTGGATGGTGTAGGGTGGTACCAACTCATAAAAGAGGGGACAAGCAATCGAGGGCACTCTCAAAGTCGAATTCAATTGCATTGTAACTTGTATATTGCTTACCTCGATCATCCCCTCTGCTCCCCTCTCTTCTTTGAGAAAAGATTAAATATGTCCTAATCTCCTAATGGAAGCTGTTTGGCGAATTAGGAACGCACTCTCTTTGGCCTAAGTGGTGACTTTTCTTCTTCTTCGTCGACGTGTCGGTCGTCTATATGTAGGCAAGATCCAAAAAGGATACTCGCTGACTAAATTATTAATTTCTTCGACAGAGAGACATAAGGACACAAGGAGCTTCTGCAAAGACACTAGTTCCTCATTCCCCATTTCTTTTTACATGTTCTGTCTTAATCCAAACGATGGGAAGAGTGTTTTCATTAATTTCCCTCCTTCCATCATCCACTGCCAGTCCAGTGGAGAAACGAAGAAAAAGAAAAAGTTTTTCCGCGTTTAAATGCGGTGAGAGGAAATTAGTATGCTAATATGGCTTGTTATTAATGCCACTAATCGGAAGACTCTATGTTCGAATTTTTTGTATCTCTGGACGGTAAGAAAAAATTTTAATCAATTCATTCAAAAAACCAAAATTGTATCTTTGGTGAGAAATCACATCGTATCTACGATGATGCCAGAGCCTATACATGCCTAGACTAAAAGTGGTCTCTAAATTAATGGATCGAACTTGTTTCGAGGACACCTACACGTGATTTTGTTGTTCGAGCTGGCTTGATTTTGATTTTGATTTGGATTTTCAAATCAGAGCTAGCTTATCAATAAATCTGATCTTTTTTCTGTTTCTGTTGATATCGGTTTACATATTCGAGGTTAATCGATTATTTTGGTATGAGGTCATAATAATTAATTTTGTTCAAAGAGGTAATAAATAGAATTGGCGAATTAACTTTTATGGTTAACTCTAATAAATGTATTTGTATACCTTCTGAATTTGAATTAATATAAACAAGCTTCGAGTGTTGAGTTTAAATATCTCATGGATTGGATTATGAATATTTTTTGAATAAATTTATTACTTTTTTTTTTTAGATACAAAAATTGGATTTCTTTATATGGAATTTATGTATGTTTGGCTATAAGCATGCGGCGTTTATATAAATTAGCATTCAAATTTATATTTTTTGTTACCTTTTTTCACTTTTTAGGCTTTTGTCTTTTCTTTGATTAGTTTGTGTCTGTTTCTTTTTGTGAATATATTTGCAAGATTCATGTTGAAATTAAAACTATGCGTGGGCATCATGTTGATTCGATTTGAATTCTCAAACTATTTGTGATGCCTTAATGCGTTTTAAACATAAATCTTATATCTTTGATCAGATTAAATATTGAGAATTCTCGTAAAATATAACAAATTTATAATTTTTAGTTAAGCCAGAGTTATTGACAGTTTGATTATGTGTCTTTATTATTGGACATTAAGTAGCACATTTTTAAAATACCTACCTACATACTTACTTCCAATTCTTTTTTTTTCATAATTAGTGCTTTTATTTATTAAAAGTTTATAATATACTCTTTTCCATATAGGATCTTTTTTTGTTTTTAATTATGGATATCGAAAGGGAATTCAAAAAATTGATTAGAAAATCTATATTCATTTATTAATATACCTATTATTGTAATGGTTTATTCATGACTCTAAGAGTATTTATAATTTTATTGATTTCAATTTAAGGCGTTTTTGGCAATTTACTGTGAAGTTTTTAAGACTCATATCTCATCATTAATAGATTTAATTAATGGCTTTTAAATGCCACCATGGTCGGTGGTGGTTCAAAGTAGTCTGATTGTTGAAGTTTTGAAATTAAAATTAAAAAAAAAAAAAACATTTAATAGGCCAATATATTGACAGATTTTAATGAAGTTAAGTTAATTTGATGATTTCAAGAATATAAAACACTTAAATATGCAAATTTAAATAAAATATAAATGTTTACAAAATTTTGGATATACATTTACAAATGTTATCTACACACTGCATCAAAATCATAAAAACTTAAATTTAAAAATTCGACATTGACAAAATTGGACAAGATAGTTTATCTTTAAGACTCAAAAAACCAAAATGTTCGAACATTTTTAATGGAATTGTTTTGAAGCCAAGTCAGCTAAAAATTAACATTGTCTGTCAGTTTATTAGCTATCACTATCAGATACTTGAATAGTTGAGTCTGTACTGTACGTCTGTTCATCATTTTTTCTATCTTCAGGCCTTCGAAAGACTGAGATATTTGCTTTTTTTTCGTCAGCAGCGATTTTCTCGTTATCAAAATGAGCATTGCTTAAAATTGGTAAAAAAAAATCAATAAAACAAGAAAATTATAAGAATGCACCAGTGTCCATTTTGTGTCTTATGGTCTATAGTTCGGATATAATAGTAAAAATACCGATTTTGTAGATATTATTAAAAAAATGTATCATCTTGCATTAATATGTATGCGCTGTAAGACAAAAACAGTTAATTGCAGAAAAAACGGTCAAAACCAAACATTAAGGAAATTAAAAGTCTTACAACTTTTACTTTATTTTTTCCGCAACAAAAACAATATAAATATGTAAGGAAATTCAAACAAAACTTTCAAACATAAATGTATAACGTTATTTTTAAAAAATAGCCACGAGTGAAACCATTTAGTTTAAGGCAATCCATTGAGTACGTTGAGTTTTTAACATTGTTTTCGTAAGGGTTTTAAGATTATTTTATGTAACTGATTTGAAATCAAAATGATCCAAGAGGTTGCACAAGTTAATCGCATTACAGATGTGGTGTAAGAGGGACATTAAGAAAAACATTGCTTGGCTAAATGCTTAGATTTTTCTCATGCTCAAGGCTTTGATGTGTTTTGACACTTGAGACTTGAGTTCAAAATACATGGGCACCTCCTAGGCAGTACAATACGAAATACTGAAATCTTACATTACCAACCGACTTTTAAGAGTACGGTACAGCCAACATTACTCGAAGCTTAAGAAAATGGAGCCCGGTGTACCACAAGGAAGTGTCTTAGGGCCAACTCTATAACTAATATACATATACACAATGAATATTAAAGTAGAAATCAACACAAGCATATGGCCACCTTTGATGATGATAGGTACTGCAATATTGGTGCCCAATCAATTCATTACGGAAGCTACACAAACATTTTATCATAAATTTGATAGAGTAAGTGATTCAAGTAAGAAATGGAAAAGATATGAGCTTAATTCAAAGAACTTACAAACAAATATAATGGTTACTAGGAGACAAAAAGGACCTATCTATCCAGTCTGCTTGGTCTGTACATACACAACAATGCGAATCCATATTAAGACCTTCCGTCTTAAATGCTGTTGGGAGATAAAGAAGAACCAATCCTTCTCCTAATGTAAACTATAAATTCAGAAAGAAAAATACTGGTTAAATCAACTCTTAGTTTCTTTTCAAACCAACAAAATGAGCAGAGATGCGATCCACATTGTAAACTTTCCATTCTTGGACGTCGTCGATATTGTTAAAAGTCTTGTTTTTGAAAATTTTTTATTTTTTATAAAAAATTTCGATTAAATTTGTTTTAAACAATCACCTTACAACATACAACAACAATATTTTGTATAGAATGAAACAATTTTGAAGTACATACCTTCATTTATTCTCAAGACATTCGGTTGGAAATTGAGTTTTTACCAATCTTGTGTGGTATGTTTTGAAGATTTTGATATATTATAAAAAACATTTCAATTTGATTTTTCAAACATTTTATCCAAGGTTAAAAACAATATTTTTTATAAGATTAAACTAATTTGAAGTCAATATCTTTTTGATAAGATATTCGAGTAGAAATTCAACTTTGTCGAATTGAAAATGTTCACATTTCTCGACGTTTCAAGGTCCCTAGAGTCGAAATAAAAGATTTTTAGAAAGATGAGGGAAGTTTTTTCGTTGTCCATAGCTCAAGAACTAGTAAGGATATCGACTTCAAATAAATTTTTTTATACAGATAATAAAGCAGAAAGATGCAGAAAGGACTCTCTGAGTGAGTGTTTATTTACCATATCAATTTAAAGAAGGATTCTGGGATGCGACCCACACTGATAACTTCCCATCCCTTCTATCGATTTGTCTTGCTTAAAAGTTTGTCTATATGTATCAATTTTTACCAAATTTGCGGACTATTTTTTGTAGATTTCATTTTTTTATGAAAAAACGGACTGTTGGAATTTTATAAAAAAAACTACTGAATATCGGAAACAATATTTTTCTGTGAAATAAAATAAGTTTGAAGCCAATATTTGTAATTTTTGAAAAGCTATTTGAGTCGAAAGTAAATTTTTACCAAGTTTTAGTATTGTTTTTTTTTAGGTTTTTATTTTTTGTAAAAAAACTGTCAATTCGATTTTTCTCAAAATTTTTCCTAATGTTGAAAACAATATTTCTTACAAGTTAAAATTAGTTAGAAGCCATTATCTCAAATTTTTGAAAAGATATTTGAGTCGAAAATCAATTTTTACCAACTTTTGTTAAATTTTTGTTCGGTTTTTATTTTTTATAAAACACAAACTGTCAATTCGATTTTTTCAAAATTTCACTGAATATTAACGACAATATTTTTTGAAAGATTTAAGTAGTTTAAAGGCAATATCTGAAAGTTTTGAAAAGATATTTGAGTCGAAATTCAATTTTTCCCAACTTTGAGTAATGTTTTTTTTAGGTTTTTATTTTTTATAAAAAAATTGTCAATTAGATATTTCTCAAAATTTTATCAGATGTCAAAAACATTATTCTTCGTTGCACAAAATTGTTTTGGAGATGAAATCATATTTTGGTCGTAAAATTTTCGAGGTGACACATTTTTTTTCAGTTTTTTTGAATTATAAAAAAACCGTTAATTGGATTTTTTTTCCAAAATATACTTGTTTTGTATCACGTTACAATATATAATATAAAACTAAATTCAAGTCTCTAGCGTTATTGGTTCATGAGATATTAAGGGTTAACCAAAATTTTCATCTTTTTTTAAACTGCAATGGTAAAAAAACCACCCACGCAATTTTCTTGAGAGCCCTTTTTGCATCTTTCTGCGTTATTATCTGTATAACAAAATTTATTTGAAGTCGATATCTCTTCTGGTTATTGAGCTATGGACGACGAAAAAACGTCGCGAAAGTACAGACGTGCGGGCGTGCGGGCGTACGAACGTACGTACACACGCACGTGTTGTGTATGCAAGTTATTGCGACTCAATGTACCACTTCATTTCACTGTCATGTATGC
Organism: Eupeodes luniger; assembly: GCA_951509635.1. Taxonomy (NCBI): domain Eukaryota; kingdom Metazoa; phylum Arthropoda; class Insecta; order Diptera; family Syrphidae; genus Eupeodes; species Eupeodes luniger. Next base: position 47,105,443 of record OX608073.1, read on the forward strand.
AAAACCAATTGACTCAATGTACCACATCGGTTTCTCATCTCTACAAACACATATGTCATCAGCTGTCATCTTTCATATTCTTAACCCTAATTTTAAGTCATTACTTTGTATTACGCGATAGAATAAAGAACTCACTAGAAGACGCATTCTTTTATTTGACAAGTAAACTGTATAACAATTATCCCATCCTCGTCGCCAATTGTTATACAGTTTACTTGACAAGTAAAAGAATGCGTGTTCTAGTGAGTTCTTTACAGACATCTTTCTAAAAATCTTTTATTTCGACTCTAGGGGCCTTGAAACGTCGAGAAATGTCAAAATTTTCAATTTGAAAAATCGGACCCATTATAATAACTATGGGAAGTTAAAAATTTGAAAATTTTGGTTAGACGCTAGAGACTTGAATTCAATTTTAAATTATATATTGTAACAGGAAAAAAATCCAATAAACGGTTTTTTTTATGAATCAAAAAAAACTGAACACAAATATTTGTCACCTCGAATATTTTACGAACAAGAAATGATTTCGTCTCCAAAAAAAAATTGTGTACAACGAAGAATAACGTTTTTGACATCTGGTAAAATTGTGAGAAAAATTGAATGGACAGTTTTTTTTTATAAAAAATAAAAACCTAAAAAAAAAACATTACTAAAAGTTGGTAAAAATTGATTTTTGACTGAAATATCTTTTTAATATTTAAAAATATTGGCTTCAAACTATTTTTGTGTCACAGAAAATATTGTTTTCTACATTCAGTAAAGTTTTTTCATAAAAATTGAAGTCCACAAAAAATAGTACTCAAAATTGGTAAAAATTGATGTTCGCTTTTCGATATCTAGTGAATAATAGAAGATATTGACTTCAAACAATTTCTCATTCATCCAATTTGTATTTGTTTATATAAGAAATAAAAATTTTTAAGAAAATGCTAATAAAATTGGTAAAAACTGGTTTTCGACTAAAAACCTCGTTTACAAAAATAGATTTTGAAATCAAGCTATTTCATCAAATGCAAAACATTGCTGGTAATTTTTAAATTTTTTAGAATAATTCAAGTGACAACTTTTTTAACAAAACACGAAAACCTACAAACTTTTAAGCAATACAAATCGACAGACGGTATGGGAACTTATCAGTGTGGGTCGCATCCCATCTTCTTTTGTTTTTATTTATTTTGAAAACAATTGTCCCTTAGATTTATCAAAAACATTTAACAGATGTTAAAAACGTTATTCTTTGATGTATACAATTATTTAAAAAGGTGATATTTTGTTGGTTCGGAAAATATTTTTAAAGTGACAAATATTTTTAGTATAATCACGTCACAAATTAGTAATAGAACATTTCATCGAACTCGCTTTCGATATTAGTTTGAGAGATTTGGGGTCAGTCGAATTGTTGTCTTTTTTTAAATTACTCTAGTAAAAAAAACCCGTGGTACCTGTGACGTGATGGTTAGTGCGTAGGACTGTCATATCAGATGCATGTGTCATCTAAAGTTTTTTTCACTGATACTGCCTCTTTCGAGGAATTGACAAATGGTCCAAGAATAATTTTTGTCCTGAGAAGTGCTTTTTCAAATTAGCCGTTCGGATTCGGCTTAAAACTATTTTTCCCCTGTATCCCTGACAACATTACTCGCACCCTGGAATGGTTGAGAGTTGAAAGTCACTAGGCACTAGTTCTCAACGGACTGTTGCTCCATACTCCATACACCTTTATTTAATGTATAAATATTTCTCAAACAACATTTATTTGACGTCGATATCTCTTCTGCTTCTTTAGATATGGCTGAAAGACCTATTAACGTACTAACGTCCGTTAAATGCATACTCGAACATCTATCTAAAAACCGTTCTTTAGATTCTAGGGACTTTGAAACATCAACAGTTTTAAGAATGAAAAATGGCTATTTCAGTATTTTTGCATTTCAAGGCTTACCTTTGATCGAAATTTCAATGTCGGGAAGTGCTCTTACATTTGGTGATCTGTCAGTCAGTTACAGCTTCACCAATTTTTGTAGAATTAATTCTGTGAAAGTGAACATAATTTGGGAAACATTGCAAATTTGAAAATTCTGACTTAATTGGTTCTGAAGTTGAAGCCTTTAATTAGGATGCCTTAGAACTTAGCTTATCACTATTTATGCCCTTAGATTATTTAACAACTTTAAAAGAAGCTTTTTTTAACTACATACATACCATCCATCTGTTAATTCTTTAACTTCCGTCTGTGCCAGTGCCTAATCATTATCATTTCAATTTGCAAATTAACATTTTTATATAAGCAAACAAAAGAATGTCTTCCCCATTTTAATTGCCAAATTCTCTCCAATATAAAATATGCGTGCGCACACACAAAGAATTCTTTGCTTATCTCACTTTTGATATGATGCTTGTTTGGTGTGTTTATATATAATTAAAACTACCTCCAGGACATGTATGGAATTTAATTTTATTAAATAAATAAAAATTGAAAGAAAAAAAAATTCAATCCATCGTGCGTCGTTACTTCGTCGTCGTCGTCGTCGACGTCTTGGCCGGCACCTCAGCCGACCATGTTTGCGGACAGTATCAAGGGCCTCTCATGTTATAGGGAAGGTTATAACATAAGTAATTTAAGAGACGTATGAAGAAAAAAGTTCCTTCAATGGAATTTTTGACTAAACATCATCAAGAAACCCAGGTGAAAGAGAAGAGTTTTTGCACTTCATCACCTTTTTCCCGATGTACCTTGTAGGTACCTGCTTTATAAAGAAAGAGTGTATTGTAGATATCTTATCGTCTTTTTAAAATCACCCAAAAAATTTATTTAATTGAAGGATAAATCAACGTCTACTTGTACTTCAATCGTTGGCTATATCACTTTGCAGATTATTACTGATGATAAAATTCTAGGATGAAGGCGCAACTCACCTAAAACAACAACAACTATAACGTCGTACCTACTTTCCGAAGCCTATATATAGCGGGAGGAATTCGCACAGTGTGCGTATCTGTTAAATCTTCTATAACTACCATATCGATATAGGTACTCGTAGGTACCTACAATTGAATACCTTATAGCTTATCTTATTTGCTGCGTACGTTAATTAAGGAATCTCCACCACAGTGGCCAATATAATACTTATACACCTCTATATATCTATACCTTCCCTTGTGGATTAGATAAGGGAGCCTCTCTAAATTAAGTTCCGCATGGAATTTGACATGCATTGCCACTTGTCGAAGGAATGCAATTAAGGATAGAACCTACATTATTAGTTACATCCTACATCCTATGCATAAATAAAAACTGTTTTCAGTTAAAGATGTTTCTTTAGCTTTAGAATTGGCGGCCAGAATGGAGAATGGAAGTCCAGAATTCGCCAGATAAAGGTGACTGGGAAAAACTATTTCAATTGCTTGAAGCTTATAACGAAGAGTGCATACAATCATAAATTTAATTTTATTACCTTGTAATACGGGTGTTAACACACTTTTTAAAGTCGGAAACAGATGGGGCATTTTAAGCACCCTTTAAGATTGGACAGTAGATACATTAAGTTTGTCAAAGTAAACGGAAACTATAAAGGAAACAAAACTGGAGGATGTAAGCCGTCTTTATTTTTACTAATAGAAACAGTTACCTAAATAAACTTTGGAGAAATCAACGTCGAAAAATAAAACACAAGTTTAGGTTAGGTTAGTTTTTAAATATGTGATCGACTTGGATATCTGTATCTATTGTGTGTTCAGGTTTTCATAGTTGGAGGAAGATTGGTATGGATTAAGGTTAGGTGCACCTTACTGAAAAATTATGATTTTTTGAAGAATTTCACATAGTCCCTCAGTGACAAAGTCGGGCCGTTGCATAGCTTTATAACTCTTCTTTTAGCTGAAGTAAAAAATGTCTTCTTGCACTCCTCAACCTTTCAACAACAATATTTCAGGCCTGATGCTTGACCCAACGGAGGGTAACCGTGTTGACTTCGATTAGTAAATTAAGCTCCTAACATCACTATCTTACTAATATTGACTTTGTGGCAGTGGCGGAGATAGACTGTTACTTGGCTATAAAAGAAATGTGTCCATGTTTTTGGCACTGCAGTACTTTGAAAGCTTTATTTAGCTTTCCAGAGTAGATTTAGATGTAAAGACAACAGAGCCTTCCCCTCTCGTTTTTTGTAACCTTCAATATATGTTTTGTTATTATGACAATACTAAAATGTTTTACATTAATTCTTCCTTAGCACACTTACTTGGGATTTCATAATACCCCATATGTGGGATATTCGATTTTAAAATGCATGAAGCTCAATTTGTCTTATAAAGGGTTTTTCAATTGGTGCGGGTAGATTATGGCGCCCCATGGCTGCCATTTTTGTTTATTATTCAGTTATTTATGCCAAATCATCATGGCAAGTTACCCGATGGGACAGTACGTTCAAATGATTAAACTTTATTATCAAAATGAGTGTTCGTTAACGCAAACGTTGAGCGCATTGACCCCACTTTACGGTAGACGTGGTGGCCCTTCACAATCGACTCTTCAAAGTTTGGTGGCCAGATTTAAGACGACCAGTTCAGTAAACAATACGCCACCACCAGTACCTTCAAGGAACACAAGATCGGCAGAGAACACGAGAACATCGCCACGGTCCGTGAAAGTGTACAGCAGCCTATTCCTAGCAGTGCACAAGAACTCGGCCTTTCGCAGACTTCAACTTGGATAATTTTGGGTCGGGACTTGGGCCTACACACGTACAAGATCCAATTGACCCAGGAGCTGCAAGTTCATGACCATAGACAACGCCGTTTGTTCGCTGACTGGGCTTAGAATAGTTTGAAAGATGACCCCAATTTTTGGCCGAAAGATCATCTTTAGTGACGAGGAGCATTTTTGTATGAATGGCTGTGTTAACAAGCAAAATTGGCGCACATGGGACGACACCAACCCACGCGAGGTTCACCAGATCATAATGCATCCTCAAAAAGTTACCGTTTGGTGTGGATTTTAGGCCGGTGGCGTAATTGGTCTGTACTTTTTTGAAAACGTCGTTAGTGAGGCGGTCACCGTCAACAAAGAGCGCTACAGAACGATGTTTACTAATTTCTTATGGCCCAAATTGAACCATATGGACCTAGAAGACATGGGTTCCAGCAGGACGGGCGGCGCTACGTGCCACACAGCAAACGCCACGATTGACATTTTGCATGAACGATTTGAGGGTAAGGTTATCTCTCGCAGGGGTGATGTGAATTAGCCATCAAGGTCAAACGATTTTTTTCTGTGGGGTTTTTTGAAGTCGCAGGCCTATGCAAATAAACCACAATCCCAAAGGTGAACATAACACAGGCCATCGCTCAAATTCAGCCGGATCTATGCGGAAGATTCATTGAAAATTGGACCACTCGGATGCGTGACACCGTAAGAAGCCGGGGCGAACATTGGAATATTCCACACCTAATTTGTATACCATTTCAACATCTACCCGGCCTTATTTAGATGATATAAAAAGTCTACCTTATTTTTAGAATATTTGGAGACAATTATTACTTTTAAAGGTAGATATTTTATAAAAGTCATTTAAGGATATTCATTATTAATTATCCTCATATTTTGAACTTATGTGAGTATCCCAAAACTGGTTTATAAGAAAACTTTGAATCATTGGAAGCAATAAACAAGAAAATTGATATTAATTTTGCGGAACATTAGATGCTCATGTAGGATATTCGGAAAATTATTTCGGAGAGGTTAATCGATAAGAACATACAAAATAAAGACTTACATCAAACACAGGTATATATTTTTAGAGTGAATTTATGAATATCCCAGCACTTAATCAAAAATCTTATTTTTCAAAAATACAATTTCAACTGACCTCATAATTGAAATTTTAATTTTATTTTTGAAAGTCTCACTATAATATATTTTTGGGATGTTTAAATACATTGTTTAAATTTATTTTTCTCGAATAAATCAAAATATGAATGAGCGAAATTCTTAACTAAATTTAATGTTTTTTACAATTTTTTAAAATACTGGCTATTGAAAATTTAAAGAAACATCTATTAATTTCTGAATAATAACATGTTTTTCAAGAAAGGGGAAACATATCTTATTAACTTCCCATAGGAAGTTATTGTAATGGGTCCGATTTGTCAAATTGAAAATTTTGACATTTCTCGACGTTTCAAGGTCCCTAGAGTCGAAATAAAAGATTTATAGAAAGATGTCTGTGCGTGCGTGTGTACGTACGTTCGCGACGTTTTTTTCCTCGTCCATAGCTCAAGAACCAGAAAAGATATCGACTTCAAATAAATTTTGTTATACAGATAATAAGGCAGAAAGGGCTCTCAAGAAAATTGCGTGGGTGTTTTTTTTACCATATTAGTTTAAAAAAAAGGTGAAAATTTTGGTTAACCCAAAATATCTCACGAACCAATGACGCTAGAGACTTAAATTAAATTTTATATTATATGCTGTAACGTAATACAAAACAAGTATATTTTTGGAAAAAAATCCAATTAACGGTTTTTTTATAAATCAAAAAAACTGAAAAAAAAATTGTCACCTCGAAAATTTTACGACCAAAATATGATTTCATCTCCAAAACAATTTTTTGCAACGAAGAATAATGTTTTTGACATGTGATAAAATTTTGAGAAAAATCTGATTGACAGTTTTTTTTTTTTTTTAAATAAAAACCTAAAAAAAACAGTACCTACTCAAAGTTGGGAAAAATTGAATTTCGACTCAAATATCTTTTTAAAAACTTGAGACATAGGCTTCAAACTTATTTTATCTTATAAGAAATATTGTTTTCAACATTTAGTTAAATTTTGAAAAAAATCGAATTGAATTTTACAAAAAATTAAAAACCAAAAAAAAAATTAACAAAAGTTTGTAAAAATTGATTTTCGACTCAAATATCTTTTCAAAAATTTGAGATAATGGCTTCTAACTAATTTTAGCTCATAAGAAATATTGTTTTCAACACTAGGACAAATTTTGAGAAAAATCAAATTGACAGTTTTTTTACAAAAAATAAAAACCTAAAAAAAAAATACTAAAACTTGGTAAAAATTTACTTTCGACTCAAAAAGCTTTTCAAAAATTAAAAATATTGGCTTCAAACTTATTTTATTTCACAGAAAATATTGTTTTCGATATTCAGTAATTTTTTTTATAAAAATTCAACTGTCCGTTTTTTCATAAAAAAAATAAAATCTACAAAAAATAGTACGCAAATTTGGTAAAAATTGAAACATATAGACAAACTTTTAAGCAAGACAAATCTACAGACGGGATGGGAAGTTATCAGTGTGGGTCGCATTCCAGCCTCTTTTTTTAATATGCATTTATTAAAAAACATAACATTTTCGCTAACAATGAAAATAATCATACATTTATTATTCAAAACCCAATTTAAAAAGGTTCCATCTAACTTTTAAATTGTTCATCAAAAACCATTTATCAAATCTAATTTTAGATGAAGAAGAATGTTCAACTCAAGTGTTGCTATTAAGTGGGTACTTCTTCTCAAAGAGTTCACCAAAATCAGGTATTGGTAGGTTGAACCACTTTAATAGATAGTATATTGTCGTAATCAGGAGACATTTGATCTCAGAATACTTGATATCGATTCCTGTAAAAGTTGAAAAAGGAATTAACAGGAAACATTATTTAAAGAGCATACTAAGTCAATTGCTTAAATTTCCCAACTACCCACTACTGCTCTGCCTCAATAAGGTTTACTTTTCATTACGACTTCCTATTGCCTATTCTTCATAAATTTCCAGACATCCCAAGCCCTAGTTGGTTTAATAATATAAAACCTGCCTGCAGTTCAAATTTTCTTATTCCCAAGAAATCGATACCGTATATCCCTTCTGATGCAAAACACGTGCATCAGTCTGCAATTCTACGAAAAACATTGCCATCGCCCAGTGTTTCCAAATGGTTTCATCCACGCCCATTCACTTTAATTAATTACATAAATTCGAATATAATCCAATTGCTTAGTCGAATCTAAAGTCTACCTCCGTGGCAGTTCATCCGGCGGTGTGGCGTTCCATGCCGGAAACTCAATCATATAAACAACCTCTTTTGTCTCAATTTCCTCAATAGATCTTATAGGTCGCATCGCGTTCTTATCCAGGCCCTTAAGATTCGAAGCGGTGTGATGCGATGCGATGCTCCCAGAGGGCATTTTTATACGAACCCCGATATGCAGCACCAATAAATGCAAAATCCCTTTCGATGAATTAAAATAAAAATCAATTTGCAATGTCATTTGTTTCATCATCAAGTTTTCGCATCCTCCGCATGCTCCATTACCCGTGCATCTCGCCGTCACCCAAAGTCGCGGTATATACCTACTCGTACCTATTATGATGCAGTGTAGGTATATTGAATCTTAACGTGTGCATCATTTGCACAGGATGTAGATACAATTCTGACATCTGATGCTGCAGCATTCAATTCTCCGTTGCATATCATTCGCTTTTGGTTTGGAGATATAGCAAACCTCCCCGAATGCGATTATGAGAATGAAACTGATCGGCCGTCATCGTATTCCTGACATCAAAAGCGAAGATGCGACACGGCGACGAGTGACGTTCCCGAAAATCGGCACACATAAGCGTAGGAAGCATTTATGATTGTTCATCTTCTTCTTCTTCCAACTCAACGCCCACTCCCACATCGCGCGCCCCTTCCCGTGATCTTCACACAGTACCTTGCCTATGGCTCGGCTCCCTTCAGGGAAGACCGCAACTAATTAAAGCAAACATCGAAATACAAAGAAGAGTAGGGTATATGCGATGCATTCGTCGACCGTCGCGTCGCTGGTTGAGTATAGAGATACTGAAGAAGAACTCGACTGCCAATTTCGAAAAGTAGCTGCCATCACTGTCCCCGTCTGCGTCCGTTCGTCCGTTCGCCTTCCTCCTAAATGTATGCCGCAGCGATGGAACAAAAGCGGAACGACAATGTGCAACGCTAAGCAAAGAAGACTCGAGACTTGCAGAGAAGAAGATGCATACAATAAACGTCAAAAAGATGTTCCATCCTATCAACGTGTGAAATAAATCACTCAGAGTGCTGAAGATCCATTAGAGTGTTTAGTCGGAACGGAATACTTCTCTCTCCATGCGACCGCACCCTCGCGTCCGCGTTGCTCCGTCCGCTATCCGCAAAAAAGGAAGGAAACCAAGAATCTGGTTCTCCTTCATTGGAATTAAAATTGTCCAGCACCATCAGCACCGCAGCATTTCTCCTCACATCGTCTCAATGTCTCAGTTCTTGCGGATGCTTGTGGTGTTCGGCAACGGCCGGCATGCTGTCGGTGTGGTGCGGTGCGGAAAGTCCGTCATCGCGTCAGTTAGATGCGCTGAAAAGCTACACAGATGCATTTTTGATCGTGAATAGTTTTCTCTCTATGATGATGATGGCTGCCGGGCTTGCATCAATCCGGACCAAGCCATTAGACGCACTCTCACATGTCATGCAATGGATGGCATTATTTCCCCGCGCGCCCAAACAGAAAGAACTCGTTTGGTAGCCTAGCCAGCCGCCAAACCGGCAGAAAAAAAAGCTCACACGCGTGAAAGATTCCTATCAATCATGGCTAACAGCAAGATCGTCTGGGCTGAGACTGAGACTCACCACACCATAGAGGAATATAGCGAATAGGTACTCTAATAGATCTTGACTGGTCGTTCGCTCTTTCCCGCTTCCGCTCCCGTTCCGTTTTCTGCCCGCTGCCCCACTTTCATACCTTACATCAAAAATAGCCATCTTAATTTTTTTTTCTTTTCTGGAATATGATTCGCTTTCGGGATTAAGTCTAAGCATAATAGAGGTGCGTGCGCGCTGCTGATCGACATGCGTTTGTTTTCTTTTCATTTTACGTAAGACTGGTTTCGAGGCATCGCATCGGAGAGTCAGATAGATAGTCAGGGGGGCCAATTACGCGAGACCAACTGAATACCTGGGATTAACGGAAAGACACAAGAAAATTTAAGGTCATTGTCCAATACTTTTTAATGTTCAACGTTCCCAATAGGTACACCGAAGACCGAACTCCGAACACACTGTCCAGATGCTGAAATTGCATCCAAACTCACAACGCGTATAAATTGTATATATACATCATACTCACTCAGAGTGTGTATCACCAGGGTTATCATTTCCTCTGTGAAATATTTTAAGTGTTTTAAAGTTTGCTTGCAGAGAAAAATGTGGGCGGCTTGTACAATTTCTTACATAGTTGCAGCTGAGGAAGGAAAAGTTTAAGTAAGTCGAAAACAAAAATCAACTGAATTAAATGGAACGTACATTTTTGGAAGGTCCAAACATAAAGTACCTAACCTACCAACTGATGCAATAGAAGCTTAATGCCTATCAATATAGCCGCTGGGCTGCCTGCCCTTCAAACAGCGGGGAAGTTGTTATAATAGACGGGATAAATATATCATTAAATGTGTTTAAAGCATTCTTTTTCATTTTTAAATAATTTAATCTTCACTACGGTCTCTGAAATTAAAATAACATCATCAATGGTTTTTAAAAAGACTTACACTATCGGTCAATACAATAGGTTCACACCATTTCCAATTAAGAGGAGCTATTTTTTCTTCAAGATAGTTGTGCATGAATATTTTTGTCGGTGAATTTTCAAAGCATGTTGTATATCTACTTACCTAATTATAAGAAAGAGTTAAACCGAAAACAATAATTACGTTGAATTTGAAACGTTTCCTGCAATGTATTTAAATAAATTGCCATTTTGATCGGTCAATAGAATAGGTTCACCTGTATTCATTGGGAAAATATAGAGAAAATAAAGGAAAAATAAAAACAAAACCAATTTTTTTAAAGCTAGCCATTTTTGTATTCATTTAGTAATGAGTCGACCCTCCTTTATCTAGCGTTACTTACCTCAAAAATTCTATTTGGCATGGAATCATGAATTTTGTTTGAATAATTTAAAGAAATTTTTGTCCAAACTTGTTTTATTGCAGTTGTTAGTGATTTTGTTTCTTCAAATTGTTGCCCAGACTTGTAGACTTCAGGGACGAGCCATCCCCAAACATTCTCAATAATATTTAGGTCTGGTGAGTAGGGAGGCTATTCCAACAATCCAACATTTTATTGGTTTATCCAGGCTTTTACAACTTTGGTGGTATGGATGGGGGCGTTATCCTGCTAAAAAGTCCATTTAATGGACCTTACGGCTATGATAACGCAGCAAAAATAATTTTTCTTTTCGTAGATCATGGTAATAATAATTAAATCCGTCCGGGCCATCGAGATTAAATTTTTTTTCATCCGAGGAAACGACAAACTGCCACTTATTTTTCCATAAAATTCGACGCCTGCAGAATTCAAGCCGCTTTTCCTTTCTTTGTGGGTTAAGTAGAGGCTTCTTCTTCAGTTTCATGCGCATGATGTATGGGGCACTCCTAATCACTCTCTTAACCGTGGAAATGCTTGCTGTTGTTCCAGATGATGTCTTTATTTGACTGACTGACAAAGATTAGACGCCAGTCAAGCAATCAATCTTCTTTCAGCAGGTGACGTAACTTTTGGTCGTCCTTTCATATTCTTCCCATAGTTTTCTTTATTTTTCAAAAAATTGCTCACAACATTTTGCGATCTTCCAATTTTTTTGCAATTAAACGCGCATTTGAACTTTGTTCTGCGCACAGTTTGATTTCAATTTTTTCTTCCGAATTAAGGCACTGTGCTCGTCCCATTTTTTCTTAAAATTGTATTTTGAATAATTTAAGTTCACTTTGTAAAAATTTCACGCACTGATCTTTACAAATTCTGAATCAGAATTAACTTTAAAGCAGACGAAACTATTCTACTGACCGATGGGAAATGCTCTTTTCTTAATTGCATTTCATAGTGTGCTTGCAATTTACCGTTAGGACATATTTTAATTTGTCTCTTTCTTGTAAATAGATCGATAATGAGACATGATTTCAGAATACAAAAGAAAAAAGCTTTTTGCAAAGCTCTATTCTGGAGAAAAAAGCCCTTTCCCTTGTAAAAGCTGCGAACCTATTGACGGGCAGTGTATGTTCTACGATTGAGTTCAAATACGGCTTATTTATGTGTAACTTAGAGTTCCTACTGTATGTCGTTAAGAAAAATTTGGAGGAATTGGAGGTAAATCGTTGGTCAGTGGACTTTTTGCATCAAAAATGATTTAAGTTTTGTTATGAAAAATTAGACACAAAAATCTTTCCCGACTCAAAACTTATGTTGTCCCACTGTTGTTCCGCGCTTTGTATTCCTGTCTGCATCTTATTTTCGTAAATGCATTAATAGTTTTTTGAGGATTTCTTGTTGATTCATTTATTTTTAAAAAATGCCTTTTCGACGGATCTATTATGATTTTGAGGTTTTCCTATATTTCCGCCCACCATTCTGACCCCTTCGACCTCTTTACGGAGATGGAGATGGGTAATTGAAAGTTGATGTGCAACGCGTTGATGTCGATTCGATGCAATAATTATCTCTTTCAATACCCTTTCGTTTTTGGATGCATTTTTATAGGTTAGAAAAAATTGAACTATAAAAATACAAGTGTTTGAACATGGTACAGCTCTTGCAGCATGGGATGATAAGAGCTTTCCCTTTCATCTCTAATTTATTTTACTATGCTAACAACTAATGCAGGGTAATTCCAATATTATCTGTCTTGTTGGAATTATTAATTGGGTTGAGCTATAGCTTGAAGAAGAACAAATCGTATATTGATAACCTTTCAATCCATAGTTTTTTATAATTACAAAATAAAGAGGAACATTTCCTTAAGTTGTAAATTTAATTGATTTTTAATTTATGGATTTTTAATTAAATATCATAAAAGCATAAGTTTCCGGCTATACATACATATATGCACATTAAACATTTTAAATTCAAACACATATATTTGTTTATAAAAGACATATCAAACATTTGTGGGTGGAAATGATAAATGAATGCACGAAGGATTTGATGGTTAAATCACTTAACGAGGGTCCTATTCTAAAGACATCATCCATTGGATATGCATATAAACAGAATAATTTTAATATTTGAATAATGATAAGACCTTTGAATCGTTTTAATCTTATATCTAACTGGACCACTTAAGCTGATCTAAGTTGTTACTAATATTACCAATAAAATAAGAGGAACGAAAAAGTAGGCAAGAAATAATTGTTTAGCAACTGTGCATAAATGAAGGCCTTTAAATAGGGATGTCCAAACTTTGACAGCTGATAATGGCTATTTTACTTTAGCTCACTTGATTTGTGTACCCCTAACTTTGGCTGACACTTTGTGCTAAGAAACAGAATGCTGATTTTTTTCTCAAGCCAAACATTTTTAGTACGCATGATTTTTGTACAATTGATTTTGAAGTTTGGTTAATACCAAAATTTGAATCTTTTTTGATGCTTTTAATATTCCAAAACTTTGTATATTTTATTATTATTTATTTATTCCAATTTTCAGTGAAAAAAATTTCAAAATAACTTTTTTGGTTTGTTTGCGTGAAATGAGCAATAAGCGTATCTTAAAAAATAAAATTCCTTATGTATTTAAAGAGTCTGTTTAAATGTATTTACCCGAAAAAAATTTTTTTTTTTCAAAATATTAAATGCCAATTGATTTTTCAAAAAAGCTTAATTTTTCCAATTTTGTATTTGAAAATCGTTAGAGTTTTTTTTTTAACTATACATTTTTAACTTCCCATAGGAAGTTATTGTAATGGGTCCGATTTGTCAAATTGAAAATTTTGACATTTCTCGAAGTTCAAGGTCCCTAGAGTCGAAATAAAAGATTTTTAGATAGATGTCTGTGCGTGCGTGTGTACTTACGTTCGTACGTCCCTACGTCCGTATGTCCCTGCAGAAAGGGCTCTCAAGAAAATTGCGTGGGTGGTTTTTTTCACCATAGCAGTTTAAAAAAAAGGTGACAATTTTGGTTAAACCTACATATCTCATGAACCAATGACGCTAGAGACTTGAAAAAATTTTATATTATATATTGTAACGTGATACAAAACGGTTATATTTTTTGAAAAAAAAAAAATCCAATAAACGGTTTTTTTTATAAATCAAAAAAACTGCAAAAAAAATTTTTCACCTCGAAAATTGTTCGACTAAACTATATGATTTCATCTCCAAAACAATTTTGTGCAACGAAGAATAATGTTTTTGACATCTGATAAAATTTTGAGAAAAATCTAATTGACAGTTTTTTTTATAAAAAATACAATCCCAAGAAAAACATTACTCAAAGTTGGTAAAAATTGAATTTCGACTGAAATATCTTTTCAAAAACTTAAGATTAAGGCTTCAAACTTTTTTTATCTTATAAGAAATATTGTTTTTAACATTCTGAAAAATGTTGAGAAAAATCGAATTGACAGTTTAAAAAAAAAAAACCTAAAAAAATTAAAAGTTGGTAAAAATTGATTTTCGACTCAAATATCTTTTCAAAACTTTGAGATAATGGCTTCTAACTAATTTTAGCTTATAAGAAATATTGTTTTCAACATTAGGAAAAATCGAATTGACAGTTTTTTTTACAAACAATAAAAACCTAAAAAAAAAACAATACTAAAACTTGGTAAAAATTTACTTTCGACTCAATAGCTTTTCAAAAATTACAAATATTGGCTTCAGACTTATTTTATTTTACAGAAAATATTGTTTTTGATATTCATATATCATTCTATATAAAAATCCAACAGTCCGTTTTTTCATAAAAAAAATAAAATCTACAAAAAATAGTACTCAAATTTTGTGAAAATTGATACATAAAGAAATTAATTTCTTCTTACAAATGATATAAATATTAAACTTATTCAATCAAATAAAAATGTTGTATATACAAACTATTAAGCAAGACAAATCGACAGACGGGATGGGAAGTTATCAGTGTGGGTCGCATCTCAGCCTCTTTTTTAATTTTAGTTTAAAAATATTTCAGAATTTTGTAGTTATTTAGAACTTATTATTCATTTCAATTTCGTAAAAAAATGATGACCTTTTTTTGAGATATCGAATTTCGAAGAAAATGTTTAATATTTGTTTAATTGTAGAAACAAATTTTAAAAAATCTATCGTTCGTTTTTGAGAAAATTAGAATTTTTGATTTTTGACCGACACATTTGTATGGGGACTACTGTTAATTTTAGTCTTTAAAATAAAAAGACAGAAAGTCCTAACTCGAATCGGCTTTAAATCTTACATTCTAAATTTAAAGTCAATCGACCCAATGGACTTTAGGGGCGAGGACAGACAGACGGAAGAAATCGGAGGACCCACTCTTTTCGACTTCTCTTTCATCGTGATGTCATATTTGATTAAAATCTCGAGTTTGAAATTTTTACGAATGCAAAACTTACCACATAGTTCCTATAAGTCGCAAGTAAGAATATATTGCACGAGAAATTTGAGGAGATAGTCATCTAACATGGAGTTGATAAAGACTGTTTACCGAGTTTGTGCGATTTGAACCCTTTGATATTTTTTTAAGTCCCAAGTCTAAACGAATAAGCCACATAACATTATATTCCATACGAAGTATACCAAATTTGTGTGGAACAAAATGTACACAAGTGAAGTGTTAAATGGTAGATGCAACAATTCTGCTAGCATCCGAGGTGAAAATGTGCTTTTCTACTAAAATACTAACCATTTTGACACATTTCAAGGACCCAATTCAGCGAAGATCGGACGACATGTTTCAATTCTAGTATTCACTGAACTTTAAGGTCTTAAAACCTAATACGGTGTTATTTCGTTTGTAGAATGTCTAGTTCGATAGACTAAAGAGAATTAGACAAACCTGAAACAACACTGTAGTACCAGTGGCATGTTAGTTAGTGCGGTGGACTGTCATGCCAGATGGCTTGGGTTCGTTCCCTGCCTGTGCCATCCAAAGTTTTTTTCACAGGTACTGCCTCTTGCGAGGTATTGACGAATTCTCCAAGAGTAAGTCCTGTCATGAAAAGTGCTTTCTCAAATATGCCGTTTGCAATCGGCCTAAAACTGTAGATCAATTTTGCCACCAGTTTCACTAAAAAGTACGTCAGGAATGATCCGAAAATGCTTTAATTTTGCATAGCGTGTCTGAAATTTTGTTTCCATTTTTGTAGTGATCTTTTACTATTTGTTATTAATAAGTGTATAGTTTATTCCAGGATAACATCTGCCGAAATAGCCGGCTATTTAAAATGAAACCTCTTATTGGAAAATGTTCTTTTTTGAAAAAGGATTACAAGTAGTACCCGTGTTGTGATCGTTACTCCGTAGGAAGTTTGGTCTAGCCAGAGGTCGTGCGTTTAGTCCCTGTGCCAGGGCTTCTAATGAAGGACTATTTATTAAAAAAAAATATAAAATGAAAAAATATCAAAACTTGAATTATTTAAAATCAAAGGCGTAAAATCGTTCTATACGAAGTTCATATCACAAGTTTGAATTTTTCTATAATTCAAATAGAGACACTTTCTCTTCTAAAAATTATTTTTTGCAAGATTCAAAGAACCAGTTTAAAACTTTATGTATGTCAGTGTTTTTGAAAATTATCCGATTTTTAGCATTTTATTGAACCTACAGGACTTCTAACAGCTAAAATACTACTTAGCAAGGATTAAAATAGAATTTTTATTTATAACCTTTATATATTTTCAAACCTAATAAAGACCGCAGCAGTCCTTCTTTTTTTTTGTGTTTTCAGCTTAATCGTTTTGGTTATAACTTACTTGGTTTATAAAAGAAGCAAAAACCCCATTCTTCTTCTAAAATAAACAATTTAAACATTTAAGTCTTCTAAAATGTTATTTTTTGCCATAAGCAAAACAATTTAGCAAAATTTCATTCACAATTTTTCTTCATCCTCATTCCACAACAATAATATACCCACCTTCCAATTCGATAAAATATCTGAAGACAACGAAGTCGACGACAAAATGAGCACAACAAAATGCAGATATTTGTTTAGCTGCATAAACCATAACCTTAACCACTAACAGACACCTCTGTCTGTATACACTTCATCTTCATCTCCATAAAATGACTCATTAACCATTGGATATCACTTCTACTTGGTAGTTAGGTAGGTAGATAGGCATAGCCTAGCCACCTTCCTTTCCTTATATATTCCTCAGCTAAACGCACAAAGCCAACAGCAGCCGATGCAGCAGCAGCATTCAGCAAATAAAAAATATGCAACAAAAATAAATCATTCCTTTCCTTGACTACTCTCAGCCCTCAGCCTTCGATAGGAATAAATCTGTTTACAGTTCCACAAGAACTCAACAGAAATTTTGTTTATTTACGCAAAACCATGAGGCTTCTCTCTCGAGTTCGTTTGAATATATTCCATACGCGTTTTGTAGCCTAAAATAACACACGCCCGTCATTCATCCTTGATGTTACAGTGCAGTGCGTATACACTGCACTGTACTGTGCACTGCTTAATCCATCCTTTTTGCCTTTTCTTCTCCTAATTTGTCAAACCAGAGTGCAGATGAAGAAAAGTAACATTTCCATTTAAGCCGCACTTGATGATAATAATATTGCCCTCACAACATTCCTATATCCTACCTCTCTCTACCTATCTACAAAAAAAAGGAGTTCGAGATTAATATACATTCTGTCTACAGCTTAAAGATGGGAATGGGATAGGTTAGGTATGGAGTGCTAGCCTATCCAATCCAGCAGGCAAACATCAAGCGAAGCACCAGCCAGCACCTCCAGACATAAATAAACAAAAGGTCATTCAAGGAAGAGGGAATTGCAGCTTCAGCTTCATCATCAGCATCGGCATTCGAATGCGCGTAAGCAAATGAATGTATGAATGAAAATCCCAAGAATAAACAAAAAAATATCCTTAAATAGCTGCGTTAAAATGATTGAGAGCTCCCATCATACATTTTAAGAAGTATACAAAATTGTGTACATTATACAAGTCAATTTAAGAGACGTCACTGTCGCTGTCATGGTCGGGTCGTCTTCTTCGTTCGACTTGTGCGATTAATTTGGCAATGAGATAAAAAAAATAATAATTAATATTAAAAGTTTGTTTTTATTTTTCGATGTAAAGTGAAATGCTAGACGGAATAATCGTATAAACTTGCTCTTACAGAAGTTTGTATAGCAGAAATTATTTCAATTTATTCTGCAACACCTTTTTAATTTAAATTTCGTTTACAATTTTAATAGGGCGCATCTTATCTCTGGATTACCAACTTATTCATACTAAGGATTGACCAAATACAAATTTTTCGAAGTAGCACATTCTGTTACTCCATTTTTCCAAGACCTTATTGATGGTTTCGGGCTGTAACTCATATTTTTTTTGGGGAGAACCATGTATCACAATTAAAAATGAGCCAATTTTTATGAAATTTTATGCAATAAACTTTAAACATCTATTGACGAAACATTTTGAGTATATTTTAAAGTAAAAAATGATTAGTTTTAGACGATTTAAATAACATGAAAGCAAATTTAAAAGTAAATGTAGAAAGGACCCTAAAATATAAAAAAAAAGGATGACCTCGAGTGTCTTGATGAATGATTTTACACAGAACGAAAAAAGTCATCCTATTTACTATTTTGATAGTCAAATTGACTATTTGGTGGTCACTTTTCAGCCGATAACGGCGATAGTCAGTAGAACAATTTTCGGTTGTCAATTTTGAGATCTGAAGTTTTTTTACAACTTGCTAGTCAATATGACAACTTGGTAGTCAATATGACAACTGTAGTAGTCAATATGTATATGACATCTTTGGTTGAAGGAAATTGAAACTAAGGTTGTCGTATTGACTAATGTGGTAGTCAATAGTCAATACTACAACTGCGGTAGTCAATAGGACAATTGCCGTAGTCAATATGACAATACTTGTTTTTAAACCGGAGTCTAACTTGACTACCGGATAGTCAATATAACAATTCTTGATATTCAATTTTGGTAGTCAATATGACAACCAAATTGTCATATTGACTATGACAACCAAATTGTCATATTGACTATGACAACTGTTACGGATGAGGTGTGGAATTCCATTGTGGATTATATACGATAAATCACCCTGTGGTTTTCGAAAATTTAACCTCATTCGAAATCAGCTGCTTCACCGGAAGCGATTTATTTAAATGTCGGCCGCCACAGGCAGGTCAAAAACTTGGCTTCTCTGAGTCATTCTTTCTCTGAAGGTTTCCATCCAGTTCGGACATCCATCGAGGTAAAATATTTTTTTTTATTCCAAGACTTATTTAATGACAGAATCCTCGTGATATTCGTACAATTTCTCGTTTCTAATTTAGAATACGAAGACATATTAATGACATATTTAGTCTATCACAAAAAGAAAACCTATAAATCTCAATACGATTTGATCCTCGAGAACCAAAGCATACTCGAGATATAATATTTCCGTGAGCTAATTTTTTTTGAAGGAATTAATACAGGTAACTAGAACTGACATTTTTTTTTTTATTTTGAGCATACTTGAAATAAGCATTTTGCCCACAGTGTCGTGGATTCCTATCCTGGAACACAATTTGACACTGGAATTTCTGGAGGCTACGGGTGTTCTAGGCCAATTCATCGCCAGCCCTCTTGCCCTCCAGGGACTGAGAACTTATCCACTCTTCAAAGTGAGAAAATTTAGGAGAACGCCAAATTCACCACGACCGCTTACTACATACAAACTGCATATTGCACTTGTCAAAGAAGTCCGGCAAATCCAGGTCAGTTGCTTTTTACACCTTGGAGTGACAACCTGTCGAGATTCCACCCAATTCGTCGTGTCAAGTGCAGTCGCGGTGATCGGGCGGTTCGTGGTTTGCGTGAATCTTGGGGACGGGAGCGTGCACGAGTGAGAGAGGGGGTGCCCAATTGGAAAGAAAAAAAAAAAAGGGGGAAAGGTTTAAATATAAATTAGCCTAGTTTCGGATTTTAAATTTGCTAAAAGTGTTAAAAAAATAAGAAAAAAAATTAAAAAAAAAGTAGTGCTCTAAAGAAAGGTAAAAGAAAAGAAAAAAGAAAAGCATAAGAAAGAAAAAAAAGTGAGAGTGTGACGTCAGCAGATTGGCAAGTGGTTGCGGTAAATTGTTTTTTTGTTATAATATAACTTTCAGCATCTTCGAGAGACAGCGGTAAAAAGGAAATTGTGCACAATCTCTGGACCGTTAAAAGTGGTGAGTTCTCTCCTTTATTTTGACATAATTTTTATTTTTGTTTACATAAATTTATTAGGTATTTCTGAATAATACAGCTTGCTAGTCGCGGCTGCCAAAGCAATTTCATATTCTTTTTTTTTATGCTTTCCATGAATTAAATCTGATAATTAAGATAATACGATTTACCCGTTATATTTAAATTAAAGAAACTAAAGTATTTGAAATTTAAATTCTACGCTATAATTCGAATGTTCTATACCTTAAACTACAAAAAAAAAAATCTACATTTAAATCTACACTAAACCTATCATGCAATTTCTTTATAAATAAAACAACAAAAAAATAATTTACCTTATGAATTAATGAAACTTAACAAACAAACATGCAAAAATATTTAAAAAAATGAATTAATAAAATAATGTGTTAAAATGTTTATAATGAACCAAAAGTATTTTTTTGTGGGGTTATGTGTGGTTTGGTTGGTCGCGTCAAGAAAGCAGGTGAGATGAATTAGCCCATTTTTTCGGGATAAATAAGGGACAGCCCACTTGCTCCAACATTCCCGAGTACGGCTGTCATAGTGTTAGAGGGTGGGATTTTTAGGCAAGGTACTCGAGGCAGCTTCCATCTGCTGCCCAACAATGAAGCTAAATACAGTGAAAAGTGTCCGTCCGACGTCCCAGTGTAAAGAAATCTTGGCATGAGATAAAATTCTTTCGTTTGCGTCTGGCTATCCACAGGTCAAGAACCTCGCCCACCGACGTACCTAGCTGTGCCCTATGCGAGCATGCCAAGTCCGACCTAAAAGAGTAGACTCCAGTTTAGCTATTTGCGAAGCCGCAACACAACCAAATTGTCATATTGACTACCGAAGTTGTTCTATTTACTACTTTTGTTGTCATATGGACTACCCGAAATTGACAATTGAAAATTATTGTTCTATTGACTATCCAGTAGTCAATTATTTAAAATAAGGTTGTCACATTGACTATTTTGGTAGTCAATACGACAATTTTGCTAAATTTCAAGTTGACCATCGACGATTGTTAATATGACATAGGTTTTATTACTTTACGCTATGTGTGCTTTATAACGGTTGTTTTTTTAGAGGTATTGAGTCTTAAGTTGGCAACACTGTTGTTGTTGGCGGTCAAGTGATTTATGTATCGTTTCAAGAATTGCAGCCACATGATCACTTAGCAAAGTGTAAATTTGGTGGATACGCCCGAACCAAGATTAACATTGATTTCAATTTGTATAAGCGATAATTTTGAACAGAGATGAAGATCACTTTTCTTCAAATGGATACTTCAATAAACAATGATAATCCACAAGTGTTAGTTGAGACAAAATGCCATATTATACAAAAACTGCAATTGGTGCTTTTTAAGGATCAGTGGAATAATTTGTCTGTACTTCTTTAAAAATAATGATGCCCAATGTTACATTCAATGGTGATAGCTGTGGAGCCATGATTACTGACTTTTTCGTCCATTAATTAATCAATCGTGACTTGCAAAAATTGTGGACTGAAAAAGACAGACAATATGTCACTCATTTCGTGCTACAATTTAATTATTGAAGTAAACTTTTGGTAACCGGGTTATAGTTACGACCTAGTGATTTAGCCTCCAAGATAGTGCAATTTAACACCGCTTAACTATTTTCTGTGGGGATATGTGAAGTCATAAGCCCGAAACGATTTAACACTCGGAGGACAACATTCGCCGGGTTATTGGCGATATAAAGCCACAAATGTGGCCATCGGAAATTGGACATCCATATTAGACTATTTTAAGCTAACCGCTATGGTCCAATGCCAGAAATGATATTAAAATTATAATTTCGGTGGATTATCTTTCAATTAAAGTAAATTCCATGACAATTTAAAAAACAGACATCACCAAGATGACTGATAACATGATTTCCAAATTTGGGGTGCAAAAGATCGATTGTGATATAACATGTGATCCAGCATGAACCAGTGGTCATCCAAATCCATGTCTTCAATTTCTGAAACAACAAAAATTCCCACCGTTGCTTGATTCAAACATTGTTTCCAGCATTAAAGTGCACAAAAATATATTTGTTTCTTGACGACAATAATGTACAGGTTTTCGGGCCCAAAAACAAAGTTTTTGAAGCAAGTTGGATAAAGCACTCACATTCACGTCTGTCACTGGGACATTTAGTATTTTCCGCTAGAACACCAGTCTTGCAATCTTGTTTGCTGCGACTTTAGTACAGCAGGGGAGATGAATGCTTCATTTCTGCCAAATCTTTTCAAAAACCGAAATTTTTGTACTACAAAGTAATAATTTTGCAAACATGCTTTCAATATTTCCCAACGTTGTTTAATCGTAAAGCTACTCATATCGATGTATGATATTGACTTTTTGTGTAGTTTTGGAGCAATTGTATGTGTGAAAATAGCCTATAAATTAAAAATAAACTATTAGATGACTCACCCTATACAAATGTATACACAACATTCTTTCTGCTCAAGATAAATAAGCGTTCTATATATAGTTTCCATGGTAAGTTAGCTGTCTGACTAAGAACCATATTTACTGCTCCTTATAAGGTTGATATTTTTACACAACTGCCAAGTTTCCCACAACTCAATATTGCTATAACTTAACGATCAAAACGTAAACACTGAACAATAACAGAAAATAAGCAAATTGAAGTCTTTTTCGATCACAAAACTATAATCTGTATCCAAACCCTAAGTTAGGCTTCTTTTAATAAACCAATATGTAAAACCACACCTCTCGCTGGCGCTGCCTGGCTGCTGCTAACGCAACTTTAACTTGAGCTGCCTATTTTCAAGATAAGGCCTCATAGTACCAAATCATGTTCGATTTTCAATATCTACACGAGTAGTAGCCATTCACTAGGATTAGTCCCAATATAACAACAAAAATATCAACAAAAAACAACAATTACAATAAAGAAGTGTCCCAAGCCTTCCAAAGATTGAGTGAGGGTATAACAAGGCCCACACCTAACCCACGCACAATATCCCGCTCCTCTATTCTAGACTTACTAACTATATAAACAGCTTTAGATGCATTAAGCGTGTGTATAAGAAGCTTAAAGAGATATCAACGCATTTTCCTGCCGTTTTGATGGTCCAGGTCCAGTATACAACACACCACAGAGCATATTGCATCACATTCAGAATCCCCAGATCCGATTAAATTTATATTTGTTTATTTCCCTCCTCCCCCTCTCTCAATTTCCTACTCTAAACAAGCTCTCTGTCGTATGCCTATCCTAATCAGGCACGCTGCCAACTTAACAAAATAATCGTATGTTGTTGCGTTCACTATCGCACACAAAAATATGATCGTCCGCCATACCGCTTATACCTTCATCTGATCCGCTCTTATGACTGCTACACTGCCCGGGCCCAGTGATAAGTGCTTTTTGGCGATAAATTTTAAAATTTAATAATTTTCTTCTAAGTGCTTTTGGACATTGAACAACCAAAATGTCTGCGGATGAACATTTAGATATAAGTTTTTGTTGTTGTTCGTATTGTTTATATGCCGTTTGTTGTTGTTGTGTGTTGACAAAACGTGCGATCAGAATGCACGCCCTGATATGGGAAGCAATTATCAATGACCGGACATGTGTAGTGTAGACAGGGTTACCGCACTACGATAATAAATTGAAATTTGACGGATTTATTAAATTTAAAATTGACTAGAAAAAGTTTTCCAATAGTTTAAAGTCATACTCAAAACTTTAATCAAATTCCATTAGAATATACACCCCTATTAATATTATCAACCATCAATTATTGATAGTTGATAACTGTACTGGAATCCGTTTAGACTTCATTTATTAAAAAGAAAATTGAGCCACCTTAATTAATAACCACACATTTTTTTGAAATTCACTACAGTCTGAAACATTCTCTATAATCAATGAGTTAAATGTTAAACGGTTATATTATATCAAATATCAATTGATAAATGACACTTTGAAACTGATACTTTTGATTTAAAAGAATTAGTAACTGTGCGTCCATGTTTTAAATAGTAACATACAATTTGTCATTTTATTCATTTTTGGTCATTGAACATTTATAAATATCAGTCTTAAGCTGAAGAACGTATGATTTGTCAAGAATAGGGGACTTAGACACCCTTACACTGGAAAATCCAGAATCGGTAGTTTTGTTTTAGGGCGATAACTAGTATCCTGCAACTTTATCTAAATCTTTAGAAAATGCAGTTGTCTGAACATTTTATTTAACGTAATTTTAATCGCCCCTTAAAAAATCTTATCTATAATTTAAAGGTGGCGATCGAAGGTACAGTAACACCCAATTAATAGAAACCGCAAAATATCATGGCAGTTGGTTTCTTCTTGTTTAGAAAAATGAAACGAAAATTTTACTTAAGCTGATTTAAACATATTCTCTTTGAGCGGAAAAAACCTTATTTTTGGATTTGTCTAAAGTTGAAATGTGAAAAAGAAATGAAAGTGTTTAGCAAAGGGAGTTTTTTTTTTTAACATATAAGAAATATTGTTTTCAACATAAGGAAAAATTTTGAGAAAAATCGAATTGAAAGTTTTTTTACAAAAAATAAAAACCTAAAAAAAAATTATAAAAGTTGGTAAAAATTGTTTTTTGACGTAAATATCTTTTCAAAAATTTGAGACATTGGCTTCAAACTAATTTTATCTTATAAAAAATATTGTTGTCAACATTCTGAAAAATGTTGAGAAAAATCGAATTGACAGTTTTTTTTACAAAAAATAAAAACCAAAAAAAAACAATACCAAAACTTGGTAAACATTTTCTTTCGACTCAAATATCTTTTCAAAAATTAAAAATATTGGCTTCAAACTTATTTTATTTCACAGAAAATATTGTTTTCGATATTTAGTAATTTTCTTATAAAAATCCAACAGTCCGTTTTTTCATAAAAAAAATAATATCTAAAAAAAATAGTACGCAAATTTGGTAAAAATTGATACATATAGACGAAATTTTAAGCAAGACAAATTGACAGACGGGATGGGTAGTTATCAGTGTGGGTCGCATCCCAGCCTCTTTTTTTTTTTAATTTGTATTCCGCTTGGTCGAAAAATACTCGTGATTGAATAAAGCTCAGATTTGGGCCATGGATCATAACAAAAATCTTTAAACAAAAAAAAAACTACGGCAACCCTAAACCAAAGTCATTTAAGTAAAGTGTGTTAAAGAGAACTCAAACAAAAAAGCTCACATCTCATTAATGCTTCCTCCATCGATGATGATGACGATGATGATGATGATGATGATGATGGTAAGAATGACACAAATGGTTATTGCATTCTGATGTCAGATACAAACAGTATCTGAGTTACTTTTTGGGTTCAATTGATAACGCTGTGAATTGTGATCGCCGCCTCATGTCCATCATGGATCATGAATGTTGTTTGTTGTTGTCGTCCACTAAAAGAAGTGCATTTAGCCTTTTAAGTAATTTGGGACGAAAAAACAAGAAACCGTAAGTCCGTAACATCGATGCCCTCTTAGTGATGGTGTGGTGGCCTAGTTACGTTTTGTTATTTTTGTACTTTAATTAAATTATTCAAAAAACTTAAGTTTCTTAAAGCAAAATGAAAAACAAAACATAAACTTATTGATTTGTGTTCATTTTAGTCTGTTTGAGCATTGAGCGTGAGGGGAGGTTAAAAGAAAAATATTATTACTCAAACCATCAATTTCCCGTTTAAAGTTCTTCCCCCCATCTAATCGGTTAGGTCAACGGTAATTTTAAATGAAATAATTATGGTGCGGTGTTCTATAAGAACAGAAAAAGAATTAAAAACAAAAAGAGTATCAAAAAACAAAAACACAACAACCAAACGCCAAACTACCATTAAAATTGGTCAGTGAATTATTAAAATTACGGATTAACTTGTGCTATCGTTTTATGTTTTTGTTTCTTATAATATCTGCTGATTATAGGCCCGGTGTGACTTAAACAGATTAAAGATTAAAAAAAAGGTAAATTTGTTAGAGAATGGATTCTGTGCTCAAAGTCGTTATAAAGGAAGGTTGTCAAGCAGGTACCTTACCTATACCTACATTATACCTATACCTTACCTATACAATAGGTGGTTGACTTTAAAAAATAATAATATTATACTTGATGACTGCCTCGAGGCGGTAGCGGCAAAAACTCACGAATTTATGATTTATTTAAGTTAATCGACATGAAATTTAGTTAAAATCTATTTTGTTCTTACATACATATATACCTACTTAATTGTTCTAAGCCCGCATAATAGTTATGTTGTAATATTTTTTTCTTGTTTGTAATTTTCAAATTTTAATATTTTTCAGTTAATTTATTCATATTTTTAAAGACCTTTCGAAAAAAACAATAAATGTGTTTTTCCTTTTTAGGTAAGAAGGTAGTGAAACATTCAAAATGGAAAACCCGTTTTAGCCGCAAAGAGCAAAAAATAGGGGAGTGGAATTATTGTCAATAGCAAATAACATAGATTTTTAGCAAAATATATCGACATAAACATATTATAGGCACTTACCTATTTCTTTAGGTCCATTAGGTCTACCAACATAATCTCTTAAGTCAAAATACCCAAGAAAAATAGCAATATTTTTTTATATTTATGACCTATAAACATACAAACTCAAAACATAAAACTTGAAACTTTATTTTGAATTACGGTTCCGATTTTTCAAATTTTTCATAAGAATATTGATTTCTTGATTCATTGGAAAGATCTTCAGTTAGACACTTCTGTTTTTCAGATTGGTGATTTCGAATTTGAGATATTTGTGTAGAAATTGTAGTTCTGGAGTACCTACTATTCGTTTGAATTGAAATCAAATTATGTATATTTTTTCGAAAATCTGTAAAATACCACACTATTGCGACATTTCGTTCAAAATTTATAATATACAGGGTTATCCATTTTGCGGTTTCAAAAGTAAAAGTAAATAAAACAAATGTAAAATATTTTTGTGCATGATATTTCTTTTTTATTATAAAATTTCAATATTGACATTATGACCACCACTCGATTTGTTGCAAGCATCGATACCTTTGAGGCCACTTTTTGACACATACTGGGCGGTATTTCAGCCATAACTGGACGAATGTTGTTTTTTTAGTGCTCAAGACTAAAAGGTTTATCTGAATAAACACGGTCTTTCGCGTACCTAGTCCCACAAAAAAAGTTGAGAGGTGTCTTATCGCATAACCTTGGTGGCCAGTTGACATCGCCACGACGAAAAATTACACGGCCAGGAAATGTCTCTTGTAATAAAGACATATTCACTCGAGTTGTGTTGCATGTGGCACCATCCTGTTGATAATATTTTTGTTGATGATATTTTTCAAGTCATATTCTTCAATAGTAGGAAAAAAAAGTCGGTTATCATAGAAGAATTAAGGTCCAATTACATTGACTTTTTGTGGATGTAATATCCTGTCTTCGATTATTTGAGGATTCTCAGAACCCCAAATACGACAGTTTTGTTTATTAACATACCCACTGAGTGAGAAATGTTCTTAGTTGCCGAAGAAAATTTTGTTCGAAAAATCGCAGTCCGCTGCCTGTTGTTCAAGCACCCATTCGACGTATCTTCGACGTTCTGAATGGTAGCTGGCTTCAGTTGTTATGTGAGCAGGACTTTGTATGGATGTAGGTGTAGATCTGAATGCATCCCAATTTCTCAGAACGACGAGGAATCGACACTTTCGGGTCTTCTGCAAGACTTTCACTTACATCACCGATATTTTCAGTGGTATGAGCGAAACGATTATGCACAGGCCCTACAATATCTGTAACCAATCCAGTCTCTTCAAATTTCTTCACAATTTTGCAATTACTGGCGTAGTTTGACGATTATGTAAACCATAACCTCCTCTCAAAGCACGATATGTGGGTTTGGCAGAATCACCATTTTGGTAGTTGGTTTCAACAATTTGTATGCATTATGCGATATAGGTAAGCGATCCATTTTTGTAAATGTCAGACTTTCAACTGAAAAAAAATTGGATTGACAACTTAGTTTGACAGATGTTGAATTTCAACCCAATACTTTTGAAACCCCAAAATTGATAACCAGTTATTTTTTACTAACATTAGTCCTTAAATTTCACGTGATTAGGTATTTAAAATTACAGAAGTCTGCTACTCAAAGGCCCTATAGTGACATATTCGTCTTGACAATTTTGTCATTATCATACTTACCTCTACTCACTGATAATTTTGTAGTGAGAATTTTATTGTAATCTTGAAAGATGTTATGGTAAAAAAAGATGAAATATAGAACAAAACCTGTGTGAATTTTGTTTCTGGATCAATTTTGTCGATGTTAGGAGTATCAGAACGGTGGCACTATTTCAATTTTAAAATGTCACTGATGTTTGCAACATCGTGTTTTAGTATTAAAAAATGAATAGCATAAAACATAATAAAAATTAGTGGTCTCGATTTGATGACTTACATTCTCAAAATAAGTGTAATAAAGTTGCTTTTCCACAAATCTTTTATTAGGAACATTTAGTTAATACTTGAACTTTGATACGTTATATACGTAGGTTAATTAATGGAAGGATATCGGATAAGACAAAAGGTCTCAACGTAATAGATTCAAGCAAGGCCTCCAAGCACCTTTAAGATACAATTCAACGATTCGAAATCATTATTTAAAATTTTGAGGACGTCGCGTCGGCGATGTATTAGACTGAGACCGAACTAAAAATCGTCATTACTTTCACTTGAAAATGTATCGTTTACCATTTTAGTTCTTTTCACTGGCAGCACTGAGTTTCCTGTCGCAATTGTCAATTTAATACTAACAAATATGTTAATTGTAATGTATTTTTCATTTCATGAAAAAATTGTCAGTACAAATTTCTCCGAAAATTCTTGTCAATTGTGAAAAAATACTTGAGAATTCATTGTCATGACAATTTATTTATAAATCGAAAAAAATGACAATTGTCGGGTATTTTAAAGCACTTCTACAAAATTTTAAAACTGTTTCTGAAACAGATTTTGACTATTGTCAAGCTGTAAATTAAAAAATTGATCCCCTGATCCCCTAGTAAAAACAAAATGAAATGAAAGTCAAAAATGACAATCATTTAAAAATTGTGGAAGTTTCCATGTATCGACAGATATTTGGGTTTTGTGAATTCTAAGTTGAAGAAAACTTTCATTTGAGGTTTTTGGATTAGCGATTTTCGGTACCAAGCATTGGATTATTGTTTTTGAATATTGGATATATTTTTTTCTTTTCAAGTGTTGATCTTAGGTAATCCAACCTAATAAAATTATTTGGAATATCCGATTGGGATTTTTAATTTTAGTACTGGTATTTAAGTTAGAATTATTCAATAGGGGAAGGCTTAATCCAATTCTAACAATAAAATGACATTCTAAATTATCTAAAAGAACGCGTCAGAAAATCCTGCAAATTAGGTAAAAACAAATCTACGTTTTCCCCGTAACTATCTCTGATTTTCAATATTTCTTATGTTAAAAAAGTAACTAATCAAAATCCATATAAATGTTTTATTTTGATAAAATATTTCAAGCTCAAAGAGCTAGCAAGATCAGCGCAGTGTAGAAAAAACAAAAATTTTCCACCGAAGGCGCTTCTTATTATACGCTGCTATTGCAACTATTTTTTATGTATCGCCCTCTCCGACCGTAATCACAATTTTTCACCCTCAATCGAATTGCACGAAGATTTCTTTTGGTTTTTCTTTCCAGATTTTTGCACAATTTGTTGGCATTTCTCTTGGGTTGGATTTTCTGTTTTTTTTTTTATCGCTGCCACATGCACAATTTCCACCATGAAATCTCTATTAGGAGTTAGAAGGACCGAAGACGACGACTACGGCGGCGACGACCGACCGTTGTGCCCTCCGCAACGCAGCACGGCCACGGCCTGCCCATTTATGATCATTTATTAAGTGTCATCGCACAGCAATCTCTCTCTATAAGTGTACGGGGGAGCTGTTGGGGTGAGGGCTGCACATACTGATACTATTTGTGCCAGGCGTCTCCAGAAGTAAAATGACGACAGAGACAACGACGACGATGAAGACGGAGACGACGACGAACGGCGACTAACTTGCAATGGGGACTCGGATGGATGATAGCCATCTCTTGAATAGCTTCATGCACTATAGAATGCTGGAACTTGTTACTCCACTTGTAAATGAATGTACCACACGATTGGAATATGCGGCTAGAACGCCTACACAGATCATTGTTCCATTAGTCGCATGGAGATTCTGATATTAGTGGTAAAATGAGGATCTTTTTATGTCCTACACACGTTCGGGAGAAGAGTGATATTGCACCCATGTGGATGGCACCATGATGGGGACATGCAAGAAGGGTGTTCTTCTTCTTTATATTTATACCTACATACATATATATATCTTTGAAGAAATGACTCTATGGATTGACCCGAAGGAGATCTTGTTTCAATTTTATTGCAAATCTAGCTGAGAAGGCGCGCATTTTATTTATATGTTGTGTCTTCATATCGCTGTTATATGCAATGCTTTGCATTTATATGCATGCATTTTTTAAGAAAATTGAAAAGATTTCTACATATAGTTAGAGCTGCAGCAGAGAGTGCAAATTTTTATGGGGAAATGTTTTACTGGTAAAATGAAATTTATATTGAGATGGTGTAACGTACAGGCCATATGTCCAGTGATGACAGATTCGGTAGCTGCTATGGTAATGCGCCAATGTGGCAAATATACCTATACGACACACTCTTTAGACTTAACATAATTTACGAGGCTTTTAGGAAAAGTTAATTGAAATAAAATGTAATTATGTAGTTGTAAAAAAAATTTTACTTTTTTTATTGCTGATAACATTTTTATAATGAAAATTCATCACTCAAATTAAAAAATTGTTATCACATTTACAAAATTTTTAATGAGCTTCATAAGCTTCTTCGAAAGTGAAGTTTTGATGTAGCTTGAAATTCTAAATGGTTTTTCAATTGGCGCGGGTAGATTTTGACGCCCCGTGGTTGCCATTTTGTTTTGGTGACATCTGTCAAATTAGTTGTTTGTTATTCAGTTGTTTATGCCAAATCATCATGGCAAGTTACACGATTGAACAGCACGTTCAAATGATAAAATTTTATTATTAAAATAAGTGTTCGTTACCGCAAACGTTGCGCCCAATTTACGGTAGACGTGGTGGGTGTGACCCTTCAGAGTCGGCTCTTCAACGTTTGGTGTCCAAATTGGAGACAACGGGTATAGTAAACAATCAGCCAACACCCGTACGTTCAAGGAGAGCAAGATCGGTTGAGAACATCGCCGCGGTCCTTGAAAATGTACAGCAGAACCCGAAGTAGTCTATTCCTCGCCATGCACAAGAACTCGGCCTTTCACAAACTTTAACTTAGGGAATTGTGTCGGAACTTGGGCCTACACCCGTACAAGTTTCAACTTACCCAGGAGCTCAAACTTCATGACCATAGACAACGCCGAGCCGTTTTCTCGCTTACTGGGCTTCGAATCGTTTGAAGGAGGACCCCAATTTTGGCCGAAAGATCATCTTTAATGACGAGTCGCATTTTTGGATAATTGGCTGTGTTAACAAGCAAAATTGGGACGACACCAACCCACGCGAGGTTCACTAGGTGATAATGCATCCTCAAAAAGTTAGTTTGGTGTGGATAATTGGTCCGTACTTTTTTGAAAACGACGTTAGTGAGGCGGTCACCGTCAAAACAACATAGCGCTACATAACGATGATAACTAGTTTCGTATGGCCCAAATTGAACCATATAGACCTAGACGACATGTGGTTCCAGCAGGATGGCCGGCGCTACGTGCCACACAGCAAATGCCACGATTGACAATAAAAACATGTCACGGTAAAAATCTCCCCGTCATCCAAATACTTGTTCCTCCCTACTCCATTCCTACAGTTGTTTCCTATAATCTACTGAGAGAGAGAGGGGCAGCCATGGTCCATCATCCATCGGTTCACTCTCTCAGTACTTTGGAAAGAAACATAATCATTAATGTCGATTTTATATACATAAAGTGGATAAGCTTTCCACTTTAACTAAAGTGACAGACGGGTGGTCTTATCAAATACTAAGAACGGGTGACAGCCAGTCCCCGAAGAATGAGCATAATTACCTTCATAAGTGGTCAGACGGATGGTCTGACTCCAGTAAACCAAAGTTGGCACGGTCGACACTTGGTCTCCGAATGCCGAAGTTACTCCATGGGAGAATGGCTTCAAGCCCAACTTTTACACCCTCATTATGCTTAAATGTACAAGATGGAACGATAACGTAAGAGCCTATTTCCCCAAATCTGCGCGAAAGTCAAACGAAATAACTTTAAAACGCGTGTAGCGAACTTCTGCCACATTTCTCTTCCACAATTGTTATTAATCGAAACTTACTAATTTCCATCAAGTTTTCACAATTATATTTGTTTTGCTGGGAAATATCGGTGGGGAAAAGTGCAAAGTGTGAACAATCAAATTTCTTGAGTTCCAAGTTTTTTTTTCTTTCATTCAAAATTGAATCGGGGATGTTAGGTGGCTGAATGCACCCACTGCATTCCCGCCCTCTACAAGTCAGAGTAGAGCGCGGCGAATTCAGGGGTGACTTGCATTAAGCTGAGGAGATTAAAGTGCGAGTAAGAGAAGGCTACTGGGCTTGCAACTGCGTTGGCACACTCACGCAAACAAGTGGATCGTTGCTGAAAAATGACGCGACCGAAACCCAAGTCACTGAGTTGCTGAAAGCACTGGGTTTTTGAAGAAAAAGGGTTCATCCAGGCTTGGAAAAAGCCTGGGAGCTCACTTTTTTGTAAGCTACGAAATCGAATAGATCGAAAGAAAAGTAATTTTGGAAGATAGAAATTTGATTGGAAAATAGTTAATTTGAGGAAGTGTTTTAAAAATTGTTTGAAAAAAGGAGAATAATTTTGGAGACTTGGTGTAATATATTCTTTTGAGATACAGGAGAGGAAAAGAAGGAAAATTGGTTAAGGAAGGAAGGGAAATCTGGCAGGAGAAATAAGCTAAGTATAATAGTTTGGTTTGATTTGATTATTTGATTAAAAATTATTTCCGTTGAATCACATTATTTCGTTGTCGAGAGATTGTTCTCAAAAAAAAAAAAAATATCGTTTGGCTTTGGCTGTTCGCTTTATTTCCGAAAATTACGGAACTCGTGACCCGCTTAAAATAAGACCGTTAACATTTTTTTTTTTCGGGACTAAAGGTTACCGGTAAATCTTATCTTTTCTTGAATAACGATTTGTTTCTTTGTTTAAAAGATCCTGGGTTTTAGCCCTACTTAATTGCAAGGTTTCAAAGGCAATTTACTTAATAATAAATATTTTAAAAATTAATTCCAAGACTTAAACTTTTATTGAAACTTCTTTCACCGTCGGTTTCGCTCCGAAGGTTTGCAATTTCCTTAATTATAAAAAAAATAGCTGGCGCCCTATTTCTCAATTTCAGAATATACACCCCTGTGGTCATCGACATTTTTATATTCTGATCAATTTAATTGATCAACTACGATATCATCTCAAATAGGATATCAATTTATTCGCTGAACCCACCCTAAGATGAGTGGCCGGAGATATCAGCATCATACGTGCTGAATGTGCTAAATTTTTCTACGACCTTCTTTACGTTCTAGGTTCTAGTCTTCGTCGTGGTTTTGTTCGGGATCGTTCGTGGTCGTAGTCGTGGTCGTCGTCGCGTTCGTGGAAAAATGATAGCAACAAACATCTACCCACCCTAATTGAAAAACCCTTTATTTTCTTTAAATAATTTTTTTGTACACTAAAACTTTGAAACGTTTATGCTTAAAATAATTTTAAGAAACAAATTTCTGCTAAAATTTAGTTTAGATCTTTGAGCTTTTTGAAAGGTGAGACAAAAGAACCACTCAGAATATTTCTGCTGCCACCCGTTGTGTTGTTCCAGGTATGTCTAGTCTATTCCTCGTTGACCTTAGGAATAAGGGAAAACGCATTCTCATCGAAAAATCATCTTCAGTGATGAGGGCCATTTCCACCTAAGCAGACTTATAGCAAGCATAATAATTAGAAAGCCTCTGCATTTCCAATGTGTCACTCACTGTTCGTTGCAGTTTTGGTGTGATGGTTTAATTGGACCTTATTTATTCGAAGATAAGTTTGTGCCCAACCTGGATAAGAACGCTTAATAGCACTAAAATTGCTTTAAATTCTTGTATAATTGGAATTTCGAATTGTCAATTGTTGTGTTTCCAGCTTAATGGACCAAAAAAAACTTTTTAAAAATAAATAAATTGGGTGGCGCAACAGTCCGTTGAGAACTAAGGCTTAGTGACTTACAATTCTCTACCATTCCTGTGTGCGAGTATACTGTTTTCAGGGATGGAGTTGACCTACAGTTTACCTACCTACCTACAGTGTAATACGAACAAAAAACTTTTTGTTTCAGTTTAATACTGAGTTAGAAAAAACTTAATGATAGACTATTAAAATCTCTTTAAAACTGAACTTTTGTAAAGTGTTTTCACTCACACTTTAACAATGTCCCATCTTACAAACTTATCTCTAAAAACTTTTTTCTATACACATTAAAAGTCATATCATCTCAGTCTTTCCAGCAGTTCGATCGTAAAAGAAGAATTAATGTGTGATATCAGATCAATATAATTTCAAATAATTTCCCCTAAACTGGGATAAAAATTTTTCTAGTCGAATTTAACTTCGTTACACTTCCTTAAAAAATATACCTACAAGTAAGTGGAAAAATGTAGGGTAATAAACTTTTAATGAACTTTTAGAAGCAAAGCACGATATATGTACGAGTATGGGCGCAATGATCTTTTAACTTAATTGTAAAATCGTACCCCAAAACCAACTTTTAAGCTTCCTTCTATGTAAAGATAAAGATTTTATATATATGAGAGGTATGAAAGAGTAATCTTCATTAGAGTTAACACTTTTATGTTCAAAGCATATAAATCCAACGTATGTATATGTATGTGAGTATGAGTAAGTACTATCAAAAATAAGCAGCTTCAGCACTCTAGAGGCATTGAAAATGATCATCAAGCGACTCACTTACGTCTAATTGTGAAGCCGTGTGAGCTATAAATTACCCAAGCTATACAGAGAATTAGATTTGCATGCAAAACGATCAATGAAGATCGTAAATTTAATACTTCCAACAGCACGGTTCTTTAAAAAGAAGATGTATATCTATAGAAGTGAGGAGATGGTGTTTCCTCTTACAAAATCACCGTATACCAACCACATCAAGCGAGACTGAGGCGTATATGATGGACGCGACGGCCGACGATCGACCCAACGAAAGACGCGACGCGACGTACCACAAACATTGCGATCGTTTATGTCGACTTTATTAAGTCCCCTCAGTCCATCATAAAAATATTGAATCACCACAGTTTTTGTTGTTGTTTGTTGTAAGCCTGTCCGGACATCTTGACATCTTTTATGACACCATCATACCTATCAACTTGTACAGCTCTGGCCATATGCAAAAATGCCTCATTCCGTGCGCAATTATGGCAAATAAAAGCTACAAAATTGATATGAAAATATTTTGAAAAGATCCACGCACCACTAACACGGGCCGGGCGCGCAATTTCGGGATTCACGGTGTAAGTTGTAAAAAGTTCTGTGGCGGCGGTGGTGACGCTGCTGTGAGTAATCACGCATGTGTAAGAGATATTAATCGATATTTTGTTATAAATTTTCGGCGCACTGAATTCAAAAAATGACATGACATGCGAATGTACAAGTTGTTGTTGTTTAACCCTCGGGGGACGGAAAAAATTGGTCCGCACTGCGCCACGCCGCCGCTGCCGCCATACCGCACCTTGTCTCTTATAGGAGAGGTACCTACTTGCGGAGTGATGGCGGCGGTGGCCCTTGAGGTGTTTTGTCTCTTGCGTATTTTTAGTTTTCAAAAAATTAATTAAAAAACATGGAGAAGATCTAAGACACCGCAAATAATGTTCGCCAGGTATACGAAAATATGGCATGGCCTGATCAGCCTATGTGTATATGTCAAGTACCTTCCTGCTCAGGCACATCAGGCACAGGCAATTCAGGTATTTCACAACGGGACAGTGTATACGCAGCGCAAATATATCTCTACCTAACCTACCTTTACCGCCTTGGGGTAAAATGGCGTTAATTACACGATGCTGATGATGTTAATTAAGTGATTTTCACTTAAGGTGCTGGGAATGTGGTATACGGTTGAATATTAAAACAACAAAACAACAACCAAAGGAGGAAACAGAAAAAAACAATTAGGTTTGCGGTGGCTTATAAATAACTCTATACACAGGGGCTTCAGAAGTCGAGATCGCGTTTGAGGTTTATTTTGTTTTTTAATAATTCGTTTTATTGTGTTCTCTTTGTAATAAATGAATTAATAGATTAATATTATTGTGGTAATAAATTGAAGTTGTTCATGTAAATAGATCATTTTTCTTTGGGAATCTTGGATTTTTTTTGAAATTTTTGAGCTTGAGAAAGGTTAAACAATTTCAAATGAATCAAATTGCTTATGAAGTTTTTGTTTCCCACGTATGTACCTACCTGAAACTTTCTTGATACTATTGGATAGAGAAAGGGTTTGATGAATGAGAATGGAGTTTTCTTGATAGTTAAGACGATATTTAAAAATTTTTGAAAGTCGGTGAAAAATATTTAAAATTGATGAAATACAAATTATCTGAAATGTATATGGAATCTATTGAGTAATTTGAATCATAATACGCACTCGTTTAAAATCAAAGAAAGTTAATGTAGGAAACAATCTGTTGTTTAGGTTTTTTCAAGTAGCTAGTCCTTAGATTAAGAATCTCGGTGGTAAGAAGAAGTCATCGTATTCTATATCTGCTATAAAATGACGGCTTGAATCTTACTATTGCAACATTTTTGAGCATATCTAGAATCTAAAATTTAAATGCTAGAATCTATTTGCTTGAACTCAAAAGCTAGATTGTATAAAATGTAATTTCTAACATGTGGATGATCGATCTTATTTTATCTATTGCTAGATAAGTCTAGGTTTTGAAGCTTGGTTGCGTGATGGGGTAAGTGTATAGGACTTTCATGCTAGAGGTTCGGGTTCAAACTTCATCTCTTGCGAGAATCAAAAAATCTTTCAAAAGTAATTCTTCCATAGCTCAAGAACCGGTAGAGATATCGACTTCAAATAAATTTTGCTGTAAAGATAATAATGCAGAAAGATGCAGAAAGGACTCTCAAAAAAATTGAGTATGTGTTTTTTTTTTACAATAGAAATTTAAAAAAAGAAGCTGGGATGCGACCCACACTGATAACTTCCCATCCCGTCTGTCGATTTGTCTTGTTTAAAAGTTTGTCTATATGTATCAATTTTTACCAAATTTGCGTACTATTTTTTGTAGATTTTATTTTTTTATGAAAAAAGGGAGTGTTGGATTTTTATAAAAATAAAATGCACGACTGGGTCGCACGAACTTGCTCCTGTATGCAAAGAGTCTGTTTAAAAAATACATATACTCTTTCTGCCCCGTTTCTTTAACTTGTACTAAGTATTTATTCTTCTATTTAGTCGAAAGCAAGTAAAAGAATAATATTTTAAAATCATATAGACAAAGGTACCAAGATATTACTTCTTGATAGACTCTTTAAAATAGATTGTTGATTAAATAATATATCATATTCGTTAATCCGATGCAGTGGCGCTACACGGCCATCGTTGGTATTTACAATAGTTATAGTATAAAATACATAAATATGTACCAAATGCATTAATTTGGATAAATGATAGGAATGTAATTAAAATTTTGTCAAAATAATGCGCTCTTTCGGGCTCATGCATAGGATTTGATCTGGTGAGATGGGAGGAGGTTACATTTAATACAGTTAAAATAATTAAAAAAAAAACAATTT
Source organism: Eupeodes luniger (assembly GCA_951509635.1). Taxonomy (NCBI): domain Eukaryota; kingdom Metazoa; phylum Arthropoda; class Insecta; order Diptera; family Syrphidae; genus Eupeodes; species Eupeodes luniger. The sequence continues at coordinate 47,143,611 of OX608073.1, forward strand.
TAAGATTCAAAATTTTACCTGAAAAATAAGTTTGTCTTCAAAAATTTAAATGCCATTTTATAAATGAAAAAATCTTTGATTTTTCAAATTTTTTTTTTGAAAATCGTTAGAGCGGTTTTTTTTATAATTAATTTTTTATATATAAAATTTTTCAATTTTGTTCCAAAAATATTTTTGGTATGCAGTTGTTTAGTGATTGTAAATATACGCTCTACATTTGAATTTCGTAAAAAAATATTAACCCGTTTTTGAGATATAGAATTTTGAAAAAAAAAAATTCAATATTTTTTTAAAAATCCAAACAATAAAAAATTGCACTTTTGATAATCAAATATTGTTAAGACAATATAAGAGCTTATTCAAAAAAAAATTATTGAAATCAGTACATAAGTTGCTGAGAAAATTAAAAAACAAAATAACGGTTCTATGAGCGGTACCTTTCCTGAGCAATACAAAAATATGTTTTTCTTATTAAAAGAAGCCAAGTTAAAAAATAAAATTTTAGAGAAAATTAAAAAAAAATCTATCGGTTTGTTTTTGAGAAAATTCGAATTATCGTTTTTTGACCAAAAAAATTGTATGGGGGCCACTGTTAGTTTTGATCATAAAAAAAAAATGAAAAAAACACCTAACGCGAATCTGCTCAAAACCTTAACTTCCAAGTTTGAACTCAATCGACCCAATGGTTTAGGCTCTAGGAGCGTGGACAGACAGACAAAATTTTGCACGAATGCAAAACTTGCCATATAGTTCCTATATGTCGCAAGTAAAAATTACTGAATATCGAAAACAATATTTTTTGTGAAATAAAATAAGTTTGAAGACAATATTTTTAGTTTTTGAAAAGCTATTTGAGTCGAAAGTACATTTTTACCAAGTTTTACTATTGTTTTTTTTTTAGGTTTTTATTTTTTGTACATTCGATTTTTTTCAAATTCAAATCAATTCGATTTTATTCAAAATTTTACTGAATGTTGACAACAATATTTTTTGAAAGATAAAAGTAGTTTACAGCCAATATCTCAAAGTTTTGAAAAGATATTTGAGTTGAAAATCAATGTTTACCAACTTTTATTAATTTTGTTTAGGTTTTTAATTGTTTGTAAAAAAAACTGTCAATTCGATTTTTCTCAACATTTTTCAGAATGTTGAAAACAATATTTCTTATAAGATGAAATAAGATTGAAGCTTTAATTTCAAGTTTTTGAAAAGGTATTTGAGTCGAAATTCAATTTTAACCTACTTTGAGTAATATTTTTTAGGTTTTTATTTTTTATTAAAAAACTGTTAATTAGATTTTTCTCAAAATTTCATCAGATGTCAAAAACATTTTGGAGATGAAATCTTATTTTAGTCATACAATTTTCGAGGTGACAAATTTTTTTTTCAGTTTTTTTGATTTATAAAAAACCGTTAGTTGGATTTTTTTCCAAAAATATATTTGTTTTGTATCACGTCACAATATATAATATAAAATTTAATTCAAGTCTCTAGCGTCATTGGTTCATGAGATATTTAGGGTTAACCAAAATTTTCACCTTTTTTTAAACTGCTATGGTAAAAAAACCACCCACGCAATTTTCTTCAGAGCCCTTTCTGCATCTTTCTGCCTTATTATCTGTATAACAAAATTTATTTGAAGTCGATATCTGTTCTGGTTCTTGAGCTATGGACGACGAAAAAACGTCGCGAACGTACGGACGTACGATCGTATACGTACATACGCACGCAAAGACATCTCTCTAAAAATCTTTTATTTCGACTCTAGGGACCTTGAAACGTCGAGAAATGTCTAAATTTTCAATTTGACAAATCGGACCCATTACAATAACTTCCTATGTGAAGTTAAAAAACTGACAAAGAAATATTTGTCACCTCGAAAATTTTTTGAACAAAAAAATATTTTATCTCCAAAACAATTTTTTGCAACGAAGAAAAACGTTTTTGAATTTTAAGAAAAATCGAATTGACAGTTTAAAAAAAAAATAAAAACCTAAAAAACCATTACTCAAAGTTGGTAAAAATTGATTTTCGACTCAAATATGAAATATCTTTTAAAAAATTTGAGATCATGGCTTCCAAATAATTTTATCTTATAAGAAATATTGTTTTCAAACTAATTTTTTTTTCACAGAAAATATTGTTTTTGACATTCAACAATTTTTTTTATAAAAATCCAACAGTCCGTTTTTTCATAAAAAAATAAAATCTACAAAAAATAGTACGCAAATTTGGTAAAAATTTATGTTCGGTTCTCGATATCTCGTCAATAATATAAGATTTTTTTTTAATAAGCGCACATTCAATGGTATGTTACTACCCTTGTTATATAAAGGCACAGTGTGAGTACTAGGAAAGGGAGAGAGGGTTTAAAAGAAGGTGTCGGTGCACATTGGTTTTGAATTCCTGAATGTTGTAATGACTGGGAAAGACAGAGTGTGGTAAGGCATTCCACATTCTTCCACATTGACTTCAAACCATTTCACATTCATCCAATTTGTATTTGTTTATAAAAGAAATACAAAAAATTTAAGAAATTCTATTAAAATTGGTAAAAATTGGTTTTCGAATAAAAATCTCGTTAACCAAAATAGATTTTGAAATCAAACTCTTTTATCATATGCAAAATATTGCTGGTAATTTTTAACCCCTGAAATCTCACTGCTAAGATCCAAAATAAAAATTGAAAGGTTTTAATCAAAATTATTGATTTTCATACATTTCAAAAACTTATTTCAAACTACTTCCACAATAAATCCGTCCTTTAATACTTTTTTAAAAGTAATCAATTACGTTATCCCTGGTTATAGAAACCTAGATTATTTGCTTCCTTCCCCTAAGTTATGCAAACAAATAAAAAAAAAACCTTAAAATACTCTAAAAACCTTCAAGCACTTTCTAACCAGCTGCATCAGCAACAAAACAGAATGATAAGCATTTTGACTTAGACGTAAACGAAAAACCCTTTGCTGCTTTATTCATATTACAACCAACGAAGCAAGCTAAAGCTGATCAAGGTCTTGTTTAGAAATTTACTTCATATACATTTACTACCATTTCTAGATTATAAATTGCCAACCAACGCCCACCTTCTTGTAGCCAACTTTGTATAACAAAAAATCACCGACTTGACTTCGTAATTCCAATCCGCAGAGTAGCGTACGTAGGTACACGTTATAAGACTAATCGCATTCGTTTGTTAAATTATCCACATCGAAAGCCTTCAACTACGATGTCTAAAATATATACCCACTCTTCCCTAATGCAAGCCAAAACCCCGCCACTCGTCCTGCTCCTGTGTTCTGATCTCTGGAGCTCATTTGGTGAAATTTATTTACCCAACGCGTCCCACCGACATTTAATCAGGAAAACTGATCAAGCCTCGCCAGAACGCACCGCATCATATGGACATGGACTTGGACAATGGAGAGTTGAAGTTGGAGTGCACCACCAAACCAACTGAACTGGGACCGGCACAAGTGAACTAAAATACGCATGATGATCCATCCCGAAGAAGAAGAAGTCCAGTGCAACAGCAGCGTGGTGGCGGGCGTACACAGGGAACAAGCCCGGTAGTGGTCTATTTTGTAGAGAAGTCATCGCGAAGCCAGGCAAATATCGCATCATATAGAGTTTGAAAGTTTCAAAATGTAGGCGTTAACCTGCTGTTTAAGGTGCATTATTTATATCCAACTTCACATTGAAACACAGATAGCACATAGGTATACAAATGTATGGCTGACAAACAAAAAAGGAAACATACATACATACTTTATCATCTGGAATGCATCTGGAGCACCTCCAGCAGCAGCATTCATATCCCGAAGAAAACTCGCATATAGAAAAACAGGAGCAGCATTGCTGAATCAAAGCCCAGAATGGTTCCTTATTTTGTTCTTCTTTTATTTTGAAGAAATCCTAATAAGTAGAGGAGCCTTATCATACACAGAGCTAAGGGAACGGCTCTTCATTTTTATTCGAAATGAAGGAACAAACAAACAAGATTATCCTCCTGAGTTCCTTTTTCTTTTTCTCTGATGGGCCTACGAGCATATGCAAAAGGGCAATTTAACTATAGAGAGATGCCTCATCATCCGGTTCCTCATCATCATCATCATCATTGGAGTTTGTAGTCATCGTCGTTCCTGTGTTGGAGTCGTTGTCGTCGTCATCATGCTCGTTGCTTGTCGAACAGCGAGCAGCAGCATCATCAGAAGCTATGTCTACATGTGCATTCTTTACAATTGGAGTTGCGTTATCAAAACGGCATATCAGGGCGTATAATTCTTGGACGCGCAGTAGAATATCTTCTCTGCACAGTGCACAAATCTATAGACAGAGCCCAACTGGGGGTGATCAATAATATTCGAATGTGCGCCAGAATGACGTAAATTGGATCTTGGGCAAGTACAAGTTGCAATGCAAAAACCTATAAGTGGATGTCTATAGAGAGCTTTACATTTTCTACCATCATTTGACTCCAAACCACATAAAAGGAGGATAAGCAAATAATGTTTGTACTATTTGTTCATAGGCGAGGAAGCAGCGAGAATATGTAGTGAACATATTGAGCATAAAATATGTGGGCTGGAGATCAAGGGCTATTACTTAAAATTCAAATTACTGTAGATAAACAGGGTGTTCAGTGTTTTGAATCATCCTCTTTGAAAGGGAGCAAAATAATGATTTGAATGGTTGGAGCACATAAATACATGAAGATCGGACAAAACTATTTACCTACCTACCCAAAAAGTAAAAAATTCCAGCAGTTTCAATTGATCGTCAGAAAAATTCTAGCAGTTTGATTCCAGTTCCTAGAATTTGACAACTAGATTAGAAAATTTAAATTTCAACAACTGAATTGTGTCAAATGGATTCTTCCTTCTAGATTCTTTCAAGATGATTCTAGTAGTTGGATTTTAGAACCTGTTTTTAAGTTTGAATCACAATTACTATTAGTAGTAGCTGCAGTTTCTATGAGTTTTGGTGATGCAAATTCAATGCTTTGTATTCTTCTATTAAGATTCTTTTTAGGTTGTTCATAAAAAAGATCCGACAATACTCGGCAATATCGCAGGCCTCGTTTCGTAGGCAGAATTTCATTTAATAGCTTTCATCTAAACAAAAATATTTGTTATAAAATTTGAAGTGTGCGAATAGGGACATATTTTGTATCGAACTCAATGTTAAGATTTTAATGAAGACTGAATATTTTATAGTTTTGTTTGCTATTCGAAGCACGGAGACTGTGATAAGATCAACCAACAAGCTTTAATAGGTTCACAAAAAGTAATTATTCAACAAGTAAGGCCCAACAATCATGATCAAGCTTTGCTTGAATTCAATATACCACAACCTAGCTACTTAAATTTATAACTGCTAGAATCTGATATCTGTACTGATTTTTGTGTTCTGATCACCGATCACAATTACGCCACATATTTTAGAGGTCACACAAGCACTGATTAAATTTAAGCACACGAAATAAAATATCTCGAAGACCGAAGCCTTCTTAATCTGGCATCACGGCTTTCGCAGCAATAGGACAACTGGTGATCTCATGATTTATCTCACCAAACAGTGGAAGGAATCTTTACGAGTATAATAATTTTTGGAGAAAGTAGGATTATTGCGATTTATATTTAAAAAGCATTTGAAATCAGGATCTCTTATCATAAATCCGTGCTGTCTGTTTTCACAAAGCCTTCCTTAGTTATTGGATTCAAAATACAAGTATGAAAACCAAGAACAAAAATTCTGGTGTTCCTCAGGGATCAGTCATGTCTCCGACACTTTTTCCATTTTTATTATTTTTCTCCTGTCTGAAACTTGTAATCCACTTATCTGCTTCGCTTACTGTTGTGTCTTCAGCTTATCTTATTCGTTTCTTGATTTAAAATCCTGATCTTCGGATGTCGATCTCCAAAAGCACGGTAAACTAAGCTCTGTTATAAGGTTCAAATTCGCATAATCGTTAAAAATTGTATTTAGTGAGGCGATGCAAGAACTTATAGATGTATAAAGCCTGAGTATATTGCCCATCTCTAGGCTGGTTCTTCTGCAAACGTACTTAAGTACCGAATTGAAGCAAGAGCATTAAAATAAATAAGTCATCTTCTTATTTTTGTGTATAGAAGTTCTCTGCTAAAATCATGATATTTATAACTGAAATGCCAAATTTTAATAACTGCTCGAAATTGTCATCAATGCGTGGAAGAGGAAGATTTTTTAATGGTCCCATCATTTATTTTGCTATAATCCAAGCAAAAACGAGTAGAACATCTTTTTTCTTCACCATGACTATAGGTGAGGCCCATGGGCTTTCGGACGGGTCGATGATATCGCGTTCAAGAAGGTCTGTTATGATTTTCTGCGACTCCGCTTGCTTTGCCAAAGGCAATCGATGTGGTGGTTGTTTGATGGGTTTTGCGCTAACTGTGTTAATTCGATGTTTTGTCATATTTGTTCTATCGAAATCATCAGAGCTAGAGGAGAACACATCAGAGAACTGTTTTAGCATCGTTTTGACCAAGCTAATTTCGTAATCTGTCAAATCAGATGTTTCTGTTAATAGTGCTGACAAATGTTCATGCATCAAAATCAGAATCATTTTCAAATGTCACTTCCTCAATGGTGGCTACACGGGTGGCAGGAGGTACTCCTACCGCATTCTCACACAGGTTGATGTCTCGCACGGAAATTTTACCTTCACTGCTGCGATTGATTGACTTACCAACGAGCACTCCTTGCGGTTAATTCACTAGCACTGGATTTACCATTCACTCACTCACGATAAATCCATCTGTATGGGTTGAAAGGAAAGCTTCTGTGCTAGAAAGAAAAACAGCGGACACATGTTCGATGATGTCATTATAATTGAAACGGGATATTCTGTTATCATTGAAATAGTCGTGTGATCTGAATAGAGCTGTCTCGGAAGTTAAGCACACATTTTGAAGCCCTTAACAAATCCATTCCGAGAATGTCTTGATAATTTGGTTTGAGCTCAAAATAGACCACCAAAACTCTTACACGAGGACTTAATTTTCCAAGACGTTCACGGTTTTGATCGACGTGGTGCCTGTTTGCAGATGAACATTCGCCGGTACAGTTTGATGATTTATGAGTGTCATAGAAGATTCAGTGTCTACGAGTAACTGGAACTGCATATTCCCGACAGTAAGGATTACAAGAAAACCTCGTTGTAAGCTCTCTGTACAGACGTTTGAAATGTGTGGGCTTTTGGAACCGTCAACGCTTGCCCTTTTACGATGATGACAGTGGATCGTTTCCCGAAGGAGAAGAATGGAAATGGGATGGTTGGCCAGGTGCTGCATTTTGTCTCCTCGTTTGCTGATTGAGTTCATCTGGTTTGTCGACTTCATTCTCGATTTTTACAAAACGAGAATAATTCCCAAAGTGTGAGGCAAACTCAAATGAAAAGGCTTTTGTCACCGCATCAACCATATTTGCAGGGTCGGCTATACGAACCACATCTTGAATTTTTCGATCACACAAACCATCAATGAACTGCATAACTGCTATTCGCTCCTGGGCAACAGCCGGACAGTTATGGAAAACGATACGTGATAATCGTAAAAGATCTGTTCCAAATGCACCAAAGACTTCCTTATTGCCCTGGCGCCTCGTTCGCAACATTGTGTGAGACACATACCTGTTTTGTCCAAGAAATCTCAGACTTAAACCTTGAGTTAACTTTGTGTTATAAGTTCTATCTGACAGTCCGATATTACCTAGCACTTGAATAGCTTCACCACGCAACATTGAAGCAAGTACTCGAGCTTTCTCCTGATCATCCCAACCATTTCCATCAGCGACTATCTTGAACTGAACTACATAATCATTTCAATGTGCAGTCGTACAATCAAACGGCTAATGAGTTGATTTTGTCAGCTCTGAAGATTTAACATTGTTAGTCGAATTGTCCAGTTGACCATCTTTTTGGTTGACATCAGTGCTTCTTGGAAGAGTGTGTGTTCTTCCATTGGATTGAGTTCTTCCGTCAGGAGTTTAACAAACAATCAAAAACTCTTGCAGCAAAAGTTGTGCCCCCAAAGACTTCAATTCCTAAGACTGTTGTTGCTGGTCAGTTCTTAATTGAGTGAGTTGCTCGTTCTGCTGGGTTAAGATTTGACTCAATGATGATAATTGTTCTGAAATTTTACAAAATTTTTCTTCGATCTCTTGCTACATTTTGCAAAGATCCCACTTCTGACACCAGTTGTTGCAAAACTTCCAGCAGCACACCAAAAGAAGACATGCAACTTTATTGAATTCTATAGTTGAACACTCGTATACTCGTAGTCTTATGTCGGTAGTCAGCTTTGTCAGCTGACTTAATGGGATGCGTTCCTGGATGTAACAATACTTATAGAATATATCAGCTGGTATTTTATTTAAGGAATACAGCTGTTATAACCTAGTCTATGACGTCAAGCTGCAAAAACTCAGGTATTAGAATCCAACTTATGGAAACTGAAAGCTGGGATCTATTTGATAGGATAAAATTACTGCTGTGCTACTATTTAAGGCATGTTACTCAAACTGATAATTTATTAACTGACAGAATTTAGTATTTGGAAATTTGCTGATGAAAAATATAATATTAGAATTAGTCGTTCGGATTCGGCAAATGAACTGCAGGAGTTGCAAGTCACTAGGCCCTGGTTCTCTACGGACTGGTGCGCCACCTAACTTATTTAGAATGAGAACTTACTGCGAGAATCTCTTTCTAACATCATTTTCCCAGAAAATTTAATCTAACTGATAAATGTTAACTATCTGGTTAAACATTCTTACAAATCTAGCTAATAATGAATTGAGATCATTTTGACCACCTTAGAAATGCCTTATAATCTCACTGTCAGAATATGCGTGCAAACGTAACTTTAATAATCCAGCAGTTCAAAATCTATAATTAATAGATGTTGAACTGTAGCTGAAATTGCTGTTACTTTTAAAATTATCATATAGAAATGATATTCTAATCAAAAGCATTGGAAATTAAAGGTTTTTCTTTAAGTTTGTTTTCCAGACCGCGGGCTTACTGTCTTTTTCTATTTTTAGCTTCCTGTAAAATGCTTAATGCAACTTTATTTTTATGACTGTCCTGTCATTTGTTTACAACAAATATTTCTATTCGTAATTAGTGATGACTAGATTACCTACACCGGAAACCATAAAAAAGTCACAATAATTTTGAAAAAGTCTTTAAAACTAATGACAGCCTTCTAACTATGATTGTTTAGTCAGCCCATTCCATCCACGCAACATAACTTCACAAAGTTGTTAAAACACAATAAATATTTGCTCTTATAGTTAAAGTTTAACTTGTTGTGTGTAAATGTCCTCACATTACGCATCAGTTATTTGCAACAAAACAACACTAAACAAAATAAAACAAAAATCAAAACTAACGATGAAACATAAAACAACCCCGAAGTCACTATAAAAATATGCCTGTCATTAAGTCATTAAAACAAAATGGCATGTTTTCATGTTTCTCATATATTTGAACTAAATACAAAAACAAAAATAAAAATTTGAAACGACTTTTTGTAAAAAATATAATTTTACTAAATTATCCTTGTTATCCCTCTAAATGACCAAAGACTGACTGACTCGAAAAAATAAAGATGATGATACCTCTGTCATTAGGAATCGTTTAGTTGTCAAACAATTGGCAATAATATTTTTCAATTTGGTATGCGTTCTTTGGTCATTCTACTTGAGGAACAAAAAGAGGTGGATTCTGGGATGTGGATGGATTGGACGATGCAAAAGGTTAAGTGAACTTGGACACGAATCTACCAATTGGGTGCTAATTACAATGCCAATGGGTGTTCAAAGAAGGAAGACCGCGCGTTTGCGTTCAGATACAACATACCTCCTACTGATGAAGGTTTATAATTCTAGTTGATGGCTATATGAGTCTTTATAATTTCGGGATATGGCTTATACCCTTAATCGACATACGGGATGAATGATTTATGACATACATTGATTTTTAATTTTTGGTCATGTATATTTTTTGAACACCAAAGACTCGAAAAAGGCTGGTAAAGGGCACACATCGTGTCGTGAAGATTGTTATAGTGTTTAATATTAGTTCGTATATTTTATAGGTGAAAGAATGAAAAATTAACTTCTCACAGTTCAATTCCCAGTGGGGAATGAAGATATACATATAAAATATACTCACCTTTAAGGATTGTAGGGATCATCGCATTGTGATTAAACTTACAAGAAAATAAATTGTAACATTAATACGAATTGTAAATCATTTATCTTAAAGTCATTTGTTATATGAACTGAATTCGAATAAGATTGTATTGCCCAACTTATCCAAGTGGATAAGCTGAGAATGTATTCGAACCTGTTTACTATTATATACACAGGAAATGCACGAAGAGTCTTTTTAGGTACCTGAAAATAATATTTTGAAAACTGTGAAATTGACTGTTAACAATAAACATGTTGTCAATAAAATCGATGGAACTGAAGGATTTTAGAATAATTTATCTGCAATCTATATTAGGTATAAACTATAGGAGTGAAAATCATATTAACTAATTGGTGGTGTGCCAGTACAGGTCCAATACTGCTTCAGCTTTTGAGCGGTGAGGATGAAAATTTAAGTGTTTCGAACTATTTTGTAAAAAACATTTCACAGTAGTGACAAATCAAACAGGTCGTACTGATTTATAAACTTTACTTAATTTGGGAATAATAGTACTAACTTCAAAACAGTTGTAAACGTCAAAGAACATATTTTTTCATAAATGTTATTATGGGTAGTTTTTCTAACAAAAAATAAAAACTTACAAAAAAGAACTAAAAAGAACTAAAAACTAGAAAAAATTAATTAAATTGACTTAAAACTTTAAATATATGTTATATTTCGATTATTGTTAATATTTTGTGAAATTCTTTCAAAAATTTAATCGCAACAGATTTTTCTTTCAAAACATAAAAAAATGTACTCAAATTTCTACACAAATTGAATTTAAACTCAAGTATTGAGAGAAGAAAGAAAGATATTGACTTAAAACTTGTTTAATCTTATACAAAGTGCTGTTAGTAACAAGTAGTAAACATTTTCCAAAAATGAAATACTTTGTATAGGATTAAGTCCAACCTAAAATTTGGATTAAAAGAAAAATATATTCTTGTACTCTTGAATTATAACATGTGAGCAATAACTGAGCTCATGTCAAGAATATTAGTAGGGTTTGAATACTACAAATATAAATAAATTAGGTGGCGCAACAGTCCGTAGAAAACCAGGGCCTAGTGACTTACAACTCTCAACCATTCCTGTGTGCGAGTAATTGCGGTAATGGAGGGGACCTACAGTTTATATGCGGAATCCGAACGGCTAATTTGAGAAAGCACTTTTTCATGACAGGAATTACTCTTGGAGAATTTGTCGATTCCTCGCAAGAGGCAGTACCCGTAAAACAAAAATGATTTTGGATATCAATGAAATTCTTTATTCCTGTGAAAGTACGTTCGATGCAATTATGTATGGAACTCGATTTCTTTTATTCATGGCCACCACAAGCAGGCCAGACGTCCAGACGCTGAACCCAATTTTCGACAGTTTTCAAGCATAAATCGGCCGATACTGCTGCAATTTCACGTTCGATATTCGTACGAAGTTCATCAATCGTCGCTGGCTTGTTGGCATAGACCATAGACTTAATGTAGCCCAACAGGAAATATTCTAACGGCGTCAAATCGCACGACCGAGGTGGTCAAGCGACTGGACTATTTCGAGAGATAACACGTTGTCCAAACTTGGTTTCCAATAAATTGATTGTGACATTCGCTGTGTGGTTTGTGGTGCATGCCGTCCTGTTGGAACCACATGTCCTCCAATTCCATATCATCCAATTGGGGCCAAAAATATTTGGTTATCATTGAACGGTAGCGATCCCCATTCACAGTAACGTGCCGGTCTTGAACATCACGGAAGAAGTACGGAACAAAACGTAATTTTTTCGGGATGCAATGATGTACGTGTGGATTGCTAACCAATACCACATATTTGTTTATTCTGAAGCTATTCCGCCAGAAATGAGCCTCATCGCTGAAGATGATTTTTCAATGAAAATCTGAATCATATTCAAGTTGTTGCTCAGCCCAATTCACGAACATAAGACGCTTGTGGTGGTCAAGCGGCTTCAGTTCTTGCGTCAATTTAATCTTGTAAGGATGTAGGCCAAGATCTTTTCGCAAAATTTGCCACAACGACGTCACAGAGATGCCCACACTTGCGAACGGCGTGTGAGAGACACATTTGGGCTTTCTGCAAACTGAAGCCTCAGCGGCAGCAATATACAGTGGCCGACAAAAGTCTACGTACGACCCCTTTTTTCGCCATTTTATAAAAACGAAAGCTTTAAATATAAAAATAATGATACAGTTTGTTTTTGAATCTATTTGTATTGTTCCTATACGGAAAAAACAAACTTGGATTTTTTACTTTAAAATATATTAACTAAAAACAATTAAAAAACACTGACAAAAATGTACATACGACCGACAGCACTGTTTTTGTTGTTGACTACTAAACGAGAAGTACCGTTATTTATTTATTTTGTTGGTTTCTTATTGTGCCAAAGCATTGTGCAAAGTAGTATACAGTCAAAGTTTGAACAGTTTCAACACATTTTTAATTTCAATAGGGGCTTCTCGCAAAGAAATTTCAATTAATGTCCGAAATTTGGTTATAAAACGTAGAAACGAAGGAAAATCTTTTGGTGATGTAGCAAAGCTATTAAATTTAAGTAATCTACAGTTCAAGCCATATTTAGTAACTTTAATAATACTGGTACAGTTGAAAACAAGCCGCGAAGTGGACGCCCGAAAATGCTCAATCGAAGTGAAATAAAAAAGAACCTTTATAGCCTTTAAACCCTTTTTAGCGATAAAAATCGAAAACTTCGTTTGGAATTCGCCCAAAAGCATATTGAAAAGAACATGGACTTCTGGAAGCGAGTTTTGTTCACTGATGAATCGATGTACAACATATTTGAAAGTGATGGGAGAGAAAAAGTGTGGCGCAAACAAAACACAGCCATTGATCCGAAGAACTTAGTCTCTACTGTTAAGCATGGTGGAGGCAACGTCATGGTTAGGGGTGCTGTCGCTGCGTTTGGAGTAGGAAAATTAGTTTTTATTGAGGGTAACATGGATTGCTTTCAGTAAAAATCCATTTTAGAACAAAATTTGAAACCATCAGTTTATGCTTTAAGTCTTGGGCAGAGTTGGATCTTTCAACAAAATAACGATCCCAAGCACACGGCTCAGATTGTGAAAGATTGGCTTCTATACCATCGACAACTGTACAGACCGCCTCAAAGCCCGGACTTGAATGTTATTGATCACGTGTGGGAGATTCTACAGTGAAAAATCCGAAAACATAATATTAGCAGTGCTCCAGTGCTTAAGGAGAAGCTCCAGCAAGAATGGCAAAATATTACATCCACTGAGCTCGAAAATTTAGTTTCTTCGATGCCCAGACGACTACTGGCAGTTATAGATGCCCGTGGTGGCCCAACAAAATATTAATTTTCTTAAAACTTTAAGAATTGAAGACCGTTTTTATGTTAGTTTACATATCGTACGTAGCCTTTGTTAATAATTTTTTTGTATTTTTTGAAAATAAAATTTTAAGTTTATAATGAATTCACGTGTTTTTTTGTTTAATGTTATTAAAAAAACATTTTAAACAAAACTGTATCATTGCATTTGCTTACATTGGTTTCCAACTCCCCATGATGTGTAAATAGTGGTCGTAAGTAGACTTTTGTCTGAACTTGATACTACGGGCACTTCTTTGTCTCACTGCCACGGGAAAATTTTGTACTGTGCCTGTGAATTCAAATGTTTCCACTAGACGCTCAATTGTTGATCTGCTAGGACGATTATGACGACTATAAATTGGACGTAGCGCTCTTAACGTTGAGGCCACTGACTCCGAATTTCGATAGTAAATTTTAATAATTTCAACTCGTTGTTGGTTCGTATATCTTTCCATCATGAAATGGCAAACTTTACTGATGAGAAATGTCAAAAGAGTGGCAAGAAATTTTGCGTTGTTTGCTGTCCCTGTTGCTCTACTTTTGTAGCGTCCCTGTTGAAAAACCCTGTACATATAATTCACGGGTGCCAACTAATCATAAGATTCCATTATTTTTGGTAGGTACTTAGCCTTGAGTTCGTTCATATTTATTGAAAATTTCTACCATCACCAACCGAATTGTCTAAGTAGCTTGCAGGATTGATTCCATTTTTCAAATTCGTCCTTCGATCAAAAAATAAAACGATCCTTTTTTATGTATAAAATTCACTATCTCAGCAAAAAATTAAAAGAATACAGTCATATATACAGAATATCAATCAATTTTTCAATTTCTGAAGCCTCTAAACGTGACAATATTTTTGGCTGTGGAATCACCATTTTTATAGTAGGTTTAAACAATTTGTATGCGTTGTTTGATAGTTAAGCGATCCATTTTCGTAAATGTCAGACTTTCAACTGCAAAAAAAATTGGTTTAAGAACTTAGTTTATCAGATATCGAATTCCAGTTCTATATTTTTAGAACGGCAAAATGTATAACCCGTTAATTAACAAATGTATATAGGAAATGAAAATGGGAAGTTATCAGTTTGTTTCCAAAGATGCCATGATCGGAAATGAAACCATGGAAGACGAATATTAAACCTGTTACTCTTCGAATTCATATAAGAAACACATTTATTTGCTGCAAAATCACAAAATATTCTTGTAGGATTTATTCCATTTTTCAGAACTGTCCTTAGATTTTCTGTGAAACTATTGATTTCTGAATATCGTCAGTCAAAAAACTAAACAATCCTTTTTTATTTTAAGTTCAATATCTCAATAAATAAGCAATGCAACACTCAACAATTTATTCAGCAATAACAATTTTCTCAAACAACTTTTTGAAATTGTTTGAGGATACGGATCTTAACATTTTTTCTTCAATATATTATGTGAAAATCTTAAAATGATTTTCTACTTCTCGACACAAAATTTTGAAAAACCAATTAATATTCCGAAGTTTAGACTTTCTTTTAATTTTGCTGGGTAGCGTATTTAACCAGTCTTTAAGAAACTTTTCCTTTTGATTGTAAAACTGAAATGTTTTCACTTTGTACTTAAAAATTTAATTTCTCTTAACTGGTTCTTTATTACAGACTAATTGCATTCTTTGTCACTCTTATCAAGGTCAAGAAAACGTTGTGAAATCCTCAGCTTCATCAACAAAAGTTTTTAAGAACGAAAGTCACTTTATATGAAAAATGTCTGGATTATCAAGCGATTTTCTTTGTTCTCTCAGTAGCAGACATAAGATTTTAAATTGAAAATATAAAAATATAAAAACAATCAAATAATTGCCACAAGAAAAAAGATACAAAATTTAATTGTTTGCCCTTCAACTCTTTTCCACACAGTATTATAGTAAATAGGCAAACATATCAACGTACATAGTATAGATATATGTGAGTATTAATCGTTTCGATTCTGAGCCTTATATAACTCAGAAATCTCACATTATCCGATAAACTCTCTCAGCAAAACCACTAAATACTTAAATACCGCACTGCTGCTAGTGCAATTATTAATAGCAAATCGATCAGGAATGTTTAATCTAGGTATCTCGTAGATAAGGCACGAGAGAGCTCATCTCAAGAACGGATGTATCTGGAATTTCAACTGTGATGCACTTTAGTATTGTGGCCATGGCTGCAAATCCCATTGTAACAGTCGTAGTCGTCGTCGTCGTCGCCGCCACCACCGATAGCCGCATATTCAACCCCTTTTGCCACTTCACCACTCCAAAGTGCGTCCCTAATTAAACTCTGGCATCAAAAAGGTTTATAAGAGAAATGGCTTATACCATCACTGAGAACATTAAACATTCCTTTTGCTGCTTACTGTAGGTACTACTGCTGCCGGCTCTCATTGCTGTCAGAATCACCGGTAAAAGGAAACAATGGGTCATATAATTAAGTCCTTGTAATTATTATATTAAAACAACTTTGTAGATTGTACCACGTCGATGGCCTGTGATGCGATGCGATGCGATGCTTTGGTTTATTTCACTCCACTGTCCAGTGTCCATTGTCCTCCGACTACTTAGGTAGGCGCACCATCATCATCATGCACCGTACTCCTGTGAACTGTGCATCGCTTTATGCCAAAGGATGGACTTGGACATGGACGAGCAGCAGCAAGTTTGAGCGCTTCTCTTTTGTGGTCAATATAGCAAAGTCCCTGTCCTCTGGAGCATTAAATCGCGAATCTCAAACGTGGGCATCTTTGGCTTTTTCCTTGTTTTTCTTTGTGTACTTATATCTTTCTCTTTGAAATAAAAAACACCAACAACGGTGATGATGTTGATGATGATGATGCCGGTGAATTTTGCGCGCCCTGAATCTGTTCGCTGGAACAGCAGATTATCTTGAATGACTTAAGGATATTTATTGAACGTTTAATCGGTAAAAATCGAACATTAATCGAGTACAAGAGCGCTCAAGGAATTATACGTGATATTTATTGGCATACCGAGGGAGCAGTAACCATCAGCATTAGTGCAGGAACTATGGTGTTAGTAGGTACCTACCATCCATAAAAAAAGTAAATATAAAAACACACATCTGTAGCTACCGGGGGAGGATTCTCTCTGTTACCGTCCACGCCACCACCGCGCTGCAACCTTCTCTATAAACCATTATTCAGTGAGTTTTTATGTCTGAGCGCGGTAATTAATTGTTCGGCTTTTACATGCGGATTTTTGCTTGATTCCATGGGATCATAAAAAAAAACAAACCCAGCCGCAATTTGGTTATTTCAGGGCACCATCCAGCGACGACTATTGTTTAAACGGCCAGCGGCGGATGCAGAAGTATGTGACATTTTATACAAAAGGAACAAAAACCTTTATTTTTATATATTTAATGTTTTTCTTTTCATTTTGTTTATTTTGGGTCCTTTTTGTGGAGAGTACTTTTGCTTATATTGCTTAGTATTTTGGGATTCTGTCCAAACACTTCAAAATAATTTGTCATTTCATCGTTTTCACATTGACTGTTGGTCTTCTTATTCCCACAAAGAGTTTTTCTACATAGAGTGAGTGAATAAAGCGAGGACACTTTAAATGAATCAAACCACTAAAAGACAGATGACAACGAAGAGGCTTCTGGAATAAATAAAACAAACAGGAAGACTTAAAGATTTTAAAACCCACACAAATATCATTACAATCGATGACTTTTGCAGTTAATAGAAGAAGAAAACTTTTAAAAAGATTAAACACATTTATCACAAACAAAAGAGCTGACGTGCGAACTTTAATTTTTAAGAAATAGCAAGTAAGTTTGTATTATTTTAACATAGAAAAGAATGGTTTGTGTGAAAGTAATTTTTAATGTTCCACTCATCATAATTCCTTATTAGTTTTTCACTATAAGCTCTGGTTTGTGATTTATCAGATTAAAAAAGGAAACCCATTTCGTCTTAATTTACTTTTTAGAGAGTGTTCTGCATTTTTGTAACATTTTTGCATTTCTTTAATTTGACTCAAAATAAATGGTTCATTTGATCTGATTATGCAATTTACCAATTTTATCATATCTACCCTATGTATAAAAAACTGAAAATTTAAATATTAACCATTTTAAAAGTACCTACATTTTAGAATAAAAGCCTGACTTCGTTGTTCTTTAGATAACATACATATTTTAAATATTACTTTCCATCTATAAGTTTCCAACAAAATTCAACAACAATACCCTATGAATAGGTATATAAAAAGCACATAAAACATCTTGCGCTTCGAGTGCAAACGACCACTTTGCGTTCATTTGTATGCCTTTTAATACGGGAACTAAATTTTCAACGCTATCACTATTACGGACATGTTGATCGCTTCTCTCAAGAACTTGTATAGTTGTTGTTTTTTTTTTGTTTGTTCTTTGTGAACTTTACAAAGGACAACATTTAGGTACATCTGCAAGCTGTCCCGTGCGTTGTTGTCCTCGTCGTCGTCGTTGTCGTTGTTTTGGTTGTTGTTGTCTATACCCGCCACCAAACTACATTAAGCGACTAAGGTACTATATACCTACCAACATCTCTCCCTCACCTTTTGTCCTTTCGCGATTGAGTTGTCCTACCCAGAAATGTTTGTGACCACCATCACCATTTCAGCACCAGCCAGCAGCAGCCAGCACCAGGACCAGCACAACAGCACAAACAGCAGCAGAAGCACCATCATCATCATCATCATTGTCGTCATCGTTGCATTAAATTCCACCAAACCCAACGAGATGACATCGATGTCAACAAATTTCTCAAGTTTCACAAAAGGACGAAAATAAAAGCCCAGCAGATATATAGTGTGTGGCGGGACGACATCATTATTATATTATCATCGTCGTCTCGAGACTTGTTGTCCTTATGGTAAAAAGCAATCGTGGCTTGGCTATAGGGCCATCTGAAAAAAGAAAAAAAATATTAAATACAATTTTTTAAACTACAAAAATTACTCTACTAGTCGATTGAAAGGAAAAGACACCACCGTCCTTTTTGCAATCTTGTTATTGAGTGCGTTATGTATTCCTTTTTTTTGCATTTAATGAGGGTCCTTTAGAGCTGCTGATGGCTTGTGGGAGAAATATTGAGGATTTTAATTTTTGTCATTGCTTGAAGCGATAAGTATGTAGCCTGATGGCCACAATGTTCTTATTCATTACAAACTGCATATCATATCGGTGAGATATTTGATTGAGGATGTCCCAGATTTCTGTATACATATTGATCCTTTCTCCTCAACCATGCTGATGGTTTTTTCTTTACGTTTTCTTTTCTCTTTGGTCATGGAATTTTAAATTGAGCGTAAAAATGCACAAGCATCATCGGGAAAAATTAATTACTCTTTTGATAGAAAAGATGACCGTTTTTATGTACCATGGTCGGTCCAGGTAGGTATGGTACATACCTCTAATGGAATTTGGTTTCTTAAAATCCATCGCCCTGTAAGTAAGTATGAAAAAGGACATTTTTTTCTTATTGCTGATTGATTTTTATTGTAACCCTAGACTTTTGAGATACTATCGAATTTCCATTTAGGTGACAGTTAGTGGGAGTCAAGCTGAAAAAGTAATTTTTTATCCTGGATCACTGATTCATATTATATTATATTTAATAAAATATCCTTGGGATAAATAATCGCTCAATGAATTTTTAAGGTATTTTTATCTTTATTTTTAACACGGTTGGATAGATAATATATTTTTTTCGTTTTATATGGTAAGATATGGAAATATGTTGTGGGATTTTGATTTTTATGAGATTCGCAAAAGATTTCTTCTCATGATTTACCTATACCTACAATATTTTTTGTGATGAAATAGATATTAGGACAATTTTATGGTAATTAAATACTTATTAATTTTCTCAATGAATATTGAATACCTTTATCTATACAGACAAATTGGTCAAATTGAATGGTAAAAAAAATTGTTTTCTTTAAATATCAAATTTTAGAAAATTTAAATTCAGGTGTTTAGAATTGCAGTTCATCCATAAAATTAATGTTAATACATTATTGAATTTTGTATGGAGGACATTTATATTAAATCTTAACCAGAAATTGCATTTTTTGGAAACTGTTTTTTTTTTCGATAGGCGATACTAAAAATTCTATCGTAAATAAAAGGATATTGCAATATTAAGTGGAGACGATTGAGAGTAGTCCTGCATCAAACCGCAAGTTTAAAAAAAAATAAAATATCCATGCCAAATTTTGACATTTCTCGACGTTTCAAGGTCCCTAGAGTCGAAATAAAAGATTTTAGAGAGATTTCTGTGCGTGCGTGTGTACGTACGTTCGTACATCCGTATGTCCGTACGTTCGCGACGTTTTTTTCGTCGTCCATAGCTCAAGATCCAGAAAAGATATCGACGTCAAATAAATTTTGTTATACAGATAATAATGCAGAAAGATGCAGAAAGGGCTCTCAAGAAAATTGCGTGGGTGGTTTTTTTTACCATAGCAGTTTAAAAAAAAGGTGAACATTTTGGTTAAACCTAAATATCTCATGAACCAATGACGCTACAGACTTGAATTAAATTTTATATAATATATTGTAACGTGATACAAAACAATTATATTTTTGGAAAAAAATCAAATTAACGGGTTTTTTTATAAATAAAAAAAAAAATGTGTCACCTCAAAAATTTAACAACTAAAATATGATTTCATCTCCAAATCAATTTTGTGCAACGAAGAATAATGTTTTTGAAATCTGAATTTTGAGAAAAATCTAATTGATATTTTTTTTATAAAAAATAAAAACCTAAAAAAAACATTACTCAAAGTTGGTAAAAATTGAATTTCGACTCAAATATCTTTTCAAAAACTTGAGATATTGGCTTTAATCTAATTTTATCTTTTAAAAAATATTGTTTTCAACATTTGGAAAAATATTGAGAAAAATCGAATTGACAGTTTTTTTTACAAAAAATGAAAACCTAAAAAAAAAATTAATAAACCCTGCTAAAAATTGATTTTCGACTCAAACATATTTTCAAAACTTTGAGATATTGGCTTTAAACTACTTTTATCTTGCAAAAAATATTGTTGTCAACAATCAGTTAAATTTTGAAAAAAATCGAATTGACAATTTTTTTTACAAAAAATAAAAACCTAAAAAAAATGTATAAAAGGTGGTAAAAATTGATTTTCGACTCAAATATCTTTTCAAAACTTTAAGATATTGGCTTTAAACTACTTTTAATTTTCAAAAAATATTGTTGTCAATATTCAGTAAAATTTTGAAAAACATCGAATTGACAGCTTTTGTACCAAAAATTAAAAACCTAAAAAAAAATGAACAAAAGTTGGTAAAAATTGATTTTTGACTCAAATATCTTTTCAAAAATTTGAGATAATGGCTTCTAATTAATTTTAGCTTATAAGAAATATTGTTTTAAACGTTCGATAAAATTTTGAGAAAAATCGAATCGACACTTTTTTTTACAAAAAATAAAAACTAAAAAAAAACAATACTAAAACTTGGTAAAAATTTACTTTCGACTTAAATAGCTTTTCAAAAATTACAAATTTTTGCTTCGAACTTATTTTATTTCACAGAAAATATTTTTTTCGATATTCAGTAATTTTTTTTATAAAAATCTAACAGTAAGTTTTTTCATAAAAAAATAAAATCTACAAAAAATAGTGCGCAAATTTGGTAAAAATTGATAAATATAGACAAATTTTTAAGCAAGACAAATCGACAGGCGGGATGGGAAGTTATCGGTGTGGATCGCATCCCAGCCTCTTTTTTTTCTTATACAAATTGGATGAATGAAATTAATTTGAAGTCAATATCTTTTATTGTTCACGAGATGTCGAGAACCAAACATCAATTTTTACAAAATGTGCGTCCTATTTTTTTTTGTAGATTTTATTTTTTATGAAAAAAGGAACTGATGGATTTTTATAAAAAAATCTACTGAATGTCAAAAACAATATTTTCTGTGAGATAAAATTAGTATGCAGCCAACATTTTTAGTTTTTGAAAAGATATTTGAGTCGAAAGAAAATTTTTACCAGGTTTTAGTATTGTTTTTTTTTTTTTACACTTCAGAATTTTCAGAAAGTAGTAAGCTTATAGCAAGCGTCAAACTACGATCAGAAGCTCATCATAAGTGCATGTGTTAGTTGTTAGTAAGAAAATAATACAATTATAGCCTAACACACGCACAAAATACAAAACATAATAATTATTAACATTTAACATGAATTATTACAGTACAAAAAAATAAAATAAAAACGTTTACGATAGTGGAGCACTGGTTCTAAACAATGATTTTAATCCCACCTTATTTAAATTTAAATCTATCGATGAACAGTTTAAGTTATATAAAATGCTCATTCGACTTAATGCTTTATTCTTTCCATAGTTAGTTCTATGGAAGTCAATATGTATAAAGTCAAAAGCACGCAAGTGATGAGTTCCGCCTCGGTAATTTAAATGTATACAAGACAGCAAATAAGGTGCATCAATTTCACCATTAATAAGTTGATGAAAAAATATTAAATCATTATTAACACGCCTTTGATGCAGAGTTTGCAATTGAAGAAGCTGAATACGATGTTCATAGGGAGGCAGATCATAAGGATCATCCCAAGGAAGACCCTTTAGGGCAAAGCGAATGAAATTATGTTGAATTGATTCAATACGTTTATTATGAATTTCGTAATAGGGAGTCCATACCTGCGAAGCATATTCAAGATGAGGACGAACATGACAATTGTATAAAGAAAGAGTAACATAGGGATCATTGAACTCCTTTGCCCAGCGTTTTATAAAACCAAGCATAGAACTTGCTTTATTAACAATAAAATTAATGTGATGTGTAAATTCTAAGTTGGAACAGAAATGAACACCTAAATCTTTAAATGTGGAGACGCGACCGAGTTTTTGCTTTGATATACAATAATCAAATACACTACCGATTCGTTTTTTAGTAAAAGTTATCGTCTGGCATTTTAAAGGGTTGAGGGCAAGGCTATTTTTCCCACACCAAAATGTGAAACTATCAATGTCGGCTTGTAAAAGAATACGATCATTGGTGGACTTTATTATTTTAAAAATCTTCATATCGTCAGCAAAAATGAGTACTTCACTTGAGCGTAGACATGACGATACATCGTTAATAGACAAGATGAACAAAAAAGGGCCAAGATGGCTTCCCTGGGGAACACCAGATTGAGCAATAAAAGGTTCAGAAAGACAATTTCTAAATTTTACCTCATAGGATCTGTTTTCAAGGTATGATTTGATCCAAGCTAAAAAAAATGGTGGGAAACCAAGAGCTTTAAGTTTAAATAAAATAATTCCGTGGCTAAGTTGGTCAAAAGCTTTAGAAAAGTCAGTGTATACACAGTCAACTTCATGACCTTGTTCTAAAGCGTTTGAACATATGTTTGAGAATGTGAGGAGATTAGTAACGGTTGATCTTTTTCTCACAAAACCATGTTGTTTTTTTTTAGGTTTTTAATTTTTTGTAAGAAAATCGTCAATTCGATTTTTCTCAAAATTGTAAGGAATTTTAAAAACAATATATTTTAAAAAATGAAATTAGATTAAATATCTCACATTTTTGAAAGCTATTTAAGTCGATGGTCAATTTTTACCAACTTTTTTTTAAATTTTTTTAGATTTTTAATTTTTTGTAAGAAAACTGTCAATTCTTTTTTTCTCAAAATTTTACTGAATTTTAAATATTTTTTGAAAGATAAAATTAGATTAAAGTCAATATTTCTGAGTTTTTAAAAAAAATTTAAGTCAAAAATCAATTTTTACAGTTTTTTATTATTTTTTTTAGGTTTTTATTTTTTGTAAAAAAAAACTGTTAATATCGACTTTTCACAAAATTTAAGTGAATATTAAAAACAATATTTCTTATAAGATAAAATTAGTTGGAAGCCATAATCTCAAATTTTTGAAAAGATATTTGCTATGTTAAAAAAAAACCACCCATTCAATTTTCTTGAGAGTCGTTTCTGCATCTTTCTGAATTATTATATTTATAACAAAATTTATTTGAAGTCGATATCTCTACTGGTTCTTGATCTATGTACAACGAAAAAAACTTGTCGAACGTACAGACGTATACGGACATACGTACAAACGCACAGACATCTCTCTAAAAATCTTTTATTTCGACTCTAGGGACCTTGAAACGCCGAGAAATTTCAACATTTTCAATTCGAAAAATCGGACCGATTACAATAAGTTAATAACACCTTCTAATTTGTTTATGGGACAGTAGACTAATTCGACAATATATTCAAATAATATGGACTTATTGAACTACCTACAGGCTAAAGATTTTTGTGATCATTAATAAAGTTAACAGTGTTAATGCAACTTTAAGCCATTGCCAATGGTAAAACTTGAAATGTCAAAACATTTAGAAAAATATCAAGTCATGGAAATTAACTTAGTGAATTTGAACAAAGCTTGTTTACCATATTGAGCCACATTTGTAAACTGTTTGAATGTTATGAATATTGATTTGAAAAATTTCTGTCCCGAGTATCATAAAAACCAATATTTGTTTGATAAAATGGCATTTTCTTTAACCTGTGAATTTTTTTCAGCTTGAAATAAAATATAATTTTAGGGAAAACCAATAATTTCAAAATTTATTTTACTAACCAAACTAGTATTTTGTTGATTGACCAATATTTTTAACGTTGCCTCACATCTTCTAGGTAAACTTTCCACCACCTTTTGGCAACTACTCTGGGGAATGCAATTCCACGCTTTTTGAATTCAAATCCAAAATTCCTATGAATTTTTGAATTTTTACTGCCCGTTCCTTAACCTAACATCATTCCGTAGGTTTTCTATGGACATTTATCCATCCAACCAATTATTCTTATCAACGGACCCACACCAAACCAAGAAAACACTCTCTTTTTATTTGTCGTTTCAATTGCTGCTCCGTTGAGAACTAGGGCCTAGTAACTTACAACTCTCAACCATTATTGTGTGCGAGTAATGTTATCAGGGATAGAGGGGACCTACAGTTTTAAGCCGAATCCGAACTGCTATAATTTGAGAAAGCACTGTTCATGACAAGAATTGGAGGATTTGTCAATTCCTCGCAAGAGACAGTACCTTTGATGGCACAGTAGGCATGACAATCCAACGCACTAACCATAATGAAACGGTTACTACCTATAGTGGCGTAGACTAGTTATTTCATTTACCCCCACAGAAAATAGTCAAACGGCATTAAATCACACGAATTTGGAGTCCAATTCAAGGATTCGTAACCGAAACGTCAAACTATGTTACCAAAAAATTCCTTAAATAATTCAATTGTGGCACACGAACTGTGTGACGTGTTGCTCTGTCTCTTTGAGTCATGGACCTATCTATCGAATCTACACTTTGCTAAGTGATCCTGTGGTTTCAACTCTTAAAATACCAAACCAAACTATAAATAAATCACTTGATACCTGACAAAATGGCCTCCAGTTAAAATAGTGTTGCCAACTTAGGAATCTATACCTATTAAAAAACACACTTTATAATGCAAGAATGTGCAAAAATTTGTGATGTGTTTTAGCGAAAAAGACTGTACCGAACTCAGAAATCAAAGTCCTAAATTAACTGGAAAATATAGATAGAACACATCCCCTTTATAATATCATTTCAACATTTTTAAGCTCTAAAGAACATAAATCATCAACAACCCTTGTGATGGTATAAATATTATTTAGTTCATAGCATTTAAAAATAACAATCAATTACTGCACTGATGTGTTTCCTTCCCCTTATATCCGTATTCTATACACAAAATCTAGTTAGCAAAAGTGAAATGTCTCAATTTGTTTAAGCACAAAAGAGGCGGAAAATACGTCCAAAACCATCATACTGTATAATATTCCAACAACAGTCCAACACTACTTTCGCCCCACAATGCCATCCATTAAATATGACAATTTCATTGAAAGGCCTTAATTATACCTCAGTCGGGTACGGGTAGTGTTTCACTAGGTATACATAGGACGATGACCATCCCCCAACATCAGTCAACTCCTCATTCATAATTGCCCCAACCAGCCCAGGTCCACCCCATATAAAATAAAGCCCTTCTAGACTCAAAATGAATATTACCCTTGCAAAAATATTATAAAAAAAAACGACAACTCCGCCAATCGATTGGCACAGGCGGCTTTGACAATGGCTAAGGCACATATTGATGGTAGTAATTCCCAACAACATATTAACCCAGTTTAGAAAATTGCCTCCACATAAAGTCCAATGTACGACGTAAGCATAAGTCGGACATACGTACTAGATATAAACCTTCACTCCACAGAAATAAACTATCAACCCTTGGTTCTAGAGGGCTAACCGGTGACCGCTGCGCTGCGCTGCTACTGGCGCTGGCACTGGCACTGCTGGCTGGCTGGAATGATAAGTCTCCATAAGTCTATTGCTGCATATTCATCGTCGTTGGTTAGTTTTGGTTTGGCTGTTGGCTTTTATTTTCAACGAGCCTAAGAGAAAGATAATTGAGGCATTAACTTTGGCCGGTAATCGCCTTTGAGCTTTTAATCCAAATCGCCTTCGGCCTTTTCATACTTACAGCTTCACATATAAATAACTATACCTTCCTTTTCTACCTACATTTCCATCACTTTCGAAATTGATTCGAATGGAAGATGTAGGGTTACCTTTTATCAGATAGCATATATAGACTCAAATCCAAGGGCTGTTTCTACCCCCTCGCCCTTCCAATTTGATGACTTACTGCAGGTAATCGCATATAGAAATACCAGTTAAATCCATTTTCTACCACTCCAGACGCTAGCTAGCTGGCTGCTGACCAACTGAGATAATTGCCATCAGTAATGTGTGTGTTACACTTATAGCTAAAGTGGAGCTAAAGCTGCTATAGCGGAAAAACTCCCCTTCATCAGGCTATGGAACTCAGCCTATCTGGAAGCTTGATTCTGCTTTTAGCTGTCAATTGCAACGATTTCTCAAATTGAAATCAATAATAATTGCTTTTAGGCTTACAAGAGTATTTCTCTTCGACGCACGGTTAGGGGCTGGAGAATTAAAATGGAAAGAGCAATATATATAGCACACAAATTGCCCTGTATTCTGAGATATCAATAATATCAAGACCTTCTTTCATAAACTTCCACAGCTGCAACTACAGCTATAGAAACGTTCTCCAATAAGTGGGTCTATTGTATTATTCCTACTCGTATATGGTGTTAAAAGGGCCAAAGACGAAGTGCTATAAAGTTGCAGTGAAGGCTGAAGGACTCTATGTGTATATGTGGTGGATCAAATTGTTTTACTGACATAGTAAATTGCAGTCTGATGATATAGACTTTTCGGTTTGTGGTGTTGACTTTAAGGCTTTTGTAAAATTGTCAGCAATTAAGATCGGAAAGTGAAAATTAGTTTAAGCAATTAGGCGGCGAGTCAAATTCAGATGGGAAACTTTTTGTTGATGCACTAATTGTGACTTTGAGGTTAAAATTCTTTGTTCGACTGTTTCATCAGCTTGACGCAAGACAAATCGAAAGACATTGATGGAAAATATCGATGAAAACTGTAATGACAGCGTTTTCAGAATGTTGCTCTATTAAGCGTGAGGTTAATGTCATAGCCATTGATTTTCTGCCCTTGTAAGAAATTAAGAAATGACTTGAAAAATTGCTTTCCAAGCAATATTTCTTTATACCTTAATGATGATTTTTGAGAGTTGTGACTCGAAAGGCCTTTGTGATTTTCGAGCTGCTGTGTCCCCAAAAGTGCCATACTCACTTTTCAAACTTCAGAATGAAAATTAAAAATGTTTGAAATTTATTTATTACCATGCTTAAAATTTAAACAAGATCTACAAGGTCCACAAGACTAACAGAGCACACAAAGATCCCAAGGTCCATGAAACCGTCGTGACTTGTAGATTTTGTTATACAGATAATAATTCAGAAAGATGCAGAAACGACTCACAAGAAAATTAAGTGGGTGATTTTTTTTACCATACCAATTTTAAAAAAAATGAAAATTTTGGCTATTCCAAAATATCTCACGAACTAATAATTCTAGAGACTTGAATTAATTTTTTTATTATAAATTGTAACGATACCAAACAAACATACATTTTTTTTTAATCCAATTCACGGTTTTTTTTATAAATCAAACAAAATAAAAATCAATACATTTGTCACCTCGAAAATTGTTAGAACCAAAAATTATTTTATCTCCAAAACAATTGTATGCAATGAAAAATAACGTTGACAGTTTTTTTTTTTATAAAAAATAAAAACATAAAAAAAAACATTACTCAAAGTAGGTAAAATTCATTTTTGACTCAAATATCTTTTCAAAAATTTGAGATTATGGCTTCCAACTAATTTGTTCTTATAAGAAATATTGTTTTCAATATTCGGTTACATTTTGGGAAAAATCGCTATTGATAGTTTTTTTTACAAAAAATAAAAACCTAAAAAAATAACATGCACGACTGGGTCGCACGAACTTGCTCCTGTATGCTAAGAGTCTGTTTAAAAATGTACCTATATAAGATTTAAAAATATACCTGTTAAAAAAATAAATAATGAAAATAATTAAAAATAAAATAAAATAATTAAAATAATTTAAAAAAAAATTTTTAAGATTCAAAATTTTACCTGAAAAATAAGTTTGTCTTTAAAAATTTAAATGCAATTTTATAAATCAAAAAATCCTTGATTTAAATTTTTTTTTTTTTGAAAATCGTTAGAGCGATTTTTTTTAAAATACATTTTTATATAAAATTTTTCAATTTTGTTCTAAAAATATATTTGGTATGCAGTTGTTTAGTGATTGTAAATATACGCCCTACATTTGAATTTCGTAAAAAAATGTTCACCCGTTTTTCAGATATAGAATTTTGAAAAAAAAGAACTGAATATTTTTTTAAAAATCCAAACAATAAAAACTTTCACTTTTGATAATCAAATATTGTTAAGACAATATAAGAGTTTATTCAGAAAAAAAATTATTGAAATCAGTTCATAAGTTGCTGAGAAAATTAAAAAACAAAATAACGGTTCTATGAGCGGTACCTTTCCTAAGCAATACAAAAATATGTTTTTCTTATTAAAAGAAGCTAAGAGTTAAAAAATAAAATTTTAAAGAAAATTTAAAAAAAATCTATCGGTTTTTTTTGAGAAAATTCGAATTTTCGTTTTTTGACCAAAAAATTGTATGGGGGCCACTATTAGTTTTGATCTTAAAAAAAAATGAAAAAAACGCCTAACGCGAATCTGCTCAAAACCTTAACTTCCAAGTTTGAAGTTAATCGACCCAATGGTTTAGGCTGTAGGAGCGTGGACAGACAGACAAAACAGACCGGACGGAATCGCGGGACCCACTTCTTTCGACTTCTCTATCATCGTAATATTATGTTTGATTAAAATCTCTAGTTCGAAATTTTGCACGAATGCAAAACTTGACATATATGTATGTAGTTCTATATGTCGCAAGTAATAATAAAAAATTGGAAAAATTGATTTTTGACTTAAATATCTTTTCAAAACTTAGAAATATTGGCTTTAATCTGATTTTATCTTTCAAAAAATATTGTTTTTAACATTCAGTAAATTTTTGAGAAAAATCGAATTGACAGTTTTCTTACAAAAAATTAAAAACCTAAAAAAAAATTTACAAAAGTTGGTAAAAATTGATTTTCTACTCAAATATCTTTACCAAAATTTGAGATATTGGCTTGAAATAAATTTTATCTAATAGAAAACATTGTTTTCAATATTGGTAAAATTTTGGAAAAAATTGACAGTTTTCTTACAAAAAATTAAAACCTAAACAAAAAACATTAGGTACTAAAAGTTGGTAAAAATTGATTTTCGACTCAAATATCTTTTCAAAAAATTAAGTTATGGACTTGAAATAAATTTTATTTTATAAGAAATATTGTTTTCAATATTCCGTAAACTTTTGAAAAAAATCGAATTCACAGTGTTTTTACAAAAAATAAAAATCTAAACAAAATATTACTAAAAGTAGTTAAAAATTGATTTTCGACTCAAATATATTTTCAAAACTTTAAGAATATGACTTCAAATTTATTTTGTTCCTTAAGAAATATTGTTTTCAACATTCGCTTAAATTTTGAAAAAAAATTGAATTGACGTTTTTAAAAAACAAAATAAAAACCTAAAAAAAAAATACTTAAACTTGGTAAAAATTTACTTTCGACTCAAATATCTTTTCTGAAATTTAAGTTATTTTCGTCAAACTTATTCCATCTTGTAGATAATATTGTTATTGTCGAATACTTATAGTAAATTGTTTATAAAAATCTGACAATCAGTTTTTTTTATAAAAATTAAAATCTCCAAAAAAAGCACGCAAAATTGATATTGATATTCGGTTCACGATAACTGGTGAATAAATGAGGGTATTGACTTCAAATTATGATTTCATTCTGTGATGAATTTTCTTCGAAAAATCCGGTCTGTATTTGTTTATACAAAAAAGAACTAAAAACTTTCAAAAATGCTACTAAAGTGGTGAAAATTGGTTTTCGACTAAAAATCTCGTTAACAAACAAATATTTTTAAATCAAACTATTTCATCATATGTTGATAATTTTTTGTTAATTTTTTAGAACAATTTAACCGATAACTAATTTAACAAAATAACTTTGTTTACAAAATCTTTTTTTGTAAGATTAATTGCCAGACGTGTGATTCGCATCCCATCCTCTTTTTTTGCTATTCTGATTGTCAAGAGCCTTGATATACTGTGGCACCATACTTATTAGAACCATATTAAAAATTTAAAGTAGAGCAGGTTGGTATTAATTAATGTATCTAAAAGACAAACATTAACTTTAAAGACATTGAGTATAAGAAAACTATGATAATTTAAATCAAAGATAAATGACAATGTTAGTTAGAAATGTTGTACAACAAAATTGATTTCTTTTTGCTAAGTACTTTAAATTCCAAATTCATCTTTCAGCATTATTATTCTTCACAAACATAATTTAATATCTTCTATAAGGTCAATGGCCAACCCTACTCAAAATGATGACTATACTATACACATAACTGACTAAATTATACAGCGAATAAAAGTCCCAGGCTGATAATCAGCTTCCCATCTATTTCCCTTGTCAATCAATGTTCAACTTCTACGATACTTATAATATTTATGTTACTTCCTTTTTTGAGGTTCACTGCCTAAGAGAATGAAGCCTATATATGCATGTACCTATAGCACATCTTATCCTCCTCTGATTGGAATGATGATGATGGTGATGGCTTCTAAATCTGTCCCTGAGATAAGAAACACACAAACACACTAAATATTGAAACAAACAAAAATTATCATTATATTGACACTTCAAGCCACCAACATCAAACTGAATCCTTTTCATAAATCAACCCTTCTTATATTATATAAACCCGATGCACGCTCTTACCGCCTGCAGTGCCGCCAAACTAAGCAGTCCAACTATTAATTAGTTACATCATGCATCCTTACATGTCTCGGTGAGATGCATTATCAATGCATCACTCACTGGATGACGATGGGAGAGGAGAAAAATCTATTCTATTATTAATTAGTTGGGAACAATCCTGTGTCATAAATCAATGTTGTTGTTGGCCGACTTGACATCTAGCCATACAGCAAATGAGAGGGAGAGGGAGAAAGAGCTCAGTCCTTATCTTTGAATCTCATTTTTCATCATCAGCATCACAGTGGAAGCAGCGCCAGCGCCAGCGGTCGGGGACGAAACGAATATATAGACGGAAGATCGAAGACCGACTGACGACGACGTTGACAAGGACAATACCAAACGACAACAAACAACAACAGCAATAAGCAACAACAACAACAACAACGATGTCGAACTCCAATTAAACGCGATTCTCCTTCAACAAGATTCCGCATCCTAAACATGATGTCATTGGACTTTACATTGTATAGTTGGACGAGTGCTCGTATAAGGTACAGATGGAGAGGTGGTTTCAAGGGCTTTAAGCTACTTGAACATCGATTGCAATCGTGTCCTGCTTAGAGCGATTGTCAGTCTTTCTTCACCATCAACCACCCTATCACATCCAGCTGATACAAAACTGGCGCCCAATGCCAGCCACCTTGCTCATCACTCCTCTAAAATTGTATTTCAACTGACCTAGTTGTTATTATATCAAGGGACAAGGAAACGGAGATTTAGTCTCCAGGTTACGTGACACACAATACGATTTATGATGATGATGATGATGATGATGGTACTTCAGTCAGCAGAACTCAATTTGTCCTTGCAAAGGATGTCACCCACACACCACAAACAGTAGTGGATATAGTACAGTTGCATGCATGATGCATGTTCGAGAACTTCGTTCGTTTCCACTTGAATGCTTGGCCACTCTCTATAATAGTGTAGTTACCTTATACTACTAGGATCGGGACACGCCGGTTCCAGGGCCATAGTTGTTACCAATGGCAATTTTGAATACAAGAGGATATGGGTGGGACATTTCGACAACGTTGTAGACGAAACGGAAGTGAAAAGAGATAGAGATAGAGATACAGAAAGATAGATGAGATGCAAAGAAATGATGGCTTTTGTATACATTTTCGGTGAACAAATTTCAAGTAGCTTTGTCAATGAGAGGATTTCTTATGTAGTTTTCTCCCTGGGAAGCTAGGAAGGTCTTCTTTTTAAGGTATTTACATGAATGTACTGAAAATGCCAACTTAAACCATATAGGTACACAAAAACTTACAAACATAAAGAAAAGATGGAACAATGTAATGTTTGAAGAGTAATTGAAGGCAAAAACATATTGGTAACACCGGGTTAAGAGGCAAACTTCAGTAAACTTCAAAAGTATTTATTTTATTTTCAAGTTCTTTATTTCGAAAATTAAAATTGAACAATGCATCAAACATTTCTAAATTTGCCTTTACAAGGTAAATATTGTACACAAGTGTTTAATACTTCAAAGAGTGGATTTTAAATCATAAATCTGACACCGAGATGAGAAAAGACTTGATCTCAATTTAGCGTCCGTTTCGCTTAAATCTCAGTTTTGTCTCGGTCTTGCATCTTTGAACCACGACTAGATTATATACTATAGAGACTTTAGGACATTACCCAAGTTTGACAGTTGATGCTTATTGTTGAAACTGTATTTGTCAAATTGGTTTATATATATTCAATCTCTTCTGTCAAATTACTATGAGCGGATTTAACGCGCAATATCTAACAGAAGTAGTTCAAACGAATGTTTTAAAATTAATTGAACAACAGAAGATTGTTTACAATTCTTTAATAGAAACTGTGAACAATGAAACTGGTGGAATTTATTTCTTAGATGCTCTCGGAGCTAAAAAGAGAGTACTTTTACAACAAGATCAAAGTTCATGTGTGTTTCCAAGAAAATTGTTAGACATTGGTGATGGAAGAGTTATAGCTGATATCTTAAATGTATTTATTACATTCCCTAACAATTATTATCAGCTTACAGAAGGAGAAGTTTATTCAGCGTGTTTTTCTTAAAGTAGCAAATTATGTAATTCAGCAACTAAATATAATTATTGGTTGAGCGAAAGAGCAATATTGACAGCAAAAAAACATAGAAATCGAAGTGATTGTTTTCCTTTCAGTCAGTTCATACTGTTATCAATTAAAATGACATGGTTAATTTACCCTACGGAATTCCTCAATTTGCTGGAATTGCCAGGATGCCCATATCATAATTTACAATTAAAAATTGGTTCCGTTAAAATTATGTTGCGTAACTTATGTTGGAACGAGATTGACTTTGAAAAAGCTCATGAATAATGTAATTGAAGAAACAATTATCAAATAATACTACAACACGTATCCCGTTGATTCCGCCACTACAGTTCCCGGCTTGGTCTTCGCAATGAAGCCTAGTATGCTGCTGATGCGAAACGAAAATTCCCATACAAAAATGACATGACGAAATCATAAACGAAAAATTTCGCTGCTGTACTAGATTTCTTAGTACAATTCTCCACTCTTTTCGTTCTCAATTTAATTAACCGGCATATTAATTGCTTGTGAAATTTTGACGTTTAATTTATTTATTGAACAAAATTGTTTACAAATCAAAATTGAAAAAAATTGTTTACTCGTGACTTTCGTTGTTTTGATTTGGATTTATCTTTGATTTAAAATTTAAAATAAAATGGATTTTTCTAATGTGTTCCAACATTGCATTTCTGAATCGGAAACTCAGGATGATATTGGTGATGTGCAAGAAGTGATGAAGACAAGCAGTGAACTTCAACTTCCAAACAGAACTCTCCACAAATATTTTTCCGCTGTGGTTTTCGTTTTCATTTCGCTCTGGACTTGGAGACCGCCGAAAAAATTCGTTTCACTTCAGCTGCGTACTAGGCTTGACCATAAACAAATAGCATAACCAATCGTTTTAAGTTTAGAATATTGTGTTTTCCAATGGTCAGCTGTACGTGGCGTGTTTGAGTGTAGAAAAAGCATCATCTCCATTTATTTATGCTCCAAAGATCGAAACTAAAATATAGTTTGCCAAAAAGCTTTAATTTTTAATTTAATTGTATTTTTTCTATTAATTAAATATGTTAATATTTTTACAAATTAATGTTTTTTTACTTGTGACATACATATAGATATATAGGAACTATATGACAAGTTTTGCATTCGCAAAATTTTCGAACTCTAGATTTTAATTAAACAGACATTACGATGGTAGTGAAGTCAAAAAAAGTGGGTCCCCCCTATTCCGTCCGTTAGTCTGTCCTAGGCTCTACAGCCCAAAACTATTGGGTCAAATGACTTTTAATTTGGAATTTAAGATTTTAAACAGATTCGATGCAGGCGTATTTTTAATTTTTAAAGAATAAAAATACACAATACATTTTTTTTGGTAAAAAATCGAAAATTTGAACTTTCTCAAAAACGAACCGATAGATTTTTTTTTAATTTTCTCTAATTTTTTTTCTTAATTTGGCTTCTTTCAATGAAATCAAATATTTTTGTATTCCTCCTAAGGGTACCCCCCAACAAACCGTTATTTTGCTTTTAAGTTTTTAAGTTTTTTTCTAGAATTAATTAATTATTATTTTATTAATATTATTTACCATATTTATAAGCTCATTAAATTCCGAATTTAAACAGCCATTGTACAACATGAAATAAAAAATCGAGTGGAATTTAATGCCAATACTGTCTTGTATCGATAAAGCGAGATATTCCCTCCTTGCCATTATCCATGGCACTTGAATCAACGATACTGAAAATCTTGATATTCTCTTATTAAACGATCACATACGCGATGTGGCCAAAATTTCCTCAATGTGTTTGGGCTTCCTAAGGCGATGAAAGAAATTTGTCTCCCCTTCTGATCTCGCTGCTATCTACAAGAATTTTATGCGTTCAAAGCTTGAGTATAACTCCCATCTCTGGGCTGGTGCTACTAAAATTTACTCACCCCTCTTGGACAAGTATTGCACGTAGAGCATTTAAATTGTTAATATCATCAATTAGTTCATTTACTTCGCTAGAAGATCACCGTAATGTTTCTTGTCTAACCCTTTTTAAACGTTATTTTAACGGTTTATGCTCTAGAAAAATATCCAGCTGCATTCTTTCCCGTAAACAGTTCCACCGTAATACTCGCGCTTCTAGGAATATGCTCATCAGTATACCCTCAAGCTCAACTTCGGTCGTACTGTCAAATATAAAGATTCGTTCTTTAGCCTCACTACGCGAATATGCCTTACCACACTCTGCCTTTCCCAGTCATTACAATATTCAGGAATTCAAAACCAAGGCGAACTGACATCCTTTCAAAACCTCTCTCCAATTTCAAGTGCTCACACTGCGTCTCTACATATAATATCCCAAACATTAATTTTAAATCTTAAAATACAGGAAATATTTGTAAACAGACTCTTTGGATGATACATAAGCAAGTTCGTGGGACCCAGTCATGCATTTTATTTCTATTGATAAAACGGCTGATTTTTTAATTATTATAAAGTTCTGTTTGAAATCTTATAGTAAATAACTATAAATATTTTTAACATAAATTGTTCAACGAGTCATCACAAATCAAAGATTTTAAGAAAATCATGTAGGTGATACAAAGTTCGCCGGGTCAGCTAGTTCCATATAAAAAAATAAATTTGTTTTCTAAGAAAAATTAAATCATTCAGCCTTATTTTACATTGTATGAGTACCATAAGTTCTATTTGATTCGGTTATGGAACAAATTTCCTTTCAAAATTTACTCTGTGGATCAAGAATCACTTGTATATGGGAGGAATTCTCAATGCCACGATAGTCATACTCATAATATTCCAAGCTTTATCCGTCCGTCGCGTCGCTAGGTGATGCGATGGCCTAGTTTCGTGAACTCACTTCATACCTACATAGGAGGTGCAGGCGCAACTTACCGATGACAATTTAGCCTTTCACCTGTCATCGAATGCAGATAACAAACGTCATCTGCATATTCAAATTCAAATTGGCTTGCAGCTTGTCATTATGAAATTTCAAAATAATGAGACTCTCTCTTTCTCCTCATCACTCTTATGATGATGATGATGATGGTGATGACGATGGTTGGAGTGTAGTGGGTCATCGATTTTTGCAAGCAAACTGGACCAATGGGCTTGGATAAATCCGTGGGATTGGACACAGACAATCGGACTTCAAGAAACGAAATATTCTTTGCTAATGAGGGTCAAGCCGTATATATGTATACGAGTATACGATTTTTACCATCACCGCAGTACCTAGATGCGGGCTCAAAGAAAAGTCCGACCATCAAAAAGCATGATGATTGATAGCGGATATTGTAATGTGTGGATCGATTGGCGATGTGTCAATTAGAGTGTGTGACGTCTTATGACAGCTGACCTCGTTATAGCCCACATTAAGCATTCCATCTAATGCAAAAGTTGACATAATCTTAAGGAAAAAATCGCACATCATCTAATCCCATTCTCGTGGTTTGTATAGTTCAACGTCCTTTCTCTGGATGATGGCATAAAAATTTCCATTTTATCCGTAAATTCACTGTCCCTTTCTTTGTGAACGGAGTGGAGTGGCTCTGTTTTGTGTGGAATGAGGTATGGAACTCATATACATACCACATCACATGTCGTTGTCTCCACAGCCATAGCCGTCCATGTCGTCAGAATGGCTATCAATCCATCAGTCCTCGGCAAACTAAAATCGGTCATCGGATTGAATTCCAACTCGTAGGAGCAGCCATAAACAAACTTTGATTTCAAGGAACCTTACGAAGCCACACGGATCCCACCAGCGCGCGAGTAGCAGCAACAGCGAAATAGCAGAAAGAGAATAAACAGCGAATCCATGAAAATGCCCAGGAATTGCACAAACTTTTATTTTTGTTTTTTGTTCGTTTGACGTTTCGGGAAAAAATGGGAAAAATTTGAATTTGTAATCAGTGATAGGGCACATCACACAGGAGTGGGAGGTGGGCACTGGGCATGGGCAGTCTGCTGTGTGGATGTGGACAGGGCTGCACATAAGTTTTGCATATGGGCTGGGATTTTAACTTGTTTTTGTTGTGCCTTAGGATTTTGGTTTTTTTCTAAGCCCAAACCGAAACCGAAGCCGGAGCCGAAGCCCGGCCAAACCAACTCAACTCCGAGCTTGACGATGTCAAAACGTCAGAGTGAATGGTTTATGCTGTTGGTGAAATTTCCATACCTTCAGGCTTGAAATGGGCATTGAAATTGGATGAGAGATAAGAGAACTACGACCAGCAGCGAGCTATAGCGTGGACGTTGGGAGCGCCAGGCAAGGGCGAGGGCGGGTGGCGGCAATGATGATGACGGCGGACAACGGTGGTGAAGGTTGGGACGGTGGAGTTCCAGCCAATACTGTCGGTCTGATATTTTATTCTTTTGTGTCAGTTGGCTGATTTGACTGTTCCAGTGGTCAGATGAAGAGTATCTGTGTTAACATGGATGATGGGCGTGCGAGTGCTGGTTGTTATGAGCATCAACGATGCATGGGATCATGGTTTTTCATGGATGACTGTCTGCTGAAGAAGATTCTTTTTTTTTCCGAACTTTTTTCTACTGTTGTTGTTGGAATTGCTGTTGTTTTTGTTCTTGACGTGTGGAGCGCGGATCATGTTGATGTGGCATTGGAATTTTTGCAAATTTTTTCAAGCGAAATTCTTAGAGAGAATTTTCATACAACAGGTGCATCAGAAAATCAGAGAAACTTGTCGAAGGCAATGAACTACGATTCTTATTTTTCTGTTGTTGTTGTTGTTGTTATTGTACCTGCAACAAAGGTCTTCAAATAAATTTTAAATAATTGTGAATAAGAAAAAGGTAATAAAATGCACGTTAGTATTTTGTTCTGGTTGATGGAAAATTCAATGAAGTTTTAAAAAAGATACAAAATGAAAGCCAACGACAAGACAACGCAATATAGATGTGGATAAAGACAAACATAGGTATCACTGGATGTCTCTTGATAGTCTTGCATAAATGCAGGTACCTAACTATTTATGATACGATTTAGTGATACTTAACTGACAGCGGACTTTTGGTTCAATTATGTTAACTTAAAAGTAATATGCACATTGATAGACAGACATGAAGAAAAATAACTTTGTAATAGATAAAGTAAAGTGGAAAGTTTTCACTTTACATAAAACTTTCAAGTTGACATTGGGTTTGATTTTTCGCCTTGAGGTTTTGATCGACATATTTAAGATATTCACATTTCATAATACTTACAACATGACTTTTATGGTAATAAATTAATGCAATGTTAAAAATAATCAACATAAAACAGAAGAGTCCAACATTTTAAGAAATCCCGAAATTTCTAAAAATGTTTGTTCCGAATTTTTTTTTTAAAGATTTTGACCTGGCTTCACTTTTCCCAAAATCTCTTTGCTGAATTTGCAAATTAAAAAAGCTTTCGACAAATTTCATAAAAATTTTAATAATTTTTTGTAATTCGACGAAGAGTGGGGACAGGTTGTGGTTTTTTTTTTAATTCAGTAAATCAATATTAATTCAAAGAATTGGAATTTTTAATCCGTTCGGCTCAACTGTTAGGTGTTGAAAAAGGACTAAAAATATTTAAAATCAAGTATTTACTAACACTTTACCTACATTAAGGTTTTCATAAAAAGAGGCTGGGTGTAAAGTCGGTATTGTGTGAAAATGAAGAAAATTCAGTGAACTTAAAATCGTAGAGTGCATTTATGGTAAAGAAACTAGCCCATCAGGGTTAAAATCGATAAACCTGAAAAAAGAAGATAACATTTTTGTTGGTTTCGTCAATTTTTTTTTAAATTGCGTTCAGACTTTGAGGTCGAAAACGAGGAATATGTATCTATATATGACCAACATCATAAATTGGATTTTATAGATTTTATCTTTCTGTTCAGGGTAAAGAAGACTTGACTTTAAAATAGTATAATAGATGTAATTGTTTCCAATTTTTTCAAAAACCAAAATATATTTCTAGATTTTGCATTTTAATTTTTAATCAATAATTGACAAGTACATTGCTTACTGAATAAAACTTATGCGTAATAAATAACATAAGAAGAAGAAGAAAACAAAAATATTTGTTAAAATGATTTTTCTGTTGTTTTTAACTTTTGACTACGGACAACAACAACATTTCTTAAAAAGTTACTGCAAGAATCTATTTCTGGCTCTGAGAAAAGCTATATAACCATAATGAAGGTTTTGGAAACATCAAATTATATTAAGACAATGTAAGAAACATTGTTCAGAAAAACATTTCCATACATAAATTCCTGAGCAATAAAAAGAAAAACAAAATATCGGTTACAAAAGAAATTAAGTAAAATATTTTGAGATTTAGGACCAACAAATTTGTATGGGGGCTACTGTTATTTTTGTTCATAATACAAAATTTGAATAGCCAGAACAGAAATCAGCCTTAAACTTTAATTTTCAAGTTTGAACTGATTTGATGAAATTATTTAAGCCTGAAGGGCCAGGACAGAGAGATTTCGACTATTAACCATCGTAATAATATCTTTGATAGTACTCGTGGCATGATGCATGTTACGTAGGAGTGACTTATGACTTTTTGTCATAAAAAGTGCTTTCCCAAATTAGCCGTTCGGATTTGGCATAAGATTGTTGGTCCCCTTATTCCCTGACAACATTACTGGCACACAGGAATGGTTGTCCCTAGGAACAAGTTTTCTACGGATTGTTGCGCCTAATTTATTTATTTTTAACTTCTCATAGGAAGTAATTGTAATCGGGCCGATTTGTTGAATTGAAAATTTTGACATTTCTTGACGTTTCAAGGTCCCTAGAGTCAAAATAAAAGATTTTTACGTTTGGGACGTTTTTTTCGTGGTCCGTCATAGCTCAAGAACCAGTAGAGATATCGACTTCAAATAAATTTTGTTATACAGATAATAATGCAAAACGATTCATAAAGGACACTCAAAAAAAATTGAATGGGTGGTTTTTTTTACCAAAGCAATTTAAAAAAAAATTTAACATTTTGGTTAACCCAAAATATCCCACGAACCAATAACGCTAGAGACTTGAATTAAATTTTAAATTATATATTGTAACGTGATACAAAACAAGTATATTTTTGGAAAAAAATCCAATTAACGGTTTTTTATATAAATCAAAAAAAAACTGAAAAAAAACTGAAAAAAAACTTGTCACCTCGAAAATTTTAAAACTAAAATATGATTTCGTCTCCAAAACAATTTTGTGCAACGAGAAATAATGTTTTTGACATCTGATAAAATGTTGAGAAAAATCGAATTGACAGTTTTTTTATAAAAAATAAAAAACTAAAAAAAACATTACTCAAAGTTGGTAGAAATTTACTTTCGACTCAAATATCTTTGCAAAAACTTGAGATTAAGGCTTTAAACTTATTTTATCTTATAAGAAATATTGTTTTCAACATTCTGAAAAATGTTGAGAAAAATCGAATTGACAGTTTTTTTACAAAAAATAAAAACAAAAAAAAAATTAATAAAAGTTGGTAAAAATTGATTTTCGACTCAAATATCTTTTCAAAAATTTGAGATAATGGCTTCTTACTAATTTTAAGTTATAAGAAATAATTTTTACAAAAAATAAAAACCTAAAAAAAAATTTATAAAAGTTGGTAAGAATTGTTTTTTGACGTAAATATCTTTGCAAAAATTTGAGACATTGGCTTCAAACTAATTTTATTTTATAAGAAATATTGTTTTCAACATTCGATAAAATTTTGAGAAAAATCGAATTGACAATTTTTTTTACAAAAAATAAAAACAATACTAAAACGTGGTAAAATTTACTTTCGACTCAAAAAGCTTTTCAAAAATTAAAAATATTATCTTCAAACTTATTTTTTTTCACAGAAAATATTGTTTTCGATATTCAGTAATTTTCTTATAAAAATCCAACAGTCCGTTTTTTCATAAAAAAAATAATATCTAAAAAAAAAGTACGCAAATTTGGTAAAAATTGATACATACCTATAGACAAAATTTTAAGCAAGACAAATTGACAGACGGGATGGGAAGTTATCAGTGTGGGTCGAATCCCAGCCTATTTTTTTAAAGATTTTGATCTGACCCCACTTATTCGAAAACCTATTTTGCCAAATTTTAAAATCTTTAGACTAATTTGACAAACATTTTTATAATAATAAAAAAAACATGGTAAAAAATATGCATATTTTTATGAACATTTTGGTTAACCCTAAATATCTCACGAGCCAGTAATGCTAGAGACCTGAATTAAGTTTTAAATTATATAGCTATTGTAACGTGATACCAAACAATTATATTTTTGGAAAAATAGACAATTCATTTTTGTCACCTCGAAAACTTTACGAACAAAATATGATTTTATTTCCAAAATAATTTTGTTCAAAGAAAAATTACGTTTTTAACATCTGGTAGAATTTTGAGAAAAATCGAGTTGACAGTTTTTTGTATAAAAAATAAAAACCTAACAAAAATATGACTCAAATATGGTAAACATTAATTTTCGACTCAAATATCTTTTCAAAAATTTCAGATATAGGCATCAAACTAGTTTGTTATTATAAGAAATGTTGTTTTCAACATTCGGCCAAATTTTGATAAAAATTGAATTGGCAGTTTTTTTTACAAAAAATAAAAACATGAAAAAAACAATACTTAATACTTACTGGGTAAACATTTACTTTCGACTCAAATATCTTTTTAAAAATTAAAAATATTGGCTTCTAACTAATTTTTTCTCACGGCAAAAGTTGTTTTCGACATTCAGTTCGATGTTTATAAAAATCCAACAGTCCGTTTTTTCATAAAAAATAAAATCTACAAAACTTAGTACGCAACTTTGGTAAAAAATGATGTTCGGTTCTCGATATCTCGTGATTCGTGAACAATAGAAGATATTGACTTTAAATTAATTTCATTCATCCAATTTGTATTTGCAAGAAAAAAAACTTTTAAGAAATGCTACTAAAATTAATAAGAATTGATTTTCGACTAAAAACAAAAATAGGTTTTGAAATCATAAAGTATTTCATTTTATGCAAAATATTGTTGGTAATTTTAAAATTTTTTAGCATAATTAAACTGACAACTTTTCTAACAAAACAGAAAAACCTACAAACTTTTAAGCAAGACAAATTGACAGACGAGTTATCAGTGTGGGTTGCGTCCCAGCCTCTTTTTAATATTATGTTTGACAAAAATCTCGACTATGAAATTTATTACGAATTACATTCCATTTGCTATATACATGTTTTACAAATATTGCAAATAAAAATAAATATTTTAAATGGGAGTAAGATTTCTTATCTTGGCTATATATTTTAAACTCTTTATAAAGAAAGTCCTGCTTTTTACCTTACAATTGGATCATTTATCTCATTCAACAGATGTTATAAGTTTTCTCGAGTTTAACTTTCAAACCGGACTAAAAAACCAGCCGTTTAACATGAACATTGTTGTATGAACTTAATTAGATATTTTCGACTTTTTGTCAAGAACAAGATGTGTAAAAAGAAAACAAGTATAAATTGTTGTAGTGCAATGCAAACAATTTAAAAAGCTATAAAATGCAAAACAAGTTTCAAAAATTCATACATATTTTTGTTTTTTCTTTAAAGCTAACATTTTAAAATAGTTTTTTCTTTCAAAGAACACTCCACGGGTCAAAATACTGATCAAAACTTACCTATAACTCCGAAAGATAAACCAATCCGTTTGGGAGTATAAAATTCCATTAGTTACGGACTTAAACTCTTCAACTTCGTCTATGTGAATTAGGTCAGCACATCTTAGTCACTTTATATGTATAGTCTCTATAGTGTGTATATAATTTAATAAAATAATGCCCAAAAGCACTAAACGATAAAGATTTTGCTGTAAAGTTCATAGCCATCATCGCCGTCGTCGTCGCTTTCGTTGTCGTCGACGGTCGTAAAAACCTTTTCAACAAATAACTTCTTTAAACATCGACACTTGATTTCCCCCATCATCGCCATCATCATCATCATCATCAATGGTGTTCCATATGACTTCTTAACTATCAATGAAATTAAGATAAGCCATGTATGTCTTGTGTCTACCTTACCTACTTCCTATATTTAAGACCCCTTTCTCTAAATTCTAAAAAAAAAAAACTACTAAACATAATTTTAATTCTGAGATTAAAAAAGAAAACTAGGCACCACAGAAAACAAGATGATGGCACATTAAAAGTAAAAGTTTTTATTTTATATTTTCATTTTAACTCAAAAGATCGTGTCTGCTAAGTGCCATCTTCAATTTTATAATTTCTTAATTCTGTGCGTGTGTCACGTTGGAAATGAGTATAAACAACAAGAAAAAAAAAACTAATATACATTTAGATAAATTAACAAAATAAATACTCTTATGTGACT
The DNA here is from genome assembly GCA_951509635.1 of Eupeodes luniger. NCBI lineage: Eukaryota > Metazoa > Arthropoda > Insecta > Diptera > Syrphidae > Eupeodes > Eupeodes luniger. Next base: position 47,187,194 of record OX608073.1, read on the forward strand.
CGGTTGTGATGTGACGACTTTCCGAGCTCCTCGAGCTTCCCAAATAAAAAACACAAGACACTATAAAAAACAAGAAAATTGAGGCAATAACAATTATTAAAGTGTCTCAGTTTTGAAAAAATAAAAAATCGAATGCATTAGTATGTTGCATCATTTTGAGGAAAGAACGTTTTCCCTGTCATTAATTTTTCGACGCGATAAGGTGTCAAGTCGGTTTCCGTTTCTCGTTCGTTCGTATACAAGCAGCATGCTGACAGTTGAAATTAATTTTGTATTCTTGGCGGACTAACGAACCAACTTAAGCTATATAGGTGGGGACTTTCAGACTTTTGCTGATAAGAGAATGATGCTCCTCTTTTGGGGTTCGACATCAGCATCAACTTCATCAGTATCGCCTCGCTAGTAATGTCATATATAGAGTCATTCCAATAACAAACGAATCTTAATTATGTCATTTTGGGTATGAAACAAAACCAAAAATTTATATATACAATACATTCCACTTGCATCATCATCGTCATCATCGAATTCGGATGGAATGATGGAATTCATACTTAGAACGACATTTTGTCGCCTTCTTATCCGGTAGACGTGAGAATGTCGCCCGATAATTAGAAAATTTCCTTTCACCTTTTTTTGATACTTGCGATTGTAAGAATTGTAAGAAGGTTGTTTTTAAGGGTTAGTAAGAGATTCGTAAGAATATTGACTCTGATTTGAACTGTATTTTAATCGACTATTATCTACCTTGTAATTTTTAGGCAGGTATATTTTTATTTTATGTAGTACCCGTGGCATGATGGTTAGTGCGTTGGACTGTGCAAGAATTGGCGCAAGATGGTCATCGTTGATCTTCGCGGCCAGCCATTAACGAGCAAAAGTGTAGTTAAGTACCTCGGTATCTGGTTAGATCAGTATTTATATTTCGACAGACATATAAATGCTGCTCTGACCAGGGCCAGAGGAGCCTTCACTCTGACGAAACGGCTGTTTTTTAGCAGTCGGCTTGACCCCAGAGTGAAGGTTATTTGCTACATGGCCCTCATACGGCCGATGATCGTTTATGGTTGTCCTGGTGTGGTTCAACGTTGCCCCTTCCCAGAAGGAGAAGTTCCGGGTGTTCGAGCGGCAGTGTTACGACGCTGTACCGGCTTATATCGAACAGCCGAATCTTCTTACGTGCATTACTATTCCAACGAGGTCCTATACAACGGGGCTCGAATCAACAGAATTGACAATTTCGTGATAAAACTCGTTCGAGGTCACATTGCAAGAGCTATGTCTTCGACCAACAATTTAATTTTCGGGCCGTTCTATCCGAACGACGAGTATTTTGAAAGTGCACGCTTGAGCGGCTTCATTCCACCAGATGCATTCCTCTTCTTAGATAAATGCGGTCTGATACAGGATAGATTGGCAGTTCCGTTAATCTACCACGTCAGACGACGAACCGTGCATAGGCGACTCCTGTACAATCGGGACGTCATGGCACTAGATGGAGCAGAGCTCCTTCGGTTCAGTAGGGCTGTGTCCGAACGGGACCGAACTGATAGGGTGAAGCAGGAGAACCAGTTTTGGTGGCTTCAATCGGCACTGGGTAGTGGGTAGTCGGGATGGTGTTTTAAGCCTTGGCCGGCTTACATACTTGTTTTATAGTTTTAGGGTTTAGTTTTAAGTAGAATAGGCATGGTGGCACAAAAAAAAAATACAAAAAAAAAACAAAACAAAAATTAAAAAAAAAAACAAAAAATACAAAAAAAAAATAAAAAAAACATGGAATAAAAAAAAGACAACAAAATATGAAAAACAAAAAACGTTAGATAGTTAGATTTGCTGCTGTGGTTGTTCTAGTTTTAAGTAGTTTATAGGTAGAATAGGTAGTTTTACTTAGCTTTAAGTTTTAAAATAAGGACCTTATTTTAAGTAGTTTTTAAGTCAAACTAAAAAACGATATTGATATTAGTTTTTTCTCAAATTTTCTAATAAATACAAAAATAAATAAAAGTTAATTGAAGTAAAATAGATCTTAGGGCCGAAAGGCATTAGTATTAAGTGTTATTGTTTAACTTAGAGTGTCCGTATGGCACCAGTAAGTCAGTTGTAAGTTATGGTTAGTTAGGCTAGTTTTATGAATTTTTGTCTAGCTTTAAGATAGTTTTAAGAATGAATTAATAAAAATGAATTTAAAAAAAAAAAAAAAAAAAAAAGTGCGTTGGACTGTCATGCCAGAGGTCTTTTGTTCGATACCTGCCGATACCTGCCTAAAGTTTTTTTTACGGGTACTGCCTCTTGCGAGGAATTGACAAATTCTCCAAGAGTAATTCTTGTCATGAAAAGTGCTTTCTCAAATTAGCCGTTCGGATTCGGCTTAAAACTGTAGGTCCCCTCCATCTCTGACAACATTACAACTTAGAGTTGTAAGTCACTAGGCCCTAGTTCTGAACGGACTGTTGCGCCACCCAATTTATTTATTTTTATATTTTTATTATTTCTTAAATACTTGCACAAAATTTGTGATTTTCCAGAAATCATCTGTTGTTTTACAGAATTCAAAAAACGTCGGATAGAAGTTTCTTGTCTAAACGGGACGATATGCCATGAAGATGTTGAAAGAAAATAAATAGTAAAATTGCAGATTTAAAACTCTTCTTTCTAATAAATAATTTCAAACTTTATAATGAAAAAAGAAATATCATGAAAAAAGTAATTTTTATGTGTTTTATTTACGTTTACTTTTGAAACCGCAAAATGTATAGCCCTGTATAGAAATGGTTATAGTGATAGTTTTTGTAGAACTATAAAAGAGGAACAATTCTGTTACAAATTATTTCAGCAAAACTGCAATTCCCCTCCCCACTCACAGTGGAAGCTCTCAAAAGGGACAAAAATACCCGATTTTTAAACATTCATTAATACATTATAAAGCCTAACACTAAAGGGATTTTTCAAATCGTACCAGTAGCTCCTGAGATTAGCGCAACTTAACACAGTAAATATTATTCGTGGAGTAAAGGCCATAAATAGATTAAAATATTCACCTTAAATATATTTAAAAAGGTGGCTGGGATACTCGTGCCCCTCTAGCGATATTTCTAAAAGCTGGACAAATTATTAACAGCAACATTTAGTTCACGTTAAAAAGATTAAAGTTTGAAGTTTTCCCTTGTTTTCAAGATATTTGAGTCGAAAACCATTGTTCATCAGTTTTTAGTTGTTTTTGATAAAAAAAATTGTCAATTGGACTTTTTCAAAAGAATGCATTAAAATTTAGCAACAATATTTTGCTTAAGAAAAAATTAATTTGAAGCCAATATTTTTAATTGTTGCCATGATATTTCAGCCGGAACTGAATTTTTACCAACGTTTCGTAGTATTTTGTGTTGGTTTTTATTATTTGTTTATTTTTATATTTTGTTATATTTAACCAATTTTTAAAAAAGTAAAAAGTCATGTGGTACCTTGAAACGTCAAAAAATATGAAAAATGTTCAATTTGACAAATTGGACCGACTACAATAACTTTTCTTGGAAAAAGATACAAAATTTAAAAGACCCAACTCCTATTGTTTCCTTACAAAAGTGTATTTTATCTATAAATTTTCCTGAAAAGAAATTAGTTGTGGTGATTACTGATTTGTGGAACCATACTAACATTTTATTGGAAAATATGGGGAAGTAAAAATTTCACTCTGTATTATTTATTATCATCGAAAAATTTAAAGTGAAATTCTACCTGTCACAAGACTGAATGCAGTTAAAAACTTTGTTTTTGAAGGACTTCAATTCACTATAGACTCTTGGGTATTTTAGATTTCTATTACCTGTTTGTTACTAATGCAACAAATTTAAATTTTAACTGTGTTAGAAAGGTTTAGTTTATACAAAATATTAAATACTATACAACTTTTTTTTATCTCTAAGAACTATTTGGGTTAAAAATTATCAACTTGAATTTAAATTAAATTCATAAAATCGTAAATTTTTTGAAATCCTATATTTTTGCAAAGTAAAATAGTAAATAAGGATACAAATATTAAATGTCCAGCAAGTTCTTATGACATCGGGTTGACCCTTAGTTTTGTTTTACCAAATTCCTTAATATGAATTCCTTAAATATGTACCTATACCTTAAATCAGTTCACACAATCTATAATGTTTGATTGTCTTTCAAAATGAAAACTAATTTGTTGCATTTATAAAGTGACTAACAAAATATACCCATACCATGACCCATAATATGTTAACGTCATCAGGTAAATAGGTGTATGAATTGCTTATGTTTATTTTTATTTATTTTTGATGACTTAATCCATAATGATATTGGGGGAGCCAAAATGAATGAGTTGTACAGACACGAATTCCCCGAAATTATTAATCCCCATCAAGAATTTGACTGTTCGATGTTAAAAAAAGTTTTAACATCCAAAAAATTCAAATATTTATCTCTTAAATTTTATTTTGATTTGATTTTGTTTCTTTTTTTATTGTATGCTCTTAGTTTAAGTAGAAATAAGAATATGAATGGGATTATACTGATTTTTACAAAAAGCTTCAATGTATCATTTCAAAAGATTGTAGGTGCCATAATATGTAGGTGAAGTTGGATTGAGAGTATTATTTCTCTTAGTCATTCTTGGTTTATAAACAAAAACAGAAATGGATTATAAAAAAAGTGATTTAATAAGCATATCAAAGAAGTCCTAACTGCTTTTTCAAAAGGGGAGAGATTTTACACTAGCTAAAAAACTTCAACAAATAATGTATCTGCCTAAAGTTTTTTGAAATTCTTGAATATTACTACGATTTTTCTAAAACCTTTTTAAAAAACAAAAATTATGATGAACACTTTAAAGGTAACGATGCAACTCACACTGATAATTACCCAAGTGCACATTGGTTCTCTTTGAAAGAGTCCTTTTTTCGAGGCGAATAACAGTTTTTACAAATTTTAATTGATATTTTTTTCAGTGATTTTATTCCTCTAAGAAAAAAGTCAACTCAATTTTTATACAAATTTTACCAAAAATGAATATGAAGTTTCGAAGTTGGATAGCTTGTTTGTTGTGCTAAAAATGTTTGTATCGGCACCAAAGTTGATCACTACTTATCAAAATTATAGCGATCACTGAATTTGGTTCGATACGATTTAGAGAATACAAAATCCAGATACATTACTGTTCAGTAAAATCAGCTTTTATAACTCCCAAAAGTTAGTAGTTTAACTAAGGTTTAATTTTCAGATTACACTGAATAACTGGGGCTAATTATGTACCATTTAAAGATTTGAGCCCAACCTTAACCACTCTTAACTCATTTCCCTGTGCAAAAGTAACGTTCAGAAGCCATAAGCATAACCAGTTAGCAGCCTTAATTCTAACGGCTGCTGCTAACAACATTTGACATGGCCTAGTAGTATTACATGTAGAATAATTGTATAGACGACTACAACTCCTATGCGGATGGACCCATGTTGTTGATACATTTCTAACTTCTTCATCCAACTAGGTACTTGTACATTTGCGAACTGGTAGGTATGTATGTAGGTACCTTGCAGGTTTTTATACTCCAGACTTTTTGCAGCTACCATTCAGCTTCCACCTGACGACGACGACGTATAAGACGACGACGAAGACCAGGACCACAACGATGACAGGAGCACCAACAACATTAGATACTATATACAGTGGTGGCAATGGCGAAGGTGGTGGTGGTGCTAGTACTGGTGATGGTGATATGTTTCCTTTTTTTTTATTTATTTCTTTTCGTTTCATAGCAAACAGAACCGAATGCAGAAAGTAAAACAAATAGAAACACTAAACAGAGCATCTAATGACATGACTATGTATACGAATATCTCTTTTTCTGGTATGTACGAAACGAATGCCAAATGTAAACCTCTTCTTCGAATGAATCCGCTTTAGATCTACGACCAAGCTACAAAAATTCCCAGGCTCTCTGAGATTTTGCATAAATAAACTTTGCATCTTATCGTGGTTTAGTTTGTTGTTGTTGTTGTTGGTGTATTTGCTTTGCTTTTGTGATTTTTTTTGTTCTTTGTGTGTCACACGTTGTAGATTGTAGGGATTTGGATACGTTTATTCCTAGTCAAAGTCTTTTCTTCCCAACTCAAAATCCTCTTTTTAGATCTAATATTCCAATAAATTGCAATAGAAAATATAAGGTTGCCAACATTGGATTGGAATTTGATTGTTTTCAAACTCATTCTAAATAACAATTGAATGCAAAATGATTGTTTTTTCTTAAGTGATAATGTTCAATATCTCCAAAACCTGAAACCGAGGTATTAGCTATTTTGGTAAAACGGCATTAAAATCTTTAATATCTCCAATGTTAATCTTTGAAAAAATATGTAAGGACCTCCAATTTACATTTATTCCGGGAAAAAACTATAAAATTAGATAAAATCATCTAATATCTCCATTTTGTACGAAATACTTCCTTTGAAACGATTTCAAAAATGCTCCTTTTGTAAAGATAAAATGTTTAATGTCTCAATAAAATAAAAACGAAACATTAGAAATTGTAGTAAAAAGTTTTTATAATGTAAATCTTTAAAAAAAATGATGTAAAGTCCTCGATTTTACATCTTTACTGAGAAAAACCGGTACAAATCATCTAATATCTCAATATTATATAAGTTATAGAACAAGTTTCATCAATAGCGAGATCTTAGGTTCCAAAAAAGCGAGAGCTAAAAAAAGAAAACTTCGACATTTTCTGTTTTTATATTCTTCAAATAACTCTATTGACTTTGAGTATTCTCATGTGGCAACCCTATCACACCAACATAGCAAAGTGATGTCCAGATTCTAATGTGGTGCATTAAAGACGAGACTGTGAATAAGATGGCCTCATTGTTGTGCATATTGGCACACATGTGAACACACTCTTTAGGCAAGAAAATCAGATTGTTTGAAAGTGGTGAAGGAGGAGGAGGAGGAGGATGAGTAGAAGAAGGTGGGCCTCAAGAAAAACGATTGCCACCACCTCCTTCTCCTCCTTAACTAAGCTGAAACTATGCGAAAGAAATGTTGCGACAGGTTGGTATAATATTTGTTCGATTTTTTCCGGCATTGGTATCGATATCAAGGGATTAGGCTAGCAACTAGCTATACATAAGTTTGTTGTTATTGTTGTTGTTGTTGTTATTGTTAAATGGATGTTGGTATTTATTTAGAATTTTAAAAGATAACAGCACATATTCAATAGAAAATGACATCCAGGATATGTTAGGACAATGTGATGTAATAGAAGCAGCAACAAAATGCCTGATGAAGATGCTTTTTCTGTTTGCTGATGATGATGCTCGGATTTAAACGGAGATCTTGTTTGCGAACGAATAAAATTGGTTTGAAAAAAGTTGTTGCAGAATCTGGAGCACTAGCATTATAAGAAAATATGTGAATAAGACGCAATTCTATATGGAAGTTATACACAAGTCGAGCATGTGTCAAAAAGGTATTTATGAATGAAATGTAGGTTTTTTGTTTGGGTGGCGGGAACAAGTTCATAAATTTATTGTTGAATACTCGTATTTGTTGCTATCGATGGATTTATTTATGGTTTTTGATTCCATTTATGATTACCAACAAACATGAAATTGGAAGATTGCATGTAATAGCCAAATATATGAATGCCAATAAATGTAACCTGCAAACATTTTATGACAATTGGAATAAGTGAAGAAAATTTTAGTATTGATTAATTGATAACATTGTTCTAGACTGAAAATTTACTTTTTAAGTGACTAGAAAACGAATACTTGAAAACCTTCGCAGACCTTAATATTCTCATGTCATACTCAAAAAATTGTTTTTGTTTTTGCTTTATATGTAAGACGACTTTAATATGTTTGATTTTCTGGATAAATTTGAATGTTCACAGTTTTGAGAACAAGAATTTCTATGCTTTAAAAAAAAACATTAAAAACTTAAGTATTTCTTTCCAAAAAGTATAACCTAAGTATATTGAATTGAATGGCGAAAAGATTCTAACGGGTTATGTCACGGTAACGGGTTATACATTTTGCGGTTTCAAAAGTATAGGGCTGGAATTCGACATTTGTCAAATTAAGTTGTTAAATCAATTTTTGGCGAAATTGTGAAGAAATTTTAAGGGACTGTATTGGTTACAGATATTTTAAGGCCTGTGCATCATCGTTTGTTCGTACAACTGAAAATATCCCTGCTGCAAGTAAAAGTGTTCGCGAAGACCCGAATGTGTCGATTCCTCGTCGTTCTCAGGAATTAAGACTGTCTTACAGCACATTATGGCGTATTTTGCATTTGGATCTACACCTACATCTAAAGTCCAGCTCACACAACAACTGAAGCCAGCTTACCTTTCACAACGTCGTAGATACGTCGAATGGGTGCTTGAACAACAGGCGAGGCGGTGGACGGCGATTTTTTGAATAAAATTTTCTTCAGCAAAGAAGCACATTTCTCACTCAGTGGGTATGTAAATAAACAAAATTGTAGTATTTGCGGTTTTGAGAATCTTCAAGTACTTGAAGAGAGGCCATTGTATCCACAAAAAGTCACTGTTTGGTGCGCTCTTTGGTCCGGAGGTGTGATTGGACATTACTTCTTCGAAAACGACTGTCACCGTAAATTCAGATGGTTATAGCCACATATGATAATCGAATTTTTTTTTCCTGCTATTGAAGAATACGATTAGCTTTATATAGCTTTATATAGCTTTATTGTAAGAGACATTTCCTGGCCGCCTAATTTCTCGTCGTGGCGATATGAACTGGCCACCTAGCTCATACGATTTGACACCACTAGACCTTTTTTGTGGCGCTACGCGAAAGACCGTGTTTATGCAGATAAGCCTTTAAATCTTGAGCACTTAAGAACCAACATTCGTCAAGTTACGGCTGTGATACCGCCCAATATGAGTTAAAAAGTGGTCGAAAATTAACTCAAAAGAACAACAATATAGTTCGCTCGGTGGTCATACTAATGATGTAGTGTTTCACACAAAATCTCAAAGTTAAAACTTTATAATAAAAACGAAATATCATAAAAAAAAAAAATATTGCATTGTGGTTTATTTACATTTACTTTTAAAACCGCAAAATGGATAAGCTTGTACTATGTACATTTAATTAAAAAGCTTGTAGGTTTTAAAATAAAGTCATTCAGTTGAGGGCTAGATTTTCTAAGCATACATTAACAAAAAGTAAAACAAAATGTTCGTAGACTTTTTCCAACATAACCGTTGAAATGTTGGCAAATTATTATTTATTGAAAAGAAGTTCATAGCTCTTCCACATCAAGCGGTTTTATTAAACAGCTGTCCGTAGTATTCGCTTCACAACGCTTCTCCCATTCAAAAGGTAAAATTTGGTGAATGAAGAGGTTTCTCTTAAATAACTTCGCAGTTTAGGTATAAATGAGCCTTAGCTGCTAAAACAAGTATTGAAAGGACCATAGACGATTTAAAAAAGAAAAAAGAGGCTGGGATGCGACCCACACTAATAACTTCCCATCCCGTCTGTCGATTTGTCTTTCTTAAAAGTTTGTCTATATGTATCAATTTTTACCAAATTTGAGTACTATTTTTTTTTTAGATTTTATTTTTTACGAAAAAAACGGACAGTTGGATTTTTACAAAAAAAAATACTAAATATCGAAAACAATATTTTCTGTGAAATAAAATAAGTTTGAAGCCAATATTTTTAATTTTTGAAAAGCTATTTGAGTCGAAAATAAATTTTTACCAAGTTTTAGTATTGTTTTTTTTTAGGTTTTTATTTTTTGTAAAAAAAATGTCAATTCAATTTTTCTCAAAATTTTATCGAATGTTGAAAACAATATTTCTTATAAGATAAAATTAGTTTGTAGCCAATCTCTCAAAGTTTTGAAAAGATATTTACGTCGAAAAACAATTTTTACCAACTTTTATAAATTTTTTTTAGGTTTTTATTTTTTGTAAAAAAAACTGTCAATTCGATTTTTCTCAAAATTTGCTCTAATGTTAAAAACAATATTTTTTATAAGTTAAAATTAGTTAGAAGCCATTATCTCCAATTTTTGAAAAGATATTTGAGTCGAAAATCAATTTTTACCAACTTTTGTTAAATTTTTTTTTAGGTTTTTAATTTTTTGTTAAAAAACTGTACATTCGATTTTTTTCAAAATTTTACTCAATATTAACAACAATATTTTTTGAAAGATAAAAGTAAATTAAAGCCAATTTCTCAATGTTTTGAAAAGATATTTGAGTCAAAAATCAATTTTTACCAACTTTTATTAATTTTTTTTTTAGGTTTTTATTTTTTGTAAAAAAACTGTCAATTAGATTTTTCTCAAAATTTTATCAGATGTCAAGAACATTATTCTTCGTTGCACAAAATTGTTTTAGAGATGAAATCATATTTTAGTCGTAAAATTTTCGAGGTGACAAATTTTTGTTTTCAGTTTCTTTGATTTATAAAAAAAAACCGTTAATTGGATTTTTTTCCAAAAATATACTTGTTTTGTATCACGTTGCAATATACAATATAAAATTTAATTCAAGTCTCTAGCGTCGATGGTTCATGAGATATTTAGGGTTAACCAAAATTTTCACCTTTTTTTTAAACTGCTATGGTAAAAAAACCACCAACGCAATTTTCTTGAGAGCCCTTTCTGCATCTTTCTGCCTTATTGTCGGCATAACAAAATTTATTTGAAGTCGATATCTCTTCTGGTTCTTGAGCTATGGACAACGAAAAAAACGTCGCGAACGTACGGACGTACGGACGTACGGACGTACATACGTACACACGCACGCACAGACATCTTTCTAAAAATCTTTTATTTCGACTCTAGGGACCTTGAAACGTCGAGAAATGTCAAAATTTTCAATTTGACAAATCGGACCCATTACAATACAATAACTTTCTATGGGGAGTTGATAAAATATAAAATTATTTTATTTTATACAAAATTAATTGTTAGTGCTTTTAAATTAATTAAAGTCTTAGCAAAATGTTACTAAATTGATTAAACGTCTTTGAATGGATACAAAAATTGTTGTACTACAATTGTTCATTGCATACTTTTGAAGTTATAAATTCGGCAAAAAAAAATACCCTTTTGCCAAATGGCAAATGTGGGGGTAACATCCCCGCATCTTCTACTTTTATTTGTTCAGTTCTTTTAAAATTAATATCAATTATATCATATACTAGCTTTTTACCCGCGGCTTCGCCCGCAGTGGAGAAATTAAATAAGTATGAGAGATAAAGGGTAATGGTATAATAATAGAAATGAGTCAATATAATAACTAAATTTTATTGCTTGGCTGAGATCAACAATTTTTAAAAATTACTACAGACAATGAAGTTTCAACACCTTAATATATGCTTATTGAAATGCAACAACAAATGTTAAAATATATTTCACCGTAACAAAAATAAATAATTCTGAATTCTAACAATTTAAAAAAATAAAATACAAAGTATTAATTTAAGATATTTTTATAGACAATGTTATAAGTTTTCCCGTCGGGTGCAAATATGTGTAAATTCCGGGCATTAGATACACGTGAACAGGCTACATAAAGTTGACCATGAGAGAAGCATGGGTTTTCTAAATGCACTCCTGCTACCTGTAATGTTTGTCCTTGTGCCTTGTTTATAGTAACAGCAAAGCTAAGCTTGACGGGAAACTTAACCCTTTAAAATTGGAATGGAAGGTCAGTGGGAATAATTGGTATCCGAGGTAGTATAACACTATTTCCCTTACCGACACCTGTTAAAATAGTAGCACCAAGTATGTTCTGTCCCAATTTTGTTATCCGAAGCTTTGTTCCATTACATAGCCGAGGAGCATCTAGATTTCGCATAAGCATTACTGGTACATTTAATTTCAATTGAAGTTTATGTGACGGTACACCCGATAGTTAAAGTGAATTTAAAAACTCCACAGGATATGAAGTACTTAGTTCCGTATCCATAATTGTATCCATTGACAAATATTCCTTCATTTCTCCTTGAACCTCGTTTAAAATATCAGTGTTGATCTTATTTACAATTTAATTTCTTGGTGCTAATATTGCTCTTGCACACAACCACTGATCACTACACAAATTTTGTTGCAATTCCGGAAAAACATTAGCAATGAGATCCACATCACTTTCTACTAAATTACAAAATTCTCTTGACAGTGATATGTAGATGTAGCCTTCAGCGTCAACGTCTAAACAACCATCACCAATTTTCAACAACATTTCTGCGTAAAGTCCTGAATCCACGTCATTATGAAGATTCACTCTCATATTCGTTTTCAGGCGGAGTTTTTCAACTGTCGGCCATAAGCTTGATGATTTAATGCACTCTTGAATTTCTTCTGCTGGTGTCCCCCTTTGAATCCCTGGGAGGGTTTGACGGAAATCACCAGCCAATAATACTACCATGCCTCCCATTATATCTGTACTATCTCAAATGTGAATAGTATTATAGTGCATGTAACGACAGAAGAAAATAACAATAAATATAGACAAATTAGAAACAGTTGAAACAGTTGAAACTATATTCAATTGAATTAGATATTGTCGTCACCGTGCGTCGGTAATACAGTGGGTTGGTTGAAACTTCATTACTATGATGCTAGATGATGCTAGATGACGTTGAAGTAGCTAAATTTGACGATATTTTAACAAACAATTTTCTTATTTTTCGTAAATTTTTTTTATTTTTTTTTTAATAAAAAGTATCCTATGTTACTTCTAATACCTTCAGGAGTGTATGTGCAAAGTTTCATGATGATCGGTTAAGTAGTTTTTGCGTGAAAGCGTAACAAACAAACTTACATTCGCATTTATAATATTAAAAAAATTAATAATTATAGAATAAAATTTAATTTGACCCAAAAGTATTATACTTTTGTTATCTTTAATCCTTTATGCAAGTAAAAAATTAAATTTGTACCAACGAATGTTGTTCAACTTTTACATTTAAGTTTCTGATTTCAAATATTTTGTTTAAGTTTTTGTGCTTAAAATTTCATACACATTGTTTTACATAATCCTAAGTTTAATACTTCGTTTTAAAGTTGTACCAAAAACAATCAATTAATATTTAATGTTTTCGAAACCTTATATCGGGTGATTTTTTAAGAGCTTGAGAACTTTTTTTAAAAAAAAAACGCATAAAATTTGCAAAATCTCATCGATTCTTTATTTGAAACGTTAGATTGGTCCATGACATTTACTTTTTGAAGAAAATTTCATTTAAATGTTGATCGCGGCTGCGTCTTAGGTGGTCCATTCGGAAAGTCCAATTTTGGGTAACTTTTTCGAGCATTTCGGCCGGAATAGCCCGAATTTCTTCGGAAAATGTTGTCTTAAAAAGCTGGAATAGTTGCTGGCTTATTTGTGAAGACTTTAGACTTGACGTAGCCCCACAAAAAATAGTCTAAAGGCGTCAAATCGCATGATCTTGGTGGCCAACTTACCGGTCCATTCCTTGAGATGAAGTTTTCCCTCAAAATGGCCATAGAATCGCGAGCTGTGTGGCATGTAGGGCCATCTTGTTGAAACCACATGTCAACCAAGTTCAATTCTTCCATTTTTGGCAACAAAAAGTTTGTTAGCATTGAACGATAGCGATCGCCATTTACCGTAACGTTGCGTCCAACAGCATCTTTGAAAAAATACGGTCCAATGATTCCACCAGCGTACAAACCACACCAAACAGTGCATTTTTCGGGATGCATGGGCAGTTCTTGAACGGCTTCTGGTTGCTCTTCACTCCAAATGCGGCAATTTTGCTTATTTACGTAGCCATTCAACCAGAAATGAGCCTCATCGCTGAACACAAGAAGCGCGCGATAAACTTTCTTAACAGAGAACGCATTTTGATAATAAAATTCAATGATTTGCAAGCGTTGCTCGTTAGTAAGTCCTACATGATAAAATGTCAAAGCATACTGAGCATCTTTCTCTTTGACACCATGTCTGAAATCCCGCGTGATCTGTCAAATACTAATGCATGAAAATCCTAACCTCAAAAAAATCACCCATTATAAACATGAACTTGTTTCTCAGCCTACGTATACCTTAAAACTGTTTGGGTTATAAAATTTAATTTTGTTCATTAAATTGAAATCAAAATTTATACATATCGAACACCAAAATAAAATATTTAGTCCATGTTATTTACGATTCTTAAGAATTATTTTAGACTTTATTGTTTCGTTGAGTAAGGTACATAAATTTGAGATTTGTTCAAAAAATTATAATTTTATTTGCAATAAATTTCAAATAGATATAAAAATTATGTGTCCACCAAGGAAAAAAAAAGAAACTTGAATAATTCATCGAGTATAAATAAACCAAATTTTGTAGATTTCTTTTCATTGTTTTTATTTTTGTTTACAACGAAATGTGTTAATAAATCGCCAGAGATTTAAAAGAAGCATTGACCCTATAAAATTCTTGTGAAACAAAACTGAACAACAGCGAACACTCATCATATAAATCAATATCAATATTTTTCAGCTTTTTGTATAAGACAACTGCATTTTGTAACCAGTAACCCTTATCTGTCATAATTAGGTCCGAACAAATTTCTTAATGGATTTCTCAGATTTTATTTTAATACATGTTTTTGTCCATCTTCATTCTGATCTGATGTTTCCACTTTTCGAGCCTTCTTGAATCATTATATTTGAAAGCAGGTAATTCCATAAAAAGAGATACCCCAGATACATTTTAAGCCAAATTGGCACATATCCAATTTCCCCCGCCAAAAAATCCATACAATATAAACCATCAAAAATATTGTATTTAACAATGAAATTAAATTGGAATAAATAATTTTTTAAGCTTCTGATAAGAGTACGAGAAAAAAGTAAAACCGATAACCAAACAAAATAAAAACACACACAAAATCGAAAATTTATATCATCATTCTCGTTTTTTAGCAATATAAAAAATCGAATGGATTAAGAATCCATAAATTAATTTAATAATAAAAGATTTATTTGATTTTTATACAATTTTGGCGGCTGCTGTTGAGTTAACAAAGAGAAATTTTTTTTGTTTTGTTTTTGCAATTTAGGGGAAGTTTAAATGGTGTTGGCTCTTAAGTGGAGGAAACCTAATTTTTGCACTTTTAATTAACAGGATTTATTTGAATTTGATAATTTTTGAAATTTTAGGCAAACAAAATTTAAAAAGCCCTATCAATTATAACAATTAATTAATTTAGTTTTCATTTTACTTTTCTTGTTTGTTGGCACAAAGAATTACGTTAAATAAATTTTCTGGTATTTGGGGCTTCGATAAGATAGATTTTATTTATATTTAGTAATTTTTTAAAGATGTCCCATTATAAATCCTGTTGTGTTATTAAATCATATTTCTTATCTTATCTTAAGGGTAATAATGAAAATACACTTTTCTCAATTGTATGTACGTAATTTTAGTGTGTCGAAGAACAACTTTTCTTATTAATATATTCCTCGAATTTTAAAGACTTTTCCTGATGGCCATTTATTAAGTGGTTAAAATTGCAACAGTTTGATGATACTCCATTTTCATAAAATATTTCAAGTAAAAATGTACTAATTTATTTTGAACTTAAGAACTTTAGGCTAAAGCTTAAGCATCATGTTCAATACAGTTTTTAATTCTATTAAGAGATAGCATAGGTAGAACAAATTTGAATAAATGAAATCATTTAACCAAAGCAATATTTATTCAAACTTTACGATAAATGGTGTGCTTCCATTGTTTTAAAAATGGGTGTGTGGGAAGGTATTAGTCGTTTGATTTTATACATACACAATTCACATAATTATCATAAATATTGCATATTAACTATAAAAACTTATGCTGTAGAAATATGATATCTTTTAAGTTTATTTATAAATGTGCTAAAATGAATTGGTTTATAAGTTGTGGGAATCAGGTATTCAATTCAGTTTTTGTACATTTTTTGGTCTAACCTTTTATTTGCATACATTGGCAATTTCTCTAAGAAAAACTGTCATTTCAAATGTTAACAACAATATTTTGAATAAGATATTACATACGTTTTAATATATTTCTTAATATATAATTTGTAAAATATGATTTTGCTGGATTTTAGATATTTGTGCAGTGTTATCCATTTTACGGTTTCAAGAGTAAACGTAAAAAAGAGGCTGGGATGCGACCCACACTGGTAACTTCCCATCCCGTCCGTCAATTTGTCTTGTTTAAAAGTTTAAAGGTTTTCGTGCTGTGTTAAAAAAGTTGTTAGTTGAATTATTATTCTTAAAAAAATAAAAAATTACCAACAATATTTTGCATATGATGAAATAGTTTCATTTCAAAATCTATTTTTGTAAACGAGATTTTTGGTAGAAAACCAATTTTTACACATTTTAGTAGCATTTCTTAAAAGTTTTCATTCCTTATAAAAACAAATACAAATTGGATGAATGCATTTAATTTGAGAGATATCGAGAACCGAACATCGATTTTTACCAAATTTGCGTACTTTTTATTGTAGATTTTATTTTTTTTATGAAAAAACGAACTGTTGGATTCTTATAAAAAAATTACTGAATATCGAAAAGAATATTTTCTGTGAGATAAAATGAGTTTGAAGCCAATATTTTTAATATTTGGAACGCTATTTGAGTCGAAAGTAAATTTTTACCAAGTTTTGTTTTTTGTAAAAAAACTGTCAATTAGATTTTTCTCAAAATTTTATCAGATGTCAAAAACATATTTCTTCGTTGCACAAAATTGTTTTGGGGATGAAATCATATTTTAGTCGTAAGATTTTCGAGGTGACACATTTTTTTTTCAGTTTTTTTGATTTATTAAAAAAACCGTTAATTACGTTACAATATAATATAAAATTTAATTCAAATCTCTAGCGTTATTGGTTCATGAGATATTTAGGGTTAACCAAAATTTTCACCTTTTTTTGAAACTGCTATGGTAAAAAAACCACCCACGCAATTTTCTCGAGAGCCCTTTCTGAATCTTTCTGCTTTATTATAATGCATAACAAAAATTTATTTGAAGTCGATATCTTTTCTGGTTCTTGAGCTATGGACGACCAAAAAAACGTCGCGAACGTACGTACAGTGTCGAGCAAAATAATAGCAGTGTAATAGGCAACAAGCTATAATTTTTCATAAATCAATAACACAGCCAATTTTTCGCAACTCTACTTTATTTTGGTACTCAGAGTAATTATCTTAAAAGGTGCAAGTGATAATTTAACGGTAAATTCTCATTACTTTGTTTAAATGTCACTTTGTGTAGTGTGATTCACTATTTTAGGCGAGCAAAATAATAGCAGTGATTGACAAACTTAATTTAAATAATTGTGTTTTAATTAAAATTTTGATTTCAAAAGTTATAAAAACAAGTCCTGTTATTCTATTTTATATTTCCCTTAAAATTGTAATCAAATTATTGAATTTAAAAATTTAAAGTGGGTTGAGGTAAACACTACACACTGGAGAGGCGGGAATTTATAATAAAGATCATTTTTGAAGGCAAAACGTACAAAAAGGTTCAGGAACCTCTTGGTTGTTCAGCGGAGATGCTTAGGAACGCCTAACCTTTGAAAAAAGGGCAGAAACGATAGACGAAAACAATCTCTTACACCATCTTATATAAAACGTGTGGTCCGCTTTTCAAGAAATAATCCTACAGAAGCAGCTACAGAAATTGCGGACGAGCTTGAGGTGCCGTGCGGTGTGCATACGGTGAGGAGAACACTAAGGGATCATAACTTAAATGTTCGCAGTCCAAGAAAGGTTCCACTTTAAAAGGGTAAAGTTTGCTCGCCAACATTATGGATGGGCTCCCGAAAAGTGGAGAAACATTCTCTGGACCGATGAAAGCAAGGTGGCTCTCTATGGTGGTAAAGGATCTCGGCAGTTTGTGAGAAGACCCCTGAACTTGGAATATAACCCTAGATACACTACAAAAACTATTAAGCATGGGGGATCCAGTATAATGGTTTGGAGATGCTTCTCCTATTATGGAGTTGGCCCAATATACTGCATCAAAAACATTGTGAACCAGCACTCTTACGTGGATATCCTGCAAAACACTATGCTGCCATATGCCGAATACGAATTGCCCTTCAAATGGGTCTTCCAGCAGGATAACGACCCAAAGCATACCAGCAGAGCAGCCAGGCAATGGTTCCAAGATAATAGGATTGAGGTCATGGAGTGGCCTGCACCGTCTCTTGACCTCAATCACATCGAGAATATTTGGGCAGATATTAAAATAGAAGTATCCAAGGCAAAAGCAAAAAATAACGGAGAGTTATGGAGCGTTGCTGAGTAGGCATGGCAATCAATAACACCATCAAGATGTCAGGGACTTGTGGAGTCAATGAAACGTCGCTGTGAAGCCGTTATAAAAAATAATGGTCATGCTACCAAATACTAGCTTTTATTAAATAAAATACAGTTGAAAAGAACTTTTTGTGCCCTTGTTATATTTTAATTTAATAGAAAAAGAAAATCACTGCTATTATTTTGCTCGCTTTATTTTGAGGTTTATTTTGTTTTTGGACTACTGCTTAGCTAATTAGCAATAAATTAAATTCCATTATTACTAAAAATTAAATTTTAATGAATCTTAAGGAGTTTTACTTAAAAAAAAAAATTTTGTTCATGTTTAATGTTTTATTTAAAATAATTTTCCATGCACTGCTATTTTTTTGCTCGCAGCTGTACACACGCACGCACAGACATATTTCTAAAAATCTTTTATTTCGACTCTAGGGACCTTGAAACGTCGAGAAATGTCAAAATTTTCAATTTGACAAATCGGACCCATTACAATAACTTCCTATGGGAAGTTAATAAAACCCATATACAATATTTTCTTTCATGATATTTCTTTATTATAAAGTTAGAACATTGACATTGTGTTTGAAGCACTACATCATTTAAATGACCACCACTCGAATTGTTACAATTATCGATTCTTTTGAGGTAATTTTCGACCACTTTTTGACACATATTGGGCGGAATCTCAGCCATAACTTGACGAATGTTCGTGCTCAAGGTGTATCTGCATAAAAAACGGTCTTTCGCGTAGCCCCTCAAAAAATGTCCAGCGGTGTCAAATCGCATGATCTTGGTGGCCAGTTGATATCGCCACGACGAGAAATTACGGGGACAGGAAATGTCTCTTGCAATATAGCTATATTCGCTCGCTCGAGTTGTGTGGCATGTGGCACCGTCCTGTATTCTTCAATAGCAGGCAAAGAAAAGTCGGTTATCATATGACCATAACGCCCCAAATTGAGGGTGACAGTCGTTCCATCGTTGTTTTCGAAGAAGTAAGATCCAATCACACCTACGCACTAAAGAGCTCACCAAACAGTGACTTTTTAACTTCCCATAGGAAGTTGTTGTAATGGGTCCGATTTGTCGAATTGTTGACATTTCTCGACGTTTCAAGGTCCCTAGAGTTGAAATAAAAGATTTTTAGAAAAATGTCTGTGCGTGCGTGTGTACGTACGTTCGCGACGTTTTTTTGGTCGTCCATAGCTCAAGAACCAGAAAAGATATCGACTTCAAATAAATTTTGTTATACATATAATAAAGCAGAAAGATGCAGAAAGGGCTCTCGAGAAAATTGCGTGGGTGGTTTTTTTTACCATAGCAGTTTAAAAAAAAGGTGAAAATTTTGGTTAACCCTAATTAACTCATGAACCAATGACGCTAGAGACTTGAATTAAATTTTATATTATATAATTATAAAACAAGTATATTTTCGGAAAAAAATCCAATTAACGGTTTTTTTTTATAAAACAAAAAAACTGAAAAAAAATTTGTCACCTCGAAAATTTTAATACTGAAATATGATTTCACCTTCAAAAAATTTTATGCAACGAAGAATAATGTTTTTGACATCGGATAAAATTTTGAGAAAAATCTAATTGACAGTTTTTTTATAAAAACCTAAAAAGTTGGTTAAAATTGAATTTCGACTCAAATATCTTTTCAAAAACTTGAGATTAAGGCTTCAAACTTATTTTATCTTATAAAAAATATTGTTTTCAAAATTCTGAAAAATGTTGAGAAAAATCGAATTGACAGTTTTCTTACAAAAAATTAAAAACCTAAAAAAAAAACAGTTCTAAAACTTGGTAATGATTTACTTTCGACTCAAATATCTTTTCAAAAATTAAAAATATTGGCTAATTTGATTTTACAGAGAATATTGTTTTCGATATTCAGTAATTTGTTTATAAAAATCCAACAGTCCGTTTTTCATAAAAAAAAAAATTACAAAAAATATTACGCAAATTTGTTAAAAATTGATACATATAGACAAACTTTTAAGCAAGACAAATCGACAGACGGGATGGGGGGGGAGTTATCAGTGTGATTCGCATCCCCAGCCTCTTTTTGTGGATGTAGTGGCCTCTCTTCAATTATTTTAATTATTAACATACCCACCGGGTGAAAAATGTGCTTCGTCGCTGAAGAAAATTTTGTTCGAAAAATCGCCGTCCACCGCCTGTTGTTCGAGCACCCATTCGAACGTTGTGAATGGTCAGCTTCCTTCAGTTGTTATGTGAGGTGGACTTTATATAGATAAGACAGTCCTAACTCCTAACTCCTGAGAACGACGAGGAATCGACACATTGGGGTCTTCGGCAACACTTTTACTTACAGCAGCGATATTTTTAGTGGTACGAGCGCGCAATATTTGTAACCAATAGAGTCTCTTCAAATTTCTTTACAATTTTGCCAATTGCTTGCGTAGTTGGACGATTATGTAAACCATAATCTCCTCTTAGGCACGATATGTGGATGTGACCGAATCACAATTTTTGTAGCCGGTTTTAAAAATTTGTGTGCGTTGTGCGATAGTTAAGCGATCCATTTTAGTAAATGTCAGACTTTCAACAAAAAAAAAAGGTTTAACAATAAGTTTGACAGATGTCGCATTCTAGCCCTACCTATAGATACTCTTGAAACCGCAAAATAGATAACCCATTATATACAGAAAATTGTATAAAAAATTCTATTAATTATTTTTCGATATTAAGTTACTTGTTTTTCGTTAAAATGTTCTGACTTATATCTTTATTAATTCAAAAGATAATTTGGATACAAAATCTAATTTCCTGTTAAGCTTATTTAAATTGGAAAAATAACGTCTAAGAAGTAAGTTTGGCTTGAAAAAGATGCTACTTCGTGCGTATTTATTTAAGTATTAAATATTTCTTAACGAACATTTCACTGAGTATAGAAAGTACTCCCATATCCGCTTGGCCGATATTACCTCCAAATGACTCTCACCTTATAGTTACGCCAAGATATGTTTTATTCAATAAAGTATAGAACTTGATAGATAATATTATACAAACAAAAATAGCCTTTCAGTAGGTTCAGTATATAGATTTTTAATCAAGTCAATTGATTTTTATCGCTGCGCATCATCAAATTAAAGTTAAGTTTTTTTATTCAATTTTGTATTCTATCTAAACCTGATTTTTTTGTTTGGAAATGTCTCAATTCATTATCACCAAAACCCATTCCGAATGTCACCAAAGATTTATAACCCCAACGCTTGCACTAGCTCATCCTCTGCTGTTATAAATGTATGTAGCTGTGCGAGCTGCGACTCCGATGGATTTTAATGTATTTATTTATTCTTCTATCAATTTGTTATCTCCGATACAACCCTACAAACAGCATTCTCAAATAATCTTTTCTAACATTAATCACCCACGAACTTCGTGTTTGTGGACTGAAAAAAATGTTGGATTTGTAGCTTAGCTACTAACCAATGCGATTTGTTTTAAAGCGGACACAATCCAATTAAAGGAATTAGCTTTGGATGCCTCAACATGAAGTTGAGTGTCGTCTTCCTCCTCGCGTTGCAAGTCTTGCGATGTACCAAAGGGACACCATCATCTCGGTTGTAGCATAAGAAAGATGATAATATGAGACAATCACGACCTCTTGTGGGGTCCTAACTCATCGCGGTCTAGTGAGCTATTTTCTCATATTTCACAGTCAAATAAGTGTCAACTGTCAAAGGAGTATCGATGTTCGTTCCGAAATAAAACGACTAATTCAAAAGATCAGGATAACCCTCTCTAGGTATGTATAAAGGCTAAACAAGGTATCAATGGTTTGTAGTGTAAGTCGTATGAAGGAATAGGTATCATATCAAAGTTTCAAGCATTGAGTTTCAGACTAAACTGAATTCCATGCAAGATTTTTCGGGTATAGACCAGGTACATGATAGGGATAGCCCCTATATGAGCCGGATCGCCTTACCTTAATATGATGATAGGTACATGACATTTCAGCGTTGTTGGTCACCTGTTCAAGCTCATAAGACGACATAGTTTTCCGTGGAAATTTTAGCATAATGCGACCATAAATATGCATGAGCTTGATCTTGTTCTGCCTTCATGGTATGGTATGTGATGCTTCGGAGGTCTTCGTTACACAAAAATATATCATCATTGATGATGATGATGATGATTATGGATGGTCATTGGCCATTGGTCAAAGCGATCAATATGATGGCATCAAGACCAAAACAAAGACCTTTTTTAATAACATATTTTTGTTTAAACTATAATACTCAGAGCTATACGCCTTCGTGTTATGGGCATTATGAATTAACTACAAGTTCCAAAGTTATGTCCAACAAGGGACAACCGCTGAGCTGAGGTCTGGAGAAGATTAATTGGCAAATCGATGAATTTGACTCGTTTTGAATTAGGTTTAAGACAGAGAGAGTGAGAGAGAGAGGGAGAGAGGAAAATTGGTTACAATTATTGCGTGGTCGTTATTTATTTTAATGTTACAATATAGACACGATAGAGGGGGCTAAACATTGCTATATTACAATAACTTTCTATGCTCTTTATTTGGTGTCTATATAAACGAAAAGATGAATCTATGTGGCGCTTGAAATTGTTTGTTTTTAAATGAAAATTGACACAGAAAGGGTCATGAATGAAGTAAGATTGTACGATTGAATGCATTTTAAGTAATTAAAAATATGTTTTATTTTTTGTTTCTTATCATGAACAACTAATTAATAAGAATTTTTTGGGTCAAATTTTTAAGTGCGACACATTCCTTAAAATATATATAGCTTTAACGAACTTTGATTAAAGTTTATTTAAATTTTTAAAGGGTTGAATATTTTATGGATTTAATTGTTTGAAGACCTAATTCAGCAATGAGATAAAAGCAGGAAATATATATCTATTTGAATTAATTAAGACAATTTTGTGCATAGTTAAGTGATGAGGTTTCTAATCAAAAGACCAAAGCTATAAAAAAAGAGGCTGGGATGGACCCACACTGATAACTTCCCATCCCGTCTGCCGATCTGTCTTGCTTAGAAGTTTGTCTATATGTATCAATTTTTACCAAATTTGAGTACTATTTTTTTAGATTTTCTTTTTTTATGAAAAACGGACTTTTGGATTTTTATAAAAAAAATTACTGAATATCGAAAACTATATTTTCTGTGAAATAAAATAAGCTTGAATCCAATATTTGTAATTTTTGAAAAGCTATTTTTTTTGTATTGTTTTTGTTTAGATTTTTTATTTTTTGTAAAAAAAACTGTCGATTCGATTTTTTTCAAAATTGTATCGAATGTTGAAAACAATACTTCTTATAAGATAAAATAAGTTTGTAGCCTTGATCTCAAGTTTTTGAAAAGATATTTGAGTCGAAATTCAATTTTTACCAACTTTTTGAGTACCTAATGTTTTTTTAGGTTTTTATTTTTTATAAAAAAAAAACTGTCAATTAGATTTTCCTCAAAATTTTATCAGATGTCAAAAACATATTTCTTCGTTGCACAAAATTGTTTTGGAGATGAAATCATATTTTAGTCGTAAAATTTTCGAGGTGACAAATTTTGTTTCAGTTTTTTTGATTTATAGAAAAAACCGTTAATTGGAATTTTTTCCGAAAATATAGGTACTTGTTTTGCATCACGTTACAATCTTAATATATATAATTCTTCTGTGAGTGTGTATGTCACTGAACTTCTCTTAAACGACTGGACCGATTTTGATGAAATTTTTTGTGTGTGTTCAAGGGGATCTGAGAATGGTTTAGATTCACAATTTTGTCCGCTAGGTACACCTGTTATGCTTTTAAGAAAATTAAGCCCTCCCAATATGTGTAATGGTACAAGACTATTGATCAAAGAACTAAGAGATAATGTGATTGTAGCAACTATCATTACAGGTCCCGTGGCTGGTCAGCTCGCACATGTTCTGCGGATTCCAATGATACCAACTGATTTGCCCATATCTTTTAAAAGGTTACAGATCACTTTAAAAATATCCTTTAAATAAATAAATAAATTGGGTGGCGCAACAGTCCGTTTGAGAACTAGGGCCTAGTGACTTACAACTCTCAACCATTCTTGTGTGCGAGTAATGTTGTCAGGAATGGAAGGGACCTACAGTTTTGAGCCGAATCCGAACGGCAAAGTTGAGAAAGCACTTTTTCATGACAAGAATTCCTCTTGGAGAATTTGTCAATTCCTCGCAAGAGGCAGTACCCGTGAAAAAAACTTTAGATGGCATAGGCAGGGTTCGAACCCAAGACCTCTCGCATGACAGTCCAACGCACTAACCATCATGCCACGGGTACTACTATCCTTTGCCCTAACAATAAATAAATCCCAGGGACAAACTTTTTCCATAGTTGGTATCGACTTCAGGAAAGAGTGCTTTTTCTACGGGAAATTGTATGTGGCACTTTCTCGAGTAGAATCTCCTGAAAATTAATACATTTTGTTGCCACCTAGAAATACCACAGCCAACGTAGGGTACCTACAGGGAGGCTTTAAGATAAGCATACAATTTTTTCTAATTTAGTGATTCGTGGTCGTTTTAATTAGCATGCTTATAACTTAAATATCTGTACCTAATTTTGTCTATCCGTGCGAAGCCGGGACGGGCCGCTAGTATATAATATAAAATTTAATTCAAGTCTCTAGTGTCATTAGTTCATGAGATATTTAGGGTTAACCAAAATGTTCACCTTTTTTTAAACTGCTATGGTAAAAAAACCACAAACGCAATTTTCTTGAGAGCCCTTTCTGCATCTTTCTTCCTTATTATCCTGTATAACAAAATTTATTTGAAGTCGATATCTCTTCTGGTTCTTGAGCTATAAACGACGAAAAAAACTTCGCGAACCTACAGCCGTACGGACGTACGAACGTACGTATGTACAATGTACATACGCACGCACAGACATCTTTCTAAAAATCTTGTATTTCGACTCTAGGGACCTTGAAACGTCGAGAAATGTCAAAATTTTCAATTTGATAAATCGAACCCATTACAATAACTTCCTATGGGAAGTTAAAAAACGCGTAACGCGAATCGTCTCTTCAACTTAATTTCCAAGTTTGAACTCAATCGTCCTAATGGTTTGGGCTGTAGGGGCAAGGGCAGACAGACAGTAATGTCATGTTTGTTATAACCTCGATTTCTTAATTTTTTTCGAATGTAAACTCGCAGGTAAAAATATTTGGTAACCTCGAATATTTACGAACCAAAACTAATAATATTTCAGTTGACAGTTTTTTTTATAAGAAAATGCAAAGCAACAAAAAATTACAACACAAAATTGGTAAATATCCTAAACTGTCTCGAGAAAAAAAAAACATTTATACAAAATATTTTTCTTAACTTTTAGTGTTAGTGTTTTATAAAAACTGACAACAACAACGACAGGGGACCCCCATTCCAGAACCTATTGTTATATTTGTGCGTTTTAAATAAATAAAAATGGGTTATTCTTAAAAAATATTTTCTAAAGTTGTTTCCACACTAAAGACACATTTTAGTAAACATTGTTGAAAAAACATTTCTTAAATGTTTTCATTTGTTTAATTTTTGGCGTGGACGCTTTGAGAAACTTTTCGGAATTTTTTCTTTGTTTAACATTTATTTATCCAGTTTTGTGCTTTAAAATTGACTATTAAAGAAGTAGCACTGATAGTACCGTGTTTTATTATCTTTCTTTTTTTCTACCTCATCTTTTTCACAATTTGTATTTTCAGGAAATTCGGAAAAATTATCGGAATTTGAATTTAATTTTTAAAATTTTCTCCAAGTGGATCCTAAAAATGTGTTGTTTCATACATTTTTTTATCAATTGGATAACATTCTCGTTGCTCCATACTTTTCGCGAAATTTTAAATTTATAACTCACGAAATTTTTATATAGGTAAATGCTTGGGAAGCAAATAAAGCTTCCGATTCGAATTGGGAAACAAAGAAACATTTCAGAAATGTTTAGCGGGCATCCACACCAAAGACAAAATTTCAGAAAAATTTTTAAAATATTTCAGAAATGTTTCCCTGTTTCTTTAGCTAGCTTCAATTTTCTAAATAAATTTAGTTCTAAAACAAAATATAATTTTTTTTCAAAATTGTTAGAAACGGTCTGACGTGAGTCAGAGTTGAAACTATGGAAAGAAATATGCACTTTAATGTTAAGTTCTGATTTTGAAATCAATGAACAAACTACTAATTATTATTTGACCATTAAAAATTGTATTTACTCGTAGTTGATAAAAAAAACTATCTTTATCTACACTAATATTATAAAGAGGAAAGATTTGTATTTTTGTATGTAACGAATAAACTCAAAAAGTACTGGACCGATTTTAATAATTCTTTTTTCATTAGAAAGCTACATTATCACTGAGTAACAAAGGCTATATTTAGTTCTAGATTACTATTGAAATCTTTAGAAATTCCTATTAAAACCAACCGAAGGTGTAAAAAAATTAGCCATAAAATGTCTTTCATCGCATACGCTGCGAAAAGTAATAATGATGGGACAAAAAAATGTTTTCTAATTTAGTGATTCATGGTCGTTTTAATAAGCATGCCTATAACTTAAATATCTGTACCTATTTATGTCTACCCGTGCGAAGCCGGGACGGGCCGCTAGTCTATTATAAACACATATTTGTTTGTATATTGAATTATAATTCTTAAAAAAACTACCTACTTATAGTTTTTAGTTTCGAAATAAAACAAAAAAGAAAGGGTAAAGTGCATATTTCAATGCTAAACTAAAATGTATGTTATAAAAGTAATCTTCTCCTTACGACTTTTTAGCAAAAACTTATTGATAAGAAATCATAAAATAATACCAATAAGAAGCATAGAACCCTCCAAAGTTATGGGTTGGTAGGTACTCGTATATACAGCATAGTTAAGTTATAAAAAAAATCTTCCTTAAGAACTCCCCCAAACTATAAAAATGCTTTCTTTCTATAAAGCTGGCATAATTCGTTGAATTTTAGTACGGTTTCTAAACATTCTTTAAAAATTCACCTCAGCTAAGCGAACTATGCCATATACTAGCACTAAAAACTAAAAAAAAGAAAGCATCCACTCAAGATTAACTGGCATATCCCACAAATTTAGCACGTTTCTATTTTTTCAAACCAACCTACCTACGAGAAAAAATAAAAAGGATCTACTCAGCAAAAGTGCTTACGCCACAGATAGTGCTACATAATGCATAGATACAAGTTGAGCAGCAGTTGTACTTGTACGTAACCTAAGTAAGGTATATAGATAGGTATAAGCTTCGGCTAGCCATAGAGTGTGAATATTTCATAAGTTTGAGTCCCGAAAAATAAAAGCTCCTCGCTACTTGTATATACAACATACCTACGTAGACGTACCACTTGTTATTCCAGGGAATTGAGGAACGGTCTTTTTTTGAATTATTTTTGTTGTTATCCTGGATGTTGGGTTTCAGAAAGGACTTCACCCTTATTTTTAATGGACTTTCATTGCATTTGTGGTCTACCTTTTTACTGATGACGGTGCATATGTGAGTAAGGCTCTCTATTTTTGAACTCCTCTATCCTAAAGGAAAATAAAATAAATGTATATAGTTTGTTGTTCTGTTTTTACCAACATACAAACTTCTACTATAGAATTGCATTTGATTTTTGCAACTTGAAGGATATTCATGCACGGATGGTCTCAATTTGTTAAGGAATTTTCGTCTAATATACCGAAGTTCTCTTGTCGCTCAACCCTATTTGTCTATAAGAGGAAGAAAGCTTTAAGAGAAAACAATTTATTTGTATCTTCTCAAAAGCCAACAAAAACCTTATTTAAAATTGTGTTAGAAGATTTGATATTTATGTGTTTTTGAAGGGAAAACATTAGGGACGTGCGATGCATGCAAAAGTTGCACGAGATGAATATTAAATAGTTGCCTTACCTACCTACCTACAACGCTTGCAGAAAGCCTCAGAAAAACAAAGATACAATGTTTGCATTATCGCTCAATGAAATCTCTTAACAAACATTGTTTGTTATAGAAAAATGTGCCACAAAAATATTTTACAAGAAAAAAGGTAATTTGATCATGAATAACACAATTTCCATGACCCACGAAGAGCAGTTACTTTAATGGTTGTAAATATGAGGTTGCAGTGTGGCTACCATTTCTATAATTTCATGGGAGTTTCTCATCTTCCATATTTCGATAAAAATCATCTTGAAAGTTAAGTTAGTTTGTTTGTAGTGCAAAATGATAACACGATATTGTCAGTCAAAAATACCTTAAAAAGGTAATGTTAACGTAGCAATAGAACTGCCATTCTATATCTGAAAACACTGTCAATATTTAAATCAGTTCAAGAAAGCTGCTATAATAACGGTTTATAAAGGAGCCATATCTGTGAAAACAAACCACCCAATCATAAAAGCCACGACTACGTCGCATGTTCTTACACTAAAGATAAGACTGCAGATCGAAAGATCATCATTTGAAATAAGTGGATGTAAGGTTTGTGAGTATTGAGACAGAGGCGGTAAAAATAGGCATAGTGGTTAATGAGGGAAAAACTTGGCCTCACAAACATGTTTTGATCAAGAAGTAACGGAAGCCGGAAGGATAAAAGTCCAACGCCTAAGATGACTGGTTCACATAGAGCGCATGGAAACCAATGCTCCGTCCCGGAGAGTCTTCGAATCCACCGTAGTAGAGGAAGGCGGCGAATTAGGTGGCGCATACTAATGGAAAGTGGCCTCACCCAACTTGGAGTGCGTAACTAAAGACATCTAAACAGGGACCTAGCTAGATGAATAAGTTTATTGGATGAGGCCTTAGTTCACACAGGACTGTAACGGAACTTTTTTGTAAGTAAGTAAGTAAAGGTTGTGACTTTAGCGCAAAGACATTTGATTTAAGATAACCATACTCGAAGAAGTCTAATAGGGTCCAGTCATATAACCTTTAATTTGTTGTGCAGACTTTACAATACGGTGCAGGCTGTGTTGAATTCCTTGTGCAGAGTTTCCCATGTGGTGTTGTTTCCGGTGCTGTGTGAAACGAAGTACCATCCCATTTAAAGTTCCTGATACGGACATAAAATATCCAGCGATGTTTAATATCAACAAAATCGTAATTCAGGACACCCAAAGTCCCGAAAATTAGCGCGGGACAAAAGACCCGAAAAGGCAAACATTTTGTTTGTATGGTTTCGATCTCATAATTGAAAAGGCTGACAAGACCGACTGGAACGGGTCTCTGCAAATTTTGGTTAAACAAACACTTTAGTTTTAGATGCCTTTTAAATACTCATGTTGTTGTCTTAAATAGGCTCGGTTTCAAGAAACGAGAACGACACTTTCCTAGTGTAATTGCTAATTCTACTAAAAAATACCGAAAACCGAACATCTATCTCATGCACCACAAATCCGAAAACTTCAATACTTGATTTCGAGATTTTGTCAGACTCTTCCACGGCCAAAAAATAAGTTATTATCGACCTATAGCCCTTGCCATTGGTGGTAATGGCCTGGCCTCAGCCAACTATCGCGTCGTTCAGCTCGAAATTCTCACTAAACAGTGGCTTTTTTGGGATGAACTATGGACACTCTCAAATTTCACGTGAACTGGTATCGTGAATGAATGAATTTAGTCTTGGAATAAGTGCACTATGACCTAGAGATTCTATTGTGCCTTGATGACCTAGAGATCTATTGTGCCTGGATGAAGAAGCGATTTAACAGTTTTTCCTCCAAGCAGTTTTAAGTATTTGAGGTACTCTCAGAGAGGAAACATTTTTTTCACTTGGTAGTGTTCTTAGTGTCTTCTTTGGTGCCCTGATCGAATTCTGTTAAAATTTTTAAGTACTTTACATATCGCAAAATGTGATCTGGTGTTTTCTTATGGGTGTAATAAATTCTACGACTGGAAATGTTTATTAGCCCAAAGATGTTTAGGTGCATATTCAGCTTACAGTGGTCAGTGAGTAGGCTCGTTACTATTCTTAGGTTATTCTTACTTAAACTTGTAAACTTTTTGAAGGTAATAATTGAAAATTATACAAAATTTTAGAGCTCTTTCTTGATTACGAGTATAATCTTTTTTTACTCATAATTCTTAACTTGAACTTCTTATTGGTAGTAAATATTGTAATCGTAACGATTTTTGAAATTGACATTTAGACATTTCTCGAGTTTTCAAGGTGTCCTTAGAATCTAGACCATAGGATTTTAGAAAGACGTGCACATGTGTGAGCGTTTGTATGTACGTTATTACGGCTATACCTTCGGAATACAGTTTTTTGTCATCTATGTCTCAAAACTTACCAAAAATATTGACTTCATAAAAACCTTACAAAAAATTCTTTTAAAAGTTGCTTAAAATTGGATTCGCAGCAATCAAAGGTATTAGCTTAAAACTAAATGTATCTTTATACAGGGATTTTCAACAGGGACGCTAAAAATTAGAGCGAAAGGGGCAGCAAACGACGCCATATTTCTTGCCATTCTTTTGACATTTCTCTTCAGTAAGGTTTGCTATTTCATGATGGAAAAAAATATACGAGCCAACAACGAGTCGAAATTATTAAAATTTACTACCGAAATTCGGAGTCAGTGGCCTCAACGTTAAGAACGCTACTTCCAATTTATGGTCGTCATAATCGTAGTAGCGAATTTTGCGAAAATATCTTGGCCTACATACTTACAAGCTTAAATTGACGCAATAACTGAAGCCACTTGACCACCAGAAGCGTCGTATGCTCGTGAATTGGGCATACTTGAAAATGATTCGGATTTTCATCGAAAAATCATCTTCAGCGATGAGGCTCATTTCTGGCTGAATGGCTTCGTCAATAAACAAAATACGCGTTATTAGTGAGGCAGCAATCCACACGTACTCCATGAGTCATCATTGCATCCCGAAAAAAATTACGGTTTGGTGTGGTTAATGGGCCGGCCGTGGTGGCGGCGTCATTGGGCCGTACTTCTTCCCTGATGATCAAGACCGGCACGTTACTGTGAATAGGGATCACTACCGTTCAATGATAACCGAATATTTTTGGCCCCAACTGGATGATATGGACTTGGAGGACATATGGTTTTAACAGGACGGTGCCACAAGCCAGCGAATGTCACAATCAATTTATTGGAAACCAAGTTTGGAGAACGTGTTATCTCACGAAATGGTCCAGTCGGTTGGCCGCCTCGGCTGTTCGATTTGACGCCATTAGACTATTTCGTGTGGGGCTACGTCAAGTCTATGGTCTATGCCAACAAGCAAGCGACGATTGATGTTTTCGTAAAAATATCGAACGTGAAATTGCAGTAATATCGGCCGATTTATCTTGAAAACCGTCGAAAATTGGGTTCAGCGTCTGGACTTCTGCAAGCGTGCCTTTATTGGCCATGCAAAAGAAATCGAGTTTCATACATAATGGCATTAAACGTACTTTCAAAGGAATAAAGAATTTCACTGATATCCAAAACCGTTTTTGTTTTATTTAAAAAAAAAACATTTGTAGCGCTCTTATTGAAAAACCCGATAGTTGAAAGTATCAAATGCCTACTAAATTTGTTATTATCAACATCGTTTAGCTAAATAAGGAGATCTTTCGATTTGTACATCAGGTAAAGGAAAGTTGGCTAATCACAGAATCAGTAGACTCAAATTCATCCACAATAATGCGAATGGCTCTCTTTATTAAACAAATAATGTTAATGTAAGTTTCAATTTAGTGAATTGCTAAGAACGCTTCCGAAACAGGAGACCCATTTTGATAGAAAATATTATCACTTGCACGTATTGCTGGACGTTTCAACTGTAAAAGTCCGTTTGTGAGATCTTATACGAATTTTACAGTTTAATCAATAATTTAGAAAAATTCAGATGAAACAAATTGAGAACAATGCTGGTCTTCTAAGTTCCAATTTTTGGTTGCAGATTGAATCAGCAAAATTTAAGCAAAGTAAAGAGGACTAAATAATTTTTTGTCTCACAAACCCAATACATGCCCTCATGGAATAAACATCGAATAAATAGAAACAGTCAATAAATTCACAAAATCCCAAACAATTATATCGAGTATCCTTTGAGTTTAAGGTATAAAGGTGTATACTCTATAGAGAAAAGAGAAGGTCTTGACCCTAGAAATTGATCTACCTACCTACTGTGAGCCAAAGAGACTTTCTGTGGAAAAGCAAAAGGCCCCTTGTTGTGGCACCAAACTGCAATAACAATGCAAACTATAATACCAAATATGATGGTACGACTTTAATAAGACTTTAACTGCTTTCTGCTGCTGCTGCCGCTGCCATGGATATGATGGTGGCGGGTCCGAAGGAAAAACAAAACTAAAAATATCAACAGAAATAGATATCCATTTCGTATCTATCGGATATACGCCAATCGATTGAAAATATCAGCAACATGCTGGGGTTTAATTCAACGCTCTAGCTATAATATAGATGCAGCAGTCGAAAGAAACTACCTATAGGTTTAGATATTTTTAGACTGTGAGGCAGCGCGAGTGAAGTAGTTTTGGAAGGTGGTGACGCGGGTGGTTTTCCTGTCCAATTCGCGAATTGGTAGGAAATTCTCCTAATTTCGTGTCATTAGTGTGTGATAACTGAGACCATTTACAATTTGCCATCATCACGACACGACACAAAATTGACTGCGCACAGTACTGGATGGCGCAGTGCAGTCAGTATGAGATGATGGAGTAACGTTTTGTGCTGCGCTGCTCGCGCTCTGCAATATCAAACCGCGCATGTAGCCTGAGACTGAGTTTTGTTTTTGTTTTTCCACCATCCTTGGTTATTAGTCCCTAGCAGATATGTTTGGGGCCATAGGTCACATGGATTTTGAGTTAAAGGATAGTTGGGTAAAATAGATATAGAAAAAGGGAATGAATCGTCAACCCTATAGACGTCCGTCGTCGTCGAGTCTCTCGCTAAAGTTTCTCCATAGCTGAAGAAAAACGAGAAAAAAGAAGTTTCTGTGTGATGGAATCGTGGTGGAAAGTCTTTTTTTCTTCTTCTTCTGCTTCTTCTTCGATACCTATACTGTGCTGATGCCTTGAATGGCTTGAGTCTTTTTAAAGGTTCAAATATTGCGCGAGAGATGTGATCATCACAAGATGAATTGGAAAAGATATGAAATGTCAAAGGATCCTGCATCAGAGACTGCAAACTTAAAAAAAGCATAAACGAGTTGAAGAAAAGATGATCTTTTGGAAAATGTGCGATTTTGCAACAATGTCATTTTTGTTAAATTACTATACAAGGGAATTTTATCACATAATTAAATCGATAAATTGGTCTTATGATGGTAGCGACCTTTAAAGGTAAAAAGGAATTGTTTTGGACAAATAATCGACCCTTTCGACGAAAAGTGTTATGTAGCTCGGTATAATATATGAGGTGGTCTCTCTTATGAAAAGTGTATGCCCACAATTTTATTATACTTTTGATATAAAATACAATTTGTATCATAAATCAACATAGAAAAGATCCCAATTCAAGTGTCTTTCCCAAAATAAGAAAAAAAGATACAAAACCGGAATTTGTAAAATTGAACACCTACAACACAACGACAGTCGATACAAAACAACACCACACCTAATCTTGGACCACAAAAACTGCATCACACATCATCTCAATCAAAAGAGCTACATCCCTCGGCGGGACAAACAATATAACCGCCGAAAAACCCATAAAACCAATCAAAGTCGAAAAACAAACAATTGGTTGTATCTATCGCCTCTCAATGGGGTGCATAGATGAGAAATTATTAAGATGTCTTCAGATGGTTTTCCCCCTCCTCAACATCATATCATAATCACTTCACTTCTAGGTTTGCCTTCTTTACTACCTACGACCTGGGGTGGATTTACGTTTATTTTTTCGTTATTAACTGAGATACCTGAGAATTTTCACTTTTATGCGTTGTTTTTGTTTATTTAATTTAATTTTATGATCTTTTGTATCTTTCGATACATAAAGTCAAGGTTTGGTTTTTGTTTTTTGCCTTAACACCTTAACACACGATGAGAAATTTATTAAAATTGAGGTTTGAAGGCGCCTTGACGGCCTCAACCTCCGTATAGTCTGCCAGAAGCAGACATTCTTGTATTATTGTTAGATAGATATAAGCGACTTCCGATGATAATTGAAAAACCTATCTAACTGTGGAGAAACTGTCAAATTCATTGAATTTTATTTAACACTAACCACCAATGATGCTCAGCTTAGCTCAGCTATACTTTTATATCGATGGCGCCTAATATTTTTGTTTGTTTAGTTAAAGTTCATCAAGAAGAATATCGATGAATTTTTTAACCAAAAATTTGTCCCACTATAGGTTTATGCTCTGATGCCCATCTCAAGGTAGATCATAGCGGGGGTTAAGACATAATATTTTTATGTTATTCCCATCATGAATATATAAGATTGAATTTATTTTTCATGATTTATCTAAAATTGTAACTTGATAGTATTTGATCAATTTGGTGTCCAATTTGGAGTTTATTTTAAGGAAATTGACAAGTCATTTAGGATTGGGAGATTTTTAAGGTGATTTACACTTAACTGAGAAAAAGTTAACATATCCATAAGATTGAGATAATTAAATAATTTAATTGTATATAGTTATTTAATTTGATTTGGTCATAAAAATAAAAATACAGCATTTTAATGAATTGGAGATTGATTTGATGCTATAAAGATAAGCATTCTCCATATAGCATATACCGAAAGGTTTCTTTATCCTCGCTATCGTTAAAGGAGAAACTTATATAAATTAATCAAGAGACAAAAGTTCCTCGCATTACTACAGCGGAACTTCAAAAAAAGGAATTTTATGGTTTTGTTTATCAAAAGGATCAAAGGTGTCATTCAAACGAAGCAGAAAAAAGGAGTTATTTAAGGAGAAGTATTAAGTTAAAGAAAATCTGGTATATCCGCTCTATATAGAGATCATGGATGAATAAAACGTTGAGTTTATTACAAGTGCTTTGATTTTTGATAAGGTAACACTTCGTATGAGAAGATTGAGAGGCCTCTATATCAGTGGCGATTCCTGCTCATAATCTCAGGGTTAGCTATTTTCTTCTAGAAGTTGAAGATAAATTTTTAAGAATAATAATTCATTTAATTCAAATTTTCTGCAGTCCGCCTTGAGCTTACATCGATAAATGCAGCAAATGTTTCATGATTTTTTAACTTCCCATAGGAAGTTATTGTAATGGGTCCGATTTGTCGAATTGAAAAATTTGACATTTCTCGACGTTTCAAGGTCCCTAGAGTCGAAATAAAGGATTTTTGGAAAGATGTTTGTGAGTGCGTGTGTATGTACGTTAGCGACGTTTTTTTCGTTGTCCATAATTCAAGATCAAGAAGAGATATCGACTTCGACTTTGTTATACAGATAATAGTGCAGAAAGATGCAGAAAGGGCTCTCAAGAAAATTGCGTCGGTGGTTTTTTTACCATAGCAGTGAAAATTTTGCTAGAGACTTGAATTAAATCTTATATTATATATTGTAACGTGATACCAAACAAGTATATTTTTGGAAAAAAAAAAAAAATTAACGTTTTTTTATAAATCAAAAAAACTGAAAAATAAAACTCGAAAATTTTACGAATGAAAAATGGTTTTATCTCAAAAACAATTTTAGCAACGAAGAATAATAGCAAAAACGCTATCAGGTAAAATTTTGAGAAAAATCCAATTGACAGTTTTTTTAATAAAAAATAAAAACCTAAAAAAAACATTAGGTACTCAATATTCTTAAAAATTGAATTTCGACTTAAATATCTTTTTAAAACTTTGAGATATTGTCTTTAAACTACTTTCATCTTTCAAAAAATATTGTTGTCAACACTCAGTAAAATTTTGAAAAAAATCGAAATGACAGTTTATTTTACAAAAAATTAAAAAATTAAAAAAAAAATTAACAAAAATTGGTAAAAATTGATTTTCGACTCAAATATCTTTTCAAAATTTTGAGATAATGGCTTCTAACTTACTTTAACTTATAAGAAATATTGTTTTCAACATTAGGACAAAATTTGAGAAAAATCGAATTGACAGTTTTTTTACAAAAAATAAAAACCTAAACAAAAATTTATAAAAGGTGGTAAAAATTGATTTTCGACTCAAATATCTTTTCAAAACTTTGAGTTATTGGCTTTAAACTACTTTAATCTTTCAAAAAATTTTGCTGTCAACATTCAGTAAAATTTTGAAAAAAATCGAATTGACAGTTTTTGTAAAAAAATAAAAACCTAAAAAAAAACAATACTACAATACTAAAACTTGGTTAAAAATTTACTTTCAACTCAAATATCTTTTCAAAAATTAAAAATATTGGCTTCAAACTAATTTTATCTCTCAGAAAATATTGTTTCCGACATTAAGTAAATTTTTTATAGAAATCCAACAGTCATTTTTTTTTATAAAAAATGAAAATCTTCAAAAAATAGTACGCAAATTTGGTAAAAATTGATGTTTGGTTTTCGATATCTCGAGAATAATAGAAAACATTGACTTCAAATTTATTTGATTCATCCAATTTGTATTTGTTTATATAAGAAATAATTTTTTTTAAGAAATGCTACTAACATTGGTAAAAATTGGTTTGCGAATAAAAATCTCGTTAACCAAAATAGATTTTGAAATCAAACTCTTTTATTATTTATGCAAAATATTGTTGGTAATTTTTATATTTTTTAGAATAATTTAACTGATAACTTTTTTAACAAAACACGAAAACCTCTTTTTCTGGATGTAATGGCTTCTCTTCAATTACTTGAGGATTCTCAGAACCCCAAAAAACACAATTTTGTTTTTTACATACCCACCGAGTGAGAAATGTGCTTCGTCGCTGAAGAAAATTTAGTTCGAAAAATCGCCGCCGTCTACCTCCTGTTGTTCGTTCAATCACCCATTCGACATATCTACGGCCGGCGGCGGCGTTGTGAGTGGTCAACTGGCTTCAGTTGTTGTGTGAGGTGGACTTTATATGGATGTAGGTGTAGTCCCAAATACAAAATACGCCATAATGTGCCATAAGACAGTCCTTATTCCTGAGAACGACGTGGAATTGACCCATTCGACAACACTTTCACTTACATCAGCGATATTTTCAGTGGTACGAGCGAAACGATGATGCAAAGGTCTTACAATATCTGTAGCCAATCCAATCTCTTCAAATTTCTTCAGAATTGCTAGCGTAATTTTACGGTTATGTAAACCATAATCTCCTCTTAAAGCAAGATATGTGGCTGTGGCAGAATCACCATTTTTGTAATAGGTTTTAACAATTTGTATGCGTTGTGCGATAGATAGGCTATCCATTTTCGTAAAAGTCAGACTCTCAACAGAAAAACAAATTTGGCTTAACAACTTAGTTTGACAGATGACGAATTCCAGCCCTATACTTTTGAAAACGTAAAATGGATAACCCGTTATAATTAATGTGACAGTTTAAAGAAATAATTTATTTAAAAAATCATCAACAATTCGAACTTATCCCTAGGTTCCAAAATTAAGTCCGCGAAAGTCCTACTAATCCATTTTAGTTCCTTTAGATTAAGACCAACATATTTTGCTCGCAATTGGAATTCTTCCTTGAGTTCCTATCATCAGGACAGTTTAAGTAAGTTAACTTTTTATAAATGTAGCTTAACCTTATTTCGCTTTGCTTAATTGACTTCCGATTGTAAGTAATTGCTTATTTTTGTTCTAAGGAATTTGCCCTCTGTGTCCTTTTGAAAGACTCTTACTACCTATGTAGAGCGTCTCTTTAAAATTTTCAATCAACTTTAACTTGCTTATTTTTATGAAACCGTAAAAATAACTAAACCTTGAACTTAATTAAGTTCCAGCAGGTCGGTATGTAGGTAGATTTAAGAGGCTTTAAAGTCAATGAGCTCCACTTTAAAATCGTTGAACCTAATAACTCTTTTAGACAGACAGTAGTTGTTGTACCTTCATATATTTTTGCCAAGCCCAGACCCAGACTTATTCCCATTAGCCATTCCAAGGAATATTTTTTATACGCTTCTCTGACTCCTCTCGTCGCCAGTCGCTACCACCAACAACAGCAACGGTATTTATTTTTATGTGAATTTTTCTGTTTTATTTTTATTTCATTTATATGTCCTTTCTCTAATTAGTAAATTATTTGAAGCGTGAAATTGAGATTTATTTTATATCTACTTTGGGGGAGGTAATGTGGAAAATGGGAGACTTGGAGCAAGAGCAGGAGCAGGAGCAAGGAAAAGCAATGGTTAAATGTGAATTTTTTGAGGTGGAATTTGGTGGTATGGTTATGGTAGGTGAAGCGGTTGTCGTTGTCCTAGTGATGTGGCAGAAGGAACGAAAGGACATCTTTTCAGCTCTCTGGCCGCACACGGTCAGTTACAGTTTATTCCAGATATATCCCTCTCTGATGGTGATGCCAACACCCCCGCCAAATGTTGAAATGGCTACCGGAAGGAGTACTCTCTGACCATTTTTTGTTTTTGTTTTTTTTTATTAAAATTCTCGTAATTGTTGCTGTTGATGTTGCTTTGGTGCAACTGTGTCCATTAACCTGGCATACCTCAGCCGGAAGCCAAAGCACTTTAATGTTCTTTCCTTATAAAAAAAAAAACAA
Organism: Eupeodes luniger; assembly: GCA_951509635.1. Taxonomy (NCBI): domain Eukaryota; kingdom Metazoa; phylum Arthropoda; class Insecta; order Diptera; family Syrphidae; genus Eupeodes; species Eupeodes luniger. The sequence goes on from OX608073.1 coordinate 47,226,174, forward strand.
CAACAAAAATATGTGCATTTTCTCTCTTTGGCTGGTCGAGAGGTATACCCAAGGATGCAATATAGCAAAGCAATGGGCAGAAGCGCTGAAACCTTACACGGTAGGTATACCATTGGGCTTTCATACCCACATTAAACTGGTTGGAATGTGAATTTCTAATTAAAATTTAAATTAAAGTTTTCAAGCGAAGAAAGAGTAGGTCCATAGGTATTGAGATTGTGTTGAGTTGACTCATAAATGTAACCACATTGCATGCAAACATTTTTTGATTTTGTTTTTCTTTTATTTTATTATTGTGTGCTTTAAGGGGTAATTGAAAACCATTGCATAATTATTGGAGTTTCATTGACGTGGTTATGATGTCAGGAGGGTTTCATAATGGTTGAATTCAATTAGATAACCATAAAACCTAATTGGATTTAAGAACTAGGTATTCATGGGAAGAAAACAGCAATTTATAAAAAGAGGCGTGGATGCGACCCACTCTGATAAATTCCCATTAGTCCGTGTGCCGTCAATTGGGTTATAAGTAATATGTACTATTTTTCATCAGTTTTAAGTTGCTCTTGTACGGGTATGTCTTGGTTTTTTTTTTTTAATTAAATAACCTATTGTTAAGGGTTTAAAAATTATTAACTAGTTAACAATTTGCTAAATACTTAGCAATTTACTAAGGGACTTCAAAATTTGTAACCTTTGTTTTCGTTTTTCTAACTAGTAAATTGCTCATTGCCTTATATTAAAAATAGAACATCCAAACATGTATTAAAAGTGACAGTTCGTGAAAATAAACAAAAGCAACTACGCTTAAACGGACCTATTAATTGGAATTCCCAACTGTTGACTGGACGATTCCATCCACTGCTCTCAAAATTGTTAAGAGATAGTAAGATGTTAAAATCGTTGCAATGACAGGGAAAGGAAGAGCGTGCAAGGCATTCCACGTTCGCAGCTTAAAAACGAATATCTGTACTTCACAGTGCGTTCTTAGTTGGGCTGGAGGGTAAACTGATGGACATTCCTGGAAGCACGAGTTTAAGAGTAGGACTGCAACTGGCTATTTTACTAGATCATAGTCCGTCATAATTGAGATAATGATGTTACTGTCGCAAATCATTTGAAAAGCTCTTTATTGAATTATTGCATAATAGGCTTAGTTAAGTTTCTGGAGCACGAGGCTAGAGATAGAAGCTATGCTCAACCCCGTTGAGGGGGGGGGGGGAATACCCCGGGCCCAGGATTTTCTAGCGGCCCGTAAAACTGAAAGCAATGAGGAGAGTTTTTTTTCAATATACTCTATATTTATCATCAACATACCTATTCCCACTTATTTTAGGGGCCCGAAAATTTAAAATCATTCATATGCTTTCGAATTCAGGCCCCGTTTCCATGTTATCTACCAATCTATCAGTCACAAGCTTGCCGATCTTGGCCCCTGATTATTATTGCCGTAAATTTTTGTTAATATTTAATGAAAATTTGGGCAACTCTGAACTATTGAAAGAAAGTTGTATAATAAATTGTTTCGCTTTTCTTATTTAATTAAAAGTACATTTCAAATTTATTTTATTTTGAAAATCTAAGTCAAAATAAGTGGCCCGGCAACTTAAAACAAAACACAAATATTTAATTCGGTTTCTGTTTTTAAAAAGTTTCTTTTTTTCTATTTTTGTTTTTGAAATTAGAACGTACCGTACCATATTAGTAGGCATGAAAATTGAAAAAAATGGTAAATATGGGGGGTGAGGCCCGAGATTTATCCGTACCGGGCCGGGAATTCCTCTCTACGGGCCCTTATGCTCAAGTTTTTTTTTTTTTTGCTTTAAACTGTCAAATTTCATTGAAGGATGGCTAAGATATCGATAGATTAAAAAACCTTCCCAAAATGAGACATTTTTGAATTGAGAAGAATCAACGCGTTAAATTTCAAATTCAAAATTCACAATTTGGGAAAAATTCGTCAAAATAAAAAATGGAACATAATATGTCCTGTTAACTATCATAATTTACGTCTTTATTTTTAAGGCGGTTCATTTATTTTTTTATTATCTTTTGAAAAAATTTTAAACAAACTATTATTTGTAAATTAAAATTTCATATTACCTTTAAGCTTTTCAAAATTCTAAATATAAATTGCAAATTGTATGGTTTGGAGTAACAAAAAGATTAAATAATTTGCAACATAATACAACTTTTCAATTTTCAGAAAAGACTTTGCATTTTGCATATCTGAGTTTGGTAAAACGTATTTTAAAAAGATTAAAACTTTTCATTTCAATAATTTCGTCTTTGCAAAATTGCGTCCAGTGAAACGTAAATTGAAAAGTAAATATGAAAAGTTGCAAATTTGAGAGTGAAAAGTGTTCCTGTAAATAACTTTATTCTAACTTTGAAATCAACAAACATAAAACGTTAAAAATAAAGCTTCTTGTTAAGTTCCAGAGTCGTCAAAATTTAAGTATGTCAGTGTCTGCAGTTAAGTCATGACTTTGACTTTTAACTAAAAGTTAATTGAAATGGGCTTTTTAATAAATTTGTCTAGAAAGTACACATTTTTATGTTATGTTCACCAAACATCATTTGTTTAGTGAGAAGCCTGCATTCAAATGACTTACCGACTTGAAATTCAAAAGGCTACATTTGAATGAGTGCATTCAAATTTGACTTGTATTTAAAATTGACTTTAAAGAATTTATAGAATCAAAGAGACTGCAGTCTAATTGGCTTTGAAACAACTACTGGTTTTTCAAATGACTTCAAGTCAAAGTAATGAAAATGACTTTTAACTTTTATGTAAAAAGTCAAAGTCAAATCACGAGTTTTAACTTTTAACTTTTAGTTAAAAATTTTAATTGACTTTGCTGTTTGCAGTCATTTAAAGATTCTAGTCTCAACAACTCTGTTCAATACCAAATGCTCCTCGAAGTACTCATCAGTCATAGAAATTGCATGTACATCATGCATTTAAAGTAAAGTGGTTACCGAAGTGGTTAGAAATTGATCAAGATTATATCAAAATTCTAAAGGGTGATTTTTCAGCTATTATCTTTTTGGCAACACTGGTTTAAACAGCTGACGCATGTTTCGTGTTTTGTTTCACTGTCAAACATCTTCAGTTTGGTCTATAATTTAACCACGAATCGTCTTACAAACGAACAACGCTTGCAAATTAATTAATTAATTAAGAAAGTTTATAGCGCGCTTCTTCCATTTTAATCGACACACTGAAGCGGCTATTCGGGCTATTGTGACTAAATGTCGAACCAAATTTACATTGTTGGACATTAAACCACCAACACGCCTACGTAGAGTGCGAACTGAAAAAATATCGCAGCTGTATCGGCCAGTATTACTGATGACCATCAATTATCGATTCGTCACCGTTAGCAGCAATTGGGCCTCTGTTACTCAACAACGTGGAAAATTTTGCATAAGGGTTTTGGTGTAATGCCTTTCAAAATACAGCTGGTGCAAGAATTGAAGCCGAATGACCTACTGCAACGTAAAATTTTCGGTGAATGGGCTCTTGGAATGTTGGCCGAAGATCCACTTTTTACCGAAAAATTGTGTTCAGCGACGAAGCTCATTTTTTTCTCAATGGGTACGTAAATTAGCAGATTGTCGATTTTGGAGTAAATATCAGCCAGGAGCATTGCAAGAGCTAACAATGCATCCACAAAAAGTCACAGTTTGGTGCGGTTTATGGGTTGGTGGCATCATTGGACGGTACTTCTTCAAAGATGATGCGAAGAGTAACGTAACTGTGAATGGTGAGCGCTACCGTGAGATGATATCCAACTTGTTTTTGCCCAAAATGCTTGATGGCTGAAACACAAACACGCTTCAGCTTCGGCTTCGCGTGCGTTACGATGGGCCTGTTTCAAAGTTGCTTTGAATGACACTTCTATAATAACCAATGGGAATCCCTCCAAAAGCAAACGTATTTTGTTTGTTGTTTTTTTTTACAGCTGTGGAGCTGTCAGACAAAGCAAATGTTCAACAAATTTGAACTAGAGCTTCCGTTTGGAGTCACATTACGTAACATTACGTTCTTTTCCTTACGATTGTCAAACGAAACGTGAGGTCAAAGCTTCATTGTGATAGCATGCATTGAATTCCTATGGCTGAACTAACGTCAGGCGAAGCCGAAACTGAAGCGTGTTTGTGTTTCAGCCATGACTTGCATGACATGTGGTTTCAACAAGACGGTGCCACATGCCACACAGCACTCGCAACAATGGACTTATTGAAAGCCGAGTTCGGTGAACATTTTATTTCACGTTCGGGACCGGTGGTCGCCTAGATCGTGCGATTTAACGCCTTAAGACTATTTTTTCTGGGGCTATGTCAAAGCTCATGTCTATACAGACAAGGACAAGCCCGCTTCAATTGACGCATTGGAAAACGACATTGAAGCATTTATTCGTGAGATACCGGCCGAAATGTTGGAAAGAGTATGCCAGAATTGGACTAAGCAGATAGACCATTAGAGGCACAGTCAAGGCAACATTTGCATGAAATAATCTTCAATCATTAAATTATATGGACTGTAATATCGATTAAAATAAAGATTTTATGCATTTTTTTGAATTGTATGTGTTTTTTTTGAAAAACTTTCCTATAGCTTTTAAAAAATCTCCCTTTAGTTAAGAAGTGTGTCTAAATTTTGAACACACTCACAAAAATTTGGCAGTTTAACAAATTCAGGCAGTTCATGTTTGTCCCGATGGTCAAATTTGTACAAGTTTCTACAAATATTAAAATATTTTTAAAATGATAGAATTTTGTCAACAACATACAACAACAGTTATAATTTCAATCAACTTTAAAAAATGTTTAATACTATTTTAAGTATTTTTCTTGAGTTGCTAAATTGTTTGAAAAACGTAATTTTGAACCAGTCAAACCAATGCCCATAGTATCTTTTAATTTTTTAACTGAAAATAAAATCATTAATTTTTGGCATTCTTCATTTTAAAAACTCTTTAAAAATTTGTTGGATTGTTAACAAATATTCATTTACAGAAACATACATTGGTTTGTTAACTATTTGAGTACGTTCATTCAACATCAGTTGTGAATTTCAATTTAACTGTAAAACTGTCATGTTGGCTTAAAAAAATTCCTACAAGCATCTGCATTTAAAACAAAGACAACAACTTAAAAAAATGTTGAAGTTCTTACGTCAAAAATTGGTCTTCAAGATTCATCACTGTCATAAATACTCAGTTAAGTTCCCCCTCTCCCCTCGTTTAAAAATTGCATAATTTTTAAACAAATTTGCAAAACAGGTGAATGCACGATCAAGAAACTAAATATGCAGATAAATAACTTTCATCATGATCATCATCCTCCGGATGGTGGTGACTTGTCAAAACTCAAACTCCCATCAATGGTTTGGAAGTTGGTTGGTTAAGTCTGATGATGGTTGTATATCGTCGACAGATCAATCGATCAAACGTCATAGCAAATCTACATAAAACAAAAGACTCTCCCCTTCATTGATATCGTGCTTCTTTATATTGATCCTTATCCCCGCTTATGTATAGGTACTATCTGGAACTGAAGTGAATGACTTTTCAAAGCTATGAAGATCCCAATAAACGTTGAACGACAAACGACAACAACAACAGCAGACAAATGGACCAACAAAAACTATTTTATTCATATTAGCTCTAAAGTTGCAAAATGATTGTATATCGCCAACTGAAGCAGTTGACGACAATTTAAATATTAGTATAAGTACCGAGGTTTTACCATGATGGCATTCCTTTTCAACCTCTTTCTAGTTTGCAGACCGTCTTCCTCTCCTCGATTCTCCCCATATTGACGATCATATTGAAGAAATCCAATCAATATAGAAAAATTATAATTGAATCGAGCGCAATCGTAATGATTGTTTCTTCTTAATTCGAGATGCGCGCGCGAGATTCCTTTCAGCCTTTCGGGGCATCACTTTTTCATGCCAAAAGTCTATAAGAGTAGCGAGTCTAAGAAAAGCAGCATTTATAGAGATCTTTTAGCAATGTTTCGCTCTATAGCAAAACAAACAAAACCAAAAAAATAAATAAAACACAGAAACAAAACAAATGTCGAATTGAAATTAAAGTCCATTTGATTAATTTGCATAAGACAACAAATTCGTGATCTAAATTATTTTCTTATTTCTGTGGCTGGCAATGGCAAAATATACTAAAAGACAGACTTCCACTTTGACTACGAGTTGGTATTTTTCCGCCATAAGTAGTAGCTAGAGAGTGCTAGGGCTGTTTGGCTGTTTGGCTGTGTGGCTGAAGCTGGAGCCAACCGCACATGGTCTAAGTACGTATATAAGGAAAGGACAGCCACTTAGGGCTAAAGATGGAGTTGGGCATGGAATCTTTTTGGAACACTCTGAAGCTGAGGCGCTGCGCTGCTGTTCTGGCTAAGCTGAGCATAAGACTCTGTGTGGTGGATGTTTTTGGTATGTGTATGACAGTCAGTATAAATGAACGCGACCTAAAGGAGGGAATAAAAATCAAATGAAAATAAATTGAAAGTCTTTAAAAGGCATCACATCAAAGACTAAAGGATATTTTTATAGAACATTATACCTATACCCAGAGTAGAAAAGGCACTTGAATTCCGAGTTGTATTCAGATGCTTTGTGTTCATGAGACACGAGACTGTTTCTGCGCCTGATGACCTTCTTTGGGTTGAGATTTTACATAAGAGAGTCCACTGTTTTTTTTTTTTCTTGACAATTAATTTTCAGAACTTTGTTTTGAATATTTTAAAAGTACAGATTTCAGTTACGAATATTTGTTTCTTAAATAACCTTAAGTTAGTAGCCAGTTTTGAAGAATGCTAAAAATTAAGGTGCCTGAAGCTGAAGGGATTACTTTGGTAAAATAAGCTATTTTTTTTTTTAATAATGGAAACATCAAACATATAAATGCTAGTTTTCAACAACGATTAAGTGCTACATTTTTCTTTCATTTAACCGTCAGCTGAGGGAATACACGAAAGGCTGCTCAAAGATACTAATAAAGTTTGAGATGGCAGAACTTCTACTTTACAGAACCATCGTTTTACCAAACTTAAATATGGATCCTAATCTTATGTTCTCGTTAAAAATCACTCAGATCCTTAACCTGAGTCAAGGAAAAATTCTAACACATGAATTTGTTTGAACGGAAAATTTCTGGAGTCTACAGTCACGACCATTGCAAATGATCTCGAAGAAATTATTGTGCACAATATGAGGTGGAAACGCATTAGTTCCACATTCTTAGTTAGACGCCAGTGTGGGCTAGTATAGGAGAACTGCTTACGGTGCACAAATTTTGAAGAACAGGATGTCTGAAAGCTTGGGGGATCACAAGTTTATGAAAGTATCCAGTTGTGATTGAGATTGAAGTAAAGAAACATGTTGAAGGCTTCCAGGAACGAACCATGTACTGATATTGATGACAAAGCTGCGAACTTACAAATTGTTTGTTTTAAGAGTTGCCAGCTCTTTTTTTACTGAACTTTTCTTAAGTATATTTCATACTAAAAATATACAGGGTTATATATTTCAAAAGTAAATGTAAAAAAGAGGCTGGGATGCGACCCACACTGATAACTTCCTATCCCGTCTGTCGATTTGTCTTGCTTTTTTGTTTGTCTATATGTATCAATTTTTACCAAATTTGCGTACTATTTTTTGAAGATTTTATTTTATTGAATATCGAAAACAATATTTTCTGTAAAATAAAATAAGTTTGAAGCCAATATTTTTAATTTTTGAAAAGCTTTTTACCAAGTTTTAGTATTATTTTTTTTAGGTTTTTATTTTTTGTAAAAAAAACTGTATATTCCATTTTTCTCAAAATTGTATCGAATGTTGAAAACAATATTTCTTATAAGCTAAAATTAGTTAGAAGCCATTATCTCAAATTTTTGAAAAGATATTTGAGTCGAAAATCAATTTTTACCAACTTTTGTTAAATTTTTTTTAGGTTTTTAATTTTTTGTAAGAAAACTGTCAATTCGATTTTTTTTCAACATTTTATTGAATGTCAAAAACAATATATTTTGAAAGATAAAAGTAGTTTAAAGCCAATATATCAAAGTTTTGAAAAGATATTTGAGTCGAAATTCAATTTTTACCAACTATGAGTAATGTTTTTTTTAGGATTTTATTTTTTATAAAAAAAACTGTCAAATAGATTTTTCTCAAAATTTTATCACATGTCAAAAACATTATTCTTCGTTGCACAAAATTGGTTTGGAGATGAAATCATATTTAAGTGTTAAAATTTTCGAGGTGACAAATTTTTTTTTCAGTTTTTTTGGTTTTATAAAAAAACCGTTAATTGGATTTTTTTCCAAAAATATAATTGTTTTGTATCACGTTACAATTTATAATATAAAATTTAATTCAAGTCTCTAGCGTCATTGGTTCTTGAGTTATTTAGGGTTAACCAACATTTTTACCTTTTATTTAAACTCCTATGGTAAAAAAAACCACCCACGCAATTTTTTTGACAGCCCTTTCTGCCTTATTATTCTGTATAACAAAATTTACTTGAAGTCGATATCTTTTCTGGTTCTTGAGCTATGGACGACGAAAAAAACGTCGAGAACGTACGGACGTACGTACACGCGCACGCACAGACATCTTTCTAAGAATCTTTTATTTCGACTCTTGGGACCTTAAAACGTCGAGAAATGTCAAAATATTCAATTCGACAAATCGGACCCATTACAATAACTTCCTTTGGGAAGTTAATAAGTATAATAAGCTTCACAATCAATATAACTAAGGTTGGCGCATAAATAATAATCGGGAAAAACAGCCTGCACGACAACACTTCCGAAAACGGATTAAGGCTCATCGACTTTGCTGCGGGGCGAAACGTCATCGTAGCTAGTACGCGTTTTCCACACCTCAACAATATCCACGCAAAGGAACTTGGAGTTTCCAGATCAATCTACCGTCAACCAGATTAACCATATTGCGATCGACGCTAGACACATTTCCAGCATCATGGATGTCCGAACTTTCCGAGGAGCTAACATCGACTCGGACCACTACCTAGTTGTAGCCTAGGTAACACTTCGGGTTTCGAGACAAAAGGCAAAACAGGGATGTGCTGGGAGAAGGTACAACGTCGAACGGCTACAATCGCAAGAGATCGCCAAATCCTTCTCCGCCCGAGTTACAAGTAATCTCTCTCGACGTTCTCTGCCTCCAACACAATGTATCGAAAACCAGTGACAACATTGCCAAGATGCAATCAGAAAAGCCGCCTCTGACGGGCTGGGTTTCAAGCAGCCATCAACAAGGAACCCTTGGTTTGATAAGGAACGTGCGTCGGCAGGCAAATGCAGCCAAACAACAGGCACGCAAAGCGGCGCTGCATAAAAGGACGATAGCTGCTCACGAGCTCTATGAGCAGAAGAGGCGAGAGGAACACCAACTTCTCAGAAGGAAAAAAAAAGAGCATGAGAAGCGTGAGGTCGGAGATGTTGAGAGCAAAAATACTTCATTACCAAGATCGGAATCTCACACTGACATTTCGGTTTGCCTACAAGCTAACTACACACTAAATGTGAGAAAGTGTGCGTGAAATGATGCAAAAACCAAACACATTCTCACATTTAGTGTTTCGGCCCATCAAAATGCTTCATTATAGTCCTCAGCCCCATCTAAATGCTTCATTTTGAATGTTTAATGGCCTCGTTCAAAAACGAAACAATCCGAACCAACAGAATCTGAAGTGCTGACATAGTCTTAAATTGGAAGATTTGTATAGCTTTTTTATGGCGCAAGGTCAGAAGTCCAGAGGCCAAAAGTCCATAATGGACTTTTGACCCACTTGGGTGGGTTAAAAGTCCATAATTCCATTATGATCTTTTGACCCACCCTAGTGAGTCAAAAGTCCAGAAGAAATTCTTGTGGACTAATGACCCCTTGATTATGAATTTTTGACTCACTTAGGTGAGACAAAAGTCCATAATGTACAACCTTGAAATTTGATTATGTTTTTGTTGTTTTGTTTGATTTTAACTGTTAACATAAAAAAAGCAATACGCAAGAGTTAGTTTTAGAGGCGGAGATTATATCGCTAACTATAGAGTAAAATTAAGACAAGCACTTCTTGTGCTCCGTTAAGATTTTGAAGAATTGATTCACATTGATCATTACAAGTGCTGTGTACAGTTGAACAAGACCTCATTAGAAAAGTGGAAAATAAAAGTGATTGTTAAAACATGGAAAACACGTGCATAAAGTTTAAATTTATCATTGGTTTAAGAAAGAACAGTTCGGTCTTATATTTAAAAAAGGAAAAACAATTATATACGAAAAAATATACATATAAAAACATTGATAGATATATTTGCTTCATAAAATCCTGCAAAGCAGGCTTAACATTTGACCCGGTGTTGAATAAAATTGTTAATGTTTCCGATGCTATTCACCCTCATCCGGATCAATATAATATGTACCAGAAAATGGAGTTAATAAACAGTATGAAAAAAGATTGCTTGGATATCAGCCTTAAAAGGAAAACAACGTCAAAGCAAGTTTTTGACCAGAAAAGAATGAAGACAACGGACTCCGCACATTTAGTCCACTACAAGACCCTTAAAAGGACTCTCAACAGAATAAAAAGTAGTACTCTTCCTCAAACCCCGAAAACCTTTTCGGAAGTTAAAGAAATATTCCTTAAAGAAAATGTCTGTCTTAGATATGGTATGTCACGTTACAACAGTAACAATACTTTCTATAAAGGCACAGTTTTGGAAACAGACTTTTCATATTCAATATTTATGGCAACAGAAATAGTGAAAGAAATTGACATGTTGCCAGAATCAGACAGAAAGTATGTCATTGACGGTACATTCGGCGTACTTCCATTAGGCGAGTGGAAGCAATTAATAATTTTGTGTATCGTATCTTCTGAACATGTAAGTACCTAATTCAAAACATCAATCGCGAAATTTGTGATTATAATTGAATTTTTCGAATTATTATTTTAGATTGAATAAAAATAATATTTTTTTGAAAAACTTTTAACTTTTGAATTAGAGCAGCACTCTATAAATTGATTTCTCAAGCCGAAACTTTTTTTGCCAAACAGAGAAACAATTTGGGGAGTGAAAATAAAAAAAATTCTCGCGCGAATTCACTCCCCAAATTGTTTCTCTGTTTGTTTTTGTTAAATACTCAAATAGTAATATAATTTTGAAATATTGAAGTTGGTAATTTGTATGTCCTTATTTTACCTATAGGTTTATCCATTCATCTTCTTGCTTATGAGTCATAAATCCGAAAAAGCGTACACCCATGCTTTCCAATACATTGAAGCCAATTTAATGAAATTTCGTCCAGCTTCCTTCACACTGGATTTTGAGCATGCATTGCGGAAGGGCTTGACGAATGTTTTTCCTAACGCACAAATACATGGATGCTGGTCCCACTACTGCAGGGCCATAAAAAGGAGAGCTTCGAAAATTCCAAACTTTTTGAAAGGCCTCCGAGGAAATAAAAATTGTAACAAAATATTCAATAAATTTTTTATCCACCTTTCTTGAAGCCCGAAAATATGCAGAGGGGGTTCGAAATAATTCAAAGGGAAGCAATCGGCTTTACAATGTTCAACAATTTTATGGAATATTTTCAAAAGCAGTGGATAGCAAATGTAAATAATTATCCAACGTTTAAAAAGTACTTATTATAATAAGTTTAAATTTTTTTTCAGGATCCTTTACAGCAATTTTCTGTTTATGGAAAAAGTGTTCGCACAACAAGTAGTTTGGAAGCGTACAACGGAAAATTGTTAAAACTTTTGCCAAAAAACGGAAATTTTTTCAACTTTGTGGACCAATTAATTGATGAGGAACGTACAATAACTATTGATTTTTTGGCATCTGTGGATGGGCAAACATGGGAAATGTTTGAGAGACCTAAATCCAAATTTCAACTGCGAAATCAGTTAATTGAGTCCATGACCATTAAATTCGAAACAGATAAGATCACTTTAACGGAACTATTGAGTCAATTAAGTTCAATATGTTCCAAGAAAACGGACTTGAAAATTTTTGAGCTTGAAAATTTCACCGGTGAAGAAGAAGAAGACGAAGAAAATAACGAAAATGAGAGCAATGGTCAGAGTACAAGTGGAAATGAGCTGAATTGCGCTATTTGTTTCCAAAATCAGAGGGATACTCTTCTCATCCCGTGTAACCACTTCAAAATCTGCGAAACTTGTTTTGAAATTGTTAAGGACACGGCAAAGCGAAACAAAAATGAATTGCTATGTCCATTTTGCAGGCAAATTGTGACAAATAGCACACAAATTTTTTTGTAAAGGATTTTGAACTCAATTACATAATATATTGTTTTTGTTTTTCTTTTTTTTATTGATGGTACATTGATTTTTTTCTTCTGAAATTGAAATAAATTTTATGTTTGACTAAATTATGAACTTTTGACCAATTTTCTTTTTAGCATAATGGACTTATTGCCCAATTTTTTCTGGACTTTTGACTCACTAGGGTGGGTCAAAAGATCATAATGGAATTATGGACTTTTAACCCACCCAAGTGGGTCAAAAGTCCATTATGGACTTTTGGCCTCTGGACTTCTGACCCTGCGCCCTTTTTTATTTCAATCCACATAAATGTTGTAAATGTATCGGGTGATTTTTTAAGAGCTTGAGAACTTTAAAAAAAAAAAAACGCATAAAATTTGCAAAATCTCATCGATTCTTTATTTGAAACGTTAGATTGGTCCATGACATTTACTTTTTGAAGATAATTTCATTTAAATGTTGACCGCGGCTGCGTCTTAGGTGGTCCATTCGGAAAGTCCAATTTTGGGTAACTTTTTCGAGCATTTCGGCCGGAATAGCCCGAATTTCTTCGGAAATGTTGTCTTCCAAAGCTGGAATAGTTGCTGGCTTATTTGTCTAGACTTTAGACTTGACGTAGCCCCATAAAAAATAGTCTAAAGGCGTCAAATCGCATGATCTTGGTGGCCAACTTACCAGTCCATTCCTTGATATGAATTGTTCTCCGAAGTTTTCCCTCAAAATGGCCATAGAATCGCGAGCTGTGTGGCATGTAGCGCCATCTTGTTGAAACCACATGTCAACCAAGTTCAGTTCTTCCATTTTTGGCAACAAAAAGTTTGTTAGCATTGAACGATAGCGATCGCCATTCACCGTAACGTTGCGTCCAACAGCATCTTTGAAAAAATACGGTCCAATGATTCCACCAGCGTACAAACCACACCAAACAGTGCATTTTTCGGGATGCATGGGCAGTTCTTGAACGGCTTCTGGTTGCTCTTCACTCCAAATGCGGCAATTTTGCTTATTTACGTAGCCATTCAACCAGAAATGAGCCTCATCGCTGAACAAAATTTGTCGATAAACACATTTCGAACCGAACACTGATTTTGGTAATAAAATTCAATGATTTGCAAGCGTTTCTCGTTAGTAAGTCTATTCATGATGAAATGTCAAAGCATACTGAGCATCTTTCTCTTTGACACCATGTCTGAAATCCCGCGTGATCTGTCAAATACTAATGCATGAAAATCCTAACCTCAAAAAAATCACCCATTATATTAAATAAAATAAGATTGACCAAATACATATTTAATGATTTACCTATTATATCTGTATTTTGTTTACTTAAATTATTTGCGAACGCAATATGCACTGCAACTGGTTAAGTAAAATTGGAAATGGACAAAAGTGTTACTCAATACTTTGTAAAACAACAAAACAGATAATTTTTTCAGCTGTAGTTTGCTTAGAGCATTTTTTTGGCGACGTTAGAAGTTCAGGTGGAAACAGTAGGCGCTGCCTCCGTATTTTTTTGTACCTACAGAAAATGCTACGAGAAGCATACTTGTGAAGTTCCATTGCCAACTTTAGCTAGTTCAGATTCTTCAATTAGATTAGTATTTTTATCATTTAAGCAGTTCGATAATTGCAAGACCAAATATTAGTTTTGTTTGTTGCAGAAATATTCCTGAAAATTTCAAACGGGTTTTGGGGAGTGAAACGTACGAAAGATTCCGATCAAAAGCAGTTATGAAGTTCGAAAATTTTCTGAGCAGGTAAAACGAAATTCACAAGTACATAAACCTAGAACCGAAGGCTGCAAAGACGATAGTGGAGACATCATAGTGGAACCTCAGTCAATGCTGAGAATATGGAAGGACCACTTCTGCAGACTGTATAGAGGCGACGACAAACCGAATTCCGGTGTCAGGCAGGATGATCCATTCAACATAGACGCAAAAGCCAACAATTCCGTCCTCCCGACTTAGACGAAGTAAAGATTGTCATATTTAAGCTGGAGTCCAACAAAGCCGCTGGAGCAGATGGAGAATGCCGAGGAGAATTCACGCTGCTCCATAAAGGTTGGAAAGAACTGAACAGAACCTTTCGATGTCAAAAATTGTTTTAGACAAGGTGATGCGCTGTCATGTTTCCACGTCAACATTTGATTCTGATGACATAGATAGAATTTTGAGTTATATTCTTAAGAATTGTCACTTTGATTCTAAAATTAAGTCTGAGAACAAAATAAAGCTCTACAAAATTCCATAAAATCATTCTAAATTTATTTTTAGATAAAAGAAATATCAAAGCCTTTTGGACGAAATCTTTACTTTGTTAAAGAAGCCACAAATTAATTTTTAATAGATTTTCAAGATGAAGAATCTCCTATTTTATTAGTCATAACTTAGGATAACTATCAATAGATATTATTTACGATTAACGCATAATAGCTAGGTACCTACAACCTACCTATGTTTTTAATTAAGATCTACCGCCAAATGCATGTAAACACTCTTCCAGAAACTATATTATATTACTCACCCTATCATTGTTTCGTCTTTCTGTATACAAAAGCTACTGGAAGATGAGAGGAAATACCACCATCAGCGTTTTGTCCATTCATCACAGAATCTCTAATTAATGTGTCACTTTGCGTCATAACTGCGCCCATTTGACATGATTGAATGCCATTTAGGTAAAGCGTCATCATCATGGAGGTCCCAAAACAACACCACAAATCGCTGAAGCCGCCACCACCGACAGCCTAAGTTCTTCACATGATGGGTTGTTTTATAGGCATAGGCATATTTGCATCCGCTAAAACCCACCTCAAGTCACATAATAATGTCATCTGCAGCGCGGCGGCGGCTCTGTTGTAGGACCGGAGACTAATAATTATTATTATTGTTGTCCCGCATGTCGGCGAGCAGCCCGCCATCAGGATTCTTGAATCTGGAGGAACTAGTGCCTATAATATGTTTAGCATCACACAATCCTCAAGTTGCACACATATTCCAAAAGTGACAATTTGATTTATCACACAGTCAGCGGCAGAAAGTCAGACCGGCGATGGTGGTGGCGGGCGGTTCGACGACGGCGGCGAACGGCGACGGCAGCGGTGGCCTGAAGCAATTTTAGGATTCACTGGTTGCTACAGAAATTCTGTCCCGGTCCATAATTCAACTGCATCCCTTTTATCGATAAAACAGACAAAAAAAATATATGTATTCCAAGCTGAAGCATTATACGACTAAGTTTGAAAAGTTTATAAAAGATGTGAACCCATTTGGGATCGAAATGGGGTTTACTATTCATAGCCCTGGCCAAAGCGATGCATGGCGATGGCAATGGCGATGGCGTATGTGTGTCGCGACAGATTATTTATGAGTTCGATCTGAAAACTTTGATTGCGCACCAACTGAACGAGTGAAGATCACAACACCATCACCATCAGGCTCTATGGACTTTGCAGCAAATGTTGTAGCAACTCTCGTCTCTTCAGCTCCAACTCCAGCTCAAGCTTCAACTCCAACGTGGTTCACTATTTCCGATCATCCGGAATGAATGGCAACGAATCCATATGCGATAATGATCCTCTTTAGAGTCAGTTCAATTCGATTTGATTTACAATCCCCGTGTGATTATAATCGAGCGAGATGCTGCTTTGGCTTTGGCATTGGCACTGGTTGTGGCTGTGATTCTAGTTCGCTTTTGTCTTGAATGTGTTTGGGATGCATAGCATATACCTGTTGCCAAAGACCCAAGAGGATGCGCGTTCCGGAGCTGTGGAGTGTATAGTTATACCCCCGTCGAGTGCGGATAAATCTGAGTTCCCTCGCGCTGTACATGTTCCAACAGTGGCGGTGTGGCGCGCGGTCGGACGACGGCTGCAGCGGTAGTAGAGAAACCAAAAGTGCCAAATGGCAGGCGCGCGAAAAATCGAATTCAATTCAAATTCGTTTAACTATATACAAAAACAACAAAAAAAAAAGGTGTTGGACGACGCTGTGCTTTTGTTTACCCGCTAATGGGCTCCAAGTCGGTATCGGTACTCGTTGTTCAGGAATATAGGGACAAAACTCTTCAGCGAGAGAGTCTTTTGGCTTTGACTGTGCCCTATTGTGAGACAATTCTTGGAATAGCGATACGGTTAAACGTTGTGATGGTGGAACAACAGTGTCGCACCTTTCACCTTGAAGATGGTTAGATCAGTGATTTTTTTTTTTTTGAAGCCCGTGAAGAGGGCGCAGTGATTTATTGCTGGCGATGGGCTTAGCCAGGGAATTTATTATTATTTTCTATTGTTCCAAGGAAACAACTATGAGCTAAAGGTAGGTATGTTATGTTTATATAGAACCATGCGATGGCATTTGGAATGCAATAAAATTAGAAAGTTTATAATAAGGGTGTCTTTCAAAAGAAACCCTACATACCTACACCTCTGCTGCAGTATTCACCATATAGACCTTTGTCAAATTGGCTTAAATTCCAATTGTTCTTGAAATTTGATAAAAATAAAGGATCACATAAATTAATGGGGAATATAATATTATGTAGTCGAAGAACTATTGTTGTATGGAAAACATAATGATTGCATTTTATCAGAATATTCTTTCTGAGGTTTGCGGGACTGTGTTGAAATATTGCACATTGTAGGGCATTTTTAAATTTTAGTAGAAAAGTAGGGTCCATAATGTTATAATATATTTAATGAAGCTCCTTGGATTAAGAGATAGTAAACTAAAAACGTGATTATTTATTGTTCTTCCTTCGAAGTTGTAAAAATTGTGTAAAAAGCGTCATAAAATATCTAACTGTCTGCGTCGTAAGTTCGGGAAGGTCAAATATAGCAAAAACCCAGCATGATACCCATTTGCAATTACGTGAACACGAAGAATTTTAAATTTTAAGTATAATATGATCAAAACTAAAACAGTAGAAACATTCAAAACAAATTTATAGCCGTTTTATAAATTATGTTGTTTTAAGTACAACAGGTTAAATAAAGGGTGGTTAAATTTTAAAGTCCGATGTTGATTTTGAATAAAACACATACGTATTACTTATTATCGTAATTTCTTTTTAACTTAACATAGGAAGTTATTGTAATCGGTCAGATTTGTCGAATTGAAAATGTTGACATATTTCGACGTTTCAAGGACCCTAGAGTCTAATTAAAGATTTTTAGAGAGATGTCTGTGCAAACCTACGGACGTACGTTCGTACGTCCGTAGGTTAACGACGTTTTCGTCTATAGCTCAAGAACCAGTAAGGATATCGACTTCAAATAAATGTTGTTATACAGATAATAATTCAGAAAGACGCAGAAAGGACTCTCAAAAAAATTGTGTGGGTGGTCTTTTTACAAAAGCAATTTAAAAAAAGGCGAAAATTTTGGTTAACCCAAAATATCTCACGAATCAATAACGCTAGAGACTTGAATTATATATTGTAACGTGGAACCAATCAAATATATTTTTGGAAAAAATCCAACTGACGGCTTTTTTTCTAAATCAAAAAAACTGGAAACAAATATTTGTCACCTTGAATATTTTACTAACAAAACATGATTTTATCTCCAATATAATTTTGTGCAACGATAAATAACGTTTTTGACATCTGGTAAAATTTTGAGAAAAATTAAATTGACAGTTGTTTTTACAAAAAATAAAAAAGCTAACAAAAAATTTTCCACTCAAATATCTTTTCAAAAATTTGAGATAATGGCTTCAAATTAATTTTGTCTTATAAGAAGAAATTTTGAGAAAAATAGATTTCACATTTTTTTTACAAAAAATAAAAACCTAAAAATAACATTACTAAAAGTGGGTAAACATTTATTTTTAACTTAAATATCTTTTCAAAAATTTATAATATTGGCTTCAAACTAATTTATCGAACCGAAAACATTGTATTTGACATTCAGTAAATTTTTTATAAAAATCTTACAGTCCGTTTTTTTTATTAAAAAAAAGAGGCTGGGATGCGACCCACACTGATAACTCCCCATCCCGTCTGTCGATTTGTCTTGCTTAAAAGTTTGTAGGTTTTCGTGTTGGGTTAAAAAAGTTGTCAGTTGAATTATTTTAAAAAAATTTTAAATTTTTAAATAGTTTAGTTTGAAAATCTAGTTATTAAATAGATTTTTAGTCGAAAACAAATTTTTACCAAGATTTTTCTTAAAATTTTACTGAATGTTGACATTAATATTTTTTAAAAGATAAAAGTAGTTTAAAGCCAATATCTCAAAGTTTTGAAAAGATATTTGAGTCGAAAATCAATTTTTACTAACTTTTAATAATTTTTTTTTTAGGTTTTTATTATTTGTAAAAAAAACTTTCAATTTGATTTTTCTCAAAATTTTTCAGAATGTTGAAAATAATATTTCTTATAAGTTAAAATAAGTTGGAAGCCATAATCTCAAAAATTTGAAAAGATATTTGAGTTGAAATTCAATTTTTACCAACTTTGAGTAATGTTTTTTTTAGGTTTTTATTTTTTATAAAAACACTGTCAATTCGATGTTTCTCAAAATTTTACCAGATGTTGCAAACGTTATTTTTCTTTGCACAAAATTGTTTTGGTTATAAAATCATTTTGTATTCGTAAAATTTTCGAGGTGACACATTTTTTTTTCAGTTTTTTTGATTTATAAAAAAACTGTTAATTATATTTTTTTTAAAAAATACACACACGTTACAATATATTATATGAAATTTAATTGAAGTCTCTGGTATTTTTGGTTCGTGAGATATGTAGGTTTAACCAAAATTTTCACCTTTTTTTTAAACTGCTTTGGTAAAAAAACCACCCACGAAATTTTCTTGAGAGCCCTTTCTGCATCTTTCTGCCTTATTATCTATATAACAAAATTTATTTGAAGTTAATATCTCTTCTGGTTCTTGAGCTATGGACGACGAAAAAAACGTCGCGAACGTACAGGCGTACGGACATACGGACGTACATACGTACGTACGTACAAAATCTATAAAAAATAGTATGCACATTTCTTAAAAACTGACGTTCGGTTCTCGATATCTCGTGAACAATAAAAGATATTGACTTCAAATAAATTTTGTTCATCCAATTTTTATTTGTTTACTAGCAAACCCGTCGAACTCCGTTTCGCCACCAGATGGCTTCGTTTTTTGTAACATTTCGTTTGGGGATTAAAAGATGAAGAACATTTTTTTTTTGTTTTATATTTGAAAAGGAAACATTTTATTTCATTTAACAACAGTAATGAATTCATTTGGATTACAAAAATAAAGTGTAATTTAGTTGAACTTCTCTAAGTAAAAATTGAAAGTGAATCCAAAGTAAATACTGAATCGAAGCGTTAATTGTCACTGCATACGCAAGGCGAACCGGAAATTGCAATCGTTTGAAGTCAAGTGGAAGATCAGTCGGAATCAGTATTCGAGGAATAAATACATTTTAACGTGCGTACTTTCCGTTAATAATGGTTGCCTCAATTAAATTCGGCATAAGTCTTTTCACCGCAAGTCGAGTACAATTGCAAAGTCCCGGTGGATTCAAATTACGCAATATCATAATAACTGAATCAACTTTGAGTTGGAAATTATGTGGTGGAAATCATGGTAACTCCAGAGAGTTCAAAAACTCCGTTGGATGTTGTTACTTCGTCGAATATCCTTCAGTGTGAAGTTAAGTGATATCTTATGTACCATTGTGCACCCTTTCCTAACAATGAGCTTGCCAATTTTCCCATTTCACTGGATCGGGAAATATTACATGTTGGAGTATCAATTGTGTTTAAATTGAGTGGCAACTTAAGCTCAGAATATGCAGTACGACCGCCTTCTAGAAGAGTTGCCACAATTCCAGATGATGCTAACGCCAAAGCTATGTCACATCTTGATCAAATAGTGGCCAAAATCAATGAAATGACAAATGTTTTCCCTATTCCTCCAGGTGCGTCCAGGAAGAATAGACCACCAATATTTTTGTCCACCGCTTGCATTAATGTTTCGTATACTTGTTTTTACTGTTCATTCAGCAACGGTACATTATTTCGAATGAAAAAAAATGCAGCTCTCGATTTAATTTTTGGTTCAATGCATCGTGCATCGATCGATTTGGCGCAATCATTCCTACTTCAATCAGTAGCTTCTCGATATGTTTGGCATTGGTGGCCATTCACAATTTTCAAATGCGCAAATGATTTTGGTCCTCGTACATTTACCAACAGCAGTCGCAAATAAAAACATTCATCATTTCTAGAATGAACAGTGTACATGTACATTGTACATGCGACCTAGCGCATCAATGGAAAACACCTGTGGCCAATTTGGAATTTTCTCTTAATATATTTTGTCTTTCTTCGCTTAAGTTCTGTGAATACACTTGTTGCTGCCTTGCTTGTCTTGTGCGGAGGCCGATGTTCGCACGTCGCGGTCGTACTCTAGGCAAATATTCTACGTGACTTTGTTTCAGTTTTTTTGATTTAAAAAAAAAGATAACTGATTTTTTCGAAATTATACCAAATTTGCTCAGAATGTGTAATACAGAATTTTATATAAGTGGATTTGGGGTCAACCAAATTTTTCACTTTTTTCTTAAATTGCTCTATGATAAAAAAAAAACACTCACTAAATTTTTTTAAAAGTCGTTTTTGCATTTTTTTCTTATTATCTTTAAAACAAACGTTATTTGAAGTCGATATCTCTGACGTTTCTAGAGATATGGTTGACTAAAAAAGGTTCCCAAAAGTAAGCCCAGGGCCCTTGAAACGTCAAAAAATTTAAAAATTTTCAATTCCACAAATCGGAATTTTTACAATAGCTTTCTATGTGAAGCTAAACGGAGTTCACCTCTTTTCTGTTGAAAATTTTCCTAAATTTTGTCTGCTTTAAACCTCACGGAGCCCGAGACCATTCCAACGAATGCAAAACCGTGGAAATCGGTTCGTGCGTTCTGGAGTTATAACGTCAGAAAGGAAAACCCGACTTTTTTTTATATTATAGATTTTTCATTTGCAACATATAGACCATTAGACCATTAATCGAAATATAAACTATCCTATATCTTAAGTTAGACCAAATTACACATAAAATGCCAACTTTCATCGAAATCGGTTGACTTGGTGAAGAGTTCACTGGGAACATACATATGACACTGGATTTTTATATATTAAGATATCTATATAAGAATTCAAATTTTTAAGAAATGTTACTAAAATTGGTAAAAATTGGTTTTCGACTAAAAATCTCGTTAACAAAAATAGATTTTAAAATCGAGCTATTTCATCATATGCAAAATATTGTTAGGTATTTCAAAAAAATTCAAAATAATTCAACTGACACCTTTTTTATCAAAACACGAAAAGCTACAAACCTTTTAAGCAAGACAAATCGATAGAGGGGCTGGGAATTTATCAGTGTGGGTCGCATCCCAGCCTTTTTTTGCTATGATAATATTGGTATGGTTCAATTATGTATGGAACAAAATATCGGCCTAATAACCACCGCGATCTCGGTGGCACACCTCCATCCGATGGTCAAAATGTTCCATGACGCTTAGGCATAATTGAGGTTCTATGCCGTGTATGTGCCAAATTATCTCATCTTTAGCTCTTGAATTGTTGCTGGCTTATCAACGTATACATCTTCTATCAAATTACCACAAATAAAGAAATCCTTAGGTGTCAAATCACATAATATTGGCCACCAATTGACATCAATACCACGTGAGATAACACGGCCATTGAATTAGACGCCCAAAAGAGCCATTGTTTCGTTAGCTGTGTGGCAAGTGGCACCGTCCTGTTGAAATCACCTATCATCCACATCCATGTCTTCCCTTTCGGGCCATACAAAGTTCGTTTTAATCTCACGATAGCGAAACACCTTTCACAGCAACTGCCAGACCGGACTCATTTTCAAAAAAATACGGCCCGATGAGGCCATCCGTAAAGCGCTCCAAACAGTCACTCTTTGTGGATGAATTGGTTTTTTGACAATTACTCTTGAATTATCATTCGCCAAAAAGCGGAAATTCTGCTTATTGACGAATCCACTGATGTGAAAATGTAGCTCATCACTGAAGATGATATTCTTCGAAAATTGATCATCCACTGTTGCCATTTCTTGACACCATTCTGACCATTGACTACGTTTGAAATGGTCAAAAGGTTTTAGTTCTTGAGTTAATTGCACCATATAAGTAAGTGTGTAAATTCAACTCTTTATGCATAATGTTTATCAACGACGAGAGTGAGAGGTGCAAGAGGAGTTGAGGTTGATGGCTCTTCAGCCACGCTAGCGTGAACAGCAGCAGTATTTGCTGCAGCCGATTTTTCCGATTTTACGCACATTTGGACGATTAAATCAGGAAGTACACGATATGCATTTTGATTTAAACGCCCATTTTCATAATAAGCCTTAGTATGTTCAAATAGAATTAATCGGAAATTAAGAAATGTCAAATAAAGTGTAGAAAACAACTTGACATTTAGGTGTGGTTTAGATTCAACATCGGCCCTCAAAATTTAACAACCATTTACTAACAAAACACTCTTGAAAATAATACTAAATTTATGAATTTTGGAACATGTATATACACAAATATTTGATTTGATAAGGTGTTTTTTTAGCGGTAAGAAAGTTTTTAAACTTCTATCTGAAACCCTTTCCAAAAATGAGGAACAATAAACAATATGAAGGTTGAAGGATGTTTTTTCACGAACCATCTATATACCAGTTCAGAGAATTAAAAATAAATTTCACAATTCACCGAATGCTGCATTAACAATACTTTGAATAGTTTTGTATCAAATAAAATAAATTAAATTAAGTGGCACAACAGTCCGTTAAGAACTAGGGCCTAGTGACTTACAATTCTCAACCAACTCGCGAGTACTATTTTCAGGGATGTATCCCATAGTTTTAGAAAAATGCTCCATATTTAAGAAAAGGAAAAACAAATTCAAATTGAAACAAATTTTCGACAAACCATATCGCAATAATTTAAACTAAAAAGAATAAAATTCGCTACAAATTTGTTTTTCAAAAATCAATACAAAACAAAACTGAACTTCTAAATATAGCTTTAAATGCAATTATTTCATTCAATGCCCTTTTTCTCTGTCAGTCATAAAATCGATATTAAAAAGATTGAAGTTTCCATTTTCTTTTCTGTCCAAAATACATTTTCTCTTTGTAATTTAAAAAAATAATTGATACTATTTTCTGCGATATTAAATCTTAATCGATTCAATAAAACGTTCACAGTCACAAGAAACAAAACATTAATTTATTATTTTTGTTTCAACTGGAAAAAAGAATACTAAATGTTCTAGATAAACTGCAAACCATCACAAAAGGGTTAACTTTTCTCAGATGGTCACAATGGAAAACCGCCATTGGACTGAAAGGAGCATACCTATCCGCATAGCATCGCATCAGCGCCCACCTTTATAATACTTTATTTTTATATTATTTTTTATAAAAAAAAAGGTAGAGATACCTTATACCTTAAACCACAATCGGCCTATAACTTATGACCCATGCCAACCCCGTGCTCCAATGGCAAATTCATTCGCAATAGGAAAATAATTAATTTCAATTCCAAACCGCAAGTGGGCGTCACTTGCATAGAATAGATAGAGGCGACCGTGAGTATATCCCTACATCTTCATCTAGTTCCGCTAAATCACGGTCTAAAGTGAAGAGAGATTGTCCAACACCAAACTAACCACCACCACCACCACCTGGATATAAAATGTTGTATACTCCTGGTCCAAATGATGGAACATAGTCCAAATGAATTCCTGCATAATTTTTACCGCATCCAAGACCAAGAACGTTTTCATTTAGAATCACATTGTCGTCGTCGTAGTCGTCCGTCGTCATCGTCGTCGATTGTCGCAGTAAAGCGGTGTTAAACATGTCCAACTACACATGTCGTTCCACGCGAAACCCCAAAGACCCACCACCATCAGGAAAGGCTATATTTCCCAGGGCGGATTTCAGATTTCACCATCATCACCATCATCGTTGGAGTCGTTGTCATAGTAGTGTCGTCGCTGTTGTCATCGTTGTCGTCGACGTCCTCGTCGTCGTCGTTTTCGCTGTCGAAGTTGTAGCCGCACAGAGTCCTCATCACCCAAACGTCCGCGTATAGTCGTGCCTTGTCCATTTGATGTTAAACGCGCTGGTTGATGCTGAACTGGGATCTGGGACACACGTCGCAGGTGAGCGGTTCGTAAACAAAACGGACAGAAACAACAACAAAAAAAAAAACTTTCAATTCGGACTAAACCCCATAACAACGCACAAAATGAATCGACATGAAGACTACGTACGACTATGGCGATGATGGCGCACTCTTTCAGCGGATATAACCCATCCTGATGCTGGCTAGCTGGCTGACTATGGCTCCAGCCATCTGATGTATTTTCCTAATAGCTTTGGATTTCGCGGTTAAGCGTGGGCGCTTGTGTCTTCTACTTTTGAGGTGGCCTCGCTCAACCCTGACCGTCATCGTCATCGCTATCCCATTGACGGTCGTTTTGTCTTTAAAGGCTCGGCTAAGGCATTTATACACATACATAAGTCTATAGCTGCAATCGATGGAATGGTATATGGACTGGTGTGGTTACGGATGTGCATTCGAACGGCGATTACAAGGCACAAAACAAACTCTCTAATTAAGTTGCAATAATCTACACCACCAACGCAAGAGATTTCTTATAGAGTTTTTGTTTTCTTCTAACAGAAAAAAAACGGTCCCCCAGTGATGCTTGGACTTGGACTTGGACCCATCGACCGATGAACTAAAGATGACTATTGAACTCATAAATCGATATGGCGTTTAATGTGTGAACAATTTATAGTTCCAAAAATAGCGTTTCAAAGTTTAGATTTTACTTTTAATGCTTAAATCTGCTTTATTTTAAAAACCCTTAACTTTAGATGAAGTTTTAATAGAAAGAATCTTTCATGGATTTGTTAAGAACCTAAGCCAATGTTAAAAGGTATTTGAGAGGAATACTATACCACTCGACCCCAAGAAACTTCTAAAATGCAAAATATACAAGTTCGTACCTCAGGTCTTTTGTTTGTACGGAATCTCAGTTACATTTATACATTAAAGATATCACACCAATTTTTACAATTCTAGGTGCCAATAGACCTTAAAACTTACTGTTTCTTTGATCTTTTTTTATTCATTACCTGACCTGAAGTCCAGCAAAACAGAGATTCAATTAAGTTCAAATTCCACACTACTTCTCAGACTATATTGAATGTTGGTAAGGTCATTAATTGAAAATCGATATCCGTTTGTAACTTGCAGAGAATTTCTTACATTGACCAAGAATATACCTACACACAACAGCAACACACCCATAAACTCAATGCTCAACATCATAAGACCTAGAAATCGCTTTAATAAAATCAAATACAACACATACCGTCTTACAAACGTCCGTGCGTTCGTCGCCGCCGCCGCGCCGTGTCGTGTGGATACTTTATTAATCAGAAGTGAATGTATAAATTTACTATCGTTATTGTTATAGAAGATTTTCAACAACAAACGTTTTTAAATAAATTATTAAAATGTAATGAAATTTCAACTAATTGATAAATTGGAAAAAAAGGCAACATGCATAAGGCATAAGAAAGTTGGAGTCATGGTGTTAAAACATGTACCAGAAAAATAAACAGAAAACATGGATTTTCTGAGAGTCCACTGCGAAAAACATTTATTTTTTATCTAAGACACTCCTAGTTTCTTTAATTTTAAATAATTACAATATGGTGGTCAGGTCATATAGAAAAAGACTTGAGAAACCCGAAACCTAGACCAAGTTGATTATAAAATTATCAATCTAATAGGCTGGGTTGTTTTTGGCACGCTTTTTTAACTTCCCATAGGAAGTTATTGTAATGGGTCCGATTTGTCAAATTGAAAATTTTGACATTTCTCAACGTTTCAAGGTCCCTAGAGTCGAAATAAAAGATTTTTAGAAAGATGTCTCTGCGTGTGTGTGTACGTACATACGTTCGCACGTCCGTATACGTCCGTACGTTCGCGACGTTTTTTTCGTCGTCCATAGCTCAAGAACCAGTAGGGACATCGACTTCAAATAAATTTTGTTATACAGATAATAAGGCAGAAAGATGCAGAAAGGGTTCTCAAGAAAATTGCGTGGGTGGTTATTTTTACCAAAGCAGTTTAAAATAAGGTGAAAATTTTGGTTAAACCTAAATATCTCATGAACCAATCACGCTAGAGACTTGAATTAAATTTTATATTATATATTGTAACGTGATACAAAACAAGTATATTTTTGGAAAAAAATCCAATTATCGGTTTTTTTTATAAATCAAAAAAACTGAACAAAAAAATTTGTCACCTCGAAAATTTTACGACTAAAATATGATTTTATCTCCAAAACAATTTTCTGCAACGAAGAAAAATGTTTTTGACATCTGATAAAATTTTGAGAAAAATCGAACTGACAGTTTTTTGACAAAAAATAAAAACATAAAAAAAAATGAATCAAAGTTGGTAAAAATTGATTTTCGACTCAAATATCTTTTCAAAACTTTAAGATATTGGCTTTAAACTACTTTTATCTTTAAAAAATATTGTTGTCAACATTCAGTAAAATTTTGAAAAAAATCGAATTGACAGTTTTTGTACAAAAAATTAAAAACATAAAAAAAAATTTAACAAAAGTTAGTAAAAATTGATTTTCGACTCAAATATCTTTTCAAAACTTTGAGATAGTGGCTTTTAATTAATTTTAACTTACAAGAAGTATTGTTTTCAATATTCGATAAAATTTTGAGAAAAATTGAATTGACAGTTTTTTTTTACAAAAAAATAAAAACCTAAAAAAAACAATACTAAAACTTGGTAAAAATTTACTCAAATAGCTTTTCCAAAATTACAAATATTGGCTTCAAACTTACTTCAGTAATTTTTTATAAAAATCCAGCAGTCCATTTTTTCATAAAAAAATAAAATCTACAAAAATAGTACGCAAATTTGGTAAAAATTGATACATATAGACAGACTTTTAAGCAAGACAAATCGACAGACGGGATGGGAAGTTATCAGTGTGTTTCTTATATTGTACGCGCACTCAAGGGGGTATGAATACCCTTATAATGATTAAACAAAGTGCGAGGATTTAGGAAGGGAGGATAGGATTCGAAAGGAGATACCGATGCACATTGGTTTGAAATGTCTGCACATTGTAATCAGTGGAAAATATAGAGTCTGGTAAAGCACTGCACATTCGTGTAGTGCGACTTAAGAAAGAATCTCTGTACCTTACAGTACGTCCGAAATTGGGCTCAAGGGTAAACTGATGAGCTATTCTAGAAGAATGGATATTATGGTTGAATTGTTTGAGGGGAGAAATGCAACTGGCTATTGCATTAGAGCATTACTTATGAAAGTAGCGATAAAATAATGACAGACATGAAACCTTACGACGGGCGGTGCTCGAAAGATGCAAAAGTTTTGGTTAGACAACGGTCATTTTTAGAGCTCGCTTTTGAATTTTGTCCAAGAGACTCAAGTTTGTTATAGGAGCACCTGCCCAGATTTGGGAATTGTACTCAAGTTTCGGAGAAATATAGGCTTTATGATTTATAGCCAGATCAGAAGGAGTAAAAAACTTCTTGCATCATCGGAGAAAACCTAATCACTTAGCAGCATTTTTGTCAATGTTAAATATGTGATCGCTCCACAACAAGTGGTTTGTAATGCACATACCTAGGACTGATAGCTGTTCAGTCTCCTGAATGCAAGTACCACTTATGGATAGTGGCATTGGAAGAGGGTTACGCTTTTGCGACAGTAGGCAGCATTGAGTTTTAGAAGCATTAAATTCTACACGGTTTTTGAATCTCCATTGAACAATGCTGTCAAGATCAGAATTTAATGAGCTTATCCAAAAACGTTATCTTAAAGCTATGAGTACTGTCATCAGCGAAACAATTTAGTGGTTTAGAAGTTTCAGACAAAAAATCATTTATAAAAATAAGAAAGAGCCTAGGACACATAACGGAGCCCTGGGGTACACCAGCGTTTATTTTGTGGATATCAGATTTGAACCCGTCCAATACTGCTTGAATTGAATGGTCCCAAAGGTAATTTCTAACCCAACAAAGAAGAGATTCATCAATACCAAAAGCACGCTATTTCAATAAGAGAGCTTGATGGCCAACTCTATCAAATGGCTTAGAAATATCAAGTGCAATACTATTGCTTTCTCCAAAATGATGTTAACATTTGTTCCACTGTTCGGTGAGATAAACCATATATGAGATCACCAGTGGATCTATTCTATATACGAAAGCCACTGCTGGTTATTAAGAAGCTTTCGTTCTTCATGAAATTTCTTAAGATGAAAATTAATCAGGTTTTCCATGGCCTTGGAAAGAAGGGACGTAAGTGTAATTGGGGGTGGGGGGGAGGATTCGCCTTTTTTAGGGACAGACTGGACAAATGTAGTTTTCCATCTACTAGGAAAGAGCCTAGTAGAATAGGGTAAATGAAAAAGTTTACGCAATAGTTTTCCCATTGTTAAAGAACACCTCTTGAGAACAATAGCGGGGATACTATCCGGGTCAGCGGATTTGTGAATGTCAAAATCTGTTAATACTCTACCAACTGTACTAGTGCAAAAGAAGATTCGTCATTTACGCTTTCAATTACAGGAGGATTCATGTCGCTCATTGGCAGCATCGAAACAACAGCAAACTGTGCTGCAAGAAAATGGGCTTTATCAATTAAACTTACAAAAGGAGTGTCATTAAAAACAAGCGTTGGAATCAATGAAGACGTAGAGTTGCGCACATTTTTTAAAATTGACTAGAAATTTTTACTACCTTTGGGGCATTGTAGTATTTTTTGCCGTAATTTCTGGTCATGCAAAAATTATTTTGTGTATTTTTTTCACCTGATATTTGATAAAACTTAGACTTTATGCAAAATTTTATTTTAGGCACTTCATTTACAACTTTCACGCTTTTAAAAACTTCTTAATATCCACAACATTTAATCGACTCCTTATAATCTAAGCAACAAAAAGTAAAAGGTCAATTTCTTGAAAAATCTTTCCACAGTTTTTTTTTTTAATATTAATCATATTTAATTCATCCAAAACAAAAGAAGAAAACATTAATCAGACTTATACCACGTTCTCCTCTCTGATAAATATTTATAGTTAATTGCATTTTTGCTTTTTGTTTTTTCAATCATCAAAAACACAAAAACAGAAATCATCTTTTGACCGGTAAGCTTTAATCCCCTGGTAAGCAATTAAGATGCTAACGCTTTAAGATGCTTCTTTATTTTTGGATTTCCTCAGAAATACTATACCTTTCAAAATTACAACCCAAATTTCAACAATTCCAAGACCTATTAAATAATTTGTCTTAAGCTGTCAAAAATCCCCTAACAATTTAACAAAAACAAAAAAAAACAAAAAAACAAGAAAAATCTTTCAAATTAGAAGTCTGCTCCCGACAAATTATCACCAAATTTGATTTATTAACTCTCGCACTTCCATGGAAATCAGTCCAACAAAACGACCACAAACTATCTATTACCCCCATATCACCATGAATCACCAATAAGTTCCACCGCGTCGTAGTCTTTCCAAAAGCGCACCTTATTTTATTCTCAGGGTTCCTTTATATAAAGTAAAATGAGTATATGGACGGAAACCTACCTTTCGTTTTGGGTTTTTTGTATCCAGTATCTGCACCGTGAATACTCGTAATGCCGAGGCTGTGGCCGGGCCGGGCAGACTCAAAATGATAAATCTTTTCCGTCCTCCCTGAGACACTATCAAAACACAAAACCAAAAAACAACACAACGAAAAACATCGAAATAAAATCCAGACTGACGTAACAATTAGCGATAAATTAAGAGCAGCGAGCAACATTGTGCTCTGAAGGCTTTAGTTTTAGTTGTTGTTCATCGTTTATTGTTTTGATGCTTGGGCTTGCATCGTCACGTCGGTAGAGAGGAGAGACTTTACTCCGAGTCATAGGACCAGAACTAAGCTCTTGAGTTCTGATGGTGTCTTTCAGTCGGCTACCTTGATAAGGGTTCCGGAATTTTTTTTATGTTTATAATTCGAAGACGCAGGCACACATTTTTTTTCCGCTTTAAAACAAAAATCTAAAAAATTACAAACTTAGTTCAAGGCAGGATACCTTACCTGCTGCCTGAACTCTGAGAGCAGACCGCACACCACTCCAAAAATAATCCTATATCCTCGCTCAAGCGACCAACGAACAAAATACGAACGAAAAAAACGTTTTAAAACTCAGTATAAAAAGGTCGCAAACAGAAAGAAAATTAAATTTGCAATAAATTTTGAGCCTTTATTCTTCAAGTTCCGCAGTAAAAGCATGTCTAATGCACTCAGAGAAAATTATACGAATATCTTTGGCGAGATGAAAAACTGTGGTTCAAGAATATAGTTTTATCAAGATTTTAGTATCGGTCAACAATTGATGGAAACAAAAAGAAATCTTGAAAAATTTCAGTCAAAGTGTTGAATTAATTCGGTCAACATTTGGAACAAAATCAAGTGAAAATGTTTAAAAATGTGTTTTTTTTAAACTTTTTTGAATGAAAACTTTGGACCCGATAAAAGTCTCATCTTTTTTTTAAGGTTTTCTGACTTTTAAAGAATAATTACCCGCTAATGTTTTGAAATTTAGACCAAGTCAACCTTAAAGATCTACCACCTTTAAGACTATCATCATTCCTTCTTAAGACCTTATAAAAAAAAGATTGATTAATATCCATTTAAGGGCAAATATTGATACAAGACTTCTGTGTATGTCTCAAAATGCCCACTGTAAAGGCAAATCGGTGGAAACGGCATTACATACTCCCTCCATCATAGAGAGTTCACTATGGATGCTTTCCTTGACATCGAAGGCGCTTTTAACAACATGGACAGGACATCTCTGAACGTATGTAGAAAGTTCGCTTGGGAAGTTAATTCATTTATTGCTGACTAGCAGAATAATTATTTAAAACTGGGCAACTCCTGTACTAGAAGACTCGTTAGTATCACCACCGCAAGATGGTGTTTGATTCACTCTCCTCTGGAACCTGGTAGCAAATGAAATCCTAACTGGTCTGGATGTATATGGTTTCAGAGTGATTGTCTATGCGGATGAAGTTGCTATAGCGGTTTCAGGAAAGCGTCTTAACACCCTAAAATAACTCTTACAAAATGCCTTAGACAAACTAATACTTTGAGTCAAAAAAGCTACTTTAGCTCTCTTTTCTTGCAAAAAGCTATTAGAAATAAATGGGGCCTACAACCCCCAATTACACATTGGTTATACAAATCGGTAATCTGACCGATACAGGGCAGTATGGTAGATTTCTTTAGAATAAGCTATAAGCAGCGACAAACTAAATCAAGTCCAACGTTCAGCTTGCTTATGTATAAGCGGATCACTTCGCACGACCCCATCTGCACTGGCACTGGATACCCTAGTCTACATAACACCTCTTGATAAGTAATTCTTAAGTATTTATAATCAATTCCAAAGCACTCAGACTTTCATATCCCCCAAACGCAATTCGACAGAAACTTCCAGATCTCTATTCCTTCCAGATCATTGTTTGAGGAAAAGGCATTCCTGGAAGAAATCTGATATCCGTATTTTCTCAGATAGTCAGGCCGCTATCAAATCTCTGTACTCTGTCTTTACAAACTCTATAGCAGTCCGAAACTATCGATCATCTCTAATGCAGATGGCACAACACTTTAATATTTACCTTTGCTGGGCGCCCGGCCGGCTATAGAGACATTCCAGGAAATTGCAAGGCAAACAAATGCGCCTCGTCACTAAAGATGATTTTTCGGCCAAAATGGGGGTCCTCTTCCAAACGATTCGAAGCCCAGTCAGCGAACAAACTGCGTTGTCTATGGTCATGAACTTTGAGCTCCTGCATCAGTTGGATCTTGTACGAGTGTAGGCCCAAGTAACGACGCTTAATTCGCAAAGTTGAAGTCTGCGAAACTGCCTCGGGTTCTGCTGCACACTTTCACGGACCGCGGTGATGTTCTCGACCAATCGTGCGTTCCTTGAACGTATACGGGCTGATTGTTTACCGAACCGGTCGTCTCAAATTTGGCCACCAAACGTTGAAGAGTCGACTGTGAAGGGCCACCACGTCTACCGTAAAATGGGCGAAATGCGCGCAACGTTTGCGTTAACGAACACTCATTTTGATAATAAGTTTTTATCATTTCAACGTTCTGTTCAGTCGTGTAACTTGCCACTTGCTTAATAAACAAAAGATTCGACAGATGTCACCAAAACAAAATGGCTACCACGGGGCACCAAAATCTAGTCGCACCAATTGAAAAACCCTATATAATAATCAATCTTTCACGTTTCGTAAGGGACTTAAACTGGTTTCATTGAGCTTAGAAGAAACCTTCAAGATTTATGTGGTTCACAATAGGCTATTAAACTGGCCTAAGTGTGCCCTACTGCATCACTGACAGCCACTTTAACCTAACCTAGCCAAGACCAGTTAAATTTGACAGTTAAAATTATTAATCTTTTCTTCTTCTTTTTTTGTTTGTGTCCTGATTTCTTTTTCTGAGTGTAGATTGTGTGGGTAAAATTCGCATTAAAAACATTGAAGGGCGCGCGTTGTTAATATGGGAAAAAAGCAACAACAAATCTGCACTTGATCAATGCCATAGCTACGATTTGCATATTTTAATTAAATCCTCGCATTAGTCTTTTACACTCGCGCCCGCATATGTGCGAGGAGGATTCAAGCTTGAGCTTTAGCATATAGCTATAGTGCGGGTGAAGCCCGGATGACGAGGAGCTCTTTTTTTTGGGGAGGGAGGGGGGTAAGGTGTTGTCTTGCATCGCAACGGCTGGCCAGTGCAGAACGACGGATTAATCCAACTCCAGAAGAAGAAGTTATAGGTATCTTCCCCGCCGACCGCTCCGCAGCGGATAAAACATATAAAGTTGTTTTACTCGAGCGGTCTTTAGTTGCACATAAACAACAAAAACCTGACCGCATCGGATGAGCTCGAAATTTATCTGAGAATTTTATATGAAGGAGGAATTATTCTCACAGCGATTGTGATACGAGAAGATTTGGATTAGCCGAGTTGTGTTGATGGTGCTATCAATCCCGGACATGCACTTAGCATGACATGGCCTTGGTGAGATTGCTGCATGATGTTCAAGAGTGCAGAGCTGGTACTTTTTGATTTTTTTCTTTTTTTTGAAAACTTGTTCATGATTGTGTCCTTAATTTTCACATTCACACTTATTTAGAGTGTGATTTTATCATTTGGTTATGGTGATAGAAGTTTTTGCAATTTTGTCGGGCAATTAATTTCTTTAGAACAATTAACTTCTTTTCTAAATTATGGACATAATAAGGAGAGTCAGAATTTACCACTGAGAAGTTAAAACAAAGTTACACTAATTTAGAATTGGTAAGGTCATTAGACGAGAATTGGTGAGAATTTTGTAAGTTTCATTTCCATTTCCATCTCCATCTCATTAAACTCTCATACCAGTATCTTCTTAGTTTTGTCTAAATTAGATGAACTAAACTCAAGAACCTGAAGAATTATTGTTATTTTTATTTCTTCTAGGCAGAGGGGGGCTTATTAAGCGTTTCCTATCTTTACATACACATTTTCATATATTCGAATTATATATAACATAGTTCAAATTTCTGTCCGAGGTTTTTTAGGCAACGCTCTCTCAATTCTATGATTTTACATGAATTAAGCTGAACCGATATTGAAAATTTCAGCTGTGGTTCCGAGCTTATTATTAAAATCCTATGACGTTAGAAGACCCCACAAAAAAAAAGAGATTCTTTGCCCTTTAATATCAAATCCACGTGAGATGATAGCTCAGGTAGAATTCAAATGCAACGTAAGCTGTGTAGGAGTGCTTTGTTCTTTTGGCTTCATATGTAAAAGACACATGTGTTCAATGTCCATATTATCAAATTTAGTCCAAAAGAAGTTCGTAATCATTGACAAAATTTACCTATAGCTGCAGTTCAAGATGAGTTGAATTTTGTACGGTTGCAAAATGAACCAGTTCTTATTTTCGGCTACTATTTGCTTTAGTCATGGTGGAAATTGGTCACAAATTTTCAGCAATTTTTTTTTTTTTAATTTCTATCAAATGTCTTCCTTTAGATCGAAAAAAATAATAGTCAGGAAAAGAAAACGCCCTATACGAAGAGCTGAGTTTTTGGGAGCGTCGCAAAATTCACTGCCTCGGAATTTCTTCTAATGTCTTGCTTACTGTAAAAAGGATAAAATGTTTAACGTACTCCGAACAGAACATCCAACATGATTAGAAAATGTTGTCAATCCAACAAGTCTCTGAATGCTATATCTTCTATATGCATGGTGACTTGACAAAACCCACTGAAGAAATGACAGATGATTTGACAGAATTGCTTTCGAAAATATGGCTGCTATTAACTGTCAAATTTTGGAGATTCTCTTCTTGGATGTGGACATGCATCTATTTGTTCGAACACAATCCATAAGTGTTCGATCAAGCAACGATAACATTTCTAAGGATAATGAAACAATAATAAATGATTTCAATAATGTTGTGTGGCCAGGGTATGATATTATCGATAAACATAGGGTTATCCAATAAGTGTCTTCACTTTGAATAGACTGTTATTTGAAAATTTGGCACTTTTTAAAGCATCTTTTTTAACTTTTTAAATCATCTCTCGATATTTGACTGGTAAAAGCTACGCCATTACTAAAAATGGAATGAATCGCGCTTAGAAAACGTACTGAAATAGTTGGAGTTTACACAAAATTGATAAGAAATTTGGATTCACATTTAGAAGTTAAACATGAAAACTTTCTGACAAAATCATGTGATTTCACAACTGTAGATTACTTTCTTTGGGACTTTGTAAAAGATTAGGGGTATGCCAATGAAATTACTGAAGTTAACAGAAGCCAATTCGGAATTTGTCATGGAAAATTTTACGAAGAAACCGTATACCCGTAGGTTAGATCTTTTTCATTATTAATAACATATCTACATATCTTCCCCTTAACAATAAAATAAACATCCATGGAAATTTCTTTAAAAGTAATATATTTTTTTTAATTTCCAAATGAAGCGTCTTATTGAAAAATTCTTTATTCAAACTATTTATGTATTTTCAACCAGATGGTACTGTGATACATGTAATTCACAAGTTACTATAAAGCTGCTTTGAATAAATCATATGACGATCCAATTCTTAACTTAGGCTAGCATTTCAAAAAATTTCACGTAAGATTTACAAGCTCAATGAAAAGCTTGTAAAACCTTACGTGACATTTTTTCTAAAAAAAACAAGTTCTTGAGGGCTGATTCAGTAAAATTATACTGGAAAACTTGAAAAAAATGGATTCATTGTTAATTCAATGTTTTCTAATTGCTTCAATTGTATAAAAAGTAAAATAAGTGTTTGAATTCAACAACATATTCATATTTTCAAATACAAGATTAAATTTCAGATCAAAACCACAAGAAATTGATGTTGTTATCATTTTTGGCCAGATGCCTTGATTGATTTAGATTTAAATGGATTTTATGTCAATCATGTACCTATTTTAAGATATTCTCATGTGATTGTTCTACCCACAAACATTGAAAGAATCACGTTTCTGTTTCTCTTGTACACCATTGGACAGGAGCTTTCAAAACACACAACTGAACTGACTGATTTTCTGCAAATTTACCAGAAGATCAAATCGACCCCGGACTTATTTTTAATCCAAATGACAATAATACTTCGAAAGGCAAAATTTGTTTCCCGCAGAGCAAAAACCTATAAGAATACAATCAAATTGTAAATTATTTTGTCTTCCCACATATCTACGAGTATTATACATATGAACGACATGGCCCACAAGGCCTTAGGCCTGCTCATAACATAACAACACAGAGCTCAACACAACACAAAACAACAACTCCCAGCCCTCATTTAGCATTCATATTTCCAATTTATCAATTGTTTCCGGGAATTGATTTTGATTTACTAGCTACCGGCATAGGTTTCCCTTATTCCATTGATCTCTCCTGATGGAGTACGAGTAGTAGTCCCCAACCCAAGTCCCCATATCTATAATACTTCTACTTCAAAGTAGCAACTAGAAGAACTCGCCTCTTTATTCTCCTATCCACACGCTATAGTCCAAGTCCAAATATACAAGTCCGAGTCCGAACAAACAGAAGTCATGAGGAGCAGTCAGCAGCAACCAGCCAGAGCGTCCGGTGATGGTGTGTCGTCGTCGTTGTTGTTTTGTCGTAGTCGTCGTCTTGTGTGGAGTGTAATCGCGATGGATCCTTCTTCGACGAATCGATTCGGACAACATGACAAAATAGCATTTCATCACACATGATGCTTGCTGCATGATGCTGGATACTGGATGCTGTTACTCTATTGCTGCAATTCGTGTGTTGCATGTTTTAACCAGTTTTTCTTTCACCATCATCAACATCATGGACTTGGAACTATAGGACCTAGAAGCTAGGAGATATCTGGGCATAGTGAGTGTGGTGTTTGTCTCCTGCTGTAGCCCACATGCATGAAGGAACGCAATTTATGTAAATCTTCTCAGGTGCCTCTTATATAGTATAGATACCTTTAGATACCTGATGATGACGGTTACCTACATAGACTTACCTTGCCTACCTTTTGCCTATTCCTACCCATGAATCTGACAAAATGGAAACTGTCTGGGAATTTATGTATTTTCTATGCTTTTTCGTAAAATCGATTGATTTTTTCTTCGTTTCTGTGCTTTTTATTTTTTGGAAAACGTGTAAGGAACGAACAACTCACACTTTCCAGTCAAGACCGAGAGGCTTATAGGCGTTTGTTGCAAATTTTGTGTCTATATAGCAAAGCAATCTTCTTTAACAAAATACTAAGAACAACAGAGATTTGAAGAACATGCTGCTCTGGCTCTCGAATCAAGGCCATAACATCAGGAACATCCCACATGAGTTCATTTTCATTCTCCGGTCCATAATAATCGTTCAAATGGAATTTCTTTTTCGTGTGAACAAGTTTATGTATAACGTGTGTGTTGTTCTGTACCAAGAAACCTTCTATCCCAAATAATCCCACACAAGAATTGTTTCCAGCATTTCTGTCAAACAATATCAAATCGACCCCAAAAACAACATGCATAAGAATATGATGCCAGTTCTTGTGTAAGAAGTTACACTCGCTCGGTTTTCAATTGCATGAAGCTGAAGCTAGAGATGGAGCTGAAGCTGAAGCATGATGATGGAAGTATATTGTAGACGAAATAATGTTGAAGTGTTAACACTTGTTCTAGTTTTCTTTGTTGTTGGTACATTCTTGAATGTATTGCAATGATTTTGAAATTTGAATATTTTTTGGTTTTAGAATAGTGTTACCGTTCGTTTTGATATTTTTTCTTTAGTTACAGTTGAGGGTTTTCCAATAAGAGGTTTAATTTTGATATTAGAAAACAAACTGATATTTTTGTAAGGGAAATAAATTGATGTGTACATTATTGTAAAGAAGAAGTTTTGTCCTTGAAAATTAAATAAGAAGTCAGCAAAATGGCGGTCACTGCTAAAGTTGCCGCACCATATACTTTTCATAAAACTTTGCATTACCCTTCACGAACTTCATCTTTAAGATTTTAAATTGACTATTGATCATTGGAACAGACCTAAGTTTTTATCGTGGTACCAAAGAAAAAAGACTAAAATTATTAAATCAAAAAGTATTGATATTGAAATGTGATCACATCTTCGAGAAATAACAAGACAAAGAAGCTTTTTATTCGAAATTATGATAGTTTTGTTTATTGTGTGGCACGTAGATCATTTTTGTAGTTAATTTTACCATTTCAATGCGTGGTTGAAGCGTCCATTTTTAATGTTACCGTAGTTTTTACGGTTGAGGGTCAAAATACTGCATGAGGCATAATACTTTATCAAAAATAAATTGTGTTTGAAGATTCTTGAGGATACTTTACTTCAAAATTCTATATGAAAAAATATTGCATGGTCAACATTCTGAAGAACAAAATACTGGTTGATACGAATTAAATATGTCAAAAAAATCTTTTTGATAATGTAAGAAAGTGATAATTTTTTAAGCCTATGTACAATTTTTTGAACTAAAGAAATCTTAACAGAATATTTTTGAAAACAAAGTTCTTTGCACTTACCATATTTAAGACAATAACATGCATGCATATGATGATCCATTCAATATATATAGATGACGAAAGCCAATAATCCCGTCTTTCCGACTTGATGAAGTAAAGATTGACATATCTTAGCTGAAGTCTTATAAAGCCGCTGGAGCAGATGGCTTGAATGTCGGGCTCTTCAAAGCAGCTGGAGATAGTTTGGTTAGGAGCTGAGCACCAATTTTTCTGTAAGATATGGTCGGAAGAAATAATGCCCTCAGTATTGTTTGGCCGATACTGGAAAAAGGATACCCTTTAAACTACACCAACTATAGAGGAATAAGTTAGTCGTCTTAACATGGTGATAAGTGAACGTCTAAAGCATTTCGTCAAGGACCTGATAGGTCCTTATCAGTGTGGTTTTAGACCAGGAAAGTCCACAGTCGATCAAATATTCACATTACGGCAGATCCTGGAAAAAAAACAAGAACATCAAATCGATACCCACCATCTTTTCATCGATTTCAAGGCCGCATATGACAATATCTACAGGGACGAGCTATTAAGAGCCATGTCTAGTTTTGGCATCCCTGCCAAACTCGTCCTTTTGTTCAGAATGACCATGGAGAATTCACGCTGCTCCATAAAGGTTGAAAACATAAGAGAACCTTTCGATGTCAAAAAAGACTTTAGATAAGGTGATGCGCCATCATGCGATTTCTAAACATCGTCCTTGAAAGAATAGTGCAGAGCTCCCACTTAAACAATAGAGGCACTATCTTTCAAAAGTCTGTCCAATTACTAGCATAAGCTGATGACATTGACATAGTCGGAAGAACTCAGCGTGATGTCAATGGACCTTTTGTGACTATTGAGGCAGAGGCTGCGAAATGGGTTTGGCGGTTATTGAGGGCAAAACAAAGTAAATGCTGTCATCAAGAAATGACCTTTCTTTGTCAAAACGTCACCATCGACAGACTTACTTTGCAGTAGTTAAGGACTTTGTATACCTATGTAGGCTCCGCTATGAACACAGAAAACAACACCAGTGCTGAGATCAAACGAATAATTGCTCTTGCTAACCGCTATTTCTTTGGGCTAACAAAGCAATAGAGAAGTAAAGCCCTCTCTAGAGCGACCAATGTGTCGCTTTATGAGATCCTCATCATCCCCGTCCTGCTCTATGGTGCAGAAGTTCTTTGGTGATCTACAATCCCGTATGCATAGAAAGTGATTGGAAGAGAAGATAGAACGATGAGAAGTATGGACTTTACAGTCACGTAAGGTCACGTAGAGCGCATGGAAACCAAGTCTTCAAATCCACGGCCACAAGGCAGCACAGTAGAGGAAGACCGCGAATCAGGATTTATAATTCCAAAAAAACAACTTTTATTGGGCTTTTTGAGGATATGTAAATCTATTAAGTAAATTTTTAATTTCCCATAGGAAGTTATTGTAATCGGTCCGATTTGTCGAATTGAAAATTTTGACATTTCTCGACGTTTCAAGGTCCATAGAGTCGAAATAAAAGATTTTAAGGGAGATCTCTGTGCGTGCGTGTCTACGTACGTTCGGGAAGTTTTTTTCGTCCTCCATAGCTCAAGAACCAGTACCAGATAATAAAGCAGAAAGATGCAGAAAGGACTCTCAACAAAATTGGGAAGGTATTTTTATACCATAGCAATTTAAAAAAAAGATGAAAATTTTGGTTAACCCGAAATATCTCACGAACCAGTAACGCTTGAGACTTGAATTAAATTTTATATTATATATTGTAAAGTAATACCAAACAAGTATATTTAAAAAAAATCCAATTAACAGTTTTTATTTATAAATCAAAAAACTGAAAAAAAAATAATTGTCACCTTGAATATTTTACGAAAAAAAAAATGATTTGATCTCCAAAATATTTTTTTGCAAAGAAGAATAACGTTTTTGACATCTGGTAAAATTTTGAAAAAATCAAATTGACATTAAAGACCCAAAAAACATTACTAAAAGTTGGTAAAAATTGATTTTCGACTCAAATATCTTTTCAAAAATTTGAGATATTGGCTTCAAATTAGTTTAATCTTATAAAAAGTATTGTTTTCAATATTCAGTAAAATGTTGTGAAAAATCGAATTAACAGTTTTTTTTTAACAGACATAATAACCTAAACGAAATATTACTAAAAGTTAGTAAAAATTGATTTTGAGTCAAATATGTTTTCAAAAATTGGAGATTATGAATTTATATTTATTTTATCTTATAGGAAATATTTTTGGCAACATGCAGTAAAATTTTGAGAAAAATCGAACTGACAGTTTTTTTTTTACAAAAAATAAAAACTAAAAAAAAAACAGTACTAAAACTTGGTAAAAAATTACTTTCGAATTAAAAATATTGACTTCAACCTAATTTTATCTCGCAGAGATATTGTTTTCGACAATTAGTAGATTGTTATAAAAATCGAACAATCAGTTTTTTCCTAAAAAAATAAAATCTACAAAAAATAGTAAGCAAATGTTACTGAAATTGGTAAAAATTGTTTTTTCACTAAAAATCTCGTTAACTAACATAGATTTTGAAATCAAACTATTTCATCATTATGCAAAATATTGTTGGTAACATTAATTTTTTTTTAGAATAATTTAACTGACAACTTTTTTCACAAAACACGAAAACCTATAAACCTTTTAAGCAAGACTAATCGACAGACGGGATGGCAATTCATCAGTGTCGGTCGCTAAAATTCGCAATGGTTTTCCAAATCTACAATCCCTTATTTCCATATTTCGTTTAAAAATGTTCAATATCTAACTTATTTTTCAAAAAAAAAATATAAGTACGCTGAAGCATTTATGCTTAGACGGTTGTTAACAGAAAAACACAAAACTATATAAAAACAATGTATGGTGTTATGACAAATTTGTAGTCAATAAAATCAAGTTTTTGGGATATATTACAAAAAATCTCGAAGGTTTAGATTTGTACTTTAAAATGACAGAGTTACAGTACATTTGAATCAAGATAACTAAGTGTGATTTAACGCATTACTTTAACTGAGGATAATCATACTGCTTTGCTTTGTAACTTTAAAGTTAATATGTTGCCGTGGTCCCAGCAATTTTAAAATATGACATTGTTAGACATTTGATTTATCAGAAGGAAATTGGCGCAGTCTGGTTTTAGGAAAGTATAGTTGACCGTGAGAAATGAATTCTATTTCGTTAACTAACGATTGAACCTAATACTCAAGGGTTTATTTGGAATGACCAGTGACATTGTTCCAGTGACTGTGTTAAATGTTGCATTTCTAAAAATAACCAGTTTTCAGTTTTTAAAAATAAGTTGTAGGTTTTAAGTATGACGGTATAAAATAAAATTTTTAAATTTTTTAAGGATATTACAATATTCTATTCACCCTAAATTTAAGGTCTGAGAAATGTATACAAACTCATTGCTCATAAATGTCAAAGTTGAACATTTTGAAAAATTCTGATGTGATACGTTTTTAAATATCGATTTATAGGGGAAATAACCTATGAATGATCTTGAAACCTTATATTTGAATATTAAAGATTTTTAAAAAAATATTAAATATGTCAAATTACTTTATTTGGATTTATTTTCCATTCCAAATTGTCATTTTATGTTTGACCACCTTGTTATTTTTCTTCCCAATTTTTCTACCAATCGATTGTGTGCTTTACTTATACTTACCCCCGCATTAAACTCTGCAACACTGTAACACTGTGCATCAGAAAAAGTATGCAAATGAGGCATATCATCTGATTGACTTGGAAGCAGCTACCAATATAGGTAGTAAGCGCAATAATACTGACCAACTTAGGGAAGGCACTGATGTTCGTTCCTCGCTGGCAACAAACATATTCTCGATGCCAGTTCCTATCGTTGTTGGGTGCGGTGCATCATCATCAGACTCTCTGAGTGGGATGACTACGATGAGGATGATGAAGACCATGATGTATATTGCATATATATGTATGCATATAAATATGCAGTATGCAAAGGTATCTTCCGGATGCAGTGAAGTCCATTTGGGACTCCTGGATTTCAATACATATTATAACTGTTGATACGTGTCTTTAAAAAAAAATCAACTTTTTTTGAAATTTCAACAGCAAAACTCAACTCATATATAAAATACTCTGCTCTTAAAAGGAAGTCCATAAGCATTATGCAGAGTAGAATGAATTCTCTGGTAGTTGGAGTTTTGCAGCTTTAACTTCAACTTCCAAGTTGCTTTACCGTATTCTACGGTATTGTTTTAGGTAAATAATATATAAAGAATGACGAGTAAGAAGTGTAATTTTCGATCGATTGGACAAATTTGAATAAAATATGCAAAATATGCTCCAAAAATCCAGCCATTGCAAGTGTTGTGTACAATGGTTGAGATTTTCGACCATAATGACTTCTTTATGATCTTTTTCTGATTTTGAAAAGTATTGAAAACTACTTTTCTTGTTATTGTTCTTCTTTTTTATTTATTTAAGGAGTATTTCCAAAAATTTTTACGGATCGGAAGTGTGTGATTTTTGTTGAAAAAGTATAACTGTCGAATGATTATTGTTTTTAGAAAGTCTGTGCAAGTGAAAGCATATTTAATTCAAATAGGGGTTCAAAAATTTGATTTTGTAGTTCAAAGCATACAAATTAAAAAAAAAGAATGAATGAATGATGCATTATTTTAGGGTTAGTGGAAGAAAATAAATGTTTATAAATGTTAAAATATATATTTTCTTAAGTCCCTACAAAGGCATGTGGTAATACCGCTAAATACATTGTCGTCTCAAGTAAAAACGTCCAATTGCACAATTGAACCTTTTAATAGTAACAATAATGTCGTGTTAGTATTAGCGTAATGTATAGTCTTAAGCCTGAAAGAATTTTTCAAATCGGACAAGTGGTTCCTGAAATTATAATTTGAAAATTTTGAATTGTAAATTCCAGACCATACAAAATTAAATGAACTAAAAATGGAAGTTGGAGGTTTTCAATACCCTTAAGAACTTGTACATTAAAACAGATTGATATTTAAACTTTCGGGATAGTCCTGGAATGAACAATGTTTTTGTTAATCTGCCAATTTTTTATTGTTAGCGTGTAGTTGGCTCACCAACTTTCGAGTTCTTGTTTATTTTGTGAATTTTAAAAAATTGGATTTTTGTTTTTAAGGTTTTTTGATAAAAAAATTGTCAAAAAGTTCCTTGTTAACATTTATTTTACAAGAAAAAGACATAAAACAAAATTCAAGTTTTTTTATTGAAATAACTTAAAAAAATGTTTTAAGATTTAAAAATAAACCTGCAAAATATATTTATGTTCAATTTTTCAATTTCTTTAGATATGTTTTTGAAATGCAGTTATTTAGTGCTTATATATCTGTGCCAATAAGTTAAAAGAGCTTAAGTCGACTTAAGCGAAAATCGTGTTTTTAGTTTTACATATTTACCATTTCGTTTATCTTTCATTTAGTCTGGGTCCCATTACTCTACGACAAAAAATAGCCGTTAAATTTAAAAAAAATCAAAAGAGCTTATGTTAAAATGGACAAAAAATG
The DNA here is from genome assembly GCA_951509635.1 of Eupeodes luniger. Classification (NCBI taxonomy): domain Eukaryota; kingdom Metazoa; phylum Arthropoda; class Insecta; order Diptera; family Syrphidae; genus Eupeodes; species Eupeodes luniger. The sequence goes on from OX608073.1 coordinate 47,270,297, forward strand.
CATTTGCATAACGGCTTATGTCTATCTTGAGCCCAAATTGATCAAAACAAAAATAAAATATATTTTTTTGAAATGGCTTAAGTCGTGATATAAGCCCTTATTACATGTGGAAATCAAAAGAAATCATTGCTTAAGTCAACATAAGTTACTTTAAACCTACGCAAATTTAATCATTTAACAGCTTATGTCAACATAAGCTATTTTAAAAAAATTTCGAACCGAACTCAGTTTTATAAAACAGCTTAAGTCCACATAAGCCATTTAACTACTTTTAATCGCTACAAAACACATGTCTTAAGACGATCTAAGTTATTTTTACGAATGTAACGGATGTCTTTTGCGGGAATTAAGTGATTTTGCAAATAGAATCATTTGTAAGAAGTTCGTCCAAGGGTAAGCTGCTCCTTTAGAAAATTTGGCCAAAACAATATTTTTTTTGATTCTTTGTTTGATTTCTGTTTACTTCGTTCGTATACATGTACCTAGCACAATTTAAAGTTTATTTAAATTATAATAACGGAAAGTAAACACATTAAAAGATGAACAGATCAAAAAAGATACTTTTCATGGCATTAAAGAAAGATGCCCACCAAAGATCAATAATTATTAACGACAAAAGTGAAATTGTAACCACAGAAAGAGAAGGTGAGTTTCTCATAGAGACAAGATTATAATGTTACGATTTGCGAAGTATTATAAAATAAAATAACGATATTTCTGATATATGTACTTAGTTGACATGCCTTTGACACGGAATTATTTGGACGACGACGTCGAATGTTTTGAGAGTCTAGTTGTAAATGAAACAGCTTCATCTTATAACTATGGAATAGAATTTGATGTTGAGAATATATCGCGATATTTTTCAATTTTTGATTATGACGATGATGATGACAGCGTGAGAGATCCTGACTTTTCTCTAAGTTCTCAAAGCAGCAGCATTGACGGTAGTAATTACAGCAAAGATACTCAGCAAGCCGCAGCTCTTTTGGAAAGAAACTTATGTGATGATCAGGAAATATCGGTGAGTAATAGTGTTTGTGAAGGGATTATTATACCCAAAGATCAATATGAACATGTGAAAGAAAGCAGAGCTACAAAAATATTAAAACGAAATACCGGAAGAGCCTACACAACAAATTCTGGAAAAGCTATTAAAGCCAGAGAGTTTAAGCCTTTAGTGAATTGTTGCATGAAGTGTAAGACAAACATTTCTGAAGAGGACCAAAAAAAAAATATTTTTCAAAAATATTGGGCACTAAGAAACTACAATCTGCGACACGCATATGCATGTGGTCTGATTATTGTTTCTGAAACGAAGACAAAAAGGAACGCAAAACATCCTAAGAACCCAAGAAATCGAAAATTTTCAAACCAATACTTTCTAGAAGTCCAGGGAAAAAGAACACTCGTTTGCCAAAAGTGTTTCCGCTCAACTCTGTCTGAAACAGGACAATTTATTAAACAAGTTGTTAAAAAGAAGATCAATTCAGCAGGAACAACGACTCAACCAGACCAGCGCGGATGTGGAGCTTCCAACAAAATTAACCCACAAATAGAAAGTAAGATCCGGGAACATATCAACTCTTTTCCAGCTTATGAATCACACTATACCCGAAGAGACAGTGCCTGCAAATATTTTCACAGTGATTTGACGCTTTCATCGATTTATAGATTATACTGCGAAAAATATCAATCAGTAGCCTCATTTTCGACATTTTCAAAAATTTTCAAAACTATGAATATAAAATTTAAAAAGCCCAAGCTTGATACCTGTCACAGATGTGAAGTTCTAAAAACGAAAATAGAAATTGGAGCAGAGGGAGAAGAAGCCACAAGTCAATTACGAAAAGAGCAGGAAGAGCACCACAAACTAGCTGACCTCGCATACAAAAGCAAGAACAAGGACAAGGATATTGGTAGGAATGACAATTCAATCAAAGTGTACACATTTGACTTACAACAGTGTCTTCCTACTCCATTCCTGAGAACAAATAGTTCGTTCTACAAAAGACAACTGTGGACATACAATCTAACAATCCATGACTGTGTAACAAATCAAGCATATTGTTATATGTGGGATGAATCCGTTGCAAACCGTGGAGGTAATGAGATAGCTTCGTGTGTGTTTCAGCACCTGAAAACAATCCCAAATACAATTAAACACCTGATCTTCTATAGTGATTGCTGTGCGGGTCAAAACAAAAATGGATACGTAGCTAAAATGTTCGAAATTTTTAGCACGAACTCAAGCATTGATGTAATTGACCACAAATTTTTAGTGCCTGGGCATACTCATATGGAGTGTGATGTTGACCACGCTGCCATTGAGAGGAAGAAAAAGGTATCTTCAGTGAAAATCCATCATCCAAGGGATTGATATCAGTTAGTAAGATCGATTGGAAAAAAACCATTCATTGTCTATGAAATGACCCGTACAGACTTCCCCAACTTTGCAAAGATGTCAAAGGACAATTTAATTTGGCACAAAACATCCGAAGGCAAGACAAAGTTTCTTTGGCAAGAAGTTAAATGGTTGCGTTTTACCAATGATTTCGGAACGATACAATATAAAACAAGCCTTGATGAAAACGTTGGCGTTGATGAAATTCCAATTTGTTACTCGGGGCCTAATATCATCAGCAAAGAAAAGAAAAAAGACTTGTTAGAACTACTGCCTGTTATTGAAAAATCATACCACGACTTCTATTTGAATCTTAAATCTGACGAAATTAAAGATATTCATCCTGATTTAACTAATGATGAAAGAGAAGATGAGAATTAAATCTAAACATATGTATGTACCTTTTTTTGTAATGTTGTTATTTTTAATAAGATTTTGGAACCAGTATCTTTCTATTCGTTTTGTTTACCTTTAATAAAAAATTAAAGTTGCGAAATTAAAAAATGAATTACCTAATACAATATAATAATAATAATAATATTTTTTTTTAAGATAAAAGTTATTTAAGAAAAAACTGTTTGTACTTAAAAAAACTTCAATAAAAATAAAAAAATCATCTTCAACTCTTCCAGTTCGTTTTATTGTGGGGTTATTCACTTACAGGTTTAACACTTTAAGCTTATCTAGTAACTTGAATTTTTTTACATTTTTTTTTAAAAAAGCTTAAGTAGAAATAAGAGCAAAAAATATTAAATATAATTTTTTTAAAACATCTTATGTCACATAAGCTGCAGTGTGAATCTTAAAGAATTTTTTTGAAAAAGCTTAAGTTTAAAAAACATGTTATTATGAGCTGTGTGGGCGTTTTTCAACAAAAAAGAAATATGCAATTTAAGGGCATTACAAGCATGCGTCCTAAAAAAAAATCGTTATTCTAGCATCAACAGTTTTTTAGTAATCACCAAAAAAGTCTTGAGAAACTAGTTCGCAAAACTTTATTCGATCATACTGAAAAATGGTAAAAATTGACTTAAGCTGTTTTAACTTATTGGCACAGGTATGCTTTACATTTGAATTTCGTTAAAAAATGTTGACCCGTTTTTAAGATACAGAATTCTTAATAAAATGAAATCTTATTTAAAAATACAAAAAAGGTTGCGTGTTTTTTTTTAGAGAGATTGTACAGAAAAAAAATAATTATTTAAATCGGTTCATTAGTTCTCGAAAAAAACTTAAAAATACATACCGGTTCTGTGTTGATAAGTCAAGTTAAGAAAAAAATGTCATACAAATCTATCTGGCCAAAGAAATATACGGCGTCAACATTTAGTTTTGGTCTTCTAAAAATGAAAAATAACGCCTACCACGAATCTTTGATTTAAACTTTAATTTCCAATTTTGAACTGAATCCACCCAATATCTTAAGCTTTTATGACAAGGATCAACAAAACAACAGAACGAACAGTTTATAGAAATTAAAAAAAAATTAAAAACATTTAAAAATCGAATTGGCCGTTTTTTATAATAATAATAATAATAATACAAAAATATATACAAAAATGTACTAAAAATTGATTGAAAACTTTCATATTTTGAGAATAAATAGAAATATTGTTTTCAAACTCATTTTTATTAAAACATTTCTCGACGTTTCAAGGTCTCTAGAGTCTAAATAAAAGATTTTCAGAGAGATGTGTAATTGTGTACGTACGGACACGTTCGCAAAGTTTTTTTCGTCGTCCATAGCTCAAGAACGAGTAGAGGTATCGACTTCAAATAAATTTTGTTATAAAGATAATAGAACCGAAAAATGTCGAAAGGACTCTCAAAAAAATAGAGCACGTGGTTTTTTTTTAAATAACAATTTTAAAAAAGGTGAACATTTTGGTTAACCCTTAATATCTCACGAACCAATAACGCTAGAGACTTGAATTAAATTATATATTATAAATTGTAACGTGATACCAATAAAGTATATTTTTGGAAAAAAATCCAACTTAACGTTTTTTATATAAATCATAAAAACTAAAAAAAAATTATTGTCGCCTCGAATATTTTTTTTCGAACAAAAAATGATTTTGTCTCCAAAGTAATTTTATGCAACGAAAAATAACGTTTTTGGTATCAGGTAAGATTTTGATAAAAATCGAATTGACACTTTTTTTTATAAAAACATAAAATCGTAAACAAAGGATTACTCAAAGATGAAAAGAATTCGTTTTCGACTCAAATATCTTTTCAAAAAATTGAGGTATTGGCTTCAAATTAAAAAGAAGAGAAAAATCGAATTGATAGTTTTTTTATTTAAAATTAAAAACCTAAAAAAAATACTACTAAAAGTTGGTAAAAATTGATTTTCAACTCAAATAAATTTTTTTTAAATTTGAGGTCATGGATTTAATTAACAGAAATATTATTTTCAAAATTCGGTAAAATTTTGAGAAACACCGATTGCAAATTTTTTTTTTACAAAAACTAAAACCAAAAAAAACATTACTAAAAGTTGGTAACAATTGATTTTCGACTTAAATAAAAAAATAAATTGGGTGGCGCAACAGTCCGTTGAGAACTAGGGCCTAGTGACTTACAACTCTCAACCATTCCTGTGTGCGAGTACTGTTGTCAGGGATGGAGAGGACCTACAATTTTACGCCGAATCCGAACGGCTAATTTGAGAAAGCACTTTTCATGACAAGAATTACTCTTGGAGAATTTGTCAATTCCTCGCAAGAGGCAGTACCCGTGAAAAAACCTTAGATGACATAGGCAGGGATCGAACCCAAGACCTCTGGCATGACAGTCCAACGCACTAACCATCATGCCACGGGTACGACTTAAATATCTTTTCAAAAATTAAAAATATTGGCTTTAAACTAATTGCATCTCACAGAAAATATTGTTTTCGACATTCACTAAATTCTTATAAAATCAGAACAGTCGATTTTTTTTCATAAAAAAATAAAATCTATACAAAAAATAGTACGCAAATTTGGTAAAAATTGATGTTCGGTTCTCGATATCTCGTGAACAATAGAAGATATTGACTTCAAATTAGTTTCATTCATCCATTTTGTATTTGTTTATATTAAAAATGAAAACTTTTAAGAAATGCTACTAAAATTGGTAAAAATTGGTTTTCGACTAAAAATCTCGTTTACAAAACTAGATTTTGAAATCAAACTATTTCATTGTATGCAAAATATTGTAAGTAATTTTAAAATTTTTACTAATAATTCAACTGACAACTTTTTTAACAAAACACGAAAACCTACAAACTTTTAAGCAAGACAAATCGACAAACGGGAAACGGAAATTATCATTGTGAGTCACATATCAGCCTCTTTTTGTGTTTTTGGTTATGGTTTTCGACAAAAAAAATGTCAATTTTATTTTTCTATAAACAGTATACCAGATGTCAAAAAGTTCCTTAAAAAAATAAATAAATTAAGTGGGGCAAAAGTCCGTTGAGAACTAGGGCCTAGCGACCTACAACTTTCAACCATCTCTGTGTGCGAGTAATGTTGTCAGAGATGGAAGCTTGTTTCTTGTTTCCATATATTTTACAAGAGAACACAAAAAAAGAATAGAGTTCAACTTTTTAAATTAATTGAACAAAATAAAAATAAACAAAAGTATATTGAATTAAGAATATACTTGCAAAATATGTTCAAAAATTTAAATGTCATTTAATTTCTCAATTTTTCAAATAATTTACAAATGTTTTATGTATGCAGGATGTTTTATATTTGAATTTCGTAAACAAATATTGACCCGTTTTTAAGATTTAGAATTATAAGAAAAAATTAATTCTTTCTTAAAAATACAAGAAAAGTTAGTTATTTTTTTTCGTTTAAGAGATTGTACAGGAAAAAAGATTTATTTCAGTTGATTCATTAGTTTTCGAGAAAATTAAAAAAAAAAAAACGGTTCTACGTTAGTACCGTTCTAAAGCAATAAAAACAAATATTTTTTGTATTTGAAGAAGGCAAGTTTAGAAACAAAATTTCATAAAAATCTATCTGGCAAAACAAAATTTATGGGGCCTACACTTATTTTTGGTCTCAAGTAAATGAAAAAAATAAATCGTACCGCGAATTTCATTACAACCTTAATTTCCATGTTCGAACTCACTCGACCCAATGGCTCGACAAAACAACAGGGAGATCAATCTCAACTCTCATTTTTTGAGAATAAATAGAACCAATGTCTTAAAATGTAGGTATTTTATTTTAACAAAGTATTAATATTAACTTTTGGTTAAGAAATTGTAATCCTACCAATTCGAAGTTTGTCCCAAAAACCCAAGAACAAAAAACAGCACAAGCTTTAAGTATATTTACTGTATTTTTCGAAGTTCTCTAAATGACGCCAGCGTATTTTTTTAAAATAATTTTAATTTTGTAATTACCCTTTTTCTTGAGATATTACCGAGGAAACATGTATCCCAAATGTATGAAAATACATACGTACCTTAAAAATTCGAGAAATATCAAATACATAAAACTTTAAAAGGATTAAATAAATCATCTATTCCAAAACTTTTCGAAAAAATTGTGTGTAATAAGTTATCGTTTTTACTTAAGGAATATATATCTCCGTATCAACATGGCTTTGTTGCAGGAAGATCAACAACTACCAATCTTTCAATTTTTTCCAATTTTATTCTCAATAATCTTGAAAAAAGATACCAGATCGATGTAATTTACACCGACTTTGCTAAAGCATTCGATAGAGTAAATCACGTAATTTTGATTCAAAAAATTGAAAGATTAGGTTTACATTCAAGTTTGTTGAAATGGTTAATGTCTTACTTAAAAGGTCGTATACAATATGTATCTATTGATCAAATACTTTCTAAACCTGTTACAGTTTCATCGGGTGTACCCCAAGGAAGCCACCTTGGCCCACTCCTTTTTCTTTTATTTATTAACGATATGCCTGAAATGCTTTTAAATTCTGGTCGGCTTTTGTTTGCAGACGATTTAAAGTTTTTTAGATGTATAAAATCTATTAATGATTGTCTTCTTTTACAGGATGACATCCAAAGGCTAATGGAATGGTGTAAAGTCAACCAATTATCATTAAATGTATCTAAATGTCACTGTTTTTCTTTTTGTCGCAATTTTTCACCTATATTCTTTGAATATAAAATTGTGAACCATGTTCTTGAAAGAGTAACTATAAAAAAAGACCTCGGTGTAGTTTTTGATGCAAAATTGAATTTTGTTAAACATGTTGATTATATTGTAGCCAAGGCTAACTCCATGTTGGGATTTATTAAACGAAATAGTTTGGACTTTAAGGATCCTTATACTTTAAAATCTTTATATACCTCTTATGTAAGGTCAATATTAGAATACTGTTGTGTGATATGGAATCCATATTACAACATTCATTCAAATAGAATTGAAAATATCCAAAAAAAATTTACTAGATTTGTAATATGGAAATTAGGCTGGAACATCGAAACTCCCTCCTACTCTACTAGATGTCAACTTCTTGGAATGCAATCACTTCTTAATAGACGGAAATTGTATTCTGTTATGTTCATAAGTGATATCTTAAATAATCATATTAAATGCCCTTTTCTTTTATCCTTGATTGACATTTATGCACCATCTCGACAGATTAGAGAACGTTGTATGCTTCGTGAAAATGAACATAGGGTCAACTATGCACTCAACGAACCTATAACTCGCTGTGTTAGAGAAACTAATCTTATATCTAATAGTATTGATTTTGATTTTCATATAAGTAGATTAACTTTAAAGAAAAACATGTTATTGCACTTTTCAAGTTAGCTTCATACTTTTTTTTTTAATTTGTTTAAAGTACATAGTAGGTACACAATATTTTACAAGTATTGATTATGTTATCATTAGGTATTATATTATTATATTTAATTTTTAATTTTTTTTTTTTTGTTACCAATAGTCTAATTGAAGATGTACATGATCTCTAATTGATGTAAATAAATAAATAAATATACATATATATGGGTTCAAATTAAGCTCACGGTTCTGCTCGAATAGCCCCTTTTAAAGACGCAAGCACTCGTCTTTTTTTTATTTAAACATTAAATTATTTCGTTGAAATCATTGGTTAAGATTGAAACAAGACTCTGCATATAATTTTTAGAACAAGAAAAATGTAAGACGTTTGATAATATCTTTAAAAACCAGCTAAAGTATAGTTTTATATTTATAGTTTTGATAAGTCAACTTTTTTAACAGTCGACATTTTTAGAATCAATCTACACTAATATTATAAAGAGGAAAAATTTGTATTTTTGTATGTAACGAATAAACTCAAAAAGTACTGGACCGATTTTAATAATAATTAATAATAAACTACATGATTAGCTTCGAACGTAAATCAACATTTTAAATTCTTTAAAAAAACACAAATGTTTTGAATCACTTAATATTTCGAACCAATATTAGGTAATAATTCAAACATGAGTCACTATATTCAACGATTTACTTAAATCTATACAGAAACTAACCAATACAAAATTTGATTTTTTTTAGTCTTTCTTTACTTCAAATGCCAAAAATGTCATTTACAATACATTTGAATCATTTTTGACATTTATTAACTTGTTACCTTGACATTAAGTGACAACATTTTGTGTCATCTCATATACCTGACTATATAGTCGTTTTTTTAGTCTGACTGTGGCCGCTCTCCTGATCTGGAGTAGCATGGTCCAAAATTGTATAAACTCGTATTGGCAAGGTAGAAAAGAAAGTCTTCACGCAACAAAAAGACTGTCTCAAGTTAAGCAAAACAAAATAACAAGGAAAAAACACATTCCAAAACGCAATGGACGTGCGCACATACACGTCTCATGAATCATCGATTGCATCTTTGTACCATCGCATCTCTCCCGGGTATCTATATCTTTCAGTAACACAAAACGCAATGACACGGCAGTCTGCACAGAGAGACAGGAAGCAGCACCCAGCTGAAACTGCAACTGTGGAAGCAGCAACATCAAATGGAAAAACAACACAACAAACTAAATAAATTCTAAGACTTAGTTGTAAGCTTTTGCCCTTTAAGCTTAATGTGTTTTTAGGTTAAAAAGAAAACCACACGTAACTTTCAAACTTAAAGGTTCAGTTTTTGAAAAATTGATTCAATAGATCGATTTCACAATACTTTTGAGGAATTCTCAAGTTAAACAAACATTTTTCAAGCTCATCTCTAGTCTCAAAAACTCGTTTTTTTAAGAAATCCCTTAACTTGCCCTTTAGTTTCTTTATCGTATAATGTTAAAAAAGATGCAGAAATCTAGAGCTCAGCAGGGAACGATTGCTTATTTATGGACATTCGAGCATTTATTTATGGTCCTTGACCATGATCGAGCGTTTAAGGGAGATACATGTCATGTGATGCTATCGCACAGTCCAGAGAAGGAGGCCCACTATATATGTTACTAACATCAGACAAGACAGACAGACAGACATTTAGGCCAGTGACACTGTAAACCATATTCTGCTCGAGTTCGATGGCTAATTAACATGCAATGACATCGTGGGTACGTCCAGATACCTTTACCCGTCATTCGTCGTCACGTGGGCCTTATTCAATACTTTTGACGTGTTTTTATTTTTGTTGTATTCTTCAGATGCATATACTCCACTGTCAGCTCCACAGTACAGAGCATTGTTAGAGCTTGACTCGCAGGGCACACCTCATTTTGGGAATCGTTGCTACTTTTTGTTGTTTGACTTATTGTTTTGTTTTGACTTTTATGCCATTTGTCATTTTTGTGTTGAACTGAGCGATTTAATTGAATATTGTGCGTGAGCTGCATCCAAGCCCTCCTCGATGATGTCACTCGTCATATCACTGCAAAGGCATTCACATGTCAGTTTATTTTCCACATTTATGATACTATAGTAGAGAGTGGAGTGGTATACTGGTACTCCAGGATTCGTTGCAAAATATTGTTACACGCGTTCCTTGCGAGTAGATTTGATCCGGAGATATTTTCGGCCTGTCAGAAAGGTACACATGTAGCTGATTCTTTTTTTTTGTTCGTAATGATTTAAGGTGTCAGTTAAGGGATTCCAGAGAAATCGAATTTGGAAATCTATAGAGGCTTGGAATAACATGACTCAGTCTCAGTTACATACGTCGCGTCGCGTCGGTTACAAAAGTAGATTGAGGATTCGAATCGAATCCAAATTGAGATTTAGATCCAGGTAAATGGCGGCACTGGGTTGAAAGATCGAATTTAAATGGAATCAAAATGACAATCGATTGAATACAGCGAGTCGAGTATAGAGATATTATAAATATCTCGGGAACAAAAACAGATGTTTAAATCTAATTTACTATAGATTTAGATTTTAAATTATATTAGATTAGATTTTATTAATGATTTTAGTTAAAGATTGGTTACAATTTAATCAATCATACACAAAATTATTTTAGCTGGGTTTGCAGTCTGCCATCAGATTGGCTAGCTCATGCCATTCCTCAATATATCCTCTTCTAATGCTTACCATATATGCGTCGCGATCCTTTTGGAATGATGGTGATCCGGCATGTGTATAACACGAAGAATATAATCGATTTGAAGTTTAAGTGTTTTGATGATGGCGACATCTTAGTTTCCAAAATTATCATATAGTTTGGCGAGTTTGGCGGAAGATGAAAAGTTCTTTTGATGAAGAACCTTAAAAGCTTTTCAACCGCTTTGGATTCTTTCTCGCCCTATGTCTATGCAGCGAGAATAGACCCCATAATGGCTTCAAAAAGGCGACACTTGCAGCTGTGGCTTATTTGGCTGTTATTAAATCAATTTGTCCGAGTTGCATTTATAGCAGTTTTTGCCTTTTTTAGTTTTTCACTCAAATGCTAATTCATTTTTAAATTTCGCGTGGTCAGCACTCAAAGATATTTGTACTGCAACAGGATTTCCATCACACAGCTATTTCTCGTTCGCACTTGTTTTTCCACCTCCTATCTCTACTATCATGACCAGTTTCACCACAAGGTTCCACACCGCAATATTCACTTTACTTGTTAATCATAAGTTGTAGAACCTGAAAATAGCAGAGCTTTAAACAGTTCACTAAGTCGTTTATATAAAGAGCGAAAAGATCTGGACTAAGAGTGCAGCCTTGTCGGACTCCGGATTGAGTTGCAAACCACTCCGATTTATTTGTTCCATTCCAAACTGCTGGTTTTGGGTTTTTGTTTATGTTTTGAATAAGTCCTCCAAACTTTTGAGTCCTACCAAGTCTGTATAGCTTGTAAATAAGAGCATCGCGATCCACGGTATCAACAGCCGCTCTGAAGTCCACAAAAAGAACATACAATTTTGGATTTTTTGCTAGAAATGACTCAGTAATACTTTTAAGCAAAAGTAAAATATTTTTCAATTGGCGTGGGTAGATTTTGGCACCCAGTGACGGCCATTTTGTTTTGTTGACATCTGTCAAATCTTTTATTTATTATTCAGTTGTGTATGCCAAATCATCGTGGCAAGTTGCAAGATTGAACAGCACGTTTAAATGATAAAACTTTACTATCAAAATGAGTGTTCGTTAACGCAAACGTTGCGTAAATTGCGCTTATTTTACGGTAGACGTGGTGGCCCTTCACAGCCAACTCTTGAACGTTTGTTGGCCAAATTTAAGACGACCGGTTCAGTAAAGAATCAGCCAACACCCGTATACGTTCAAGAAACGCAAGATCGGCCGAGAACATCGCCGCGGTCCGTGAAAGTGTACAGCAGAACCCGAGGCAGTCGATTCCTCGCCGTGCACAACAACTTGGACTTTCGCAGACTTCAACTTGACGAATTTTGCGTAGCGTCGGGACTTAGGCCTACACCCGTGCAAGATCCAACTGACCCAGGAGCTCAAAATTCATGACCATAGACAACGCTGTTTATTCGCTAACTGGGAATCGTTTCGAAGAGAACCCCAAATTTTGGCCCAAAAATCATCTTTAGTGACGACGACTAGGCGCATTTTTGGATGAATGGCTGTGTTAACAAGCAAAATTGCTGTATATGCGGGACGACACCAACCCAGTCGGAACTTTTTTGAAAACGACGTTAGTGAAGCGGTCACCGCCAACAGCGAGCGCTACATAACGATGATAACTATAATTTCTTATGGCCCAAATTGAACCATGTGGACCCAGACGACATGTGGTTCCAGTACGGTGTCGGCGCTACGTGCCACACAGCAAACGCCACGATTGACATTTTGCATGAACGATTTGAGGGTAATGTTATCTCTCGCAGTGGTGATGTGAATTGGCCACCAAGTTCATGCGATTTGACCCCGCTATACTTTTTCCTGTGGGGTTTCTTGAAGTCGCAGGTCTATGCAAATAAACCACAATCGACCAATGGCCTAAAGGTGAACAAAACACAGGCCATCGCTCAAATTCAGCCGTATCTATGCGGAAAATTCATTGACAATTGGACCACTCGGATCCGTGTCATCGTAATAAGCCGAAGCGGTCATTTGAATGATGTCATATTCCACAATTAATGGCATACAAATACAAAAATAATTTTCTTAATACCTCACACACAGCTTGTTATATTCCATTTCAACATTTACCCGCCCTTATTGAAAAACCCTTTACATGATCAATGGTAGAATATCCTGATCTAAAACCAGCTTGAACTCACTTAAGAGATTTTTTGAAGCTATCCAGACTTTAAGCCGATTCTAGAGTGCAGCATTGAAAATTGTGTATGTGACATTGAAGAAAGAAATACCCCTATGGTTCGATGGATTTTTAGTACCACCTTTTTTATGTAGAAAAATTAAGCGCTTCCTTAAACTGATCTGGAACTATTTCATCTTTTCTATCAAAACTTGGTATCAACACAGTCAGCTTTTGGATATCGCTATTTATTTATTTTATTACAAAATATTGTTGTAGACTTTAAGTTAAGCTTTTGGAAAAATTTGGTTTTCGGCGCAAGTATGTATCTTGAAATGAAGAATGATATTGACTTCTGATTTTGTTCATCCTACACAAAACGTTGTTATCAATATTGTATAGGCATTTTAGATACATCGACAGACAGACAAGTGTTTGGTTTAATACTAAAAGTTAAAACTTGTGCACTACAAAGCAAATGCCACGAGCTACTTTGACACTTATGTACTTCTTTGAAAAACATATAGAAGAGTACAATCTTTAAATCTATGTAAATCCAGTTTAAGTTAATTTAACTTATTGATAAAATTTAATCTTCAACTTGATAAACTTCTATTTGTATCATAAATTGAATATTTAGGGAATAAGAAGATTGTTCAGATCATGAAAAATTCCTCGTATAATTAATTCTAATCGCATATTAAATGTTCCATTAAAATTCCTGCAATATACCTTTGCCCATCAGAGCACCAATGTATACACATTTAAGATTCCTCTCTATACCACATATTTTCTATATTTGATTTAATTTATTAACTACTATTCCCTAGTGGAATTTGCAAAACCATAGTAAATCTCAGGATAAACATGTAATAATCTCGCAAACCTTATTGCAAATCAAAATTCTGAGACATGTTTGCCCAAAGGCAAAACCACCTTCCGTATATATCTTGTGTTAGAGATAGAGAGCTCATTTTGCGCTTGCACATACAAAACATTAACACCATCACACCGACACGTCTGACACCGACGCCGATGCCCGACGAACGCTGACGCCGCCGCATCTTCAAGAGGTAAACCCATTTCTGGCCTCCGACCATAGGATTAGGCAGCAATTATATATTTTACGAGAGAGATAATCAATTAAAACGCCACCACACGCGTGTGCTTAGCTCAGTTCAGCAGCTCAACCTTGCCCTGCCCGCTGCTGCCCCCTTAGCCACTTATATATTATGCTCTCAATCTTGCAACATCTTGGCCGACATGGAAGTAACCTTAGGTTCTTTGAAGTTCCTTTCGACCCCTTCTTGCCTCGTTCTCTCCTCATCTGACACACACCGAAAAACTATTACAGCAGCCAATCGAAGTTGTTAGTATCACGAGGGGCACCCAAACCACATCAAGCAACAAGAGCAGGCCACTTTGACTCCTTGCCAATGTACCGCACCATACCGTACCGAAATGCGAACCAAACCGACCGATGACGATGCTGAGGCTGATGATGATGCTGATGATGATGATGCTGATGAGGGCTATGATGATGATGGTGAAGGCGACTCTGCCACATAGTGGCGATACGATGGCGATGGCTATGGCAATGGCAATGGCGGTGGGCATTCCAATTCTGAAGCTCTTTAGAACACGACAACGTCACGAGCTTCTCTTCTAACCTTCCCTTAATTAGATTGTTATAATGAACTTCTTGTGGCAATGGCCATAACCTCCGGATAAGATGTTACTAAATGGTTAGCAAGCCAGCGACCATTAAGGCCAACAACATGTTTTTTGTTCCGACATTATCAGTTCTATTGGCCACCATTACCAAAACTACTAACAACTATGTTTCTAGAGAGAGACTCCCCGATTATTATGCTATATTGTAGCCAGAGCCAGAGCCAGAGCCATAGCCATATAGCCTTCGCTGTAGCCGGTTCAGTTCGTTTTGCTTTGGTTTGGTGCCTCTTAGTTCGGTCATCATCATCGGTTGGTGCGATGCAGTGGGCAAAAAAAAAAACAAGCAAATGAAAAAACCATCAGGCTTATTAATATCCCATCGAGTTGGCCAGAGTCATTTGTTGGACGCACGGATTCACCATACGCGTCCATAGAGTACGACCAAGAGATGCGAGAGATGACCAGACCAGCCAGAACAGAACAGACCAAAAGACCATAGGAGCATCATCAGGACCACATCAACAACTCCCCAAGAACTCTTCATTAAAAATGGGATAAAGTGGAGTCGTGATAGGTTGTTGCCAACATATTATTATTGTTATTAGTACATGGACCGATAATGTTGTTGCCGATGATGGAGTGTCCCAAGGGGAGGAGTATAATGGTGTCTCTATTCGACTCGATAGTCCGAAGCTCCAAAGCAACTACTTACATACTTATGGCGAGGTATCATCGCATCATCCTCTCCGCGGTTAACAACTGTGTTCGGTGGCGTCTAGGGTTGCCGTTGACATTTTTATGTCAAGACTGAAAATTAAAAAAAAGATAAAGGCTACGTTTGTCTTTCCATTAACTTAAAATTTTTCAAATTTAAAAAATTCACTTTTAGATTTAAAGGTTTTTCTTTAAACTTGATTTAATGTCAAAAATTAAAAAAAAAAAACAGTCTTGGTGTTGATTTCGAAGCTCGAAGGATCTTAAAGAACTAAGTCTTAAAGATCACAGTTGTTTACCATTTTGAGTATAACAAAAAAAAAACACAACGGCAACGCTATTATCAAGCACACTGACCAGATTATGATCCATGATGTTGGGAGGCAATTCAAGGGGAGGAAAATAGACGAGATCTCAACCATGGAATTCCTTACCCATATGCTCTCCATTGTTGTTGACGTCGTCGTCGTTGTTGTCGTCGTACTCGTTGGTCTATCCAATGCGACGCGTCGTCGCGTCTTCACTGACCCCCTTTCCCTTCGACAACTAGACGATTTGATGGTGCGCCATAATGTGCGGAGATTAACGAAATGCGGCAGCATTGTTGAAGCGATAAGGTGGATCTTTTTTAGTTCGCATCGCCTCTAAACCTCTCTTATAGGTTTATATAGACGTAAAGCCTTGCGCGGGAGTTGCATATACGTATACTCGAACCTACATGCGCTGGGAATCTTTCTTGACAGTCTAACATATATCCAAAGTCGCGCTCCCTGTGTGTGTTGTTAATCACCACTAAATCACAGATTCACTGCACATAATTCCCGTGAGATATACCATTTGTAAGGTTGGGTTCAAACTTTTAGCTAGCCATACATATGTTAGGTAGGTACAAGGGTATAGAACGAGGGTGGGGGAGAATATATAAATTTTGCGCGTGCAAAAAACGAGATCCCGGAAATGTTTCGTCTTCGTTGTTGTATAGGAACACCGCGCTCAAGATGCTAGTTAAGATGACAAAAAGGAGAACTTTTTTCCAATCTGTTTTATGTTTGTAAGTACCTATGTTTGAAGGTTCGACTACGAGTTTATTGGACGAACAAGTGCAGCGGTTGTGCTGATAGGAAAAGGCATTGTTAAATTTAAAGAGCATGAGGGTTTGATAAATCAGGTGGATTTTCAGTGTTGGGATGTCTTGGTCTGGGATGATGGTCATGGGGCATGGTAAGAAGTGGTATGGGACACAATAGGGCCTTGCTGAAGGTATTTTCTGTACATATCTACCTTTCTATGGAAACAAAAATTGGAGTTATGTAGTACCTGTCAGTGATTTTTGATATTTTCTTGATTTGGTCAGTAGGGATTCTAAATTCCAGATACTGATACTGTTAAAGACCGAATTATATCGCGGAATAAAATTGAGAAAAACAATTTTTTAAGACTTTCCTACTCAGATTACAAATCTCGAACTATAATTTTTTGAATTAACGTCGGCTTTCAGGAAAACTTAGGCCGACATTGTTCAGTGAAAATTGAACATAACTTTTTGATTTTAATTCGTGATTTTGTTTTTATTCGATTTTGACGTTTTCAACTTGAGATTTTCAACTCTATAACTAACTGTTATAACTCCTATTAAAAATTGAAGTCGAAATGAAAGCTTGGAATCTGACAAAGAAATATTGATTTTGAGTTGTTTATTTTAAATATGTATTACTTAAATAATACTACAATTGCTTAAACTGTTCCAAAGTGAAATTCGAATTTGGTTATATAAATAGTTTAATTTGCGAGGAAGTGACAAATCCTCCAAAAGTAATTCTTTTTATGAAAAATGCTTTCTCAAATTAGCCGTTTGAATTTCGCTCAAAAATGTAGGTTCCTCCATCCCTGACAACATTATTCGCACATAGGAATGGTTGACAGTTGTAAGTCACTATTCCCTAGTTTTCAAGGGGTTTGTTTCAGTACGTATAAGTTATTTATTTATAATGCTCTTATAAATGCATTTTATTCAAAATAGTAAAAGGTCGTAAAAGTCGTAACATTTTTGAATATCCTCGTTTTACTTCTTCTTTACTACTTTAAAATAATAAGACTTTCTTATTTTCACAACTTGTTAAGAACAAATAAGGAACAAACCGATTGCATACTCAGTTTCACAAAGTGGTAATATTTTAGTTTTAAAGATTATTTCAGTATTTTTTTTAATTAACTTCCCATAGGAAGTTAATGTAATCGGTCCGATTTATCGAATTGAAAATGTTGACATTTCTCGACGTTTCAAGGTCCCTAGATTCGAAATAAATTCGTGCGTGTATACGTACGTTCATACGTCCGTACGTTCGGGAAGTATTTTCGTCGTCCACAGCTTAAGAATTGAAATTCTTCGGTAATTGAGAATGTAAATGGAGATTCCAATTGAATTTTTTAAAATCATTTATACTCAACTATAAGTCCGTATACGCCGTTTGACGTTTATAAAGGCTGTTATTTTTCGAAGCATAGAACTTTGAAATAGAATAAAACAAAGATGATTTTTACTTGCGACATTCGTAAAAAAGTGTTGAACTTGAGGTTTTAATCAAACATGACATTACGATGGTAGAGAACTAAAAAAAAGTGGGTCCCCCAATTCCCGCCGTCTGTCTGTATATTTGTCTTTTCTTGGCCTCTGCATCCAAGCCATTGGGTCAACATTTCTAGTTAAGGTTTTAAGCATTTTCGTCCTAAACGCTTTTTTAATTTTTGTGCTAGACGCTTTTTTAATCTTTCTTAAAATAATAGTAGTTCCTATAAAAAATTTTTAATCAAAAATCGAAAATTCGAATTTTCCCCCAAGCGTACCGATACATTTTTATTAAATGTTTGTCTTAACTTGGCTTGCTTCAAAAAAAAATAAAATATGTATTGCTCCAGAAGGGTATCTTCCATAGAACCGTTATTTTGTTTAAAATTGTTTTTAAGAACTAATGAACCGATTTTAATAACTTTTTCTAAAAAAGCTTTTATACAGTCTTAATAATAATTTTTGATCATAAAAGTCAATATTTTTTGGATTTTTAAAAATATATTACAATTTTTTTCAGAATCCGATATCTCATAAACGGGTTGATATGTGTTAATGAAAATAAAACTCAAAACGTCTATTAATAAGTTCAAAAAACTGCTTGCAAAAATTTCGAAAATGAATTCAAGTTTTTTTGATTTTATTTTATTGGTGAATTTTTGAATTTTAAAATAAAAGTTGCATATATTTGTAAACAGGGTTTTTGGATACAGGAACAAGTTCGTGCGATAATGTCGTGCACTTTATTATGATTTGGAATAAAATTGACTGAACACATCGAATTCTGGAATTTCTGGAAGGCATATGACGGACACCGCCGAATGTTTTATCTGGAGGTCCAATTTTTGATGACTTTTTCAACATTTGTGGGCGTATATCGTCAATAACGCCGCAAATGTTGTCTTCCAAGTAATCAATATTTACTCGTTTATGGACATATAGACTAGCGTCTTCACATAACTCCATACAAAATAAAAAAACATCGAACATGCTTAGGGACCAATTCACGTGTCTGTAACGTAGAACTATGCAGTTTCAAAACGTAAATATTCAATAAATCAAATAAATCACGAGTTGCCTGACATGTTGCGCCCCACCGAGTTGGTGAAACCACAGTTCCTGTACATGGTTGTTTAATTGATGAATGGAAAATTCAGTAACCATGGTCCTATACCAATCATCATTGACATTGACGTTCTACCCAGCATCGTATTTGACAGCTGATCAAATGGGTGCCATTTAAAAGAGTGCTGCCAATTTAAAGTTATATACCTCTAAAAAAAATGCCCGCTATAAAGAAGGTAGGTAGGTATGGAGATGGCATATACAGGGAGCGCTGGAAAGTCCCGTTTTGTGACCATTAACTCGTTAGACCTATTTATTGACCAATAAAAATATAAAGAGATAATACTTTGACGGATTTATATTGACAAAATTAGCTACCCTGGAGCCATTTTGTCGCATTCAGAAAGAAAACCAGGTCTTTGAATTTCATCTCGGAAATTTCATCAAGATTTTTAAGAAATGCCCTTCCAAAGCTTAACATTCTAGAACTGGCCAGGACATTTACAAAGAAAGTGAATCACAGTTTCCCTTTCATGTTGGTCTCCGCAGCTACGGCAGTGAGTATTTTGAGGTTTGCAGCATGCTCTTCTATCGACCTATGTCCGGTACACATTGGAGTGACCCTGACTATATCAAGTCTGGGTCTGCATAAAAGTTCGATAGAACGGTTTTTGTTATACATAGGTAGGCCATAATTTCCTGGATATGGTAATGTTTGTTAGACTGTTCCACTTGCGGTTGGATTTGGTCAGAAGCGTTGAGAACATTTTTTACCTTCATAGCTCCAAGAGGATTATTTACCCTTTCCGCAAGTGAGCTATGGCCTTACCGGGCCAACTCATCAACCCGTTCATTTCCATCAATGCCACTATGACAGTAACCCAAATAAGAGTGATACGGAGGTTGATGGTGAGCCTGGATAGTTCTTCCCGACATTATTGGACCAGTATAGAGGATGTTGTGGCCAAATTGGTAGCCATAATAGCCGCTTGGCTGTCAGTGCAGTTAAACGTGTTTCTATATTTTGGTTAAGTTTGATTTAAATATTTTGCATGCTTCTCTGATTGCTAGTAATTCCGCTTGAAATACACTGGCACAATCAGGTAGCCGAAAAGACTTAGAGACATTTAAGGACTCAGGAGAAGATTCCCGATCCAACTCCACACTCCATCTTTAACCTGTCAGCGAAGATAATGATATCGAAGTCTTTCGCAACCATTCTATCCTTCATATCCTTCATGGCAAAAAATCTTTACTGAGGTTCAACGCAGGGCTGTAGTAGTGTCCGTAGCAAAAAATATCGCTGGATTTAGTTCGTTAGTGTTACCATAGTGTCTGGAAAACCAACAGTTTGATTCCTTTAGCCTTAGCGTGCTGCAAGATACTAAATATTTAATTTGTAGATCCACTTGTAGGAGGTGCAAGCATCTGTTGGGCAGGATCGAAGGGCCGCTGTATTTCCGACACTATCTGTTTTTTGAACCTGCTTCAGTTTCTTGATATTGTATTATCAATCGATCATAAGACAAAATAGGAAGTAAATAAGCCTGTGTACGCCCACAAAATCATTTTCGATAGATGGCCCCACTTTTTACTTAAAAATTTTCAACATGCGTAAAAGGCAATACAGGCCTTCTTAACCCTTCTTTTAATGTTTTCTTTCCAGTTTAGTTTGGGATCTAAAATGACTCTCAATTTCCCAAATTTATTGATACCTAAATAACGAGCTATTTCTCATTAGAAAATAAGCTGGAAAATGGTTAATTTTGTCTGTAGCAAAAAATGATTTAAGTGGTTTACTGACTATTATTGGCAAAAGTCTTATTTTAACTTGACTATTTTTAGAAACAACAATCATACACAATTATTTTTTCTTATAAAAATTCAGACCTTTGCAGATTCCAGAGGTTTGCAGAGTATTCCAGGGGAGAAACCGATACACACTTGGCTTAAAGTAATGAAATGCTAGAGCCTTTAATATTCTTGTTGAGCGATTGAAAAGAATCTCTATACCTGACAGTTCGTTCAAAAAAGTAAGTAATTTAAGTAAGCTGCTGGTAAGTTCGAGTACTACGCCGTTAACATTGTTTTCACATATTTATAAAAGAACGAATAACAGGGTACATTTCGTTGGTGTTCAAGAGATGTGAAAGTCTCACCTGTCATTGTCCAATTCAAGCCTGTAGTGAAGGCATCTGCTTTTTTGTGGTCAAGTTTTGGAAAAGGGTGAACATAGATTTATAATGGAACTCTTTATAAATAAGTAAGACCCATCGACAGCGAAAAACTTATAATTGAATTTTAAAAATGTATTAATGACATATGTATAAAAAACAAACAAACACAAAACTTGTGCTTCTTTTAAAAATTGTGACAAACTGTTTTTTTAATTTTAATATACTAGATAAAGCAGAGGAAGATAACTGAATCCTTGCCAGTTAATTATTTTTGATCTTCGAATTCAATCGAAGGGTGTGCTTCCTCAATAGACATCATAGCAGCATGGGGTAGGGCTGGGCCGCCATCTATAGCCATATACCAGTCCATACAAAGGAAAGGAACCCAACCCAGTCATTAAATCCACAAATTGCAAGATAAAATTCTTCGATCGCATCCTTCTTTACTCCTATGTATATATCCCTTATCGTGATTGCCTTCAAAAAAATGCACGAATTTTTCCAATCGTTAGGTTTTTATTATTTTTGTTTGGTTTGTTTGTTTCGAATGGAAAGGTCGCTTTTTGAATCGAATTGAAATTGCATCATTTGCAAATGGGCAATTAAGGCACGTCCCTTTTTGCATACAATATTAATTTCACTTGCCGAATTGACAACCCTTTTCCTTTGATTTCAATTCCATTCATACTCGTATATGCTGATGATGGCATTGTGGTTTCTTTTTGACATCTTTCCGTTCGTCTGTCTTGTGTCGGTTGCTGCACCGGCCGCGGCCGACCGTCGCTTTTCGTCTAACATCACACGCGGCACTTTTCAAAGCTTTCGAAGCCGACAAAATAAAAAATATTATATTAACTCAAGAAAAATAACAAACAACACGTTCGCTCTCCCCAAACAAAAAAAATAAATAAACAACAACAAACACAAAACAAACAACAACATTTCTGCTCTAATTTTCCACTTCACGACTCTTATGTCTTATTAAATTCCCTCCAAGTCAAACAGTGCGGCGGGAACGGCTTTATTAATCGACAACGACAGCTCCAGTCGACATGCATCAGAATTAAATCCAGCGGATAGGATGTTGATTCTGCAGGGCGGCTATATACGAACGATTGCTTCTGCTGTGGCTACAAATACAACTCCGGCTGATGCATTGCTCCGACTCCGTCAATGATGGTGCAACTGAATTGCGGATGTGGAGGAATTTCTTTCTTTGATTCTTTCTATCTTTTCCTGGACCAGAAGAGTCCCATCAGCAGCGATTCTGAGCCACCACTAGGTGGGCCATCATTGATCTGGGGTCTGGTCCTATAGTGCTGCATGCAGTGCAGCACAGATGCCATGCCAGCAAATCATTAGCCACCAAAAGCGAACATATGACTTCTGTCCCGCGAGATCAAGAATTAGAGATTTCTATCCTAGAGCTAGAGAAAGAGACGGAGACGGAGACGAGAACAAAATCAACCCTCAGTGTTCGTTCAGTGCTCAGCTCAGCGCGCTCAACTTCGCTCGTATCTTAATTGACAATTTGATCTTAATGAGCATGAGTGCAGCACTAAGAGGACTTCTGCATCCGTAATTCGTATGTTAAAGAATCTATTACCGCGCGTATTTAAAATTCACCAGGAGGAGGAATGGGGTGAGGGTGCGGGTGGCTCCCTGATGAAGCCAGCTCTTCAGTTACAGCTACAGCTACAGCTATACAGCTACAGCTTTACGTTCGGCACAGATGTCAGCTTGTTATAATACCTAACGTCGACGACGACAACTATACGAGTTATACGAGGCTTGTCTTCTATATGCTTGGCGTGTCTTAGTCGTTGTCGTTCGTCGTCGGTTTGGTCGATAGTTGCGCGGATTGATCCAATTTAATTCAAATCCAAATTGAAAATTCGTACCGCAAACGCGAAGGTTTCTGCAACTCGCGCATAGCTTTCCTATACCACACCCGTCTCCGCATGCATCAGTACACCTTTATGCAGCCTAGTCCAGAATGACCAAGAATCGAAGGCCGCCACCGACCGATTGCCGCGCTGCTACATATTCACCGTCAAAACAGCCAAATTCGTTGACGATGACGATATACTGTGGCTTCTGAAGGAGGCCTGATGTCGCTGCTGGCTGGCTAGATAGAAATATCTAACTATATAAGTATAACGACGAGCTTCAAACCCCCCTCGGGCTTCGCGTTCTCCTAATAAGCATGATGGTCGCACAAGAGTATATCTGTGTATCTACAAAAACCAACCTACAAACAATCACACAAAATGAAATGTTAGACGTTTGCCTATGCAAATTCTCTAATTGTGCGCGATTTAGTGGCGCGCAATTGGGCTGCCCTGATGGAAGTCTGTAGTTTTGTAGTCTTACCTTCTTATATATGCGAGGCTCTATGCAATGACAGAATCGAAGCAACATGGTTTTGTAACACTAAAAAAAAATGTTTGCAACATGAAAAATATTTATTTTACAGAAACATTTACTGTCAAATCACAAATTTTGACATTTCTTATTATATTTTGTCCGCAGCGTTCTTTGCAACATTTTTTTTTCATTTCTGCAACATTCTGTGTTTGTGCAACAAATGAACACAGTCTTACTTTTGTAGCTTTGACATTGATCTAAACTTTTAAAGCATTCAAATGCAAAATGTGTCTTTAAGGAACTATTAAAAACAACGCAATGTTAAGATTACTGTAAAATCGCGGCCTGTAAATGTTGCTTCAATTATAAATTCTAGTTATTTTTAAAAATATGATAAATTTTTGATCTGTTGTTGTGAATTGTAATATCTTTAAATTTAGAAAAGGCTTAATTTTGACAGATTCAATAAAGCTTAAGAAAAATGTGTATAAACATTGTTTTCAAAGCAAAAAGTAACTCGCAAGATGACAGATATGAGCGTGGAAGTGGAACTGTTGTTGTTTCTAGAAAACTTAAGACTTGCCAACAAAAGTTTTTATATATTTAAGATTTTATTTTGGAAAAGCTTACAAACAAGTTGGTGGTAATTAATTTGTTTCTGTTTCTTGTTGTTACCGCTTTTTTTTGACATAATTTATAGGTCACATAAGTGGAGAGAATGTTGCCAATGTCGTCAAAACGAACAGAAAATGATTTTCATACAAAATCTGGTTAATTTTAAAAATGTTAAAATGTTTCTGCAACATTTCGGAAAGTGTATCAATTGAGCTAGCGCAACTACTGAAATTGAACTGTAACCGCGGAACAGACTTTGATAGAAATTGTCTTCAGCTTTTTGGATTCAAATTCAGATATATTCGAATAGTGCATTGTTTTGCTTGTTTGTTTTTCTATTTGTTTGTTTGATGCTCGCTCTTAAGCCAAGCCATAGCGATGCGGCCGACTCTGAGCTGCTGTCCCGCTTTCAGATCTATCGACGGATCTACCTCGGATATATCGGAAATGTTTTCATTCGAACGTTAATTAGAAGTTGATGGCTTTCTTTCTTTCGAGAGGCTTATACTCTCGACTATAATATACGGATACAATATGTTTGTGGTGCACGATGACGACGAACGACGGACTATATAGACGATAGAAGACACGGTAGACGACAGACGGACGACGACGGACGTGGTTTTAGCCTGATATCAGCTATTTCAGAGTCCCGAATTCGAACTCTAATGAAACACACGAAATGTTCTGCACTTGAATCTTGATTGTAGATGCTGCATAGAGACAGACAGACAGAATGTTTATCTTCTAGTAGGATGTTGTTTGTTTGATGTGTTTAGCACCGCAGATATAGGTTTTGCTATCCCTATGAGTGAGATGATGATGGTGATGTGGGGAGCAATTTTCAAGCCCTTCCCTTATACTTTTCTTTTCTCGCTCTCAATTGAACATTTAATTTAAATGTGAAACTATCGACGTTTGTAGTCGTTGTTGTCGATGTCGTCGCTTGTCGTTCTTGTTGTCGTCGTAGTAGTCGTCGTCATTGTCGACTTACAGTATTTTTCGACGTCCGACGTTGTCGCATAGGTATACAAAAGACTTAACAACCTTTAAGACAGTAGGTAAAAGGGGTATATAATATGTATGTCTACAGTTGTTATGTAAGTACCTATTTTGACTTCTTCCATCGCAGATATGAATAGCTACTACATACCTTAGATGTTGAATTAAGGTTTTCAGGAAGCTTAAAGATTTGTATGATGTTCTCTTTTAGTACCTTAAGGCCACCCAACATTGATTACATATAGCTAAGGTTCTTCGTTCTATAAAGTGTAACTATATAGCTGATAGATTTATGGTTGAACTTGGAAAAAAAGAGATCTCCTCATTAATTGAAGATGATCTCATGGTTTTGCTTGATCATCAATGAGATGATGATACTATGAGACATCACTTGGGTGGCCATTCTCAGATTAAAGGATACACGATTTTGACAAAAATCATCTGCGTGGGTTTAATAAAAAAAAATTAATAAAATGCTAAAGAACCTAAACAGCTTTTGGCAAAAGATTAAGAAAAACAAAAAGTACAAGAGACTAGTTCCAAAGCCGTACTCTGTGAATGTAGAATGCAGTCTGCAAGAATTAGGAATTCAAAACCTTGTACCTTTAGCCAATACCACCCTTTAATTGTGTTTCTTTTTCTATACAGCTTGAACTGGGTACTTAAAAGAGTTGAGTAAAAGGACAACTATTCACAAAAAGATCAAAACATCATAAGAAAGCTTAAATCCATCTCCTATCACTTCTTTTCGCACTGCGTTTCTTTTTTTTTAAAGAGTAGCAAGAACCCTTTGAGAAACCGTGACAACTTAATGAAATATATAACACCAAACTTAATAGATCCACCTTCAACAATATGACCTCTGTCTACTGTGAAAGTTCGAAAGTGTCTTTTGGAAGTTCTTCAAAAGTAACACAATTTTACTACCACTCCTTATTATTATTAATTCAGAAGACTTCTATCTCACCTATCTCTGTCATTTTATATGCCTGAATAATAACCTCAAAATGTCAAAAGCTTATAAGAAATTTTTAATATATTGATACCGAAAGACATTCATTGGATGTCCTTGATATGTTCTGCATTCTGATCTTTAGCCGCGAAACATATTACATATCTTATGTGGTATAACGTGTCATATGCAGAAGAACAGCAGCAGTAGCAGCAGCAATACCGACTCTGTTTCTCAACACATGAGATAACTGACAACCTTTCAATATTTTATTATTAAAAAGACAAAAATGTACATAACATATGCAGCATCAAGGAAGTGACGTGGAGGTAAAATGTAAGGAAAAAGCAAAAATATATATATGTAACCTAGAGATATGTTCATTTTTAACAAAGAACATTCTCAGAAAATGGCATCAGATAAGATTACATCTCAAAAATATATATAAGGACGAAAGTGTAACGCCATCACTCCATTCCATCTTGTAAAGGACCAACCAAGCCATCATTACCCAAACCAACCCAACCCCTCCCACACATCTCGTGCTGACTCTTATCCTTATCATATATCGCGAAACGCAACATATTGGATTTTTGCCATAGCATCGTTCAGAAAATCCTTACATTTCATTGCCTCTCTGTAAATGCGATGTTCTGAAAATGCACTCCTCACCACACCACCGCCATCAATATTGTGTCACAGTGGCTTAATGAATATCGAATGTAACACAAAAGAAAAAAATTGTTATTATGGCATAAGGACACACGGATGAATTACTCTGTAGGCAGTGTATAATTAAACATAATTCTTTAAATTTCTTCATTATTCCCCATAACTCGATTTTAGTACAAATTTTGTAACGAAATATATAGTTTGTTCCAATTTTTAGACAAAGTTGTCCCACTGTATAAAGCCTTTGACGGATTCACATACACATATCCTTCGGTCTGTGGTGTGTGTGTATTGGAATTGATAAGATTTTTTAGTTTCATCGCCATCTTGGTGCTTCGCGAGAAATGTGCAACTGATATCAAAGGGAAATTTGTTTTCCTTTCAACTTTCACATCCTCGCCACATATCGCCTGGATATAACACAACTCACAACAAACATCGATTGTTATATGAGATTGTTATTCGGGGGTGGCGAAAGCCTCAAAGCAGGGAGAGGGAATGGGGCCGAATGAGAACGAGTGTAATCGCATTTACAAGGATACACATATGTTAGATGCACCATCATTGTACTTTGAACATACGATAACGGTCTGTTGCTCTCAAAAATTTTAAGGCCAATAATCCTCCCTTTCCACACTCCCTTTTTTCTGATGTCTGTCAGAGAGCTTGCAGCTCTGTACCTACTGCTTTCATTTCAGAGCTGTATTCTCGCTGTGTACCTAAACCAATTCCTTACTTTGGCATATTTTTCCTTGGCTTGACAGGATGAAATTTTCATTTCATTTCGCGAATTCACATATCCTCATAGGTACCTTTAGTATATAGGAACAACATATATGTACATCCTACATATAAATGCATCTTCAATATTCTCCTTTCAATATTATACATATTACATTTGAGTCTTTGTATGGCATTCGTTGAGATATCCTCTTCTTCATGCTTTGGTATAGTGAATATCCTGTAATGCGCTCTTCCATTTGTTGATCCTTGTCTTGTCATTTTTCGCTAAGGGAAATTTTATATTCGTATCTTATTTTGGTACTTTGTGAAAAATATAAATAAATTTTATTTGTGCAGCAGGAGCTAGTGATCCAATCATGTTGTATGCCAAAGTTTTGTGTGCAGAAACGCATCATTGTGGCACAAGAAAACCTTTGTGTTTTGCGGATGATGTTTCCAACGAACCAACCAAACGAAAAGAACGAATGCACGAAAAATACCTTTGAGTGGATGTCAATGTTTTATTAAAGAAAAATCTATGGTTCCCGGTGGAATATTTATAGAATTATTTGTTTATAATGAAAATACTGAATATAGAAGAATTCCCTAGAAAACATTAAATATTTTCTTTTGTTTGAGAATCAACTTGTACCTAGAATGTAATAGTGAAATATTATTGAATTATGTGCAGGATAACATTAGAACTTCTAACAATTTTATAATGATAAAATGAATGAGTGGTCATAAATATAATTTTTCTCATTTTTGTCTATATAAAAATACATTTTAATCTGTTTCCGAAGTGCGAAAGAATTTTATTTGAATTTAGATATTTATATATTTTTCAGAAACAAAAGAGCTGGCGTTCAAACTTTCCATCATTTGTTTCATATTATTATTTATAATACAGCTTTTCGATATGAAGTATTTTAACCTTTTTTAAAATATTAACATTTTTAATTGTGGGTGGTAATTGTTAAATTCTGAAAAGAGTTTGTAAAACTTTATACCATTATAATGTACACAAAATCTTGGAAAAACTTCAATCAGTAGCTTGTAACAAAAAAAAAAACAAACGCAATTTACAAACAAATTATTGACCAACTATAGAAATAAAAAAAAGAGGCTGGGATGCGACCCACACTGATAACTTCTCAACCCGTCTGTCGATTTGTCTTGCTTAAAAGTTTGTAGGTTTTTGTGTTTTGTTGAATTATTCTAAAAGATTTAAAAATTACCAACAATATTTTTATTTGAAGAAATAGTTTGATTTCAAAACCTATTTTGTTAACGAGATTTTTAGTCGAAAACAAATTTTTACCAATTTCAGTAGCATTTCTAAAAAATTTTTAATTTTTTTATTTAAACAAATATAAATTGGATGAATGAAATGAATTTGAGATATATCGAGAACCGAACATCAATTTTTACCAAATTTCCGTACTATTTTTTGTAGATTTTATTTTTTTTTATAAAAAAACGGACTGTTGGATTTTCATAAAAAAATCACTGAATATCGAAAACAATATTTTCTGTGAAATAAAATAGTTTGAAGCCAATATTTTTAATTTTTGAAAAGATATTTGAGTAGAAAGTAAATTTTTACCAAGTTTTAGTATTGTTTTTTTTTTTTTGGGTTTTTATTTTTTGTAAGAAAAACTGTCAATTCGATTTTTTTCAAAATTTTACCAGATGTTAATAATGTAGTTCAAAAGCCAATATCTCAACGTTTTGAAAAGATATTTGAGTCGAAAATCATTTTTTACTAACTTTTATTAATTTTTTTTTAGGTTTTTATTTTTTGTAAAAAAAACTATTGATTTGATTTTTCTCAAAATTTTACCAGATGTTAATAATGTTATTTTTCGGTGCACTAAATTAGTTTGGAGATGAAATCATTTTTTATTTGTAATTTTTTTTTATCTATAAAAATAACCGTCAATTGGATTTTTTTCCAAAAATATACATACATACATGTTTGGTATCATGTTACAATATATAACATAAAATTTAATTCAAATCTCTAGCGTGATTGATTCGTGAGATATTTTTTTAAACTATGGTAAAAAACCACCCACGAAATTTTCTTGATAGTCCTTTCTGCATCTTTCTGCCTTATTATCTGTATAACAAAATTTATTTGAAGTCGATTATCTCTTCTGGTTCTTGAGCTATGGCCGACGAAAAAAACGTAGCGAACTTACGGACGTACGGACTAAAAATCTTTTATTTCTACTCTAGGGACCTTGAAACGCCAAGAAATGCCAACAAAATCGGATCCATTGCAATACTTCCTATGGGAAGTTAATAAATAAACTTTATGCTACACTCTATATGGTATTATTTTTGTATAGCTCATTTATTTAAAAAAAAAATATTGTGAATTATCGTACAATTTTGTACTATTACTAGTTTAAAATAACTTTTTCATATCTCAAAAAATTGAAATGGATTATTTTGTTACAAACAATACCAATAAATCTCGAACATAGAAGTATCAAAGAAAACATTACAAATTTAATTGTAATTTTTGTACCTTAATATACACTTCAAAAACAAAACATTATTTTTATCTTTTTAGCCGTTTTAGCATAAATGAATCATTGTTTCTTTAGGGTTTATATAGAAAACAGTGAAGGCCTACAACTATATTTTCAAGAATTTTAGAAACACTTAACTAAATACTGAAGACAAGGATTATAATTGTATACAAAAAGTGCTTGCGAATATTGTTGAAAACTATTTAATAAATTTAAACAGCCTCAAAAATATCAAATTTTGCAAAAGATATTACTAAAGAATTAAATTTTAAGATTGGGGTTAAATAAATTAGGTGGAGCATTAGTCCGTTGAGAACTAGTGCCTAGTGACTTACATCTCTCAACCATTCTTGTGTGCGAGTAATGTTTTCAGGGAACGAGGGGACCTACAGTTTTAAGCCGAATCCGAACCGGTAGTTTGAGAAAGAACTTTTTATGACAAGAATTACTCTTGGAGAATTTGTCAATCCCTCGAAAAGTGCAGTACCCGTGAAAAAACTTTAGATGGCACAGGCAGGGATTGAACCCAAGACCTCTGGCATGACAGTCGAACGCACTAACCATCATGCCATGGGTAGATTGGGGTTATTTATTTTTTTTTTATTTTTCATTAAAGTGATTAAAACAGTCAGCGTGTTCTTATGATACTAAATTTGAAATTATTGACACGAATTGAAATTTTACAATTTGACACTTGAATTTAAATATTAAAAAAACATTAAGGTTTTTGACCTTACGTAACTGTGTCGAATTTCTACACTTTATATACTACTAGCTTTTACCCGCGACTTCGTCCGCATTAGATATTTTTTTTGGTTAGTAGTATGAAAAAACCTGAGCTGTATTTTTTTGTACGTATGTATATGTTTGAATTGTGCCGAGATGAGATGAGGCCATACTAAGTGTGATTGTCATAGGTTAGGTTAGGTGACGAACCGAGTAAATCATTAAGTATTAAAGAAACAATTAAATTTACACGACAAATAAAATATTTGCAGGATTTCTCTATAATTTGCATGCGTCCGACAACGGCGCGGCGCGGCGTGTGCCCTCACGTATGTGCCCATTCGGGTAGACCCACTCAGTGATGTCCTCCCCCCGCATCGCACTACCACCGCCACCACCTACCTCGTCTACCGCGTGCTACCCCCGCCCGCGCACTCGCCCGGCGCATCTTCCGAAACAGAATTATCAAAAGTAGAAGACAGACCCAGTGAATTATTTGTTGTACCTACATGGCTCGTGTTTGGCGATGAAAGGTTGAGCATAGCAAAGTTTAGGTTTAAAATTATTATTTGGGGAACTTGGTGAGAGCCACAGTTTGCGTCTAACGATGAGGGTTTGAGGCACGTGGAGCGCAAAGCCTGCGTTAATATACGTTTATGATAAGTTTAACATGTTCAACAACTTATTTCATAAGGGTTGGGAATGCGTTGTTTTCCCGTAATACCAATTTTATCCAAATATATTCAAATCTTTGGTAATTTAGGAGTGAAAGCGATCAAATTCCCCGGAAAGTAATTTTGTCCATGGGAATGCGTTGTTTTCCCGAAGTCAAAAGTAACTCATGTCCTTTTTCGGGTATCAAAATATGTCCATACCAAATTTCATGCAAATTGGTTCAGTAGTTTAGGCGTGATTGAGTAACAGACAGACAGACAGAGTTACTTTCACATTTATAATATTAGTATAGACTAGTATAGATATAGATTGTTCAGGATCCGAATTTTTGAAAATTATGTTATCTGAAATTCAAAGTTCTTAAAATTCTAATTTTACATTTTATAAACTATGGCTACAAAACCTTCTATTTTTGAAAAATTTGGCAAATGATAATAAAAAAAATTTAAAAATATTAAAAAGCTGTAATTTTCTAACATTATTTTCCGAATTTTACAAAAACTTCTTGTGAAGTGTAGAAACGTTTTTGTTAATTCAATAATAATCTATTTTGAAAGTCTCGAATACAAATTATATTTAAGTATTATTTATACTGGAAATGAAGGAACTTCATTATTTTTAGAGATTTTTTTACAGACTGAGGGCTGATGTGAAAGGAAGTGAGTTAATACATTTTAAGAAAATTTTAATAGGGTGGGAAATATTGTAAACAAAAATTAATGTTTATGTACAGTATTACAAAACAAATTACGATTTTATAATATTTTATTCAAGTAATTTAACATACAAACCTTTGACTCCTATTGTTATTTAGTTTAATGCCCGTATTTTGTAAAAAAAAAACGATATTGTCGGGGTTTGACGGGATTTAAAAAAACGGGATTGCAATTGATCGGGATTTTGAATAAGCGCGCTTTCAAAAGACGGGATTTCAAAAAATCGGTATTTTAGAAGACGGGATTATACACTTTTTTTCAGGTTTTTTTAAAAACGGGATTTTAAAAAGCGGGATTCCGATACGCTCCCACTGAACAACTGTCAGAATTGTAAAGACTTAAAGTCTTTTACTGATTGCAGGCAAAAAATCAAAGTCAATAAACTAATATTGTATTTAAAAGTTAAAACTCGTGATTTGACTTTGACTTTTAACAAAAAAGTTAAAAGTAATTTTGAAACGTCTTGAACTCAATTTGACTGCAGTCTTTTTGTCGGGTTGGTTTCGATATCTCGGTTTTTATATTCCCATTTCTTGAAATCCCGATTTAAATATCCCGTTTTTTATAATCCTGCTTTTTATAATCCCGATTTTCTTAATCCCGCTTTTTGTAATCCCATTTCTTAAAATCCCGTTTTTACTATCCCGATTTTGCAATCAAAACAACTAGTTTGGATTGCAAGATCTTATTTATAAAATATATTGTTTATTAATACCTATTAATAAAAATGAGAATTTTTTTTAAATTCTAATTCTTGTAGGTAACCTTTAACAAATATAAGATTTCAAAAAATAATAATATAAAGTAGTAGTATTCTTTTAAAATAAAACAAAAAACAAACTAAAATCAATTAACAAAGTATATACTGTTTTCATAATTATTTTAGTTGACTGTATACACATAGGCTATACGACGCAAAAAACCCAGATTTTAAAAAGCGGGATTCCGAAACGCTTCTTAATTTAACATTAAAACCTTTGACTCCTATTGTTATTTAGTTTAATGTACGTATTTTGTAAAAAAAAAACGGGATTGTCGGGATTTTGAATAGCGGGATTCTAATTGATCGGATTTTGAATAAGCGGGATTTTAAAAGACGGGATTTTAAAAATCTGTATTTTAGAAGACGAGATTTTAAAACTTTTTTTTCGGGATGTTTTAAAAAGCGGAATTCCGACAACCTCCCCTTTTTGACTCTTTAAAGTCATTTAAAAATCATCTTTTAATGCAAGTCAATTTCAAAAGTCAGAAAGTCATTTGAATGCAGTCCTTTGAGCGAAATTTGTTCTTAAACAAATTGTTTACAGTAGCTATGAAGAGCTTGTTTGATCGTTTCTTTCGTCTAATTTCCTTCAAATGTATACCAGGCCTTCCCAGACATCACTGCGAAATTTCAATGGGGAATGATTTTTGATAAAAAACAGTGTTCATAAATTGATATATAGGGGAAAAACTGTATTTAACATTGATGTTAACGTCATTTTACGGCAATGCTAAATCCCGTTTATACATTTTGGAATTTCTCAACTAAAACCGTTCCCTAATGAGTATGTCATCCATACACGTAGTGAAAAAGTCAACAAAGAACTGTAAAAAAAAGCACACAAACGTCCAACTGCACCATTTTTCCAAAAGAATCAATTTCGCAGTAAATTGATAATTATTTATATCAAATATGATGTCATGAAATAAAAGTATAAAAATCGTCAAAAAAAGAAGAGGACTGTTTTAGTTCCCACAACATCAATATTATCCTTCTATTTTGTATTCTTATTGTTGCCGAATGGGGTTTCATATTAACTTCTTCAATATGAACTCCAAATCCATATCTTTTTTCTTTAATTCTCTCAACATACAACTTTATTAGATTTAAGGGAACTATAACATTTTAGTTAGCTGCTATGAAGAACCCCAAGCTTACATACATACATATGTAAATGGCTCCGAGAAAGGACGCAAAAGGACCTCAACTATAACCAACAATAACAACGAAAAATATTAAAAACCGGAATGGGAGAAGCAAAGGAAAGAAAAAAACATAACCATTAGTTCCCAGCGGGCGTCCTGCATGTTCCTTTTTGCCTTTGGGTTATATGGCCCTCTGTGCATGTGCCTGAGAATGGCAGTTACTTTTGCTAATATTCAACGAGTGTTCCCGAGTGCATGTAACCACTGCTCCATCTGCTTCTACTGCTGCTCTGGCTTCTGCTGCGCCTATTTATGGCCCGCGAAGAGAATTTTAAAACGTTTCCCTCTCTGGATGTGGATTCTGGATGGCTCTGGAAATGTAATGAACAAAATAAAAAATAAAAGCCAGCCCAAACCAAACCTACTCGCATATAATACATGAAATTTTGTTGTGCAACCAAGTGGCCTTATGATGCCTCCCTCAAGCCCCAAAGTCATCGGCATCGTCATTGTCATTGTTGTCGTTGTCGTCGTCGTCGTTGCTATTGTCGCTGTCGGTCGTGCAATTCCACAAAAACCACATCCCAGTTCCGTTTCTGCTGCTGATGCTGATGCTGCCGGCAGCATTCAACAAAAGGAAACGATTTCCTTTTTATCGAGTCCCAAATGTTGTGGTTATGGCCCATTTTTGGTGTCGTTGTAGGCGTTGGCGGCGTTCGCTAGCACTCGCATGTCAGATCCTACAATATTCCTAGAGGGAGTTCCACACTCAAAAAAAGAACATATACTCCTTTCCTCCCACCGCACCGCAGCACCACTGCCGCCGCTGGCAACACCACCACACCGCCTGCCGCAGGAGCAATTTTCCCGCTCATATGCTGAATGTATATTAACGGTTCGTAAATTTGAATTTAATAAAACTCAAGGAACAGCGTTAAAGGAAATAATGTGAAACAATATTTCGTTCAGCCTGGTTTTTGGAATACTTACTCCGATATATGTACTTGTACATCCTCGTATACCATGCCAACCGCCCCCACATTACTCTCCTTTGCTTTTTTGGGTTTTTGGCCAGAATTGGCACGGCTGATGATACAGCAGGAGAGTGCTGGTGGGATCTGGAAGCCTTATGCCTCTACGAAATGCCTGCTGCTGCTATTGGCCCACATATGCCACATTTTGGTGTTTATTGATTAAATTTAGCCGAAATAATAAAATACACGAGAGGGGGGGTGGTGATGTGCGGATGGATGGATAGCGATGGCGTCGCGTCGGCAACTGGAGGGGGTGAGTTTGCAGAAGTTAAATGGGATGAATGCTTCAAAGAGTGATTTGGATCATGGTTAGACATACTTTTTATATATTTATTTCTTTTGTTGTTGTTTTTGTTGTTGTAGTTGTTTTTGCTGTTGTAAGGTTTTGAGAAAGTAAGTAATATTTTTGGTTGTGGTTTATTGCGAGAGGGAGTCGTGCCAAATACTCTCGTATCGTAAACATTTTGTGGTATTTTTGATTAAATCAATTATGTATTTTACTGCTTTTAAAGTTCTTCTATAGACTTTGGAAATTATAGGCGATTTAGTTAGATGTTGCGAAACATTTATGTGTGATGGATGTTGTGTGTAGATTTGTGAGCGTTTGGCGTGAGTTTATAAATTTCATGCTTCAATATTTTTATGGAAGAGAGATTATAATACGATTTAGAATGTGTATTTTATAGAATAAGTTTATATTAACCTGAATCTGACTTTAAAGTTACGATTATTGAAATGTTTTTCTGGTTGATGGTTTTCATCAGGATCGGATAGGGTAAGGATCTTTCACTTTGGTATATAATAAGAGTAATTTGGGGGTCTTTTAAGCTCCTTTATCAGTTTTTCTCTAGACAAAAGCATAGGGAACATTTCATTTTATATCAATTCAATACGCTTCTATTTAAATGAGATTATTTGAGTGTAGGTTGTGTGTATACAATAATTTGCGTTCATTAAGAATGGCCATTTTAAACCTACAAAAGGAAATTAATAATAATACTGCCACATTTTAAAAATATTTGTTTTTGATTCCCAAGTTTGTTAATGTTTCTTTGTACTGCTAAATGGGACGAAATAGACATTTGTTTAAGGTGTTCATTGAAATTGCGTCCGAGAGGACAACTAAGAAGTTGAACTTCATTGGCAAAACAGTTGAGGACCCAGTATGAACTCCTAAGGAACACCATATTCATCGGATATACTTTGAAGCTGTGCTGTGCAGATTTTTCCAAAAGATAAGCATTGATTTTTTTTTTCTTGGACTCCCGATAAAGGGTAGGAAAAAATTGGGATAGGGTTCAGTTCCTTGATCATTCTTACGGAGCCGTCCTAGAATAATTTCAAAAAGTATTGAGTCTTTTAGAGAATTGAAAAAAGTGGCAATTGGCATTTTTGATTTTATTCAATCGATCTTAGGCAAAGTATTTTTGACCGAAAAACTTCCGAAAATTCGGTCAAATACATTTTGAAAAAAGAGGATGGGATGCGACCCACACTGATAACTTCCCATCCCGTCTGTCGATTTGTCTTGCTTAAAAGTTTGTCTATATGTACCAATTTTTACCAAATTTGCGTACTATTTTTTGTAGATTTTATTTTTTTATGAAATAACGGACTGTTGGATTTTTATAAAATACTTTTTTATTTTTATAATATACTGAATATCGAAAACAATATTTTCTGTGAAATAAAATAAGTTTGAAGCCAATATTTGTAATTTTTGAAAAGCTATTTGAGTCGAAAGTAAATTTTTACCAAGTTTTAGTATTGTTTTTTTTTTAGGTTTTTATTTTTTGTAAAAAAAACTGTCAATTCGATTTTTCTCAAAATTTTATCGAATGTTGAAAACAATATTTTTCACAAGTCAAAATTGACAACAATATTTTTTGAAAGATGAAAGTAGTTTAAAGCCAATATATCAAAGTTTTGAAAAGATATTTGAGTCGAAAATCAATTTTTACCAACTTTTGTTAATTTTTATTTAGGTTTTTAATTTTTTGTACAAAAACTGTCAATAAGATTTTTTTCAAAATTTTTCCGAATGTTGACAACAATATTTTTTGAAAGATAAAAGTAGTTTAAAGCCAATATCTCAAAGTTTTGAAAAGATATTTGAGTCGAAAATCAATTTTTACCAACTTTTCTTACATTTTTTTAGGTTTTTAATTTTTTGTAAAAAAAACTGTCAATTTGATTTTTCTCAAAATTTGATCGAATGTTGAAAACAATATGTCTTACAAGTTAAAATTAATTAAAAGCCATTATCTCAAAGTTTCGAAAAGATATTTGAGTCGAAAATCAATTTTTAACAACTTTTGTTAATTGGTTTTTAGGTTTTTAATTTTTTGTACAAAAACTGTCAATTCGATTTTTTTCAAAATTTTTCTAACTGTTAACAACAATATTTTTTGAAAGATAAAAGTAGTTTAAAGCCAATATCTCAAAGTTTTGAAAAGATATTTCAGTCGAAAATCAATTTTTACCAACTTTTCTTACATTTTTTTTAGGTTTTTAATTTTTTGTAAAAAAACTGTCAATTCGATTTTTTCTCAAATTTTGATCGAATGTTGAAAACAATATTTCTTACAAGTTAAAATTAGTTAGAAGCCATTATCTCAAAGTTTTGAAAAGATATTTGAGTCGAAAATCAATTTTTACCAACTTTTATGAATTTTTTTTAGGTTTTTATTTTTTTTAACTGTCAATTCGATTTTCTCAACATTTTTCAGAATGTTGAAAACAATAAGATAAAAGTAGTTTGAACCCATAATCTCAAAGTTTTGAAAACTTTTATTAATTTTTTTTAGGTTTTTATTTTTTTGTAAAAAAACTGTCAATTCGATTTTTCTCAAAATTGTATCGGATGTCAAAAACATTATTCTTCGTTGCACAAAATTGTTTTGGAGATGAAATCATATTTTAGTCGTAAAATTTTTGAGGTGACAAATTTTTTTGATTTATAAAAAAACAGTTAATTGGATTTTTTTCCAAAAACATTATTGTTTTGTATCGCGTTATAATATATAATAAAAAATTTAATTCAAGTCTCTAGCGTTATTCATGAGATATTTAGGTTTAACCAACATTTTCATCTTTTTTTTAAACTGCTATGGTACAAAAACCACCTACTCAATATTCTTGACAGCCCTTTCTGCATCTTTCTGCCTTATTATCTGTATAACAAAATTTATTTTAAGTCGATATCTCTTCTGGTTCTTGAGCTATGGACGACGAAAAAAACGTCGCGAAAGTACGGACGTACGAACGTACGTATATACACACGCACCCACAGACATCTTTCTAAAAATCTTTTATTTCGACTCTAGGCACCTTGAAACGTCGAGAAATGTCCAAATTTTCAATTCGACAAATGGGACCCATTACAATAACTTCCTATGGGAAGTTAAAAAACGTCAAAAATTCTCAATGCTAAATTTTATTAAAACTGTTAAAAATATTAATAGCAATTTGTTGGAAGAGGGGCAAAGTAGACCACGATTTACATAATTTTCTGTCTTTATTTCAATTGTTGATTTAGAAAATATTGGTATCCAAAAATTCTTAATATTTAAGTATACCCTTTACGTAATCGTTCACATCATATAAAAAGACAAGACCGTAGTTTAAGAGCCCTTTTTGTTTGTTATAAAAGCTTATTTATATTAAATATCTATATTAAAGCCTAGTACGCTGCTGATGCGAAACGAAATTTCCCATACAAAAATGACATGACGAAATCATAAACGAAAAATTTCGCTGTGTTTTTCGTTTTTCAGTACGCTGCTGAACGACGAAATGTGACATTTTAGTGGAGAGCTGTACTAGATTTCTTAGTACAATTCTCCACTCTTTTCGTTCTCAATTTAATTGCCCAGCACATTAATTGCTTGCGAAATTTTGACGTTTAATTTTTTTATTGAAAAAAAAAAATGTTTACTCGTGACTTTCGGTGTTTTGACTTTGATTTATATTTGATTTAAAATTTAAAATAAAATGGATTTGTCTAATGTGTTCCAACATTGCATTTCTGAATCGGAAACTCAGGATGTTATTGGTGATGTGCAACAACTGATGAAGACAAGCAGTGAAATTCAACTTCCAGACAGAACTCTCCACAAATATTTTTCCGCTGTGGTTTTCGTTTTCATTTCGCTCTGCACTTGGAGACCACCGAAAAATTTCGTTTCGCATCAGCAGCGTACTAGGCTTAACACTGTAAAGATCCTTAAATTTACTCTTCTGTCAAAATTATGAAGTTTAAAAACAATAAATCACTTAAATTTAACTTAGCCAAATTCCTAGCAAAAATATGTCCAACTTCAACTTTAAAAACCTTTCCCTTCACAATCCCAACATCGACCAAAAGTCGGGACAAAAAAAAAAAAAAACATTCTTTCAATCAATAAAAATCTCAACATACTTAGATTTGCATCTAAAATATTCGAATAGGTTATGATCAAATAACATCGTTCGGCTCATCGAAAAGTCATAAAAAGAAACTCATAACTTTAGAATTTACTTCTGTTTAACTCCTTATAAACACTCATACACTGCAAGAAAATCTTTAAGCTAATTTATCAAGATGTTTGTTGCATCGAATCAATATTTTGGCAAAAGATACAAAATTACACTACTCTACGTGGAGCTTTAATCCTGAACCATTGTTAATTTAACAAAAGGCTTATTTAATTTTAACTTGATTATGTTCTACTAAGACTCCATGCTTCAATTTAGATTTTTTTAAGGGGGGGATGAATGTGAAAGAGTTTAACAAATAAGTTAATTTAAGAAGTGAAAAGCATAATTACAGCAACGCTTTGGCTTAAGAAGCAGAAGAAATTTCAAATAGGTGCTACAGCAGAAGCCTTTAGCAACACCAGGTGAATGATGTATTCATAGATGGTTTCTGTGATATCGGATGAGGACCGGCTTAGACGGTGGAA
Organism: Eupeodes luniger; assembly: GCA_951509635.1. Taxonomy (NCBI): domain Eukaryota; kingdom Metazoa; phylum Arthropoda; class Insecta; order Diptera; family Syrphidae; genus Eupeodes; species Eupeodes luniger. The sequence continues at coordinate 47,310,414 of OX608073.1, forward strand.
GTAGAATGTTGCTTTGGTTTTAAATCTTGTATTCGATATTATTGTGTAACTTACATCTTTCAAATTCCAGAATAAGCACCTAAAACCCAATAATTAAGAGATATGTACCGCCATCGAAGCACTTAAGTGGTAGGGCTTGACGGCGCGGAGTTCTCCAAGATTAGTACAAATTGATCGAATCGATCGCTCACTGAGTCAACATGAGTCTTTAACTCTTCCTAAAAGAGTATAAAAATATAATGATTGTCAAGATCCCCAAAAAAAGAGAACTTGATTGTTGTGCAAAAACTGGAAAGGTGTTTTCGATGTGTCTGCAAACGCCAAAATAGTATCAAAGTTCGTTTAAGAACGCATAAAAAAATACCTGAAGCAACTCTTGATGCTGAACAAGCAGAATTCTGCACTGCAATACCTTGAAGATCATAAACTAAAAGTTCGTCGAATACATATTAACAAGTTACCTTAGGCTTGTTTCACACTACACGGTTTTGACTGTACGGCAAAAAACCGGACGGCATAAACCGGATCAATGGCTAATTACACATTATACGGGTTTAACCGTACGGTAAAACACGATATATGCAGGGTTCCTGTGCTTAGTATACTTTTTCACAGCTTTAGTTTTATAAGAACACTCAAGTTGCGCGTTGTTATAATGAACGACAAACAAATTATCGTGTTTAAAAGTGGCTGATCGAACTCTGCCGCACGAATAAAATCGTATGATGTGAAAACATGCATTTCGTCACGCACGCCACTAAGCTTATCGCGCCGCCGCGCCGTCCGGCTGCCGTATACTGTAGTGGCAGTAGACGGTTGCTACACGGCGCGGCGCCGGTATTTTGCCGTAACCGTATAATATGAAAGCGTATATGCTCTTCTTCGCGCCTCTAACAAAATGTCGCCGTCCGGTTTTTTTGCCGTACGGTAAAAACCGTATACTGTGAAACAAGCCTTATGTTCATTATTTTTCAGAACGCTATTGACAGCATTAACAAAGTATTAATCACTTAAAATTATTTCTATTATCAATACGTCTTATGAGGACTCCAAATGTCAGGTCTTATACGGTGGTAGGGGGTCAGAGAGGTATATCGTCACCAATTCTATTCTCATTGTGGATGTGCTGCGTTCACCCTTTACAGGAAACGGTTTTATAAAACGGACTCTGACAACATATCAGGAATATCTAGATCTCGCCAGAAGATAATGGATCTTCATTAAATACAAACAAGGGAGGAGAGAAAAGCAGAAATCGTTGGGTTAAAAATCAACACGGAAAAAACTAAGATGTCTACTCTCGGAACATCTCAGTCATCTTCTCTGATAAAAATTGCTAAACAATCAGTAAAAAAGGAAATAATTTTTCAGTATCTTGGAAGTATTGCCACTACTGAAGGTGGGAACCCAATAAGATATCGCTAGCCGTATCTGGAAATATAAGGCTGCTTTCGGAATGTTGTTTAATGTTTAGGGAAATAACTAATCCAGATTGAAGACGACTCTTCCTCTCAAACGTCGAATCGACGCATCTCTTGAAATTAACAACTACAATTACCAGAAAACTGCAAACCTTTATTAATAGGTCCCTGTGAAAAATATTACGGGTATTCTATCTAATGAAGTACGTACCATTTAGGATAACGGTTTAGAAACCCATTGACACTTTTATAAAAAAAAGACACAAGGGGAAGTGGAATGGACATACGCTTCAAAAAAGGTAATGAGCGCATTGCAGAGCAGGAAATACAGTGGAACCAATTTACTTAAGAAGGGAGAAGAGTCGTAACGCCAAGAAGCATTTGGAGAAGAACAGACGAAATTAAGGAGAAGCTGGAGGGAGCTCAACTACATAGCTGGAAACCGCACACGATGGCTCGTAGGAGTAGTTGAGGCCATATGTCCCATCTTCGTAAGCCCACAAACTTTGCTGGTCTAAGGACCTAAGTTAGTAAGTAAGTCTAATTTCTTCCAGGTAAACGTTCAAATTCCTCTCATATTAAAAACCTATTATTTTCTCAAAGTGTATATCTACTTAAAAGTTACAAAGAAGAGATTCTTGACCGCGTTCATTTTACTAACCAAAACAGTAATTCATTTATTTATTCTAAAAAAAAAAAACAATCTAAACAAAACGAAAAAATAAACAATATAAATCCAAAATAACCGAACCGCATCTCTGAGCGGAAAAGAAGCTGATTCGATTTGATGATGATGATGATTTGCATAAAACCAAAATGATTCTTGAGCACAAAAGCGATGCAAACTGTATTTTCACATCTCCCTTCCGGGATTGGCAAATCTAAGAAGGAAGCCCACTCAAAGTGGCTTTATTAGGAGCATCAGCGAGCAACAAGAGAGCTGCTTAGCTTATAGTGTATACCGCAGCAGCTTATGGCCAAGTATATTCCTTCTTATACATCAGGTAAAGGAATCTCTAGGTATAGCTAACTTAGTGAAGCATCAGACCAATCTTAAGGAACACCGACTATAATGAAATTCAAAATCTTTATATGGTCGATCATCGATTGCTTATGACATGGCCCAGCCAGATTGGGTCAGTTCCCATATATCAGCAGCACACCAGGAACGCTCAGGATTGGAAGAGTATATAGGGAGTAGGATATACCTAGCACACACGGTCATTATTCAAATATGCATTCTTTGAAGCGGGGTGCAGTGCAGTTCAGCGGCAGAGTGCGCTTTTTTTTCAAATAAACAACAAGCGATATGGTGGCAAACGATGTAGCTTCCCTATGCACACAGAAGCTGAACTCTCAAGCTATAAAGCTGAAGCTAAAATTTGAGAAGCTGAACTAACTCCCTGGCTATATAATATATGACTCTGGGAGCTCTGGGAGTCTTACTACTGCTGATGCTGATGCTGACTCCTTTTATCAAATCTAAGTCTTGAGAGTTATAAAAGCGACTCAAATGGGATAATTGCTCGGAAGATTTTTTGTTTCCCTTTGCGCGCAGCAGTTAAAGCATTTGCATCAAGTTGAAGAGGAAGACGACAAAGGAAGCAGAGACGGAATTTTGAGATTTGCGAGAGATTTGGATTTCAAAAAGGAATCATGCCATATGGCTCCTCTATTCTGTTTCTGTGCACAGTGGCAGTGGCACTATAGCACAATGGATGGGATGCGAAATAAAAATCAAAAAACAAAACTCAAAAATAGAAACGGAACCAGCACAATGGCCATCATGCAAAAAGTATAGTAATGAAGGAATAAAAACAAAAAAACAAACAGTCAAACAAAAGTTAGGACTGCAATGCGACTTTTAGTCGACGACCGACCAACTGACGACTCCACGTTCGACGACAACGCAAGCGGCGGACATAGTAGAACGATGACGATATATTTATAAGGGCGGATGACCTGAACTGAACGCTGCGCTGACTGAACGGATGTTGGGAACTGGGAACTGCCATTGGCATTCATATAAGAATTTGTATCGTGTGAGCTCAGCAGTCAGCAGTCACCGCACCGCATATAGGCATTTGTCGATTGCATCATACGGGACACGCCACACGGGAGTTTATAGGTTTTGTGATTTGGCATCAGCTTCAGCATCACATATTATTATTCACATCCCGGTCAGGGTAGATGGAGGGGGATGCCACTGCCACTGCCACTGTCACAGTCATAGTCACAGCTCACAACCAGCATCGCTAAGGTTGTTCCTGGTTTTTAATTAATTTCTTGAATATGCATTTAACGATGATGCAGATAAAATATTTGCTAAAGGGTTTAAGAGAGATTACGTTCTTGTTTTTGTTTTTCAAAATACTCAAATCGTATACTCGTAAAAGGGGAACTAGCCACGGCCACAATGATGCAATGCAATGGGGGAGGATGATTAGATTTTGAAGTAATTTATTTGAAGGCTGATGATAAAGGTAAAGGAAGGTATACCTATAGAGATGCATATGCGAACTGAATGCATATTGTATAGAAAATGTATTGTGCATTTAATGAATTTTTTAATTTAGGTTGAAAACAGTATAGAATAAAATATACAACGAGAATGCCAAACATTATTTGTATTGTTATTCCAATATCATCAGTAGGTATAAGCATAGCAGAACGAATCTCTATTTAGGTTGTGGTGACTTAAATTTTTTTTTAAATAGACAAGGTAGGTATATTATTTTACTAATATGGGGTTGATGGATATTCATCATCAGCATAATGTAAACTTTAAATTTTTAATTTCTAAAAAGCGTCCTCTTTTATTTTCAGGGATTTGAAGTTATTTTTTTTTTAATTGTGTTCATTAAGCTCGATAGGCAGTAGCCAGTAGAAGTACCGATGGTGGTACAAATTTAACTAAAAATTTGCAGTATGGCTCATAGAAACATTTGAGTTCCAACGAACTGGGATATAAATATAATTTCTAAAAAAAAGTCGATAAAAACTACTTCCGAATGCAACGAAGTAAGAATTGATTTTCAAGCTTTGTTCTGGAAAAAATTTGAAGTTATTCAAATATTACATTGAATTTTAAGCATCATATAAAACGCATTAGCTGGAAGGCCAAAGTTATTGAAATTACTCTGCTTGTTGTAAGTACATGTAACTCGCGCTGGCGCTGTAAAAACTTGGAAACACATAGATATTGGCAAACCTTTCATTGAATTTCTATCTTCAGTATTTATAAAGTCAATCAAAAACTTGGGAGCTTTCGTTTTCTGTTGAGTGGTAATCAAAATATTGATCAGTGTTTACGTCTGTTGACATTTTAATTTTTGTTTTTATATTTTCAAATAAAATATCTCTCAACGTAATTTTTTCAATTATTAACTTCCCATAGGAAGTTATTGTAATGGGTCCGATTTGTCAAATTGAAAATTTTGACATTTCTCGACGTTTCAAGGTCCCTAGAGTCTAAATAAAAGATTTTAAGAAAGATGTCTGAGCGTACGTGCGTGTGTACGTACGTCCGTATGTCCATATGTCCGTACGTCCGTATGTCCGTACGTTTGTACGTTCGCGACGTTTTTTTTGTCGTCCATAGCTAGAGAACCAGTTGAGATATTGATTTCAAATAAATTTTGTTATACAGATAATAATGCAGAAAGATGCAGAAAGGGCTCTCAAGAAAATTGCGTGGGTGTTTTTTTTTTACCATAGTAGTTTAAAAAAAAGGTGACAATTTTGGTTAACCCTAAATATCTCACGAACCAATGCCGCTAGAGACTTAAATTAAATTTTATATTATATATTGTAACGTGAGACCAAACAAATATATTTTTGGAAAACATTCCAAAATAACGATTTTTTTATAAATCAAAAAAACTGAAAAAAAAAATTTGTCACCTCGAAAATTTTACGAACAAAAAATTATTTTATTTCCAAAACAATTTTGTGCAGCGAAGAATAACGTTTTTAGCATCTGGTAAAATTTTGAGAAAAATCTAACAGACAGTTTTTTTATAAAAATAAAAACCTAAAAAAACATTACTCAAAGTTGGTAAAAATTTACTTTCGACTCAAATAGCTTTTCAAAAATTAAAAATATTTTCTTGAAACTTATTTTATTTCACAGAAAATAGTGTTTTCGACATTCAGTAATTTTTTTATAAAAATCCAACAGTCCGTTTTTTTTGACAAACTCTCAAGCAAGACAAATCGACAGACAGGATGGAAAGTTATCAGTGTGGGTCGCATCCCAGCCTTTTTTTATTTTATTTTTTACGTTTTATCGAGTTAAAAAACAGATTAAACATATAATGTATGTAGGTTCTGTAGTATTTATTTTTAGACTCCATGTTATCGTTATAAAATGGGTTTAAATTGGTTATAAACTAGAGTTTAGTTTGGCAAAGAAAAAATCAGAACTTATCACAGAACTATGAATGTAGCCCAATAATTTCAATGAATTGACAAACATTTTTGTTCTTGTAAAGCTTTATAATTTAACGGTGCTTTTTTCTATCATGCAAAATTTTCAGAAAAATCCACCAGTAAATTTTTGTATAAAAATAAGAATCTAATGGGTGATTTTTTTGAGGTTAGGATTTTCATGCATTAGTATTTGAAAGATCACGAGGGATTTCAGACATGGTGTCAAAGAGAAAGATGCTCAGTATGCTTTGACATTTCATCATGAATAGACTTACTAACGAGCAACGCTTGCAAATCATTGAATTTTATTACCAAAATCAGTGTTCGGTTCGAAATGTGTTTCGCGCTTTACGTCCGATGAGCGATGAGGCTCATTTCTGGTTGAATGGCTACGTAAATAAGCAAAATTGCCGCATTTGGAGTGAAGAGCAACCAGAAGCCGTTCAAGAACTGCCCATGCATCCCGAAAAATGCACTGTTTGGTGTGGTTTGTACGCTGGTGGAATCATTGGACCGTATTTTTTCAAAGATGCTGTTGGACGCAACGTTACGGTGAATGGCGATCGCTATCGTTCAATGCTAACAAACTTTTTGTTGCCAAAAATGGAAGAACTGAACTTGGTTGACATGTGGTTTCAACAAGATGGCGCTACATGCCACACAGCTCGCGATTCTATGGCCATTTTGAGGGAAAACTTCGGAGAACAATTCATCTCAAGGAATGGACCGGTAAGTTGGCCACCAAGATCATGCGATTTGACGCCTTTAGACTATTTTTTGTGGGGCTACGTCAAGTCTAAAGTCTACACAAATAAGCCAGCAACTATTCCAGCTTTGGAAGACAACATTTCCGAAGAAATTCGGGCTATTCCGGCCGAAATGCTCGAAAAAGTTACCCAAAATTGGACTTTCCGAATGGACCACCTAAGACGCAGCCGCGGTCAACATTTAAATGAAATTATCTTCAAAAAGTAAATGTCATGGACCAATCTAACGTTTAAAATAAAGAATCGATGAGATTTTGCAAATTTTATGCGTTCTTTAAAAAAAAAAAGTTTTCAAGCTCTTAAAAAATCACCCGATACAAAAAATTTGAAAAAACTGATTTTCGATTCGAATATTTCGAGAATAGATTAAGGTAAGGTTTTGACTTAAAAATTATTTCATTCACCGCAAATTTTTGTTGTTCACGTAAAATAATATTCTTAGAAAAATCCAATCGCTATTTTCTTATAAGAAATAAAAACTTTCAAAAAATGGTGTCACAATTGATTTTCGTCTAAAAATATCGGAAACAAAAACAGATTTTGAAATCAATTTATTTTTATCATATGTAAAATTATTGTTGCTAACATTCATTTAACTTTTTAGAAAAAAATCAACAGACAACTTTTTTTCACAAAACACGAATACCTACAAAACCCAACAAAAACCTATAATAAGAAATGGTTTTCGACTCAAGTATCTTGAGAACAAAGAAAGATATTGACTTCAAACTTTTTTTATTTTGGACAAAAGGTTATTATTAATATTTTGTTACACTTATAGAAATATCGAAAGACGAACACAAATGAGAACTTAGTATTGTGGGTCGCATCATAGCTTCTTTTACTTACATATATTAAGACGACTCAAATAATTTTGGAAACTTTTTCCTTAGACTTTTATTTTGTTTCATGTCTAAATTTCGAATAAGAAACTATGTATATTTTAATATTTTAAACTTTTGTTACACAAAATTCGGAGGTGTGGTCTCCCCTGAATAATTTCCAAAAGAGTCTTATGAGAATTTAGCTAACTCCAAAAAACACAATGTTGCTTGATTATATACCAGCTAAGAAATTTTTGAGGCAAATCAATGAAGATAATTTGATGATAAAAATGTTCTATAAGTTGTGTTAAAGAAGCTGGATTTTTTAAATACATTTCTGTGACTTTTAAACACTATTCGGCTGTTCTAAAAAAACACTCGCTATCGAAAAACGTTTTCCAATATATTTTTTCGAACTTTGACAGTTGAAGCAGATACATACATATATTGTTGAAGCCTAATTGATGAAATCGACAGTTTACTATTATTTTGCCAACTTCTGTGTTCACAGAAAAACAAAATTTCTCTTACAATTTTGTTAATTTTTCCTGTCGGAAAGAAAAAAGAAATTTTTTTTGATTCAATTTCTTAAGAATTGTAAAATTGTACAATTCAAACAGTAAGAAAAGAAATGCAAGGCTTATTTCATTGCTAGGTGTGAATAAAAAGTGAATTGTATTTATATTTCATTCTTTTGATTTGTTAATCCGACTGAGAAAATTCTCAAAAATATTAGAATTAACTTATGTATGTAATATGTATGTATATATATAAACTTCAATATTATTTATTTTAATTCTTTTTTAAAATTGTGACAGGTGGATTTAGCTTTCAAAAACTCATGTAAGTAATACAGTTGCTTAAACTGTTAGGCCAACACTGAAGTTTCGAGCGATTTGTCCATTTTATGGTAGCTGAAATCGATACATACTAGTCCACTCATTCATATATCGCTGGTGTCCGTGATCCTGACTGTAAAAGTTTGCCAGACCAATCTGACGAAGTCAATGACAAAAATCTAATAAGAGAATTGCTTCTTAATTTGACTGCACCTCTATAAAACTGACTCAGAATCAGAAGCTGGAATGAGAATGATACTTTAACAAATTAAATTTACAAACTTGGAATAATATCGCTCAAGAGTGTCTTTGTCTTGAATTTGATGATAATGTATTTTAAAAAACAAGACATTGACAAATCGAACATTCTGGGCGAGCGACATCAAGATCGAGCTGTTGGATGATATAGAACTGTTTCAGTGCTGCAGTACACAAACTGCAGCGGTCCTCAAAGTCAATTTAAGCTACATATGTCATCGATTGAATTCATCTAGATTTATGTGACATATAGTCATTAAAATTGCGAATTTGAAATGAGGATTCACACCAGCCTTTCTTTAGAAAACGGGCATGAGTCAAAAAGTAACCTTTCTCTAAAAAAAGTGTGAAAATATAACCTAACAAAATATTGTCCCCGCAAAAAGGAAAGTGTTGTTAACTAAAATTTATTTTTTTTTTTAATCAAACTTGCATTGAGCCAAAAAAACACATTATGTACCTTCTTAAATAACTTGCAGGCCAAAACTATAATTTTTAGAATAAATACCTTAAAAATATTAATAAATCAAATCATTACCAACATTTTATATCAACACCGATTTTAAAAGGGAAAAAAAGTTTTTGACATTATATCAATTTCTGATGGGAAAATATTCACTAAATGTCTGCATATTAAAATAATTTTAATTTCTACGCACTTAAAACGTATCGTATCGAATTTGTACAAATATTCCTTTAATTTTTACAGCAAAAATGCTATTTTTAGAGCTAAGCTTTTATCGCTGAGACTGAGAGAGTGGTTTTAGCTTTCCAACGAAACGCCATAATTTATGAGACGCTTTCGAATACATCAAGTATATAACTTTAGGCCACCACGGGCATCTAAAAAGCCTGTATTAATCTCGGCATCGAAGGAACCAATATTCTCTTTTCTCTTCGAGTCTTTTTCTTAGCATAGGGGCACTACAAATGTTACTTCTTTTTATCTTAAATTGCAAATTCTCCCATCCGTGCCCAACGACATTTAAGTCCAACCTTTGTGGCGGTGTGTACTTAGCATGAAGCGTGATATCTTAGCGAATCTTTGTTAACATGGGCCCTAAGTTTGGATCGTTATCTTGCTGGAAAATACAATGCAGACCAAGATGTAACGCATTGATTGATGCTTTCAAATTTTATTCCTTGTAAAACATATTTAAACTTAAAACGATCTATATTACCGTTAATAAATACCAAGTTACCCTCTCTAGAGGCTGTGACAGCACCCTACATTATTACTCTGAATACATTATGTTTAAAAGATCGAGTATAGCGACTAAATTCGTCAGATCCAGTGTTGTATTCGTTTGCCCATACTGGAGCGTTGGTAGTTGGTAGTTCTGAAGAAATATTGAGAAGATCTGTATTAAGTTTTTCTCAAAGGCCTTTCATCAACGTTAATTTTCTTAAGTGCTTACTTTTTTTTCTGGATTTGAGCATACTAACTGATAGAAAACAAAATATCGTTTTTGTAAACTTGTTTTTGTTAACATAAAAAAATAAGTTGTTATGTTCTCGAAGTATCAAACAATTTGGTTTAAAGTCAACATACCTGACTCCATATGGAAGATTTTTGTTGTTGTTATTTCCTTTCCTTGTGACAGTGTCCCAACACTCTATACAATTTTTAAAGTTCTGACTTTTATTAAATGCAAGGAGGGTTACATTATATAAAAACCGTCTGACTGCGTCTGTAAATATGTTCCTTTGAAATTACAATTTTCCAGAATATGTCAACATTTTTAATCACGCAATTCCAAAAAGAACCATTATATCCACATTGAACTTACTTTAACTTATAATCAAAATAAAGTATCCTTTTCTAACTTTGTTAAATATATCTTATACATTTTTAGTTTTAATTCCTTGCCACCAACACTGTTAATATATAAACTTTTTCAAAGAAAATAATGTATCGCATGTACGAGTAAGGTTTTTACCATCACCAAAAGTTAGAAAGAAGGAAAAATAAACTTTTTTAATTTTACGCTCAACCCAATCCTTATTCAGCATGTATGAGTGTGTGTATGATACTTAACAGGAAAAGGACATTCATACAAATAGCGTAATGGAATAATCCTTCCACGAAGACGATGTTAAAAATTCATGTCCTTACAAAAGTAGTTTCATTTGCCAAGAAAATACGGAACCGCGGTCGAGTGAGAATATCCATATCTATTCCCTGCTCCTCCATCTTCATCATCTCTCTATCGTCATTGTTAGATGGATGAATGATGATGTGAGTCTTCATTTGTGGCATTACCATGCCCCATCTTAGAAGAAGAGAACTCTAGTACAAGATCTGCCACAAAGGAAGACAGTATTTTTTTTTCAAACTTACAAATCGATAGGAGTGAATTTTCTTCACCAAATGATATGAGAATGAAACCCATTACACACAGGAACTTAACAGTCTTTTTCCAATAAAGAAGAAGTTGAGCGAAGCAGGGAGAGAGAAATGCAAATACTCATTACACAACATAGACTCAAGGAACTTAAAGTCCTGGAAAGGGACGTACAAAAGTGCTTTTAGACCTTATGGAAGAACCAAGTCTTCGAGTGAATTTTTAAACTTTTAAGCTGTCTCATTATTACAGTAACACTCCCATGATTCCGTATTCTCACAATTTTTTCCATATCACTTTGTTTCACAGTCAAAATTCAAAATGAAGCAACATCCAGTTCCTTATAAAACCAAATATACGTGACTCTGTAGAATTCCACATTTTTGATTATTTTATAAAATACTAGAGTCCCGTCCCGGCTTCGCACGGGTAGACATAAATAGGTACAGATAATGTAGCTTTCTAATGAAAAAAAGAATTATTAAAATCGGTCCAGTACTTTTTGAGTTTATTCGTTACATACAAAAATACAAATCTTTCCTCCTTTATAATATTAGTATAGACAACTACTTGCCACACTATAACCTTAAAATAAATAAGATAATCTGTAAAGCTTTCATGTTAGGAACAAGTTAACGAGATCAAATTTACATATTGTACAATTATCATTGTGTTTTACTTTTTTACTGTAAGATAATTATATTACAGTACGATGAAATTTGAGAACTTCTTAAGGTTCGAGAGAGCAAGTTCAACATTTGAACAATTTCAGGCTTTAATTACATTAAACTGTATTACTGTAACACAATTCTTAGCTTCTATAACACTACACTAGTGACTACCATATCCGTGGTAACCAACTGAAACCAGTGTGACACTTTAAAGCACAAACGTATGTTATACTTCAGTCTTTTTATACTGTTACAGGTTTCAAACTGTATCACTGCACTGTAAAAATGAGTTACTGTAACATATCAGAAAGTAGCAATCTTCTTCTTTTAACGATATCACAACACTGAAATACCCAAACCTAACACTAAGACTGTAAAATTCTCATACCTTGTCACTGTTTTACTCTAGCTCACTTTTAAGCTTTTGTTAATATCCAAGTCATTACTGAACCTGTGATATGCATACTGTTAGACGAAATAACGGGTTATGACTTTTAAGGTTTCAAAATTATAGCTGGAATTCGACATCTGTCAAACTAAGTTCTTAAACCAATTTTTGTTTCAGTTGAAAGTCTGACGTTTACGAAAATGGATCGCTTAACTACTGCAAATTGCACAATAACGCATAAAAATTGTTAAAACTTACTTACTTAAGGTGGCGCTACAGTCCTGTGTGAACTAGGGCCTCACCCAACAAACTTCTCCATCTAGCTCGGTCCCTAGCTAGATGTCTCCAGTTTCGCGCTCCAAGTTGGGTGAGGTCACTTTCCACTTATGCGTGCCACCTGATCCGCGGTCTTCCTTTACTCCGCTGTCATGTAGGTGTGGCCTATCCGTTTAGCAGGACGGTGATTATGAGGGTCTTATATAGCGACACTTTGGTCCCTCGAGAGTGGGCTTTGTTACTCAGTTGCTTCCTTAGCCCAAAGAAACAGCGATTAGCAAGAGTTATTCTTCGTTGGATCTCAGCGCTGGTACTGTTTTCTGCGTTTATAGCGGAACCTATGTAGACGAAGTCCTCGACTACCTCAAATTTACGCCTGTCGATGGTGACGTTTTGACCGAGACGTCGTCGCGTCGGTCGACTGTGGACTTCCTGCTCTAAAACCACACTGATAAAGACCTATCAGGTTGTTGACAATGGGCTTTAGACGTTCACGTATTACGGCAGAGGAGATTTTGTAAGCCATGTTAAGTAGACTGTAGAGCGGGTCTCCTTTTTTCAGGATCGGGCAAACAATACTGAGGTTCCATTCATCGGGCATGCTTTCTTCGGACCATATCTTACAGATAAGTTGGTGCATACTCCTAACCAACTTATCTCCAGCTGCTTTAAAGAGCTCGGCATTCAAGCCATCTGCTTCAGCGGCTTTGTTAGACTTTAGCTTAGATATGGCAATCTTTACTTCGTCTAAGTCGGGAAGACGGTATTGTTGGCTTTCGTCGTCTATGTTGAATCTGAATGGTTCATCCTGCCTGACAGCGAATTTCGGTTCGTCGTCGCCGTTATACAGTTTGCAGAAGTGGTCCTTCCATATTAAATTGTTAAAACCGACTACAAAAATGGTGATTCTGCCACAGACACATCTTGATTTAAGACGAGATTATGGTTTACATTATCGTTCAACTTCGAAGCAATTGGCAAAATTGTGAAGAAATTTGAAAACACTGGATTGTTTACAGTTTACCGATATTGTAAGGCCTGTGCATCATCGTTTTGCGTTGCTGAAGACCCGAATGTGTCGATTAATCGTCGTTCTCAGGAATTAGGACTGTCTTACGGCACATTATGGCGTATTTTGCATTTGGAACTGAGGCCAGCTGACCATTCACAACGCCGTAGATACGTCGAAGGGGGGCTTGAACAACAGTCGGTGGACAGCGAGATTTCGATCATATGGCTTTCTATTGAACAATACGACTTGGAGAATATGTAATTTCAACAAGACGTTGCCACATGCTGCACAACTAGAGCGAATACGGCTTTATTGACATTTGATAAGAGATATTTCCTGGCCGCGTAGGTTCTCGTCGTGGCGATATCAACTGGCCACCAAGATCATGCGATTTGACACTACGCAAAAGGCCGTGTTAACGCAGATAAACCTTTTACTCTTGAGCACTTAAAAACCAACATTTGTCAAGTTATGGCTCAAATACCGCCCAATACGTGTCAAAAAATGGTCGAAAATTACCTCAAAAGAATCGATGCTTGCAACAATTCGCATGGTGGTCATTCAAATGATGTAGTAATTCACACATAATTTCGATGTACAAACTTTATAATAAAAAAGAAATATCATGAAAACGAATATTTTATATGTGTTTTATTTACGTTTACTTTTCAAACCACAAAATGGATAACCCTGTACTTTAACACCTTCATTGTTTCATTTAAGACTCCAGATACATGTCACGCTAAAACACTTTCAAATCGTATTTTTTTATTTGTTTTTCTTTTCAAAATGTCATTGCATTTCATTTTACAGTGCAGGAGTTTGTCGCACTTTTATTAGAACTCTGTAAAATTATCACGTTTCCTATTTTCCATCTCATCTTCACCTGTAAGGAATAATAAAACTTAATATTGTCCAACTTTAGAAATCTACTACTTTAGAAAAATGTTACATGGTCAATTTTTAAACCGAAGATTTACATCACACTGTAAAAATCTCACCCATTGTCATCATTACAGTATTTTTGAATAATTTCGTATGAAACCAATATTTGGCCTTTAACAACATATTCCCAAAAAAAAGGTCGAAATAATGTGGATAGAAAAAAAGAAAAACTTTAATCAATTTATAGTCGAGTGAAATTTAATTTTCCTCGTCCTTTCACAAATGACGATCCCTCTATACCACCACCAACATTACTCAGTCGTTCTATAGCATAGCATCTTTCGTGTGTAGGAAGAAAAGGTCCTTCAGAGTCCGTTCGCTTCCTTTTTTTTCTTATTTATTTATTTCTTATGGCTGGAAACTTTTTCTTGCCTTCGTCAGTTATTTTTAGATGTTTTTTCATTCGGCTCTTTCATAAAAATCAAAAAAGAAAATATATCTATGTAAGAAAATCATGGAAAAATAGGTTGATTTGCTTTTCTTTCCATCAAAGGTATCTATCAGCAGCATGTGTATACTGTATATGCAAAATTTATATTAACTTAGACTCTGCTTTTTAGGTTCTTCTTCTTTTTTATTTTATTTTATTTTATTTTTTCATTGAGCTCATCATTATTTGGGAATTTCGGAAGGGACGTTGTTGAAGGCTGGGCTGGGCTCGACGAGGTTGAGGAGGACCAAGACCAAGACTGAGAAAGTATTTTCTTGGGCGAGCCACTGAGTTATTTTACTTTTACTTATTTTTATTTGTAAGTTCAATGCAAGCGATTTTCCAATTTTTCCAATGGACCGGAAAATCAAACATTCAGATTGGTGAGATTTTTTTTTCTTCGTCAGATTTTATTCAAAGATCAGAATTCAGAAAGGAAAGCACTTTTCATCTTTGGGCAAACAGCTTTTTGTGTGCGTTTTTTTTTTTTATTTTTTGGAAAGGTATAGCTAAGGTACCTACTTACTTAGACTTACTGGGGCTATTGTAAACATATTGAAGGGATGGCGATTGGAGGGGTTAACTAATAGTATAAGTTCGTCTGGGGGCAGGCAAGGGGGATCTTTTGGAAAGCCATAATTAAATGTGAACTTTTGAGCGACTCATAGGGAAAAAATGATTTAATGCTACCTTAATGCATTAAGTAAGTGGTGGCTTTATGATCTGAAAAGGTAAACGTATGACTTGGAGAATTAGATATTTTTATACATTGAAGGTTATGTATTAATCAAATAAATTTTGAGAATGTATATTTGACTTTGAAGTTAGTGAAATGAAGTGAAATTTAATACTTCAATTATGGGAATTTAAGCATTGATGGTCTTGAAGTATGTTTTAAGGATGCATGTTCTAGACAAATCGGTGTTATATTTTATTTACGATACAGAAAAGTTTTAGATTCATAGAAAAATTATTGAGGAATTTTGATCAAAAAAATGTTGAAAGTTTAGAACAAAGGGTTTTAAGAATCTTCGAATATTATGCAATCAATATTTGAAACTTCAGCTGTTTTTATCCTTTGAAACATTAAGGAAAGTAAACCAATTTAGTATAACATTTAGGATTTTATTTGTTTGTAAGAAAAACTGATAATTTTTAAATCTTAGAGAAAGTGAACAACAATATTTTGTATAAGATCAAAATAATTTTGAAATGAAAACTTTTATTTGTTCTCAAGATAATTCTGTCAAAAATGTTTTGTTCAACATTTTTAGAAGAATTTTTGTAAAGGTTCTTTTTTGTTTGGATTTTTCAAAAAATGGATCAGGCAATAAAAACATTATTCTTCAATAATAATTAATAGATAATAATTTTTAAATATCCAAATTTTAAACGAATTATTATGGTATGTTATTAAAAAATAACCGCTCTTTTCAAAAAAATTGTATTACCCGTGTCGTGAAATTTAGTGCATAGAACTGTTTTATCCCTGGCTGTGTCGGCGTTAGGTCTTTTCATCCATAACCATATCGCTATGTACGCGTACGATTTGGGCAATATTACCGATCCTTTGGGAGTTAGAACTTTTTTGGGTTTTATTAAATTCCAAATAAAATTAAGCGTGTACGTATATAGTCTTACTGCCCAATAAAATAACGCCAAAATATTAAAAATGTCATATCATCCCCAAAAATGGCTCTATTGCCCAGAAACTCTTTTTTTTCAGAAGAAAATGCCACAAAGCCCAAAATCAATGTATTATTACCCAAATCAATTTTAAAATATCATTGCCCAAATTACTAATGGACATATCGCCCAAAAGATGTCATGGATTCCAACATTTGGGTATTTTGAAAAAAATTTTTGTTTATTTTGGGCACTTCGACATTTTGAGTTTTTAATTTTATCTCCCAACCGCAAACATTAAACGAAAAAATTGTCAGATCGCCCAAAAATTCGGAACGTCAAGAAAGCGTAACAAATATGTTTGGCTTTATTTCACTTTCAGAAAGAAAAATAAGGCCAATTTGCAAAGTGAAATAAAACGAAATGCTTTTCTAAGGATTTGGGGTAGGTGCTAAGTTGTGTGTAGTACCTACACAGTTTCTTTAAATCCAGATTCTGTATATGCAAAGAAACTTCACATGCAACCAGCTTCGCACCTAATCCAAACCCTATAATGAGACCAAGTATGAGGGTAGCGTCTCAAAACCCATAACCACCCAAAATGTTTGATAAATACAACATTTTGGGCTTTACGACATTGAAACTAAGTTTGGGGTGTTTGACATTTGATTTGGGCTTGGTGACGTTCTCTTAGTGATATTTTTACAACGTTTCTCTTTTTGGGTCTTATGTCATTTTATCATTTGCCTTATATGTATGTCGTTGGGTTATAAGACATACGATACAACGATAGAAATCATAATCGTCGTAATGCCCAAATATAAATGTCCCAAAGCCCAACCCCTATGTCATGAAACCCAAATTCAAAATTAATAATTCTTTTGAGCAAAGTGTCAACTTATTTTATTTGGGTTACGACATTCGCTTTCGTTCTTTTGGTGATTTTTTTAACTTTTTGAAGTTTTATGATAAATTTTGGGCTTTATGACATTTTACGATTTGGGCGTTATTGTTTTGGGCGAAAAGACCTAACGCCCGCCCGTGCAACCTAAAAGTTTCAAGGAATTGGCAAATCCTCCAAAAGTAATTCTTGTCATGAAAAGTGTTTTCTCAAATAAGCCGTTTGGATTCGGCTTAAAACTGTAGGTCCCCTTCATCCCTGACAACAGTATCCGCACACAGGAATGGTTGAGAGTTATAAGTTACTAGGCCCTAGTTCTCAACGCATTGTTGCACCACCTAATTTAGTTTTATTTAGGATATACGCCAATATATCGCTCAATTCTTATAAAAACTGTCGAAATGAGAAAAAAATTGGCATATTGCGCTTCTCTATGTGTTGTTAATTATATTTCTATTATTTTAAAGAGGACCTTAAAAATGGTTCTGTTAGTATTTTCAAAAAACAAACAAATTTATATCGTGGGTGGAATAAGCCAAGTCTTGCAAGCCCCATTTAAATGTGGTAGATAAGCTTTTTCAGAATTTTTAAAAGTGAATATCTGATTGTCCCGAAATAGAAGCCGCAGTTAACACCCTATTAAGAACCTGATATTATTAACTTCCCAATAGGAAGTTATTGTAATCTATCCGATTTGTCGAATTGAAAATTTTGACATTTCTCGACATTTCAAGGTCCCTAGAGTCGAAATAAAAGATTTTTAGAAAGATGTCTGTGCGTGCGTGTGTACGTACGTTCGCGACGTTTTTTCCGTCGTCCATAGCTCAAGAACCAGAAGAGATATCGACTTCAAATAAATTTTGTTATACAGATAATAGGGCAGAAAGATGCAGAAAGGGCTCTCAAGAAAATTGCGTGGGTGGTTTTTTTACCATAGCGGTTTAAAAAAAAGGTGAACATTTTGGTTAACCCTAAATATCTCATGAAATCAATGACGCTAGAGACTTGAATTAAATTTTATATTATATATTATAACGTGATACCAAACAAGTATATTTTTGGAAAAAAATACAACTAACGGTTTTTTATAAATCAAAAAACTGAAAAAAAAATTTGTCACCTCGAAAATTTTACGACTAAAATATGATTTCATCCCCAAAACAATTTTGTGCAACGAAGAATAATGTTTTTGACATCTGCTAAAATTTTGAGAAAAATCGAATTGACACTTTTTTTTCTAAAAAAATAAAATCCTAAAAAAAACATTACTCATAGTTGGTAAAAATTGAATTCTCAAATATCTTTTCAAAAACTTGAGATTAAGGCTTCAAACTTTTTTTATCTTATAAGAAATATTGTTTTCAATATTCTGAAAAATATTGAGAAAAATCGAATTGACAGTTTAAAAAAAAAATAAAAACCTAAAAAAAAGTAATAAAAGTTGGTAAAAATTGATTTTCGACTCAAATATCTTTTCAAAACTTTGAGATAATGGCTTCTAACTAATTTTATCTTGCAAGAAATATTTTTTTCAACATTCGATCAAATTTTGAGAAAAATCGAATTAACAGTTGTTTTTTATAAAAAATAAAAACCTAAAAAAAAACATTACTCAAAGTTGGTAAAAATGGAATTTCGACTCAAATATCTTTTCAAAAATTTTAGATTATGGCATCCAACTTATTTTATCTTATTAGAAATATTGTTTTCAACATTCGGTAAAATTTGGGAAAAATCGACTTGACATTTATTTTTACAAAAAATAAAAACCTAAACAAAAAATTAATAAAATTTAGTAAACATTTATTTTCGACTCAAATAACTCTTCAAAACTTTGAGACATTGGCTTTAAACTAATTGTATTTAAAAAAAAAAATATTGTTGACAAAATTGAGTACCATTTTGAGAAAAATCGAGCTGACAGTTTTTTTTTACAAAAAATTAAAAACCTAAAAAATAATTAACAAAAGTAGGTACAAATTTATTTTCGACTTAAATATCTTTTCAAAACTTTGAGATTTTGGCTTGGATCTAATTTTATCTTATGAGAAATATTGTTTTGAACATTCGATAAATTTTTTTGAAAAATCGAATTGAAAGTTTTTAACAAAAAATACAAACCTAAAAAAGCATTTCTAAAAGTTGGTAAAAATTTATTTTCGGCTCAAATGTCTTTGAAATTAAAAAATTGGTTTCAAACTTATTTTATCTCACATAAAATATTGTTTTCGACATTCAGTGAATTTTTGTTGTTCGGTTCTCAATATCACGTGAGCAATAGAAGCTATTGATTTCAATTATTTTCATTCATCCATTTTGAATTTGTTTATATAAGAATAAAAACTTTTAAGAAATACTACTAAAATTGGTAAATGTTATTAATTTTTAAATTTCTTAGAATAATTCAATTGACAACTTTTTTAACAAAACACGAAAACCTATACAAACTTTTAAGCAATACAAATCGAAAGACGGGATGGGAAGTTATCAGTGTGGGTCGCATCCCAGCCTCTTTTTTTTAATATTGTCACATTAAAGAACAGTTGTCACATTAAAGAACAGTTTCAAAAACTCGTCTTTATGTTAAGTGTGTGACCCCCCCGCCCCTTGAGTAATTTTTTTTTTAATTCACGTCTTCAAGTACATATTTTGTTTTTCGGCAGCACCAGATTTTGAATAGTGTACAGCTGTTTGGTCCATCCAATGGTGTCGATATAATTCTACAATAGAAAAAAGTTTAAATTTAACAATTTCAGTTTTTTGAATATTCCATTCATTTGAATAAAACTATAATTTTGAGCTCTTTACTGTTTGGAAAATTTGTGGGCCATATTCTGTCTCTTCCAAAAAGACTTTGTATAGGTACCCACACTTTAAAGAACAAAGAAACGTCTGTAATCTTTTGTTCGAGTAATTAGGTATACTTTTTTTTAATAAACAAATAAAACATTGACCGATTTAGTTTCCCATTAAAAAAGAAATAAAGGAATAAAGAAATTATGGTCTTTAGCT
Organism: Eupeodes luniger; assembly: GCA_951509635.1. Lineage (NCBI taxonomy): Eukaryota > Metazoa > Arthropoda > Insecta > Diptera > Syrphidae > Eupeodes > Eupeodes luniger. The sequence goes on from OX608073.1 coordinate 47,330,560, forward strand.
GATGATGGCCACTATAACCATAACCAAATGCAACACAAGGCAAAAGCAATAGACATAAAACAATAGACAATGGAAAATCCACTTAAAACTATCTTGCCAGCTTCAGACTCTGTCGTCAGCATCAGCATTTCTAATCCTGATGATGGTGCGAATGGTGAAAGAGCCTCCGTATAACTCCTGTACTCTATAATTCTATATGTCTACACCAAAGGACACAAACTAATTGCTTCCTCTTTCTTCGGCCCTATGCTATATTGATGTATAAAATGCATATCATTCTGTGAATTCCCTTCTTCTCCTATGTGGCTTCTTTTGGACATCTGCATCTCTCTTCGGCCTCACTCTATAGTCGCTTCATCCAATCCATGGTCTGCAGTGTTGTTTTATCCTTGGCAGAAAGGAGTTTTTCGAACGGGACACAAGAAAAAACTAACAAACGTCCAAACAAGAGCAATCTCCATTCGACAGTTGCGTTGATAAGTTTCTATGCTGCGTGCATTTGGGCTATCGGTCACATTATACAATAGCCCTTTGTTTTCTTGTCTCTAGCTCTCGAGCTGCGTTCAAATCATCAGAGAGGGCGTTTGGCGCGCGAACAGCACCGCATCTGCTGCGGATGACGATGGATGATGACGACTGCCTACTGCCCACTGCCCATGCCCAATGCCAATGGCTTTCTCCTCTGAATGCAGGTTATGGGAGCATTTAAAGTCAGCGCCGACTAACCAACCACGACTGTGCCACTGGACCAGGACCACGTTCAGCTATTGTATATAGCCAGCCATATACCTCAGTTAAACCTTACGTATCTTTGCGTCCAGCATCAGCAGTGGCGGATGCTCGGTGGCGGTGTCGTCGGTCGTCGTCGTCGGCGTTGTCATCAACATCGGTGGCATGGCTGCAGTGGATAGTTTTCCCATCAGGAAAACCAATTTCGAGTGACAAACGCTCGAGATAGCACATTCGTTTGGGTATTTAAAGGTTCTACTGATGGTGTGTGGCTTTTGTTGTCAGGGCTTTTTTTAGCGTGTGTCAGGAGGATTACAACAGAAATGTGAAGACGCATGTACGTACATATATAGTTTATCTGTTCGTCGCGTCCGCAACATGCAAATACAGCATAGCTTATACCTGTGGAAAACTTGGTTACATTTTGACGGTGAAGCAATAGACGCATTTGGTAATGAAGTCTGACCAAATGACCATAAATACAAAACTCAGGCTGACGCGCCGCTTGTTTGGGAGGATATATGTATGTATGTTTTGGATTTTTGTGTTTGTTGTATTTTAATAAAGAAACGCGATAACAGGTTGACTCTTTGTGTGTGGCTTAAACGAGCGGAAGTTTGTATATGAAACTAATATGGTCTGGACAGATAGCTGGGAATAGAATAGAGAAATACACAAATTGGCCATGGCCAAAACATACAAAGGTTAAATTCATTTTGGAAAATTGAATAAGGGAATAACTTTTAAGAAAAATAAAATTAATAAAAAAAGTCCAAATATGGTTACATTCGAACTTATTTTTGCAAAATATTTCTTTGGTATATGCCGGATACTATCTTAAGAACACAGTCGGTAGAGTGGACATCTCTTGATATAAACTGATAACTTCCCATCACGCCTGTCAATTTGTCTTGCTTAAAGTTTGAAGGTATTCGTGTTATGTTAAAAAAGTTGTCAGTTGAATTATTCTTAAACATTTTTAAAATTACCAACAATATTTTGCATATGATGAAATAGTTTGATTTCGAAATCTATTTTTGTTAACGAGATTCTTATGTGAAAACCAATTTTTAAAATTTTAGTAGCATTTCTTAAAAGCTTTTTTTCTTACAAATACAAATTCGATTAATGAACACAATTTGAAGTCAATATCTTCTATTGTTAACGGGATATCGAAAACCGAACATCAATTTTTACCAATTTTGCTTAAAATTTGTTTTAGATTTAAATTTTGTATGCAAAAACGGACTGTTGGAATTTTATAAAAATTTACTGAATGTCGAAAACAATATTTTCTGTGAGATAAAAATGGTTTGAAGTTAATATTTTTAAATTTTTTAAAATATATTTGAGTCGAAAGTAAATTTGTACTAAGTTTTACTATTGTTTTTTCTTATGTTTTTATTTTTTGTAAGAAAACAATCATTACGATTTTTCTCAAAATTTCACCGAATGTTAAAAACAGTATTTCTTGTAAGATAAAATTAATTTGAAGCCATAAGCTCAAATTTTTAAAAATATATTAAAGTCGAAAATAAATTCTTACCAACTTTAAGTAATGCTTTGTTAGGTTTTTATTTTTTATAAAGAAAAAACTGTCAATTCAATTTTTCTCAAAAATTTAGCAGATTCCAGAGATTTGGAGATAAAATAATTTTTTGTTCGTAAAATTTTCGAGGTGACAAATATGCGTGCGTGTGTACGTACGTTTGCAAAGTTTTTTTCGTCGTCCATAGCTCAAGATGCAGTAGACATATCGCCTTCAAAAAGATTTTGTTATACAGATAGTAATGCATAAAGATGCAGAAAGGACTCTCAAGAAAATTGAGTGGTTGGTTTTTTTACCATAGCAATTTAAAAAAAGGTGAAAATGTTGGTTGACCCAAAATATCTCACGAACCAATAACGCTAGAGGCTTGAATTAAATCTTAAAATATAGGTATATATTAAGTGCGTTTTTTTCTTTTTTTATTTTCTTAAAAAAAAAAAAAAAACACACATTCTGTGTGCGTCAACTTAACGACTAAGGATATTCAAAGCCATTTCACATCATGTTTACTTCTTCTTGGACACACCAACAGTGCGACCACGACGACCAGTTGTCTTTGTGTGTTGACCACGAACACGGAGACCCCATTAATGACGCATACCACGATGGCCTGAATCTTCTTCAAACGCTCCAAATCATCACGGAGTTTTGAGTCCAATGACGAGGAAGTGTATTGCTGGTACTTGCCATCGACAACATCCTTTTGTCTGTTGAGGAACCAGTTGGGGATTTTGTAGTGCCTTGGGTTTTGGATGATGGTGACAATTCATCTGAGCACTCTCCGGCGCGCTTGGTGAGATCAACGTCACCCTTCTTGAGTACAATGTTGGCATAACGACGACCAACACCCTTGATGGCAGTCATGGCGATGGCCACCTTACGTTTACCATCAATGTTCGTATTCATGATACGAAGAATGTGCTGAAACTTCTCAGGAATAACGAGAGACATTTTGCCTTCAGAGTTCACCGAATTCAAGCGAAAATTCGTATTCCATATATAGTACAGTGAGAAACTGCCAAAAAAACGATCCGCAGTAGTCCGGTTATTATATTTGAAAGTTGATACAACTGAATATTTGCCAGAATAATTTATCAAAAAATTCCAAAAAAAAAAACTAAATTCACCAGGGGTGAAATCGTGTAAGCTGATTTATTATAGTTGACTATCAAAATCAAGAAAATACCTCTGTGTAATGTGAAAGTCGATTTCAAAGTTTTAACCAAACAATTTAACATAAAATAAAATCTTCAAGAAGGGGGTTTGTTCGTAGACCACTACATTAACATGTTGTGTTGAAGCGAGCTTGAAGCTCACCTAAATTCTTTATATACCTAAATCGAGTTGAAATGATCTTGTTCGCCTCTATTCCGGTTGGGTCAAAATTTGTGAAGAAAAACCTGTGTGGAGGAGTTGGTTTTACAGATAATGCGTTATGGTCTGTTTATTTGCATGTTTGTGTACAAAAAATATAGTTTTAATCAAATTAAAAAAAAAATTCTTATATGGTGCTGAACTATTCAGTTTTTCATTGTTTAACACGAATCAAACTATCTCACTTGCACTTCATAAGAAACCATTTGCATTTTAGAAAGTGCTGTCATACTTAATCATTTTTAAATCTTCTTGTGCGGTGGAAACACTAAAAAGATTTATCTAATCTAAACTGAGATAAGCCTTTGGTGGAAACATAGCAAAACTTAATTATCCCTTCTATTATTTTGTCTTGCAAAATATGCCCAATTAGCCCATTTTCACTAACAAAACTAAATAATATCAACAGTAATAGATTGATTTTTTCCCCAATGGAAAACACACATAATTCCAAATGCACAACTACTCAATGAACACAGCCATCGAGATACAAATGCAATATCAATCGTACCAACATTTGAGAACGAAATCACATTAAATCCATTCGAGACTCGTATAAATGTCAAAAACCCATCCATAATAAGATTCTACTCTAACTTTTATCGGTGTTATTCATACTATGGATATTGTTATTCGTGTAAAATCCTACTATACTATGGATAGATTTTCCAACAAAACAAGGCCATTGTAACGTAATACCAAACCAGTATATTTTTGGAAAAAAAATTACTTAACGGTTCATTTTATAAATCAAATAAAACTGAAAAAAAATATATGTCAACTTGAATATTTTACGAACAAAAAATGATTTTATCTCCAAAATAAGATTATGACTTAAAATAAATTTTATCTTATAAGAAATATTGTTTAAAGCATTCGGTAAAATTTTGAGAAAAATTGAATTTTTACAAAAAATAAAAACCTAACAAAAACAATTTCAAAACTTGGTAAAAATTTACTTTCGACTCAAATATCTTTCCAAAATTTGAAAATATTGGCTTCAAACAATTTTTATCTCACTGAAACTATTGTTTTCGACATTCATACCATTCATACAGTCAGTTTTTTTCATAAAAAATTTAAATCTACAAAAAATAGTACTCAAAATAGGTAAAAATTGATGTTCGGTTTTCGATATCTATATTTCATTATATCCAAAATATTGTTGGTAGTTTTTATTTTTTTAAGAATAATTCAACTGACAACTTTTTTAGCAAAACACGAAAACCTAACCTACAAACTTTTAAGCAAGACAAATCGACAAATGGGATGGAAGTTATCAGTGTGGGTCGCATCCCTGCCTCTTTTTTCTTAACAAAATTCCGTTTGGATTTTTTTAAGAAAATTACCTTCAGTTAACAAAAATATTTTAAATAGAATGAAAAGTGTTTGAAGTCTATAATTTCATTCATTCTCGAGATATTTCAGTCAAAAATCAGTTATTTGCAGTTTTGTGTTGTGAATTTGATTTTTCAAAAAATTATACCAAATGTTGCAAAGAATGTTTTTGTAAGATTAAAGTAGTCTGAAGAGAGTATATTAATTTGTTTGCAAAGATATTCGATGCGAAAATAAATTTTTATAAATTTGTATTAGTAGTTTTATTTTTTTTTTTTTTACAAAAAAGTGTTAATTTGATTTTTCTAGAAATTAACCAGATATCAAAAACGGTACATGTTTTTTTGATTTATAAAAAAACAGTAGTTCACAGACATCTCTCTAAAAAGTTTTAAATTTTTATTCTAAGGACCTTGAAACGTCAAAAAATTTCAAAATTAATTTCTAGGTGAAGTTAGTAACTCACTAAATTTTATCTCACACCAAGCTGGAGTTGTTTCTAACAAACAGCTGGAATCCACCGTTCTTTTTTCAAAGAATAGATTTTAGTGCTAAATGACTTGAGCTCAAAAGCAATCTGTTGCGCCTTTCCACATTGATGATAGCTTTTGTTTCATAGCTGCGACACTACTAAATACTTTGTGCATAATAAATGCCCATATAGTTGAAAAACAATGTTACAAACAAGAGCATTAATGAATAAACACTTATGTAATCCGGATGTTAATGTCCATCGTACAAAACATCCTTCGACAGAGATTTCCCTGCATGCTTCATCTTGATCACGTCATCAATTTTTCAAAAGGAATGTCAATGAATAATAAAATTTATACTCCAAACAAAAAAAAACAAACTAATGTTCCAAAAATCAAAATAGCATCCCAAAACACATTCTATGGTCCATAGATGTTCCTCTATGGAGATGAATATGTCCACACATACATATACCTATCTAAACCTACATATGACTTTGCTCTAGTCATCGTCCTTTACTACTGCAACCATACTGCAACAAACTATAAAAAATAATAAATAAAAATAAAAGAAAACAAGAATATAGGTATTATGTTATTTCTCCACGTGATATCCTTCAGGCGATTTGACTCTCTTCAAAACAGAAGCAGCAGCAGGATCAGGAGCAGGAGAAGAAGCAGAAGAAGCAGCAGCAGCAGCTGGCCCCAATTTGTATTCTATACTGCAACAATGCGGTGTATAAAAGTTTAACAACATCATCTACACAGAATAGAGTAGTTATATCCTCTGTGAAGCTAGAAAGGACGAGGGGCGACTTTACCTACAAAAACAGCATACCTCCAATTCTATGCCAATATTAAACTTCCTGTTTTGCTAAAGCTATGAAATCTTGATTGTGTTTTTCATTTTCTATAACTGTAACCAACCGCTACAATTGGTCGTTGTCGTCGTCGTAGTCGTTGGTCCTAATATTATAGGTCCCTATATAGTTCCTAACCTACCATCACAGTACAGCTATTTCTATATAGCCCGCGTTGAGAAAATTGAAAAACTTTTTCAATACTTAAAAACTCCTATTGTTTCTAAAAATATACACAACAACATACACACTCACATGCAAACAAATATTTTCCAATTTTTTGGAAAATAAACAAGCAAAAGGACGAGAACGGCCAGAACAAACTTACCTCTGTATATACTACTCGTAGATATAGACCAGCCCTCCAATTTAAAAGTTCTGTCCCATTGAGTTCTGAGTTCTATTTATTGATTGAAATCAAACGACAAAATCGGTATTTAATGACCCTTGGGAACTGGGAGGAGTATCCCCTTCCCCCATATATTCCTGGCTCCAGGATCCAGGACAAAGGACATCCATTTCAATGAATGTGTATATGTTTTGTAAAGGACTAGGACGCCCGCCCGACTTCAACGTCCGCCGCCACTATCCTTGTTTGCCTGTTGTCCACTTTTTCCATTTTATTATTTGAAATTAATTCAAATAAATCGGGCAATATGACTTTCGGTTCAAAGAAGGATCTCGTTCTCGGGAGTCCTTTCAACTTCCAATTCTCCATCGACAATCATAAAATAAAATTTAACAAAACAAAAATGAATAAGAATAAAAAACGAAATCCTTCGATTTCTCAAAGTGCATTTTTGCAAAATTTTTGTTGTTGTTTTTGTGTATTTTTAGTTTAGTCCTTCGTCCTTCGTCCTTCCTCTTTCTTTTATACTCTTGTTCTAAAGCAGCAACATAAGATAAAGTTTGTCAGAGTTTTCGATATAAAGTCAGAGTCCATAATAAAACTTTCAAATGACTTAAAGGCCGTTTTTGCGTTGGGCGCCATTCTGTTTTCTCTAAGAGTATTGGCTTTTCCAAAACGAACTAAAAAACAAGAAGAAGAACAACGACAACAATAACAAAAACAACAACAACAGCAGCAGCAACAAAGAGTGAAAAACTTTTAAATGACTTTTGTGAAGTTTATAAGGAGACTGGGGGAGTGGCAGGGGGCGGGTGGTAGTGGGAATCGGCATAAAGATATTGAAATCCAAACCAGAATCACGCAATTGCATTCGCAATGGAAAAAAGAAGAGATGGAGGGCATTTCTTCAGCGTTTGAACACACTTAGAGAATGTGACTCTGTCCATTTGGTTTAGTTGGGTTCGGTCGGTAAAGTAGTGAGTAGGTTTGGTTGTAACAATTTCTAGGAACTTCATCAGAGCCATCAGCCAGAGAACAATATTTAAAGTTTTATTTTTTATTGAAACGATATTTACGAGTATACGAGACAGAGAGGGAGAGAGAAAAGGGATGATGAAGCCGGGTCTCCATTTCGTGTCCCATTGAATGGACAATGTTTGGGAATTCTTGTTTTTTTGTTTGTATGCATGGGAATTGCTCTTTTCTAAGCTTTAAGGAGTTTTCTACTTTTTCTGTTTTTCTTTTCTTCTTTTTTATTGTAAATGAGGAAAGTTTTGGAAAATATTTGTTTTTGATTTGATTAAAGAGACGAATTACATGCTGAACGAGGACGAGAGGGATTGAACCAAGTTAACAGTTGTTGTCGTCCTTCAAAGTCTCTGGACGACCGACAACGACGACAACAACGCCGGTCGGACATGGGCAATGGACAATACTGAAAATATTCAACAAAATAAAGCAATATAACATAGAGATGCAAAGGATCTGATTCCAGACGTTTATATGTACAATGTTCATAAAAGTGTCTCAGAGTATTTAATTAAAATAAGTTTTCGAACAAATTGCTTTCGTTTTTTGGTGAGAGCTCGGAGGTGGGGGAGTAGGTGTATATTATTTAACTTTTGGCATTTTGGGACACATTTTGAAGAGAAAATTGTAGTAGGTTATATAATGTACATATATAGGTATGTGATTTGAGCCAAAACTTTAGATTATATAATATGAAGAGAAAGAGAGAGGTTTTTAATTGAGTATGTCGACTTAAGGGGCTCATTTAACGAAATGCTAGAGTATACGAGGACGGAAACGGCTTCAGCTTGACGTGAGATAAAATAAAGGAATTGAGTTTAAAATGAAGTTCTGGTTGAGTTAAAATTAAAGCAATTAAATATATTTTCTGTGTAAGTGTTTCACATTGTTTTTATATGCATTTGAGATTTGGAAGGAATGCCAAAGGACTTTTCTTAGTTTTCAGTATTTTGCTTTGTACTTATATAAAATAATACCTTCCTTATTTCTAGCAGGGAAACCCTTGACATGACAGGATTCAAAATTAGAGCTTTATGGTTTCTTAACTCATTCTTGTAAAGGAAGCGGCTCTTTGATTGTCGGGTCAACGTGGGTTAGAAAGCAGCTACTAATTATGACTCTACACAACGATGGTCGTTTCGTTAGATAAGGCATACAGAAATAGAATGAATCAAGTGATGCCACTTAAGGTTATTTATTTGATGGAATAGGCATGAAGCGTCAAGGTGACTTTTTTACCAGTTTAAAAAATACTGAGATGGTTTGTGGACAGTAAGCGCTAGATAGATTTTTCAGTATTATGTTGGTCTTTCGTAGTACCTGTGGCATGATGGTTAGTGCGTTGGACTGTCTTAGGGCCGAAAGGCATTAGCATTAAGTATTATTGTTTAACTTAGAGTGTCCGTATGGGACCAGTAAGTTAGTTGTAAGTTATGGTTAATTTAGGCTAGTTTTATGAATTTTTGTCTGGCTTTAAGATAGTCTTAAGAATGAATTAATAAAAATGAATTTACAAAAAAAAAAAAAAAAGTGCGTTGGACTGTCATACCCGAGGTCTTCGGTTCAATCCCTGCCTGTGTCATCTAAAGTTTTTTTTCGGGTACTGCCTCTTGTGAGGAATTGACAAATCCTCCAAGAGCAATTCTTGTCATGAAAAGTGATTTCTCAAATAAGCCGTTCGGATTCGGCTTAAAACTGTAGGTCCCCTCCATCCCTGATAACAGTACTAGCACACAGGAATGGTTGAGAGTTGTAAGTCACTAGGCAGTAGTTCTCACAGCTTAAAAATGTTCTTTAATATTCTGTAAAGGAGGCTGACAAAATTTAAATAACATAATGTGCATCTTGGCCTTACATTTACACATTTCAAGGGCTAAAGTGACAACTTTTGTTATAAAATTATTTTAGAACACTGTTGTACATCAAGTTATGGTCTAACTTTTTTATTTGGACGACTCCCTACACATGAAAGCATTCCAAGATTCCAACAGTTTTCCAAATATGCCATATTTAAGAGCTTAAACACAATAGCTTAGAGGGTTTTTAGTGCATTTCAAGCAGAAATGTAAGAAATTGTTTAGAAACGTAGCTTTTTTCTAAAAATAATACATAATGCTTTTCTTGTTTCCATATCTATTAATACGAAGAACGCTACAAAAATTAAAAAACCATAAAATGAGAGATGATCTGACATGAAGAATTTTCGGGCTTTTTTTGACATAGTTTTTTCGAATTCAATTTTTGGGATTCTATTATAACTATCGCTATCAGTCTGCTTAAAAAAGTTAACAAAACTTAAAAATTGTAGAGAGAAAAATGTTTGGTTTTTGAATTTAAGGAAATAGGTGCATTTTAAGTAAATAATTTATCTAAAAATTAAATAAAAACAAATTATAATTTAAACAAATTAGATGGGAAGAAACACTTCAAATCTCAAGAGATTCAAAGCTTTTTTGTTAATAGATATGACACGTTCATTATGTTTTTCAATTTGCTATTAATTTAACAAAAGTGTCACTTTAGCTTTTTTTGGGACATTTATATTATTGAAATTCGTGTTTAAATATTAGTTTAAAAGCGTCCAAAGCAAATTCACTTCAAAAAGTAAATTTATTTTATTTTTTAAGATCTTAAAAGTTTTTGTATTCAACAGAAAATCAATTTTGAAAAAAAAAAAACAAAATGCACGACTGGGTCTCTAAAACTTTCTAATATCTTCCAAAAAGTCTGTTTAAAAATATTTATTATATTTTAACATTTAAAAATATATATATGAAAAATAAGTTTCTCTCAAAAATTTAAATCCCATTTTATTTCTTAAAAAACCTAGATTAACTTAATTTTTTTTTTGAAAATCAATAAAGCGTTTTTTTAAATTGATGTTTGCATATAATTTTTTTTTTAATTCTGTCTTAAAAATATTTTTGGTATGCAGTTGTTTAGTGCTTATAAATATACGTTTTACTCCTTTCTGAGATATCGAGTTTTGTAAACAAAAATCAATATATTTTTGAAAATAAAAAAAAAATATTAATGACGTTCTTGAGAAAACTTAAAAACAAAAAAGACCCACACTGATAACTTCCCATCCCGTCTGTCGATTTGTCTTGCTTAAACGTTTGTCTATATGTATCAATTTTTACCAAATTTACGTACTATTTTTTGTAGATTTTATTTTTTTATGAAAAAACGGACTGTTGGATTTTTATAAAAAAAATTACTGAATATCCAAAACAATATTTTCTGTGAAATAAAAGCTATTTGAGTCGAAAGTAAATTTTTACCAAGTTTTAGTATTGTTTTTTTTCAGGTTTTTATTTTTTGTAAAAAAACTGTCAATTCAATTTTTCTCAAAATTGTATCGATTGTTGAAAACAATATTTCTTATAAGGAAAAATTAGTTTGAAGCCAATGTCTCAAATTTTTGAAAAGATATTTGAGTCGAAAAACAATTTTAACCAACTTTTATAAATTTATTTTAAGTTTTTATATTTTGTAAAAAAAACTGTCAATTTGATTTTTCTCAAAATTTTATCGAATGTTGAAAACAATATTTCTTATAAGATAAAATTAGTTTGAAGCCAATGTCTCAAATTTTTGAAAAGATATTTGAGTCGAAAAACAATTTTTACCAACTTTTATACATTTCTTTTTAAAGTTTTTAATTTTTTGTTAGAAAACTGTAAATTCGATTTTTTTTCAAATTTGTTCCTTATGTTGACAACAATATTTCTTATAAGTAAAAATTAGTAAGAAGCCGTTATCTCAATTTTTTGAAAAGATATTTGAGTCGAAATTCAATTTTTACCAACTTTTATACATTATTTTGTAGGTTTTTATTTTTTGTCAAAAACATTATTATTCGTTCCACAAAATTGCTTTAGAGATGAAATCATATTTTGGTCGTAAAATTTTCGAGGTGACACATTTTTTTTTCTGCTATGGTAAAAAAAACCACAAAACCACCAATTTTTTTTAGAGCCCTTCCTGCATTTTTCTGTCTTATTATCTATATAACAAAATTTATTTGAAGTCGATATCTCTTCTGGTTCTTGAGCTATGAACGACGAAAAAACGTCGCGAACATACGTACACACGCACACACAGACATCTTTCTAAAAATCTTTTATTTCGACCTTGAAATGTCAAGAAATGTCAAAATTTTCAATTTGACAAATCGGACCCATTACAATAACTTCCTATGGGAAGTTAAAAATATAATGGGAGTCATATCCATTAACGCAATACGATAGTTTTGAATTCCTACGAGAATAAAAATAAAAAATCTCCCAGGGGGGGTCATGACCCCTACGACCGCCACTGGATCCGCCATTGCTGTTTTGCCAACTAATTTATTTTTTATATTGGTCTTTTGAAATGTCAATTGAATTTGGTATTTAAAAGACTTAAATTACCAAGTTATGTTGAAGTCTTACGTTTTCAGTATTATTTACCAGGGACAAAGTAGGCAAAAATGTAAATTGAAAAAAATGTTTAGAAATAGATTTTCATTTTTAGTAATCCGATACTTGACATTTTTTTGGGATAATTCAGTCTGTAAAAAACCTTAACCCAAGAACAATTGAGAATAATTCTGATGCATCCTGTAATGTTGACGAAATTACAGGTTTGTTGATTTCTCACCGATCTTTGGAAGGTTTAACAATAATGATATTGGTGAAGTTCATAAAAATGATATACTTAGACTTACATATATCGAAATACATTTTTAGTGATGATGCCATTGTCACCTTTGAGGCTAAGTTATTAACCTTTCCATTCTCAACGTGTCACTATTTGTTGTAGTTTTTAGGTTGGAGGAGTAAATGGGACTGGTGAATTTATTACGGTAAATGGTCGGAAACAGAAATATTGATTTAGCGGCTTTACTTACAACAAGACGAAATTAAGTGTCACACTAGCCCCGAACAAATTTCAATTTAGCAAGGAACACTGTAATTTCTCTAAAAGGTGATCACTATAGCCTACCAAGATCTTGTTTTTTAACACCTTCCGCGAAATGCTACTCTTAAACGGGGAATATTTACTTCATATGCCATACCATTTTTTTCTTCTTTTGGACCCATTTAAAAGCCTTGTCGTTATGAAACAACTCTGTTAGTTATTTTACCACACATCCACCTACTTTTTGTAAACAAGTTTTTTAGCTGTAACTTGGAGAAACATAGTTCTACAGACTTATCTTAGGCTAAAATTGTAGTTCAATTTAAAAAAATGGTCCTCACTGTTAAAATCACAAACAAGCAAAGAAATAACAAAGCGGATTTCGGCCATATTGCATCTACACTCGATTTCAGAAAATTGGATTATAAATTAGGCCAACAACTGCTAAATTTACCACAAAAACAGAGCTACCGGACTTAGTACAAGCTTTCCTTCTATTCAAATTTTACTGTTCTATATAGTTGTTGCGACGCAAAGTCCTTTTTTAAAATGTTCACATTTGCAATTTTGTATCAAATTCGTAAAAATTGCTCTAAAAATCTTTTGCAGAAAAACCACGATTAACATGGATTAAACAAGTATATAGCATCTGCAAGGTCCTTGAAAACTATATAACTATTAAAGACCTATATACAGTATACATAATGTCTATTTGGTCCATTCAATTAATGCTTTTTTTGGTATTGGTAGGAACCTACTTGCTAACCATCAACCTATCTCAAAACCACTCAGAGTGATGAAATAAATTATTCAAAGAACCTTCGTTAACAAATTAACACTTCTGCCCATAGCCAAATTATTCCATCTTTAGCGCAGAAGGAATATTGAGTATTTCAAAAAACAACAAAAACATCCTCAAAAGTATAAGCTCGCATATCAAATGATGAAAAAGCCGCACGAAGGACTTATTTTTAGTAGAGGTGCATAACACTACAAGAATACATATATTCATCATCATGATGATAATATTTTGCTCACGGAAATAAGCTTTTATGAAATTTATTCCGCTTCCGCTGTATGAATTTCACATATATTTTCTTCGAATATACCTCATACGCCTTCTTTCCAAGAAAAAAGGAAACAAGGATATCTCTAACATCTTTTTTGGCTTTCCTCCGCCTCTGTATCTATTTCTCTGTGTGGCTTGAAGAACAAAAATAACACCTCGCTTAGCCCTGTAGCGTTCGTCATATCGTCTTTGGGATATGCTGTGGCTCCTTAACGATTGTAGCTTAAAAGAATAAAAAAACGTGATCTGAAAGCTGCAACTCTCTTTTTGCTATGAATACCGTACATCGCTTCCTTAAAAGGGATACACCATCATCAAAACCAGCCGATGCGCTCCTCTCATTTTGCCAGCATCCATATAGTGTGAAGTTGTGCGGAAGTCGCACCACACCGCTGCCAAACGCCGCACTCAGAAACCGCAAACGAAAAAGAAAGCTATCGTCACGAAATTCATGGCTTGCTTACAATATAATATAACATCAGGATATTATCTACACTGGGAGAAGGGTATGGTGGAAGACTTCGACATTCAGATACAGATCCGTCAGATTGACGAAGAGTGGGCGGGCCTGGAGGCGGATGAGGGGGCTGTGTTGTCTCTGATGTAGACTCATTCATATTTTCTTATGGTGCCAAAAAGATGCGAGGATGAATTCTTATTTGGAATTCCTAACGGATTTCAACTGATTGTCGGGGGGTGTAAATTACACTACACTTACTCCGCTCCGCATGTTATACAACACACTACAAACAGAAGAGTGTATTTTTTTCAAGGATCTGTCGTCGTTTTTGCCGACGCGCCGCGCACCGCCCGACGCGTTTAACCATATTTCCATGTCCTCACTCCCTCAACCAACAACAACAACTGTTTTGGTGCAAAATTCGTGAATAACATTGAAGCATACAAAATATTTATGAGTTTATTGCGATGCTAGTTATGAAAGCATCTATATATACCTCCCGCCGCCTGCGTCCCTCCCTTCTACTACATCAAACCTATTTATATTTTCTTCGAACGAAACGCAAAGGGCTGTTTTCTTGGAAATCATCCAGGAAACAGAAAAATAGCTGCGAATTGATTACATTATGCTAAGGACTTGGCATGGCATTCGCTAAAGCTAAAGTACACTGCTGCGGTGCGGCGCGCGTTAGGTGATGGTTCTCGGCGGTAGCGTTGGGTTCGATGCTGCCGCTGCCGCTGCCATCTTGCCAGCTTGCCTCTGTCTTTGCCTTCAAGCGAGCGATGATGTAAATTGAAAATTAAATTGAATTGCATTACATGCGATGATGGAAGCAAACAGAAAAAAAAAACGAAAGGAAAAGAAATTGAAGAGGAAAATTTTAGATGCTTCAGGGGGTGGCATAGTGGCAACTTCTGTTTTGCAACAAACAACAAGCCAATCATACAAATCAATTTAATTGTAATTCAATTTTAAGATAGAATCCTTGCTAAGACAGACAGTGGGGCATTTTGTTTGGAATTGAGGATAAATGAAAATAGAAATGTGTAAAAATGTTGTTCAAGGATAATATCAGAATATAGCATTCTGTTGCCCTAATTTTGACAAAATGTAACCCACGTCTTATATAAAATTAATTTAAAATGTCTAAAATTTATTAACTTCCAATAAGAAGTTATTGTAATCGGTCAGATTTGTCGAATTGAAAATTTTGACATTTCTCGACGTTTCAAGGTCCCTAGAGTCGAAATAAAAGATTTTTACGTTCGGGATTTTTTTTTTTACCATAGCAATTTAAAAAAAAAGGTGAAAATTTTGGTTAACCCAAAATATTTAACGAACCAATGACGCTTGATACTTGAATTAACCAAACAAGTATATTTTTGGACAAAAATTGCAATTAACGGTTTTTTTTATAAATTAAAAAAACTGAAAAAAAATATTTGTCACCTCGAAAATTATACGAACAAAAAATGATTTTTATTATTATTTTATTGTACTATTCGTACTAGAATGTCAGCTTGTTAGACTTGACCATTCCTTTTAATTTCATTGAACGTTTTTTTTGAACAACAACAACAACTTAAAGGTGCTACCACTCATTGTTTTTGGCTGGAGATATAGCTATTTCGTGCTTTGCCACTTTTGCACTCATCAGTCTCCTTTGTTTGTGGTGCTGAGCTTTAATCCAATTTTATTTGAAAAACTTTATACACAACATAGGATTCGAACCCACGCATATCGGATTTGCTCAGTCTTAGAAGTCGTGTGCACTACGCACTCCACTACTTTTGACCACTGACGTCACAGGTCGAGATGTGCTAATTGTTTATCAAATGCATTTGAAGCATCAACATTTTTATAAGCAAAGCACGAAATAGCTATATCTCCAGCCAAAAACAATGAGTGGTAGCACCTTTAAGTTGTTGTTGTTGTTCAAAAAAACGTTCAAAAAATGATTTTATCTCAAAAACAATTTTGTGCAACGAAAAATTACGTTTTTAACATCTGGTAACATTTTGAGAAAAATCAAATTAACAGTTTTTTTTATAAGAAATAAAACCTAAAAAAAATGACTCAAAGTTGTTAAAAATTAATTTTCGACTCAAAAATCTTTTCAAAAAATTGAAATTATGGCTTCCAACTAATTTTATCTTATAAAAAATATTGTTTTCAACATTCGGTAATATTTTGAGAAAAATCTAATGTACAGTTTTTTTTTTTTACAAAAAGAAAAACCTAAAAAAAATGTATAAAAGTTGGTAAAAATTGATTTTCGACTAGAATATCTTTTCGAAAATTTGTAATATTGGCTTCAAATTAATTTTATCTTAAAACAAATATTGTTTTCAAAAATCAGTTAAATTTTGTGAAAAATTAAGTTGATAGTTTTTTGTTACAAAAAATAAGAACTTAAACAAAACATTACCAAAAGTTGGTAAAAAATTGAGGCTTAAGTAATTTTTGACTCAAATATCTTTTCAAAAAATTGAGATTATGGCTTCCATCTTATTTTATCTTATAAGAAATATTGTTTTCAACATTCGATAAATTTATGAGAAAAATCTAATTGACAGTTTTTTAACTAAAAATAAAAACCTAAAAAAAGCATTACTAAAAGTTCGTAAAAATTGATTTTCGACTCAAATTACTTTTCAAAAATTAAAAATATTGGCTTTGAACTTATTTTATCTCACAGATTGTTTTTGAAATTCAGTAAATTTTTTATAAAAATCCAACAGTCCGTTTTTTCATAAAAGAATAAAATCTACAAAAAATAGTAGTTAAATTTGGTAAAATTGATGTTCATTTCTCGATAATAGAAGATATTGACTTCAAATTAATTTCATTCATCCAATTTGTATTTGTTTATATAAGAAATAAAAACTTTAAAGAAATGCTACTAAAACTGGTAAAAATTGGTTTTCGATTAAAAATCTGGTTAACAAAATTTGATTTTAAAATCAAACTACATACTCGTATTTCATCATTTGCAAAATATTGTTGTTAGTTTTAATTTTTTTCAAAATAATTCAACTGAAAACTTTTTTAACAAAACATGAAATTTTACAAACCTTTTAAGCAAGAAAACTCTACAGACGGGATGGGAAGTTAACAGTGTGGGTTGCATCTAGCCTTTTTTTGATTTTAACTTTGGAAATTTTGTACTTTAATTCTAAATTTTGATAGTCAAATTTTAGGCTCCAGAATCGTAAAATTTAACATTTAGCCTTTATATAGAACATTTTCAGTCAAAATTGAGGGCAATAATTAACGTTTTAAAAACCTACAAATAAAAAAATTTCAAATGATAAATGGGTTAAATTTGGTACGTTTTGAAATTTTGTACTTTAATTTAATATATAAATTTTCACAGGCAAATGCTTTATGGTATTTCATGTTGACTTATATTCTGATCTAAATTAATGATTCTCAAAATTTAACAACTTATGGCCTGGACAAATTAAGCGAGTCATTAATTTCTTAAATGAAATTATATGGCAGAGTTTTAGAATTTAAGATTTAGTTAAAAATTCATTATTTTCAAAAATAAAACAAGCAAATATCACAAGAATTGAGTATCAGTTTATCAGAAAAATGCTCAATTCTAAACTTTTCCAAAGTTAGCCTTTTAAGTTTGACCCATTTCCTGAGCTTAATTTGAAATGCCTTAAATCTGATGATTCACACTTTTACTTTCCGAAATAGTGTCACATTTCATTTGGAGTAAATAGTACAGGCATTACTTTTACATTTCAAGAATAAAATGTGAACTTTAAATATAAAATTTTAGCTAAAAACTGAATAAATACAAATAATTTCAAAAATGTTGTTATAAATTGGATATACATCGGAATTATGCCCTTTTTGATAAAACAACACTTAAGCTACTCCTTTGATAAAACAACACTTAAGCTACTCCTTTAAGTCATTTCGCAGAAAAGGCTAAGATTTCGTTCAAATTTTAAACTATTATTCGCAATGTCAAAAATCAGATAAAATATCTTCTCATTTTTGAAAAAAATTATTATCAGATTTCCAATTTTTTGTATGTATTATAGACAGAAAACTAAGTGTCAGAATTTTGAAATTTTAAATGTGATCTACTCAAAAATTTTGACCCATATTCTGATCTAAATTTTAAATACAGAACAAAATTATTGAATAACTTTTGGTAACGGACCTATGAAGTTTACGATAGATTTCTTACAGAAATGATTGCCATACTATCTGTATATCGTTAGTGTCATAATTCCCAAATCAACTTACAAAATTGTCAAATGTCAGATTTAACCTAAAAATACATTTGTACATATTTTTTAGTTAAAAACTCGGAAGCCATAATAATTTGGATAGACATTTGTCAAATTTGGAACAACCTTCATATAAAGTTAAAGACAAGGCCATCAAATTAATATTTTAGACAGTATTTTCTTTATCTAAATTTTGAATGCATGCCTAAACTTTAAACTAAGTTTCAAATATAAGGAAAATTCTGCTCTTCCAATACCATAGTCTAAATATTTGTGACAATTTCGAAATAACTCCTTTCGATAACTATAAGTTGAAATTGGGAACCATTTAAACGCATATTAACAACTTTTTGTACTGTTGTTCTTTTCGGATTATTCAAATTATAAGTATTCTAATGGTTATAATTTTGACACTATATTTTATTGTTTTATTTCTTTTCCACAATTTTTATATCTTTTACCACCTTTGTCCCACTGTGCTCGTCGCTGTCAGTTTGTTCAGATTTATTTGTTTTATTTTCTCCAATATTTTCCTTTTTTTTGTTTTAAAGCGTAAAAGTATCTGCGGGGTGAATTATAATTATTATGTTTGTCGGTCGCTTTGGCTCTTCCTCTTTGTTAGAAAATGTGCGCCACGAGACGCAACTTGACTATCGATGATGAGTTGGTAGGTTGGTCTCAGATCTTTAGTCATCCTCGTCTCGTGGACTCATTTTGTTGGACATTATAAGATGATACTCCGAAATGGAAATTTGATTATTTTCTATCCATTTTACAATAATAAATTAATAAATGAAAAGAAGAGAACACTTTGGATGATGATGAAAGATGCTAATGATGATTTAATTTTGTGGGGGATACTATCATCTACCTTATCTACTATATACAATATTATGCAAAAAATATTATAATTGATGAATTTTGCAACAGTTATTGTGATGATGGAATTACCCCTCAGAGGGTGATACATTTAATTGAAAATTTCATTGGAAAATTAGATGATGAGGATGATCAAAACAAGTGAACTGTGCAGCATTGTATGAAAAAGTGACATCATCTGCCAGATTGTGAATTTAATTATGTATATTTGAAAATTGCGTTTTAATTTTGACAAGAAAATTTTTTGTTTGAAAAATGAATTTGGTCGAGGGATTTTACACACTCCAGTATATTTTAGAATAAGATCAACTGAAAAGTTTATCAAAGTCCAGTACAAAATATAATGAAACAATGTAAACATTTCGTGAATATCCCCTATGAGCATACAAAGTTGTCCAAGATTTTGTGAAGCAGTTAAAGTTTAGTGGTTTATATTTCTATGACCAAAAGATTCGAAGTTATTGTTTTTCAAAAATTTTAAATGTCGACACTTTCGATTTTTCCCACCATTCTCATAATTCTCTATTTTTTGTCATAATGCTCATTAAAATTTCCTCAGCTAAATTATTTCGAAATATGTAATTTGTCTATTTGGATTGTAAAGCAGTTTTTGATTTATCACATATAACATTTAAAAAAAATGTTAAATTATATCTTTTAACCGAATTTAAAAGAATTTAATACAAAATCTACAAAAAACTAACCAAAAAATATAATTTTTCCAATCCGAATATTTCAAAAGAAAAAACTGATATTAGTTTCAGCCTATTTTATACCACCAAGGACGTTTTTGACACAAATGTAGTAAAATTTTGTATAAACGTTCAATTCAGCAATTTTGCTACAAAAAATAAAATCTAAGAAAAATGTTTCTAAAAATTCGAAAAAATTGTTTTTCGATTCTGCATTCGAAAAAACAATGATTATAACAGGGCGAAAATATAAGGGCATCAATGAGAAGTTATTTTTGTGAGTCATTTCTTAACCCCTTTTTTAAATTGGAAAAAACTAATCCAAAAACCCAACCCTTTAATTAGTTTCGAAATTCAAAACTGTTCGATAGTTATTTACTATTCAAACTTCAAATTGTCCATGACTTTCGAATCAAGGTGAAATGTTGCAAAGAAACATTTGCAACTTTCGAATAAATTTTATATAGACTTAGCAATTTTAGAAATTACATTTAAAATTCAACAAACTTTGTTTTTTAACTTCCCATAGGAAGTTATAGTAATGGATGCGATTTGTCAAATTATAAATTTTGACATTTCTCGACGTTTCAAGGTCCTTAGAGTCGAAATAAAAGATTTTTAGAAAGATGTCTGTGCGTGCGTGTGTACGTACGTTCGTACATACGTCCGTATGTCCGTACGATCGCGACGTTTTTTTCGTCGTCCATAGCTCAAGAACCAGAAGATATATCGACTTCAAATAAATTATGTTATACAGATAATAATACAGAAAGATGCAGAAAGGGCTCTCAAGAAAATTGCGTGGGTGGTTTTTTTACTATAGCAGTTTAAAAAAAAGGTGAAAATGTTGGTTAAACCTAAATATCTCATGAACCATTGACACTAGAGACTTGAATTAAAGTTTATATTATATATTGTAACGTGATACAAAACAACTATATTTTTGGAAAAAATCCAATTAACGATTTTTTTATAAATCAAAAAAACTGAAAAAAAAATTTGTCACCTCGAAAATTTTACGGCTAAAATATGATTTCATCTCCAAAACAATTTTGTGGAACGAAGAATAATGTTTTTGACATCTGATAAAATTTTGAGAAAAATCGAACTGACAGTTTTCTTACAAAAAATAAAAACCTAAAAAAAATTAATAAAAGTTGGTAAAAATTGATTTTTGACTCAAATATCTTTTCAGGACTTTAAGATATTGGTTTTAAACTACTTTTATCTTTAAAAAAATATTGTTGTCAACATTCAGTAAAATTTTAAGAAAAATCGAATTGACAGTTTTTTTACAAAACATTAAAAACCTAAAAAAAATGTAACAAAAGTTGGTAAAAATTGTTTTCCGACGTAAATATCTTTTCAAAAATTTGAGACATTGGCTTTAAACTAATTTTAACTTATAAAAAATATTGTTTTAAACTTTAGGAAAAATTTTGAGAAATGTTGGATTGACAGTTTTTTTTACAAGAAAATAAAAACCTAAAAAAAAAACAATACTAAAACTTGGTAAAAATTTACTTTCGACTCAAATAGCTTTTCAAAAATTAAAAATATTGGCTTCAAACTTATTTTATTTCACAAAAACTATTGTTTTTAATATTCAGTAATTCTTTTATAAAAATACAACAGTCCGTTTTTTCATAAAAAAATAAAATCTCCAAAAAAAGAACGCAAATTTGGTAAGAATTGATACATTTAGACAAACTTTTAAGCAAGACAAATCGATAGACGGGATGGGAAGTTATCAGTGTGGGTCGCATCCCAGCCTCTTTTTTTGTTTTTAAGTTTTCTCAAGAACTAATAAACCGATTTCAATAATATTTTTTCTGCACAAGCTATTACTGTGCATCAATAATATTTGCCCAAAAATGTCATTTCTTGGTTTTTTGGTTTTTAAAAAAATATTTAAAATTTTTTCCACAATTCGATGTCTCGCCATCAGATCATCTTCGTTTTTAAAAATACAAATATACCTAAAATATTTTTAGCTCAAATTGAAAAATTTTATATATACAAAATTATTTTCAAAAAACACCGTTCTAACGATTTTCAAATAAAAATTTTGAAAAATTAAAGTTTTTTTGAGAGTTCAAAATACATTCAAGTTTTTGAAAAAAAAACATTTTTGGAAGGTTCATTTTAAAATCTTAAAATACAGGAAATAATTTTAAACAGACTATTTGTATACAAAATGGCGGATCAAAGGGGGAGGGGGCACAGGGTTCATGCCCCCTCCCCCCTGGGAAATTATTTTGTTTTAATTTTCCCTTGCTATCGTATTGCGTCAATGGATATGACTTTAAACTTTGTTGCTTAAAATACAATTTTAACTTAGGACTGGACCTCAGCACAAATTCATCAATTTTTGATTTCATCTTAAGATTTGTTAGTAATTTAACGATATTCACCAAAAAGCAGTTTGCTGTCAAAAATAACTAAAATCTTTGTTTTCACATAATTTACAATTAGAAAATCTTTAGTACCTAATGCTTTAAATTATTTTCATAAGATCTTTTCTGAAGTAAAGAGCAAATATTGAATAAAAGATAGCCAATTCGATACTAAAATGCTTTTTAGTTCCTGAAACTCGTCTTCAATTCCTTCTTGTTTTATTTTGACGTACACAACACTTTCTTAAAGTATTTTTTTCTTTGAAAATTTGATTTTAAGGAAATCTACTTTTTGCTTTTAATGATCTAGAACTGAGATTTAAACACGAATTTAAAAAATATAAATGTCCCAAACACAGCAAAAGTGACACTTTCGTTAAACTGATGGCTAATTAAAAAACAATGAACGTTTGAATCTCTCGAGAAATGAAGTGAAAAGAGATTCTGTATTTTATGAGTGGCACACTAAAGTTCCCAACTTCTTTGCAACTAATTTGTTTACCTTAATTTGATTTTATTTAATTTTTAGAGAAACTATGTACTTTAATGCACCTTCATCAATCCTTAAATTCAAGAACCAAACATTTTTCTATCTACAATTTGTAAGATTTGTTGACTCCTTTAAGACCAAAATATTTTCAAAAAGTTTAAGCAAAACAGTAATTTGTTTAGAATTCGTCTTCTAGCATCAGTTCCATTCTATACGAGTAAGCAGACTGATAACGATAGTAATATTAGACTTCCGAACATTGAGCCCCAAAAAAATATGTAAAAATAACCAACAAATTTTTCCTAACTTCTTCTGTTTTATTTTCCTACGAAAAAAGATCAAATTCTCTGGCGAACATTCTCATTGTCTAGGTTTCTGCATTTATATATTTTTGTAGCGTTCTTCGCATTTATAGAAATGCTGACAAGAACAGAATATATTATTTTTGGTGAAAAGCTACGTTTCAACACAATTTCTAACATTTTCGCGTGAAATGCACCAAATACGCTCTAACTATTGTAATTTAACTCTTAAATATGGAATATTTAGAATACTGTTGGAATCTTGGAATACTTTCCTATCTAGGAAGTTGTCCAAATTAAATAGTTAGACCATATCTTGCTGGACAACAGTGTTCTAAAATAATCTAATAACTAAAGTTGTCTCTTTACCCCTTGAAATATGTTAATGTAAGGCTAAGATACACATTATGTTATTTAGAGAAAATTATAGAACATTTTTAAGCGGTGTTCAAAAACTTATATTTATGTTAATTATGTTATGAGGTGTGACCCTCCACTGATTGAATTTCCGGATCCGCCCTTGTGTATACATAAGCAAGTTCATTTAACCTTGTCGTTAATTTTATAATAGATACATTCCTGGCTTAATAAAGAATAGATAAGTCTTGATTTAATCTCAAAATTTTAACTCTTTAAATTACTAGATAACAAGACTGCAACAGTTTTGAAGAAGTAGATATATTTTTAAGATATATTTTATATAACAAATTAAAACATAAAACATGATTTGTTAGTAAATAGTAAAAAAAATCCAAATGAGCACTCAAGCATTCAAGTTTCGTATACTCACGAACCAATCTTTTTCATCATAAATACGAA
The DNA here is from genome assembly GCA_951509635.1 of Eupeodes luniger. Classification (NCBI taxonomy): domain Eukaryota; kingdom Metazoa; phylum Arthropoda; class Insecta; order Diptera; family Syrphidae; genus Eupeodes; species Eupeodes luniger. Next base: position 47,354,526 of record OX608073.1, read on the forward strand.
AATGTTTTTAATTCTAAAGTAGTTTGTATCTTAGCCAACAAATTAAACTTTTACTAGTTATAGTGTATAACGTATATGAGAGTAAGAACTAAGAATTGAAAAGTAAAATAAACAAGCTTGTAATTTAAAAAAACGTGTACGTTCCCTTATCAACTTGAGTGTTCACAAAAACAATCTCAAAAAAATGCCACACTGGAAAACGAGCGACGGAATAATGCCATACTAATGCTCAGTTTCACCAAAATACATTTATTACGATTTTTGTTTTAATGCTAAATTATTGGATGTTTTTGCTTAAATTAAAACTTCTATACCATAAATAAAAGACAAGGTATTACTTTTAAGCTACTTCTAATTATGTTGAGTGTAAAATCTTATATCAGTAGACTTTTATTTGACATTTGCTGACTTATGTATGATTATGCTTTTAGATTTTTAAAATTTAAAATATCGTTGAGTAACTAGGCATAAGAAGATAACTTCCTTAAGAAAAAGTTTCTTACTTAACGCACAATCATACCCAGCAGCAGCAGCAGCAGCAGAGTGCAGTGCAACGTCGTCGAAGATAAAAATCCTTGAAGAGAACTATCCGTCTTCTGATGATGTTGTGAATGCGCTCATCACAACCACTTGACTTAAAATTATCGAAAAGTTTTATATCGTCCTTTGACATAAGTTATATCCCAAGAAAGCGCAAGATGACAAAAAATAAGGACTATCTACTATACAAACACCCCCTACCCTAACCAACTGTATCTCTTTTCTACTCTTCAAAGAGTATGGATAATGATAAGGCAGAGTACAAACTATGCTATGGATGGTATAATTTGAAATTATCTCTTTAGAAAGTTTTGAAACATTTTTAGTTCCTTTCCACATCAGTTTGTATTTTTTCCCTTTCGAAAAAGTTTCATAGTTATTTTATTTTATTTTTCATTACATAATTTTGCAACTTGGAATAATTTGTATCTATTTATGAGATTTTGGTTGTAAGAAAATAACATATAGATAGTGAAAAAATGACGTAATGAGGTTGTAAGTAATTTTGTCAAGGCCCTCGATATAGTTTTTTAAGTTTGATCTTGCCTAACTTTAGATGGTGTTCATATTAAATAATTTTGACATCTCATTCGTTTTCTCGCTTTAAAAAACATACAAATTCTTACTTATTCAATATCTTTACCATAATCAAGTGTAGTGTTGCCATAATCTTACATTTCATTATGATCAGTTTCAATTTTGAAAAAGAGGCTGGGATGCGACCCACACTGGTAACTTCTAATCACACCTGTCGATTTGTCTTGCGTAAGAGTTTGTATGTTTTCGTGTTTTGTTAAAAAAGTTGTCAGTTGAATTATTCTTAAAAATTACCAACAATATTTTGCATATAATGAAATAGTTTGATTTTGAAATCTAGTTTTGTCAACGAGATTTTTAGTCGAAAACAAATTTTTACAAATTTTAGTACCATTTCTCAAAAGTTTTATTTCTTATATAAACAAATACAAATTGGATGAATGAAAAAATTTTGAGAGATATCGAGATCCGAACATCATTTTTTACCAAATTTTCGTACTGTGTTTTGTAGATTTTATTTTTTATGAAAAAAACGGACTGTTGGATTTTTATAAAAAAATTACTGAATGTTGAAAACAATATTTTCTATGAGAAAAAAATAGTTTGAAGATAATATTTTTAATTTTTGAAAAGATATTTGAGTCGAAAGTAAATTTTTACCAAGTTTTAGGCTTTTTATTTTTTGTAAAAAAAAATGTCAATTGGATTTTTCTCAAAATGTTATCGAATGTTGAAAACAATATTTCTTATAAAATAAAATAAGTTGGAAGCCATAATCTCAAATGTTTAAAAAGATATTTGAGCCGAAAATCAATTTTTACCATCTCTGAGTAATTTTTCTTTAGGTTTTTATTTTTTATAAAAAAAACTGCGAATTTGATTTTTCTCAAAACTTTATCAGATTTTAAAAACGTTAGTTTTCGTTGCAAAAAATTATTTTGGAGATAAAATCATTTTTTGTTCGTAAAATTTTCGAGGGGACAAATATTTTTTTCTTCAGTTTTTTTGATTTATAAAAAAAAACGTTAATTGGATTTTTTTTTCAAAAATATATTGGGGTGGTATTACGGTACAATTTATAATATCAAATTTATTTCAAGTCTCTAGCGTTGTTTAATCGTGAGAAATTTAGGGTTAACCAAAATGTTCACCTTTTTTTTAAATTGCTATATGGTTAAAAAATCACCCACTCAATGTTTTTGAGAGTCCTTTCTGCATCTTTCTGCATTTTTTATCGGTATAACACATTTTGTTTAAAGTCGATATCCCTACTGGTTCTTGAGCCATGGACGACGAAAAAAACTTGCAGACGTACGGACTTACAGACGTACGTACACACGCACGCCCAGACAACTCTAAAAATCTTTTATTTCGACTCTAGGGACCTTGAAACGTCGAGAAATGTCAAAATTTTGAATTCGACAAATCGGACCGATTACAATAACTTCCTTTGGGAAAAACAACACCAGCCCTGAGATTAAACGAAGAATTCGTCTTGCTAACCGCTGTTTCATTGGACTAAGGAAGCGATTGAGGAACTAAGGAAGCGATTGGTTTTAAAGATAATGAATAATGATGTTTAAAACAATAGACTATCAAAGTTATTTAATGAGTGGTTTATTATTAACAATTTAAAAAAAACTTGAAAATGTTGATTTTCTCAAAATATCTCACAACGAAAAAATGGTTTTAACATTAGTATGATTGTATGGTATAAGGAAATAATAACGTTTTACACAAATCGTACAGTTTTTTTACATTCAAATAAAAAATACAACAAAATAAGTTGAAAATCAAGAATATTTCAACAGAACACAGTCTTAACTTTAACTATTGAAAGCTTATGTAACTTATGTAATTTTGAAAACTTATAGTTTTAACAGACACTTCTCGTATACCTATCAGTCATAAAGTCTTAAGCTTATACTTAATCCAAGAAATCCATTTTTCTATAAATTGAAACATATTTAAATTTCTATATACACTACATAATTTTTTTAATAGTCGACTATTATAAAATAAAAAACTAATCAAAAAAGTTAAATCCACCATACCCATAAGTCTTTGAAATCCTTAAAAAATCCTTTAAAAATGAAACTAAATTAAAAACACAACTTTAATTCTTTTAACATGAAATTAAAAAAAAAAGAAAAGAATCTCTGGCACTTCTGTCCATTATTCAAATTTTTAATCTCTATTACTCAGCAACACCATTGCATCGCATCCATATACGAATAAAAGAATGGATTGAAATTATCCTAATTGTTTTCTTCCTTCGTTCCATAAAAGTGGTCTGCTTCAACCCACCCTCCTTCTATCTAACATCCTTGCTCGTTCTTTTGTATTTCGCAAAATGTTATATTACTCCACCAACGAACAATGGCAACCAATTGACATAGATTTCCTCTCTTTTTAGTCCTGAATTTTTATATCTTGCATGAATTCTGCTTTCTCTTCAAAAAAAAAAGGACGAAAACAGAAAATAGATCAGTGATGACCTAAAGCCACATGGCTAGAACAGATTTTGTTAAAACATTGCAAAAATAAATGAAGAAAAAAAAAAAGAATATATCTCTAAAAGTTAGTTGAAGAAGATAGGTTCCTAGTTCCATTCCTATACCCTCTCATTCTACAGATGTACTCGTACCTACTCGTATATAAACATAGAAGAATTGTGGACAGACGACTGACTGACTATACGTCTCCTCTCATATACAATTGCTCTTCCAGTGTTCCACTTCATGTTCCATAGAGAAGTAATTAACGTAATGGCTTTTCAAGGAACAAACTTTTGTTCTTCATCCGTCCAAAGTATAGTTCTTCATCATAGCGAGCGAGAAAGAGACAGAGACATAGACACACAACCATGGCAGCCAGCATTATAGTAGACGCACGAGATGACCGGAACGGAAGGGGCCATCGCATGCATCATGGGACGAAGAAAGAGCCCTCTCGTGTTCCTTAATGGGTCACAAGGAAATGGTTTCTATATCTTTTGCTCTGGCATTCACATCCAACATCCCATCCATATCTATGCGAATCTCGGACAGCAGAGCAAACCATTGGCCAGAAAACAACTTCAAAGTAATGACCATCATCAGGTAATGGAGACTCTTCATTCACGAAGTGGCCCCAGCCCAGCCCAGCAAGAATATTAAGATGATTCTTTAAAGAACAAAACTCTCATCCTCTCCTAGCAAAAGATTCTCGTCTCTTCATTCTCTCTAAGACTCTCGAGACACGAGTCTGGATCTGGATAGGTATTTAAGTTCGTCCGACGAGTCCGGCATAAAAGTCCTCAACAAGAAAACGAATAAAATCAAATTCACATTAAATAAAAGAGTGTTAATTTTTTAATCCAATAGAAAAGACAGAAAAAGAACAAGAACTATAGAAGAAGAAGAAGAAGTTTTCTGGATTTTCCTTGGAAAAGTTTCGAGGTTAATTGTAGAGATGTTACCTTACCTATAAAAGTATATACTCGTATATCTGTATCTTAATCTGAACTTAGGTTTACAAGGATATACCTATACGTATAAAGTAAATGACTTCTGTTCAAAGTAAAACTGGGATTTTTTGGGTCAAACCAGGTGAAAACTGTTAAGAATTAGTGTTAAGGTAGGGTAGAGGTACCTTTTTCGTTTCAAGAAAATAACTTTATTTGGATTAACTTTGAGTTCGAGGGGTTTGAAGGTTAATAGGTTGTATTGTAACCGTTTTTTTTTTTGTTGAGGTATAGAACTTTGGTTTGGCAGCAATGTTTTAACTGGTGGCCATTTTGTCAGCTGTCAAGTGATTTATTTTTTGTTTGCTTTGGCATTTCAAAAATTGAAGCCAAAGTATAATCTTACAAGGCTTAGATTCTGTGAATGGGCCCAAGACAAGTTTGCCGCTGAAACCAATTTTCTTATTTAGCGAATGAAGCCCACTTTTAGTTGAATCAATACAAAATTGGGCGGCGCAACAGTCCGTTTTAAACTAGGGCTTAGTGACGAGTACTGTTGTCAGGGATGGAGGAGACCTACAGTTTTTTAAGCAGAATCTGAACGGCTAATTTGAGAAAGCACTTTTCATGACAAGAATTACTCTTTTAGAATTTGTCAATTCCTCGCAGAGGCAGTTCCCGTGAAAAAAACTTTAGATGAATAGGCAGGGATCGAACCCAAGACCTCTGGCATGACAATCCAACGCACTAACCATCATACCACGGGTACTACCAGTTGAATGGATACAAAAGTGAAAAAACTGCCGTGTTTCACGTCACAGACCCATGAATTGGCCTTTGGTGGTGCGATTTAACGCCACTCCGCGCCGGCTTGAATATTATCTGTGGGTATATATGAAGTCTCTAGTCTACTTCGATAAGCTCAACATACGATTGACCACTTAAGGAATAAAATGCTTCTCTGAATGATCATAGGATTAAAATTGTAAGTTAGAATGTCAGTGTGACAGCTATCAAATTGCCAAATATGAGTTAACAGAATCTGGCTGAAATCTTTATAGAACAGACCTTAAACTGTCAAACTAAATAATGTATTTCTTTTTGTTGTTTAGAGTATTCAAAGCTTTAAACTTGTTTCACTTTTTCCGCTCAGTACGTTCAACGAGCTCGTAAAAATGTTTGCTCTAGGGCATAAGTTGTTGGTATGTCAGTGTGACAGCTGTCAAAGTGACAAATGTAACTATGCCAGTTCCACGTTGTCAAATCGCACAGATCTTAATACAACATAGTTTGAACTATCAAACTAAATAAGTGTTTCTTTATATTGTACAGTGCAATCAGGGGTTTAAAGTTATGTCATTTTGTTTCGTTCAGCTTGGTCAATATTCTCGGAAAAAAAACGAGTGCTCTAAGTAAAACGATGAACACAATAAATGTCAAACGTAGTTTGAGAAGAAGGAAAATGTATAAACAAATTTAACTACAACTAATACGACAGTTATGGACGGTTACATAGACAAAAATCCAACACCAGGATTGGAATCGACTAAGGTTATAGTTTAGCGCTTGTTGACAGCCATTTTGATTCTGGCAACTATCGTCAGAACAACTATCACTTTATAGACGAAATTGATGACCATATTTTAGATTTCTAGAGTTAAAGCATTTTTCTTTTTCTCCGAAATTACAAATGTCAACTCATGACAGCTTAATGCTCAAAATCATTTCAAACTGAAATATATGTATGTACTGTACATATGTGTTCAGAGAATAGTATTTCCAGACTTACTTAAGAGAGTTTTCAACATGCTCAGAAAATTCGCACTTCAGACCTTTGGATAGCCAAATGTCACTTTTAATAAGTTAAATTACTATTCTATTACTATTCAATTTCAAAATTAAAAACAAAAAAAATTTACGAAAATTTAAATTTTCATTTAGAAAAAACACAAAATTAAATTCATGACACATGTCAATATTTCTTACTAAAAAATCGAAAAAGAAATATCAAAACAAAAAATTATGAACCCAGCTGAAATTTTTTGTTCAACTTGAAAAGCTCTGCGGGACCTAATATCTCAGATAAAATAAAATATCTCAATTCGATTTTGTTTGTCCAACTGATTTGGTGTAACATTTGTCAAAGTGACAGATGTCAGTGTAATTGTTTTAAAAGTGATAGATGTTAGTATGACAATATCGAAAGGTGACAGATGTCAGTGTTACAAGCATCAAAGTGAAAGATTTCAGTATGATAGGTGCCAAAAAGGTGTGGGTTCAATCCCTACCTATGCCAATTATTAAAATTGTGTTCACGGATAGTGTCTTTTGACAGTAGGAGTTGAAAAATCTTCCGAGAGTGATTCTTGTCATTAAAAATGTTTGTCAAATTAGAACTTCGAATTGACAGTTTTGACAATAACAGATGTTAACATGACAACACCTCACAGGAATGAACAAGAAGTTTGTATAATTGAGATATCTTTTAAAAAAAGTTTGTTTATCTCCTGAAAACATAAGTTTCACGTCCTGAAATATAGTGGTGGTTTTTCAACAACCAATTTTCGAAAACAAATTCCCTTGGCATACTTATATAATTTTGGGTCTACATCAACGAATACTCCAAATGCACCAACAAAATTTTTACCCATGAAAAGTTGTTTTGTTTTGAATTCAATGCCTTTTAGCGCCGAATAACTTTTAGCTAAAGGAATTCCCATTAGCTTTTAGATGATTTTCTAATTTAGTCCCTTTTGTGGAATTAAATGTGTGTGTGTGCATTTTCAAACATTATAATATCTGCATGCTACATATATCCATATCTACCCATTGCTGTCTATATCTACATATAACGTTTTGAACACTTCTAAGTTTTGTTTTCAAAGTTTTTGGTGATGGTTTTTGGTTGTACATATTTTGTATATCCGAAATAAGCATTTATATTCAATACGATGCAACTACATATATACCGCCTTCTATATGTAAATTAAATATAAGCTCGTTTGCTTATTTAAAAAAAACTTTATTTAAAATAATAATACAATTCTTAATTCAAAATCTTAAAACAAAATTAAAATGATCAGCACGATCGCACGTTGTACTGGAACTGAAGAGCGGGATAACTTCGGTCTAGCTCTTTATATAGCCACTGTTGCAGCTATTTGTTCTTCTTGTTGTGTAGTGTGTGATGGGGGTGACAAAGAATGTCATTGTTTTCATCTTGTCGCTGGACATGATGATATAATGATGGGGACGTGACTTGTTTGTGTCGTTTGTTGACACTATCGATTTTATTAGATTTGGGATAAGTGGTTTCGGGTTTAATGTTTTTCGGTTTTAATTATTTTGGAGTGTGACGTTTTAATAAAAAGTATGATGAGTTAACTTCCCCCTTTGTTAATAAAATATCGTCCCGATATTTACGGTGATTGTGCGTGCACTCTGTTCATAATATCTCGAACTTGTAGACTCATGTATTCGTCTTTAGTGAGGACAGGGTGCCTTGGTCTTCTTAAGTACACTATTATGATTATTATCATGATAATAAGAATTATTAGAATTATTAATCCGAATGTGGACACAATAGGACTATTTGTTATTTCTTCTTGGATTGTTGTTAGAAGGTTAATGTTCTCCATCTTAAGATTATCATCCAGTGCTTCAAAGTATGTACCTATGTCATATTCGTTGACCGTGTACGTCTTTAGGAACGTGTTGATTTGTCCCGTGGGGTTATTGTATATTTTTCCGTCTATTGTTGTTGTGTTCTCGAACGTGAGCAAGTATGTACCCGTGATGGTTAGGTTCTCTACCTGATGGTTTCCAGTCAAAAGAATTGATCCGTCTCTTATTACTTCTAGATACAAGTCCTTTTCTTTAGTTTTGTTGCACAAAGCTCGTTCATTGTGTAGTAGATCTATTAAACATGTATTGTTATCTTTTTGTGTTTTACAATAATTATATCTTAACTCAAATTTACAATTTTGAATATTTTGGTACACATTACCACATTTTGCAATTTCTTTATTTATTATTAATTTGCCGTCAGGCTGGCTTAGGGCTCTTGTTTCGTACAATTTACATTTTTTGTATAAAATTGGATACTCAATCATTATAGCTATTACATTTTTATTTTGAACGATTTTAAATTTTGAAATATCGATCAGTTCAGTGATTGTGAGTTCCGTTTTTTCTTTTTTTATTATTTTATTTATTTCATTGTGGTTTAAAATTGCTGGATTAAGTATTCCAAGCTTTGCTAATGTGAGAGTAGTTATTATATTTTGCAATTCTAAAATAATTAAGTTACACTTTTCCGCTATGAGATCATCTTTGATATCTCTTTTAACATTTTTTAAAGCGTCAAATATTTTTGAATTAGTTACAAATTGTTTATTATTATTTTGTATCAAATCATATAACTTATTTTCTATTGTTATCTTATCATCGTGATCTGGCGAACCAGCGATCCATTTCCAAATTTTACCAATAGTTTCTATTGCTCTTTTGGGCCTTGAAATTGCTAATTGGTCAAGAAAAGTTTGAATGATGTTAAGATGACTGTCGAATTTTGTATGTCTTGGAGTGTCAGGGTAATTGGTATTGTCATGCTCTATTGCTAACTCTTTCCATGTTGTGTCAACGAAATTCTGTATAAATGTAAGGTTTGTTACATGAAATATGGTTGATGTATTCTCATATAAGAGTACGTCGTCTACTTCTATCAAAATGTAGTTCTCTCGAGTGTAATCAATTAATTCTGCCTGGGTTGCAGTGAAAATAAAAATAAATAAAAAGATGTCCATTTTCTGTAAGTTAAAATTTCAAGTTATCCTTATGGACTATTTTATCGTTAGTTAGTTTGACTTTATTTCCTAAATCTTCTTTAACTATTCTCTTTTTAAACCTAGGTTGCAATTTGTTTCTTACTGTAGGATCTTTTTGGTACACTACTTCTTTAGGTTTTATATTTTTGGCTTTCCTATTCCTATTATTATATTCGATCATTTTGTCTTGAGCGATAGTTAGTTTGAGAGGAGTATCTTCATGAAATGCTTTATTAAAAAGAATGTCTATAGGTTTCTTCTGGGTTACAGAGTGAATTGTTAAATTGTATTCTCTTGCTGCCCGTATGAATATTTCTACAGGTTCTAATAATGAGTGTTGTGTTTTCATGCACCTCGCTATTTCTTGTAATGTACTATGTACTCGTTCGACTTGTCCGTTGGACGTACTATGGTTTGTCGTTACATAATATAATGTTATATTGGATCTTTTCATAAGAGTCGTGAAGACTGCGGATGTAAATGCTAGATCCTGGTCACATGTTATATGTTTGCAAGCTGGAAATATTTGCAGTAGCTCCAAAACTTTGTTTGACATTTCTTGTCTATTGTCAATGTGTTTTATAACAAGGAATTTAGAGTATGCGTCTATGCATGTAAGAAATTTGTGCTTTTCAGCGAACATTACATCAATGTGAATTGATTCTCCTTCTTTTTTCGGAATTGGTGCCTCACCAATGGGCTGCAGGGTAGGATGTCTGTTATATTTGTTAATGTTACATATTTCGCAATGTTTAATGTATTGCAAGAATTCATCTTGCATTTTAGGCCAATAATATTGTTCCAGAATCTGTTTAACATTCTCTCGGGCATTTCTATGTGCTCGGTTATGAGTTTGTTTTATGATATCTGCTTGGTCATCTTTATTTGTAATATCGTCGGCAAAGTACTTTGTTCTGATGAACTTGTTTTTAAAATGTTCTTTTAAGATACCTTTTATTTCATAAATAACTTCAGACGTGGTGTATAGCGCTATTATTCCGTCTTGTAAATATTCCTTAAATATAGGAATTAAGTCCTTAGGGTCTTCGTACGTTATCAAATGTCGTTTCCTATTAGGAAATGGAGTTAGTTGATCGTGTATCGTACTGATGCCTTTATTTATAATAACTTGTTGGCTATATTGGTTCACTGGTCTGTCTATGAAGTCTATGTCATTTTCTTCGCTACTTTCAGCTGAGTGTACTGTATTTGTATCAGATATCTGATTTAAATTTTGTCTTGACAATGCGTCAGCGACTACGTTAGTATGACCTGGTTTGTATATCATTTTAGGTGCATGTTCTTCTATAAGAGCATGCCATCTCTTCATCTTTGCGTTTGGATTTCTTGGTGAAACTGCAAATGTGAGAGGTTGGTGATCCGTGTGGATCTCTAAATTTGTGACACCATATAAATAATTCCTCAAATTCTTCAAAGCGTAAACGATTGCAAAGAGTTCTTTTTCATTTGCGGCATAACTGCGTTCTGATTTGCTTAGAGTTTTGGATATGAATGTTATAGGCTTATTGTCTTGTGACAGAACTGCACCTACTGCGTCATCCGATGCGTCAGTGGTTAATACGAATTTTTTTGAGAAGTCTGGTTGTGTAAGTTCGACTTCTGTGAGTAGGTGGTCTTTTAATGTTTGAAAAGCTATTTTTGCTTCTTGGTCTAGTTCGATGGCTGTCTTTTTTGCCATGTGAGTTGATACTTGTCCGTCTTCGCTCTGAAGGTATCTTGTAAGTGGTTTTGCAATTTTTGCGTAATTTTGAATAAACTTTCGGTAGTATCCTATCATTCCTAGGAATGATCTTAACTGCCTTAAGGTTTTAGGTTCGGGGTATTCCTTTATAGTCATCGTTTTATCGGGGTTAGTTTTTATTACGTTATGTCCGACGACATAACCTAAGAAGTCTACTTTCTCTTCGTAGAGAGTAGATTTTTCTATTGAAATCTTCATATTAGCTTCTTTCAACACTTGAATTATTGTTTCAAGATGCCTCGTGTGTTCTTCGATTGAATGCGAATAGATAATTATGTCATCTATGTAAACGTGACATATTTTTCCTATGAAAGGCCTAAGAATATCATCCATTGCACGTTGGAATATTGAAGGCGCATTCTTCAATCCAAAGGGCAATCGAGTGTATTCATATTTTCCGTTATTAACGGAAAAACTGGTTTTTTCAATGTCTTCCGGTTTCATTTTTATTTGATGGAATCCTGATTCCAAGTCAAGGGTGGAAAAGTATTTGGCTTTTCCTAAGTTCGATAGTATGACATTAGTATCCGGTATAGGGTACTTGTCAGAAATCGTGCTTTCATTAAGCTTTTTATAATCGATGACTAATCGACTTTTTGGTGTGCCGTCCTCGTTTGTACCTTTTTTTGGTACAACCCAGACGGGGCTATTGAAAGGAGATTTGGAAGGTCTGATAATTCCTTCTTCCAACATTTTGTGAACTTCACTGTTCACGAAGTTATTTGCAGATAGGGGATAAGGGTATTGTTTACTCCAGATAGGTTTGTCATTGGCCATACGGATTTCCGCCATGACATCTGTTCTGAAGGGAAGAGTTAAATCAATGTCATTATGGATACTTTTAATTTTCTCCATCATTGCAACTCTTAATTGATCTGTTTTATCCTCTTGAATGTTGTTGATAACTTCTTTGTCATCAAAATAAATTTTTTCGACTTTATTGTTGTATTTTAATGTATTGTCATTAAAATCAATCTTAGCATTAACTTTACTTAATAGGTTAGCTCCTATTAGAGCTCCATATTCAAGATTTTCTAAAACATAAAATCTTGTCTTAGTGTCGAATATGAGTGCTTCGTAGCACTTTTTAATTATAATTTCCCCGTTCACCGTTCGGGCGCGTTTAAAAATTGGTAGAGTGATTGGATCACTCAATGTACCTGGTTGGCAGTAGTTGCTACTGGCACCGGTATCTATTAATATTTTAATTTTTTTGTTGTTTATTACTCTTCGTAAGTGGGGTAATCCCACTCTTGGTCTAAAAAATCCTCATTCTCATTGAGGTTATTTACCCTCTCAGTCTTTACTGGGGGTTGTTGGATAGAAAGTTGTGCACTTTCCCTTTCTCTTTTAAATACAGGTCTTGTATTGTTATTATAGGTATTAAAATTTGGTTTTTGCCAACGCGGCGCATTTGCGTTGTTGTTATAATTATTATTATTTCCCTGTCTAAATGGGTTTTGTGAATGATTATTATGAGATTGTTTGTAGCGGTTTACATCATCTCTATTGATGGGTCGATTTACAGAACTACCAAGAACCATAGGTTCGAAAAGTTGTGGTAATTGCCTGTAATCATTATGTCTGGAAGGATTGTTGGAATTACCATTTGGTTGTCTCGACAATCTCAGTGTATTGTGATTATGATGGTTTCTGTTTTCAACTTTGTGGTTGGCAAATTGAAGTGCAAAATTTGTTCGAACATTATTGCTTTCCAGTTCTTGCGCCTTAGCGAGTGCGTTGGGCAAGTCTGGTGGATTGAGGGAGAACAATATTTGAGGTAGTTGACCGTTCAGGCCGGTTATGAAAATTCTCAAAGCATTGCGTCTGTTCATAGCATTGAGTTCATTTGTAATCGGTGAATTTGTCCCATGGGTCATAATAGTCTTATTAGTCAGCAGGGTCAACTTGCAGTTGATTGCGTTGTAGAAGTCTATTATACTAGTAGAACCCTGTCTTAGAACGCTTAGTTCTTGTTCGATTATATGCATAGGTCGCTTGTCAGCGTATGCAAAGTCTAGTCTGGCCAATATGGCCTCGAAATTTAGGACAGTACCATGATTTGTGAGTACATCATTGGCTGCCTTTGTTATCTTGTTCCTAAAAATTGTCAATGCAGCAAAGTACCTTTTGCTTCCTATTCTATATAGTCTGATGGAATTGACGGCAGCTTCTCTCCAACTTACGTAGGAGGTTTGAGTTCCGTCGAAATCACGTAATGACTTAATTATGTCTAGGGTCTCATCACAAGCAATGTTTGAATTAATCGTCTGTGTCTCGTATTCTACAACGTTCGAGGCTAGGCCTTTGTCGTATATTAATTTCTGCAATCTTTCAATTTCAGAAGTATACGTGCTGTGTTGGTCTTGTATTGCTTGTTCAAATTTAGCATTGTTTAAGCTTATAGCTTGAGAAATAAGACCATTCACAGCTTCTTGATTCATTTTGTTTTTTTTTTTTTATTATTTTATTCTTATGTAGGCAAAAAAAGGAATCGCAATGTTATCTGTTGCACCAGACCACGTTACACGCACTTTATAATAATATGAATTTTTTTTTAAATATTTAATAATAAATATAAATATAAATATAAAGTATAAAATAAATATATACTTAAGAAATTTCTCTTTTCGAAGTTTTGCTGGTCTCGGACTGGTGTCTGATGCTGCTGCTTCTACTCGCTTTGTTGCACTTTCTCCTATCTTCGTAGGATAGTTGGCTTGTTTTTGATTTGGCTGGAACCACACACTTAGCACTGATTTTACTTTATGTTTTTAAATCTTTATGTTTGCTAAAGGGATCCCGGTTGAGCCCCCAATTAAATATAAGCTCGTTTGCTTATTTAAAAAAAACTTTATTTAAAATAATAATACAATTCTTAATTCAAAATCTTAAAACAAAATTAAAATGATCAGCACGATCGCACGTTGTACTGGAACTGAAGAGCGGGATAACTTCGGTCTAGCTCTTTATATAGCCACTGTTGCAGCTATTTGTTCTTCTTGTTGTGTAGTGTGTGATGGGGGTGACAAAGAATGTCATTGTTTTCATCTTGTCGCTGGACATGATGATATAATGATGGGGACGTGACTTGTTTGTGTCGTTTGTTGACACTATCGATTTTATTAGATTTGGGATAAGTGGTTTCGGGTTTAATGTTTTTCGGTTTTAATTATTTTGGAGTGTGACGTTTTAATAAAAAGTATGATGAGTTAACTTGTACTTTAAATTTTGGTGGGACATTTTTGTCGTTTGCGTCACTTTGTTTTGGTATACGACGACGACGGGCGTGCTTCGTCGTCGTCCTTGTCGTTTCGTGTAAATGTTGTACAATTTAGAAAACTATTTGCGGAATCGCAGCATGAAATGAAATGGATTTAAATTGTATGCGGTTTTATGGTCGAATGGCTGTGTTTTAGTTTAGATTTGGTGGTGTATTTGAATTGTAGTTGAATTCTTTTGTCTTGCCGAAAATTGGTAATTTGAACATTGGCCAAATTGTAGATTTGGTAAATTCCTTATTTCAAACTATTTAAGACAATACTGATGTTAAAAAAGGTTTAAATTGTTTTTCGGTGGATTAAACTGTAAAAAACCAACAATATTTTTGAAATTCATTTTTGAACTCGAATTTTTGGTTTTCTCATTGCAAGGATAAAAAACGAATATGATGTTCTGACGCTATAGGACGTTGTCAACATTAGTTTCATTTCAGAAGCTCCCTCTCCACAGATGGTGTTAAATACCATGGAGTAACAAGCTCTTATAGTGTATAAAATTACAAATATAGGATTATCGATTTTGACAACAGCTTTAAATGATGTATGACTGGGACCAGTAGAGTAAATAAGCTTTAACAAATATGTTTTTAAATCGTTGTGTGCTGCTGGTAGTTCCTTTTGTATCAAAGTCAAGAAAAGAAGGTTATTACAAAATAATCAGGGTAGTAAAATAACCAGTTATTTTAAAATAACCAAGGTCTTACAATCCCAAAGGTTTTAATTAAACCCATCGTTTTAAAATAACCAGGCACTTCCATTTGACTTAGAATTATTATTAACTTCCCATGGGAAGTTATTGTAATCGGTCCAATTTGTCGTTTCTGAAAATTTTAACATTTCTCGACGTTTCAAGGTCCCTAGAGTCAAAATAAAAGATTTTTAGAGAGATGTCTGTGCGTGTGTGTGTACGTACGTTCGTACGGGAAGCTTTTTTCGTCGTCCATATCTCAAGAACCAGTAGAGATATCGACTTCAACTAAATTTTACTATACAGATAAAAATGCAGAAAAATGCAGAAAGGACTCTCAAAAAAATTGCGTGGGTGTTTTTACCATAGCAGTTTAAAAAAAAGGTGAACATTTTGGTTAAACCTAAATATCTCATGAACCAATGACGCTAGAGACTTGAATTAAATGTTATATTATATATTGTAACGTGATACCAAACTAGTATATTTTTGGAAAAAAATCCAATTAATGTTTTTTTTATAAATCAAAAAAACTGAAAAAAAAATTTGTCACCTCGAAAATTTTTACTAGTAAAATATGATTTCATCTCCAAAACAATTTTATGCAACGAAGAATAATGTTTTTGACATCTGATAAAATTTTGAGAAAAATCTAATTGGTAGTTTTTTTACAAAAAATAAAAACCTAAAAAAAAATGTATAAAAGGTGGTAAAAATTGATTTTCGACTTAAATATCTTTTCAAAACTTTGAGATATTAGCTTTAAACTACTTTAATCTTTCAAAAAATATTGTTGTCAACATTCAGTAAAATTTTGAACAAAATCGAATTGACAGCTTTTGTAGAACAAATTAAAAACCTAAAAAAAAATTGATTTTCGACTCAATTATCTTTTCAAAAATTTGAGTAATTATCTTCTAACTAATTTTAACTTATAAGAAATATTGTTTTCAACATTCGATAAAAATTTGAGAAAAATCGAATTGACAGTTTTTTTTTTACAAAAAATAAAAACCTAAAAAAAAAACAATATTAAAACTTGGTGAAAATTTACTTTCGACTCAAATAGCTTTTCAAAAATTACATATATTGGCTTCAAACTTATTTTATTTCACAGAAAATATTGTTTTCGATATTCAGTATGTTTTTTCTAAAAATCATTTTTTCATAAAAAAATAAAATCTACAAAAAATAGTACGCAAATTTGGTAAAAATTGATACATATAGACAAGCTTTTAAGCAAGACAAATCGACAGACGGGATGGGAAGTTATCAGTGTGGGTCGCATCCCAGCCTCTTTTATGTATTTGAAGTAGTTCAAAGTTCCTGACTTACCGATACCAAAAATATGGAGTAATTTGAGCTCCAGTGTTTTTACTTACTTAAGGTGGCGCTACAGTCTGGGGCGGACCTGGGCCTGAGCTCCAGTGTTCAGGAAAACTTAAAAAATGAAACAGAACTTTCTGGGCTCAAAATAAGTGCAATACAAAAGCAGACTTGCAAATAGGTTATCAATATCATACATTCTTAGTCAAAACTCAGCTGAAATGCAATTTATTTTTCAGTATGTTGTTGTATACAACAATTACGTTCACTTCTGAAACTTAAAACTCTTGAAATGTTCAAATGGTAGGAAGTTTGATATTTTTAGTAATCAGAATTGATACTACTTTTTGGAAAGAAGACATATTTTAGGCAATGATAAAAATTTGTATTCTTAATTTAACAAAAATTTCACATTTCATCACTCAACATTTACCGATATTTTCAATGATGATATTATTCATGACAACACTTAATTTAAAGGTTTTAAACTTAGGATTTGAATATTATGCCACATTTATTTTCGGTTAGAAAGTTGTTCTTAGCAAGAATAGGATACATATTTTAAGGTTGAGTTCATAAAAATATAATTAATCTGAAATGTGATCTTTTTAATAAAGATTGACATAAAATCAGTGTTGCCACATATATGGGTTCAGCTTCATGAACGTAGATAGGTTCTTCTAACAAAAATTTAAAGTTTAAATTCAATGAAATTTTTTATTGATTCCAGCTAGGGTTTCTAGATAGTAAAGTGTCACAGTTAAATCTGTAAATTCATGGTCATGATGAGTTAAGTGATTTGACGGCCATCTCACCACTTAACCAACAATTTTATTTGAAATACCAAAACAAAAAAAACAACAATTTTCAACAGAAAATTGTTTTACTATCTGTGTGCAATAAACAAATGCTGGCGCCCTCAATGTAATTAAAATAATTTCCTTTCATCTGATTTTCCAATCAACCAATCGTACTTAAATATATGTACATATATAGTCGTGGTAATTATTGTTTAATTAAAGATTAACATCCAATCAATCAACTCGCCTAGGTACCTACATACATAATTATTTGTCGGTTCTGATGAATCCTTCTATATTCAGGATGATGATAATGATGATGGTTAACAGGAACAAGGATAACAACAAAAACAACAACAACAACAATATTTTAGGGAAATGTTGCCGAATTAACTGTTTGTATTCTCATGGCGGCGGCGGCGGTGGCATCACTCACCATCATCGCATCGCCAAATCGATTGGCTTTGAGGTTAGAATTAATTATTTAGCAATGGCCACAGATGGTGAAATGTCTAAATACAAATTGAAATTTTGCTAATTGATATAGATGGAAATTTGATTTTAGTTTTATTGGTCGTATAAATAAAATATATTATTAAAGTGAAAAAGAGATAATGATAATAATTAGTTTTTCTCGATAGTTCAGCTTTAGAATAAATTAATAACCTATTCAAAAAAAAAATCTTTTAAAAAGAACTCAATACAGGAAGGTACCTACATACTTATACCAACCTACTTTTAGATAATGGGTTAGTCGGGTAAAAAGCTTTTAAATTCATCCCAATTTCAATAGAATTGCATTTGTTTTGTATTCGATTAAAAATTTAAATACAGTTCTTAGAACGACAGCTTTTTTAGTTGGATTTAATGTTTAAGTAAGGATTTAAATTTAGGTTAATTTTAATGCAAATGCAAGTCTCATTTTACAAATGCAATAAAAAGAACAACATTTAATTTTGTCCATGTATTATGGCTTTGTTTATTCCCATTAAAAAACTTAAAAATTCTTTAAGTGGATCAGATGCCTTTGCATTCTGTCACTCCAATTTTCAAAGAGCTTGTTGATTGTTGATTAGATGTAGGCCACAGATTCCTCAGATCATATTCGCTTCAAGTACCAGGGTGGTTCAAGGGAATAAAACTAAAAATAGATGGGTTTTTCTCGACGGAGGCTGAGTGTAAGTAAGTCGGAAAGGTCTCATTCGATCCGTATATAATGCCATTTTGTTTTCACAATGGAGCAGTGGAGTATCCTTCACCGTGTGTTCGCGTACGATTCATTTGTCAAAAACAACAAATCGGTAGTGCAAGTACATCAGCGTGCATTCAGAATTAATCTTAACATTGGCCGTCACGGTGCGGTACCCGATCAGAAAAATCGGATATGCTGTTGGCTCAAAATCACCAAGGTTGCAAATTTCAAAATTTTTTTATGACAAAAAAAATTGCAAGCTATAATGATGAATTTATTATTTTATACTGTTGCAAAAATTGTATATAAATAAAGTTTGACAGGGCAGCGCACAGAATTGTATACTTTTTTAGTAATATTTTTTAGTACTAAATGTCATACAAAAAACCATCAATTCGGGAACGTTTTTCTAAGTTTGATAAAATCAACAAAAACAAAACAAAGTACATAATTTAAGCTTTGTTTAATAACATGGGTACATTATGTATGTGTATTAAATAAGCAATAATGAAAACAATACATACAAAATCTTCTACAAGCAAAATACGTAAAAATCATGCCCGGGAACGTTCCCGAAATGACCGTTCCCGAAATGACGATTTCAAATAAGCGCGCGCTTTAATTATACGGCGGTCATCTTAAATGCGATCTGACTTTGTCAATAGGAAAATATTTGAGGTAACTTTGAAATTTCGTGTCGTAGAAAAGAATTTCATCAATAATTAAATGTAATAAATGCGTTCACGGATTGACGGACTATTGATGTACGCTCTACGAATAATGAATAAAAAGGTACTTACCATTTAGATAAAATGTATTTGACGATAAATACTCTGGCAGCCGGCTTTGATATTGTTCTCTACCTCGACTGACGCTTCACACCGAATGGCTGCGTTCACTTAAAATTATTTTTGATCGATTATCGATATGTTCACTGAAATTACTTGTGCGGTATCGGACAAACTGTTTTTGCATTTTTTACAGTTAAAAATAAATAATCTATTAGTATCCTTTCTAAAACTAGATTTTGTATAAAAAAAAACGGTGTATTAAGTGATAACCGGGGTTGAATACCTTACATTTTTCAATTCTATTTTTAACTTGTTGTTGAAGATTGTAGATTAAGACGCGTTCCCGAAATGATTTTCTATGCGTGTATATTGATTTCATTTAAAATTTAGTTTATTAATAAATTATATTGTTTGATAGACACACAAAACAGGTTAGTTTTAGTATTTTATTAATTTTTTTTTCTTAATTAAGTCAAGATTTAAGACATTAAATTGCTAGCGAAGCCAATTCTGCACCTTGGTGATTTTGAGCCTGTTATTTATGACTTATGAGTGATGAAGCTCATTTTCACCTAGACGGTTTTGTATATAAGCAAAATTTCCATTACTATGCTGCAGAAAACCCTCAAAGCTTTCATTAACGCCCGTTGCAGTGCCCTAAAGTGACTGTTTGGTGAGCAGTTTCAAAAAAATTAATCATTGGTTCTTACTTTTTTGAGGAACTAAGAAACACGTAGGGCCCGTTACATTATAATGCTTAATAACTTTTTAAAAAAAGAGTTGCGTAGAAGAAGGCGAATTATCAACCCGTCAAATATCAGATGGAGCACCTCTTCACACTGCGATCGTCACAATTAACGTCGTACGAGAGATGTTTCCCGGCCGACTCATTTCACGCATTAGCCTCCTAGACCACCTGACTTGTGTAATTTTTAACTTCCCAGAGGAAGTTATTGTCATTGTTCCGATTTCATTTCTCGAAGTTTAAAGGTCCCTAGAGTCGAAATAAAAGATTTTTAGAGAGATGTCTGTGCGTGCATGTGTACGTACGTTCGTACGTCCGTTACGTCCGTACGTCTGTATGTCCTTACGTCCGTGCATCCGTACGTCCGTACGTTCGCGACGTTTTTTTCGTTGTCCATACCTCAAGAACTAGTAGAGATATCGACTTCAAATAAATTTTGTTATACAGATAATAATGCAGAAAGATGCAGAAACGACTCTCAAAAAAATTGAGTGGGTGGTTTTTTACCATAGCGATTTTGGTTAACCCTAAATATCTCACGAACCAATAACGCTAGCGACTTGACTTAAATTTTATATTATATATTGCAACGTGATACCAAACTAATATATTTTTTTTTTAAATTCCAACAAACGGTTTTTTTATGAATCAAAAAAAAAACTGAAAAAAAGTTTTTTCGTCTCGAATATTTTACGAAAAAAAGAAGACTTTATCTCCAAAATAGTGTAATGCAACAGGAAATAACGTTTTTGACATTTGGTGAAATTTTGAGAAACATCGAATGGACAGTTTTTTACGATAAATAAAAAAGATACAAAAAAATTAATAAAAGTTGTCAAAAAATTGATTTTCGACTCAAATATCTTTTCAAAAACTTTGAGATTATGTCTTCAAACTAATTTTATCTTATAATGAATATTGTTTTCAACATTCTGTAAAATTTTGAGAAAAATCAAATTAATAGTTTTTTTACAAAAAAAAAATCTAAAAAAAATCACTATAAGTTGGTAAATATTGATTTTCGACTCAAATATCTTTTCAAAAATTTGAGATTATTTCTATAAACTAATTTTTTTTTAAGATATATTATTGTCAACATTCAGTAAAAATTTTGAGAAAAATCGAATTGGCAGTTTTTTTTACAAAAAATTAAAAACCTAAGCAAAAATTAACAAAAGTTGGTAAAAATTGATTTTCGACTTAAATATGTTTTCAAAACTTCGAGATATTGGCTTCAATCTTATTTTATCTTTTAAAAAATATTGTGGTCAGTAAAATTTTGAGAAAAATCGAGTTGACAGTTTTTTTACAAAAAATAAAAACCTAAAAAAACATAATATAAGTTGGTAAAAATTGATTTTCGACTCAATTATCTTTTCAAAAATTAAAAATATTTGCTTCAAACTTATTTTATCTCACAGAAAATATGGTTTTTGATATTCAGTAATTTTTTTATAAAATTCCAACAGTCCGTTTTTTCATAAAAAAATAAAATCTACAAAAAATAGTACGAACATTTGGTAAAAATTGATGTTCGGTTCTCTATATCTCGTGAAAAATAGAAGATATTGACTTCAAATTAATTTTCTTCATCCAATTTGTATTTTTTTACATAAGAAATAAACACTTTTAAGAAATGCTACTAAAATTGGTAAAAATTGGTTTTCCACAAAAAAATCCGTTAACTAAAATAGATTTTGAAATCAAACAATTTCATTATATGTAAAATATTGTTGGTAATTTTAAAATTTTTAAGAATAATTCGACTGACAACTTTTTTAAGAAAACACGAAAACCAACGAACCTTTAAATCGAGACAAATCGACAGACGGGATGGGAAGTTATCAGTGTGGGTTGCATCCCATCCTCTTTTTTCCTTTGGGGGTTATCTGAAGTCAAGTTTACAAGTCAAAACCCACTTTATTTGTGCTACGAACAAATGGACATCATATGCTCGATTTTCGTTTCACAACTTAAAATGACACTTATTTTTGTATGATAAAATATTAACAAAATAATTGTACATCTAAAACATCATGAGTTACATTACATATATCTATTTGTTTTTGTTATTATTCCCGTGAACCAACCTGTATTAGCTTCTTCAATCGTTTTCGGATTGTTGGCATATCAGGTCTTTATGGTTCACACAAAACAATACCTGTCTTCAATTTCAGTTAGAAAAAAGTCGTGTAACAAAGTTCCCCAAGCTCTAGACGCATAATAAGTATTGGCTAAGATATACCGTCAAAAACTTGCTTCGTATTTTTTCAAACTCTATTGTAAAGTGAATTTATTCTATTTGTTGTTCTTAAGTGATAATAAATTTGAAATTGTTTTTATATCGGGTGATTTTTTAAGAGCTTGAAAACTTTTTTAAAAAAAACGCATAAAATTTGCAAAATCTCATCGATTCTTTATTTGAAACGTTAGATTGGTCCATGACATTTACTTTTTGAAGATAATTTCATTTAAATGTTGACCGCGGCTGCGTCTTAGGTGGTCCATTCGGAAAGTCCAATTTTGGGTAACTTTTTCGAGCATTTCGGCCGGAATAGCCCGAATTTCTTCGGAAATGTTGTCTTCCAAAGCTGGAATAGTTGCTGGCTTATTTGTGTAGACTTTAGACTTGACGTAGCCCCACAAAAAATAGTCTAAAGGCGTCAAATCGCATGATCTTGGTGGCCAACTTACCGGTCCATTCCTTGAGATGAATTGTTCTCCGAAGTTTTCCCTCAAAATGGCCATAGAATCGCGAGCTGTGTGGCATGTAGCGCCATCTTGTTGAAACCACATGTCAACCAAGTTCAGTTCTTCCATTTTTGGCAACAAAAAGTTTGTTAGCATTGAACGATAGCGATCGCCATTCACCGTAACGTTGCGTCCAACAGCATCTTTGAAAAAATACGGTCCAATGATTCCACCAGCGTACAAACCACACCAAAAAGTGCATTTTTCGGGATGCATGGGCAGTTCTTAAACGGCTTCTGGTTGCTCTTCACTCCAAATGCGGCAATTTTGCTTATTTACGTAGCCATTCAACCAGAAATGAGCCTCATGGCTGAACAAAATTTGTCGATAAACACATTTCGAACCGAACACTGATTTTGGTAATAAAATTCAATGATTTGCAAGCGTTGCTCGTTAGTAAGTCTATTCATGATGAAATGTCAAAGCATACTGAGCATCTTTCTATTTGACACCATGTCTGAAATCCCGCGTGATCTGTCAAATACTAATGCATGAAAATCCTAACCTCAAAAAAATCACCCAATATAATATACTTTTTTCACATAAATGTTTATAGAGATGTAGAACTTTAAGATGGTAATACTATTTAAATTGGCGGGCGGCCATTTTGTCATCTGTCAAGCGATTTATTTTTAGTTTGGTTTGACATAAGCGACATTTTTTTTAGCGATGAAGATGGTGGAACAATTGGTTCGTACTTCTTTAAGAACGATGCTGGCCATCGCTCGTGTCCAACGGTGACCGTAATAGCGCCATGATTACATTTTCGTGCATCGATTGAACAACCATGAGCTGCAGGAGCCGTGGTTTCAATAAGACAGCGAAACATGGTACACATATCATGGCACAATTGATTTATTAAAGGAAACGTTTGCTACCCGAACCGCATACTTTTACTTTATGACCCAATGAATTAGCCTCCAAGATCGTGCGATTCAATGCCTTCCAGCTTGACTATTTTCTTTTTGCGTGGATATGTAAAGTCACTAGCGTACGCATACTTGGAGTACAACATTCACAGCGTTATTGTCGATAAACGGCCAAAAATTTTGGAAAAAGTCATCGAAAATTTGGAACACAGATTAGCCATACCACCCGTGGCGATTTTATGCCAGAAATCATATGCAAATTACAATCCCAAATGATTTCGAACAAAATAATTTACAAAAAATCATTTATGTTTTATTCCATTTTTAAGTTTTATAACCTAAAAAAACAACCTTTATATAAAATCATAAAATAAACCAATATTTTCCAACACAAAAGTATTGTCTGCAAAACTTTTCGTTTTTTTTTAATTTAAAAAAAATTACAATTCTTCTAAAAATATATTCTAAAACTTTTAGTAATTATTTAAAACTAGCGGCCCGTCTCGGCTTCGCACGGGTAGGCATAAATATTTACAGATATTTAAGTTATAAGCATATGCTAATTAAAACGACCATGAATCACGAAATTAGAAAACATTTTTTTGTCCTATCGCATTTATACTCTTCACAGCGTATGCGATGAAAGACATTTTATGGCTAATTTTTTTACACCTTCGGTTGGTTTTAATATGAATTTTTAAGGATTTCTATAGCAATCTAGTACTAAATATATAATGTAGCTCTTCTAATGAAAAAAGAATTATTAAAATCGGTCCAGTACTTTTAGAGTTTATTCGTTATACATACAAAAATACAAATCTTCTCTCTTTATAATATTAGTGTAGATTAAAAAAAATTTATTAAAATATGTTTTCCAAGATATAAAATCCTACAAAAATGCTACTTAATTGGTTTAAAGCTTTAAATAGTTGCCTGCTTTTGGAAGTTCTTCCATTCGCAATTTTGTTCTCCAGTTATCTCCCAATGTAGGTCATCCTTAAAGCCTTTTATTTTTTTAAATACCCACAATAAGAGAAAATCTCAAAGACTTATTTTCCAAAATTAAACAAGATTTTAAAGTAAACAGGATTTTATGAATTCTATTTATGTAGATATGTTTAGTTTAACCAAATTTAAATAAATTCTGATGCCCAAGGAACCAGAATTATAATATTTTTAGCATCTGTGTACTGTGTATCTCTTCAATTATGAATTAATCAATTTCTTCTATTTTCTCCTCATATATTTACAAATACAAACCCAAACATAATATGTTAAACTACCATTTAATTTAATAAATTACTATAAAACGCTCAATACGAGTATGTACTGTGCGCAATAAACATTCCCATAAATGTCTATACATCAACAGCTGTGGCCAAAATAATTAAAACAATCTTTTGTTTTAAAATTGTTTAAGGCAACAAATCTAAAATTAAACCATTTAATTTTAAATGTCAAAATGTTCATAATATTTTTTACTTTAAAAAGAAGTAAAATTGGTTGTCAAGATTTTGGAGTTAATATGCTTCAGGCTTCATGAAAGGCTGGCTAACAAATATAGAAACACTTGATTAAAACGTAAAAAAACTATACATTTTGACAAGAAATTTCAATAATTGTTTCCTGTGACCATATATAAACTACGAGGCAAGTATTGCATTCGTAAAAAATTTCTAACTTCAGATTTAAATCAAACGTGACACTCCGTTTATATAGAGAAGTCAAAAATACTGAGTCCGACGATGCTGTTAGTCTGTCTGCCCTGGCCCCTATAGCATTGGGTCGATTGAGTTCAAACTTGGAAATTAAGGTTATATCATTAGACACTTCTTAAAATCTTAATACCAAATATAATTGCCATCCCATACAAATTTGTTGGTCAAAATCGAAATTTTGAACTGTCTCAAAAAAGTAATGATAGATTTGTATGACAATTCCTCTAAATTTTGTTTCTTAACTTTTGTTTTTATTTTTTGTAAAAAAAACTGTCAATTTGATTTTCCTTAAAATTTTACAGAATGATGACAACAATATTTTTAAAAAGAAAAAATTTGAAAATTGAAGCCAATATCTCAAAGTTTTGAAAAGATATTTGAGTCGAAAATCAATTTTTACCAACTTTTGTTAATTATTTTTTAGGTGTATAATTTTGTGTACAAAAATTGTCAATTCGATTTTTCACAAAATTTTATCGAATGTTGAAAACAATATTTCTTATAAGATAAAATTGGTTGGAAGAAATAATCTCAAATTTTTAAAGAGATATTTGAGTCAAAAATCAATTTTTACAAATTTTTTTAGTTTTTTTTACACTAATAAAATTTTGAGAAAAATCGAATTGACAGTTTTCTTACAAAAAAATAAAAACTTAAAAAAAAACAATGCTAAAACCTGGTAATTTACTTTCGACTCAAATATCTTTTTAAAAATTAAAAATGTTGGCTTCATATTAAAAATATCTCACAGAAAATATTGTTTTCGACATTCAGTAATTTTTTTATAAATATCCAACACTCACTTTTTTCTTAATAATTGAAATCTCCAAAAAATAGTACGCAAATTTGGTAAAAATTGATGTTCGGTTCTCGATATCTCGTGAACAATAGAAGGTATTGACTCAAATTAATTTCATTAATCCAATTTATATTTGTTTATATAAGAAATACAAACTTTTAAGAAATGCTATTAAAATTGGTATTGATTTTTGACTAAAAATCTCATTATATCCAAAATATTGTTGGCAATTTTAAAATTTTTAAGAATAATTCAACTGACAACTTTTTTAACAATACACGAAAACCTAGAAACTTTTAAGCCAGGCAAATCGACAGACGTGATGGGAAGTTAACAGTGTGGGTCGCATCCCAGCCTTCTTTTTTCTTTGGAAGTTGAGTACCGCATTTCAGAAGAAGTAATAAATGTGCCTATTATTTTAACCCCAGCTGTATACACAAAATAAACCTATACTCTCATAAGTGCTGGGGTGTGTGTATCGTGTACGTCCTGATGCTTTACCAACAAATATAACAACATCACCACACAATAAAGGATTAACAAACTGTACTTCCTTATGTGCACAACGAACGAGGAGAGGGTATAGAAATAGGTCAACACAAATTTAATAATACACAAAAGCATCAGAAAACAGAATATAGCTCGTCCTTACAACTTGGCTTGGTTTTGGCAAAGCATAAGAAACAAAACTCAAGAAACATCATTTCGTATTTCATATAGAAAATAAAGACAACCAACCTCAAGCTACTGCTTGCTTTTTGCTTTTGCCTTAGCTTTTGCTTTTAGTCTTTTCACTTCGCTGGTGGTACTTATAGAGCGTACGGCAATTTCCTTTTCTTTGTGCTTACTGCTGACTGCTGATGCTGGAAGACTGAACCATTCATTCATCTCTATCCCCAGTCCCGCAGTCCCAGTTTCAGAACAGAACACAAAACAACACAACAAATAGTCAAAGAGTTGACACCGGCTGCTACATTGCTATTTTGGTACTTGTACTCATACTCGTATCCTGATGTATACTCCTCCTGCGTTCAGGAGCTCCTCTGGCACTGTCTTATGACAACACAAGATTCAATCTTCCTTCGGGTTATATAGGAATGGGGTAGTTTATGCCTCATCCCACACCCCTCTGCATCATGTTGTTGTACAAAAACCGACCCATTATTTCATTTTGTATATAGGTATGATGGTATAAGTCTCTTGCTCTCTGGAGCCACAATATTACGTTTGTTGATGGTTGACACTGTGTCGGGGACCTAATTATTGGGTGTAGCACCTGTACATATAGACGGAGGAGCGCGTTTAATATTATTACCTGCGGAGTTTGTACAAGTGGTAAGACAAAAGTAAACTTTTCGGTTAGAGGAGATCATTAATTTGGTACACAGCACAGCTCATATGAAAGAATATAGAGATTATACCTATACCTCATTTCATCTCATCTCAAGGACTCAATATGGATGGGTAGATTATAATATGATGGTGAAGAAGCAAGTCAGAGTCTCAGCGAGGAGTTGCCTCATTTTGCGGCCAGGTTTTCGTGCAGAATAAGTTGGGTCTCTGTATGATATGTGATTCGGTAAAAGGTATGTGCTTCTATCCGTTGTTGGGTGCTTTGTAAGGATGATAATAAAGTATATGAAGATGTGTCATTTTGTATGGAATCGACAGAAGGAAGTTTAACACAAGTTCTCTAAATTAAACGTAATTTTCAATAAAACAATGTCAAGGGTCAAGTCCCTTTTGGAATTATGTAAGTTGACAATACATATATAATTTTGATGAAAAACTGTTCTTAAGTATTAAAAGTTTAAAATTTATTGATACTTGAATCTCAAGCTTTATTTATTGATGAAGATATTAAATTAGACCCCTCTTATATTGTTTTATGTCCTTTTGGTCGGGCTCTTAAGGATTTGATGTGGCGGTCTTTGAATAAGAACCACCTAACTTTAAATTCCATTAGATAGCTTTAAATTTCAAAACAACAAAGTAAAGGATGTTTTTAAGAGGTATAGCATTTTGAAATGAAATAAAACAAAGAGAAATGTTTTTAATTAACATGAAATTTATTTTTTTTTCAAAAGATGATCTTTACTCGCACACAGGAATGGTTGAGAGATGTAAGTTTTTTGGTATTACTATTAAAATATGATTTCTGTCACATACTGCCACGGCAGGTCTGGAGGTTCAAGTTTCGATGACATTTGTTTCTGTATGGACAATAACGCGGTGAATGTTGTAAGTAATCGTCAAACGTTTCAAGCTTATTGGAATAGACTAGTGATATCGCACATTCTCACAGAAAATAGTCAAATCGACCGACGTTAAATCATCTTAGAAGCCAATTGACTTTTCCTTGCCGTAAAACTATGTGGTTACGAAACGTTTCCAATCAATTGTGGCACGAGTTGTTTGACATGTTGCCCCATCTTGTTGAAACTACAGCTCCTGCAGATCATGGTTTTTCAATTGATTCAGGAAAAAGCCAGGAATAATAGCTCTAAAGCTGTCACCATTGACTTTACGTTATGTTCTGGCAAGCATCGTTTTTAAAGAATAAAATAAATAAATTAGGTGGCGCAACAGTCCATGAAGAACCAGTGCCTAGTGACTTACAACTCTCAACCATTCCTGTGTGCGAGTTATGTTGTCAGAGATGGAGTTTTAAAAGAAGTAAGGACCAATTATACACCAACACCGTGTCTCAACATACACTGGAGGATAATCATAACTTTACATAAGGATGTGTTACTTATTGGCTTATTCTATTCATTCAACCAAAAGTTATCGTGAAAGCTAAAGCAAATTCGTTTATAAAAATTTCGAAGGGATTTTCAAAATAAATTTGCTTAATTTATAAACATTATTCAGGCGTCAGTCTATTTATGTTGTAATGCCGAACCTATTTCAAAAAAAGAGGGTGGGATGAAACCCACACTGATAACTTACGATCCCGTCTGTTGGTCTTGCTTAAAAGTTTGTCTAAATGTATCAATTTTTACCAAATTTGCGTTCTATTTTTTGCAGATTTTATTTTTTTATGAAAAAACGGACTGTTGGATTTTTATAAAAAAATTACTGAATACCGATAACAATATTTTCTGTTTGAAGCCCATATTTTTAATTTTTGAAAAGCAAATTTTTGTTAGTATTGTTTTAACTTCCCATAGGAAGTTATTGTAATGGGTCCGATTTGTCAAATTGAAAATTTTGACATTTCTCGACGTTTCAAGGTCCCTAGAGTCGAAATAAAAGATTTTTAGAAAGATGTCTGTGCGTGTGTGTGTACGTACGTTCGTACGTCCGTACGTTCGCGACGTTTTTTTTCGTCCTCCATAGCTCAAGAACTAGAAGAGATATCGACTTCAAATAAATTTTGTTATACAGATAATAAGGCAGAAAGATGCAGAAAGGGCTCTCAAGAAAATTGCGTGGGTGGTTTTTTTACCATAGCAGTTTAAAAAAAAGGTGAAAATTTTGGTTAACCCTAAATATTTCATGAACCAATGACGCTAGAGACTTGAATTAAATTTTATATTATATGTTGTGACGTGATACAAAACAAGTATATTTTTGTAAAAACATCCAATTAACGGTTTTTTTTATAAATCAAAAAAACTGAAAAAAAATTGTCACCTCGAAAATTTTACGACTAAAATATAATTTCATCTCCAAAACAATTTTTTGGAACGAAGAATAATGTGTTTGACATTTGGTAAAATTTTGAGAAAAATCCAATTGACAGTTTTTTGTATAAAAAATAAAAACCTAAAAAAACATTACTCAAAGTTGGTAAAAATTGAATTTCGACTCAAATATCTTTTCAAAAATTTGAGATTAAGGCTTCAAACTTATTTTATTTCGCAGAAAATATTGTTTTCGATATTCAATAAAATAAAATCTACAAAAAATAGTACGCAAATTTGGTAAAAATTGATACACATAGACAAACTTTTAAGCACGACAAACCGACAGACAGGATGGGAAGTTATCAGTGTGGGTCGCATCCCAGCCTCTTTTATTTAGGTTTTTAATTTTTTGTACAAAAACTGTCAATTAGATTTTTCTCAACATTTTACTGAATGTTGACAACAATATTTTTTGAAAGATAAAAGTAGTTTAAAGCCAATATCTCAAAGTTTTGAAAAAATATTTGAGTCGAAAATCAATTTTTACCTACTTCGAGCAATGTTTTTCTTAGGTTTTTATTTTTTATAAAAAAAAACTGTCATTAGATTTTTCTCAAAATTTTACTAGATGTCAAAAACGTTATTTTTCGTTACACAAAATTGTTTTCGAGATGAAATCATATTTTAGTCGTAAAATTTTCGAGGTGACAAATTTTTTTTTCAGTTTTTTTTGATTTATAAAAAAACCGTTAATTGGATTTTTTCCAAAAATATACTAGTTTGGTACCACGTTACAATATATAATATAATAATTAATTCAAGTCTCTAGCGTCATTAGTTCATGAAATATTTAGGGTTAACCAAAATGTTCACCTTTTTTTTAAACTGCTATTGTAAAAAAAATCACACACGCAATTTTGTTGAGAGCCTTTTCGGCATATTTCTGCCTTATTATCTGTATACAAAAATTTATTTGAAGTCGATATCTCTTCTGGTTCTTGAGCTATGGACGACGAAAAAAACGTCGCGAACGTACACACGCACGCACAGACATCTTTCTAAAAATCTTTTATTTCGACTCTAGGGACCTTGAAACGTCGAGAAATGTCAACATTTTCAATTCGACAAATCGTACCCATTACAGTAACTTCCTATGGGAAGTTAAAAATCACTTGGCAGCCGACAAAATGGCAGTGAGTTAAAATAGAGCTGCCAACTTAAATAAATCAGACTGAATTTAGCTTTTTGGCCTGGTCTATGTTGACTTTGATAGCCACTGTGTCTTATGAGTGTTTACCTTCGAATTCGAAAAAATCTCAAAAGAAATAGTCTCAGTGGGTCTAATTGCAGGATCTTGGTTACCAGTTTACAACACCTGCATACGTGAAATAAAAAATTTCAAATAATGCGTGATCTATATGGCTTTTAGTGTTATGCTATTGAAACTACAAGTAGCAAGCTTTACCCAATCTAGGCCCAAATAAGTTGGTAGCTACTAAAGCGCTCACAATTGACGTTGACAATAATGACTCAACCAAAGTCATCTTAAAGAAAAATGGAACGATGACACGCCCAATTATATTTAAATAGATATCAAATTCTGTAGTACTCGTGGCATGATGGCTAGTGCGTTGGACTGTCATGCCATAGAGATCTTGGGTTCGATTCCTGCCTATGCCATCTTAAGTTTTTTTCACGGGTACGGCCTCTTGCGAGGAATTGACAAATTCTCCAAGAGTAATTCTTGTCATGAAAAGTGCTTTCTCAAATTAACCGTTCGGATTCGGATTAAAACTGTAGGTCCTCTTCATCCCTGACAACAGTACTCGCACACAGGAATGGTTGAGAGTTGTACTCGTAAGTCACTAGGCCCTAGTTCTCAACGGACTGTTGCGTCACCCAATTTATTATTTATTAGATATCAAATTCTAAGGAAAGTTCAAAACAGAACTCAACAGCCTTTTGATATTTTTAATCCAGTATTGTAAATTTACTGAATTTGGAAATACACAGGCAGACATATCTCTAAAAACATTTTGAATTCGAAAAATCTGACCGATTTGTAATCGACCCATAAGAATTTGAAATATTTCCAAAAGTTAAAAAATAAATAGTAAAAATTATAAATAAAATAATCTATTGGAAATGGAAAATTATATTAAGAGTGGCCTTACTTTGATAAAATTCTGACAAAGCTGAATTTTGATGGGGAGCTTCATTTTTAAATACATCCTTAGCAAAAAATCAGGGTTAAGCTCATTTTTTGCAAGTTAAATGGAAAAGTTTTTTGGTGAGGCTCTAGATCACACAGGACTGTAGCGTCAACTTAAGTAATAAGTAAGATTCTATACAATTTTGACAGATTTGGAGAAATAAAGGTCATGTTGGAGGTAAGAAATTTAAGCTTTTTACTGAGGCATCTCAAATTAAAATTTTCCCATTTCATGAATATCAGATAAAGTAACGCCAAGTATGCAAATCCCTAATCTTTTAACTCTTCTGAACTTTTTCAATTTTCAGTATAATTTTTAGAATTCAACGTTTTTAACAAGCCGTATTTGGTCTTTTTTATTCCAAATGAAAATTAAATATTTTTGAGCCTAGAAGACATCGTTCAACCTTTCTAAAACTATTATAAAATATAGAAAGTTTACACTTTAATAAAATATTTTCTCTCTATTATTTATTAAATTTTATATTATGATTATCATTCAAATCTCGCAAATACAATTCTGATTACAAAACAGACTTCACTATCAAGCTCTATGCAGGACAATTTGAAAAAATCTCATTTTAAAAACAACAGATACTGAAATACAGGACTATCATAAAAAAAAAGCATCCACACATAAATTTATATAGTTTTTATATTATAATAACAATATAATAAAGTTTGCCAATTGTGCTTTTGTTTTTTCCTCATAAAATTATGCGTACCTAGTTTAATATTCGAAATTATGCAATCGCAATATTTTTCCAAAAGCAAAAGCAAAAAATAAAACGAAAACAGAAAACCAACCCCCTTACTTCGTAAGTATATATTTTCGTATCCCAATACCAAACTCAACTTAGTTCCGAAACAAAAATATCTCCTGAATATTGTAAAAACTTGCAAATTACGTTATTGGAAGTTGATCCTTGCAAAGATTTCGAAATGCCCTTATACCTTATACATACATACCTCCTACAACTACGACTACTCGTTCTGTATACTGATGGTGTTGATGTTGATGATGATGATGATGATGATGATGATGATGATTATTATAGGGGCGGGGTGGATAGGAGAAGAGCGTTCTCCAATATGATACTTTATTTGTTTTGAATTATCCTTATGTCGTTTTTGTATCATAGCAGCAGCAGTAGCAGCAGAGGTTCAGTTCAGTAAGGTTCGGATCGAATCGGTTCAGGTTCGGGGGTCCTTTCCATAAAATTATAGTTTGTGTGACCTTAATTCAGAGAGGATAAAGGAAGAAAAGTTTCATTTTCTTTTTTTATATATTTTGTATTTTCTGTTTCCATAAAAATATTATGATAAATAAATTAGTTTTCATCCAACACAAATTGGTTAATATTTTGTATATTTTTTCCCACTGGTTGGTTGGGTCGATGGTCGGTTTGAATTCATATTTAAAAGTAAATATATTCATTAGATTGGAAATTGCTTTTAAAAGAGCCTCCTTTTTGGCCTAACTCAAAAAATCGTTATGATACGATATGCCAACCGAATGGTAAACAGGTAGAAGGAAATCTGTATTTGTTTTTGTTGTTTCTGGGGGATTATGAAGTAATGAGTGTTAATGGTAAATATGTATATATAGAAGCCAGTTGAATTGGTAAAATTGTGTCTTTGATTCGAGATAAGCCGTGGAATATGAAATTATTACTTAAAATAAAAAAAATAAATTGCAGGATTTTCTGTTAGGCATATTAAAGGATTCGATTGCGGGAATGTTACATTTAAAACTCGAAAAAAAATTAGGGTCCATATTTGTAGAACATGTTTTTGCCTTCACGTTCTTTTGTATATTTAAGTCAATTTAGAATAAACCTCAATTTAAAGTATAGTTTATCTTTAATTCTGTATATATGTATGTACCAGCTTAGAACCATTGTCGTACTTAAGCTTTTTGAGCTTCAAAATGTGTCCTAATGTTACTTTGTATCACCCTATCAAGAAAAAGAAAAGTGTGCATTGAACTGTCATGAAAGAAATGTTGGGTCCGATAGCTGACTGTGACATCCTTAGTTTTTTTACGGGTATTGCCTCTTGTGAGGAATTGGCAAATCTTCCAAGAGTAAGTTTTGTCATTAAAAGTGCTTTTTCAAATAATCTGTTTGGATTCGGCTTAAAACTGTAGGCTGCCTTCATTCCTGACAACATTACACGCACATAGGTACAGAGTTGGGGAAGTGGTCACCCTTCGTACAGTTTTTACTTTTTATTTCTTAGTTATTTATTTACTCACTGCAGCTTCGAGTTAATGAACTGTATCTATAATATATACATTATTACACTTTACGAACAAAATTTTTGTACGAATCCTCCCCACCCGTGGGGTACCTTCGTACAGCACATGGGGCACATTCGTACGACATGGGGAGGATTCATACAGGATATTTAAGTTTATTTGACTTCCTTTTGATTTGTCAAATACCAAATACCGTATTTAAAACATTTACTTACTTATTAATGATTCAACTTGACCCATTGTTACCTCTAATTCTGCTTTAAAAAAAAGAATTGAAAAATATTTAACTCAAAGTTTGTTTATATTAGGAAAGCATGAGATCTTTATTTTTTAAATATAAGTAGGTAATTCATTTTAACTTATTCAAATTTTAAATGACTAAGGTCGGTTGAAAAAGTAAAAAGTTTTGATGTCCTTGCTGTTCAATGTGGCCTTGGTTCAGGATCAGGCAGGATCATTGCGACGTCAATAATAAAGAGAGTATGAATGTCTTCTACTTCGGGAAATACGAAAGACATTGATGATCCTGGTTTCTTTCGTGGATACGAAACCTTGAGTTATATTGGGAATGATTCAGAACTTTTCCGACGTAATAGACAACATCCAAAGGCTGCAGACGATGGCTTGTGTGTGAAGGAAAAGACAAAAAAGTCATACCATTATTTCGAGCCAACATAATGGCTTGAAGGCTGTTTTCATGATTATCGCATAGCAATAGGATAGGATGTTCTTTCGAGCTAAGAGTGTGCTTTTGAATATGTTTTTGCACACTAACAAATATATCTGAAATAATCCATCCACTTCTGTTCGAAGCCTCGATGCTTCCTTCGGGTGAACCATCGAGGAAATGATCCTTGTAATGCCCACGTGAGAATACGAATACTGGGGGGATTGTGTTTCCGCTTGCAAAAATAATCGCGCCTAAAATTACGAGTTCCCCTCTCAGCGGAGACAATCTGCCCTACTTGCCTTTGTGTTTTTGATGCCAAAACTTTGAGTGTTTCCAGGACAGTTGACACCCCTGTCTCGTCAAAGTTGAAAATTCTGTCCGAGGGAAAATTATGTCGTGCAAGAACGTCAGCCAAATTCTTATAAAACTCTGCTACAGCCGTTTTGTTAAATGCGAATGAACGCGCAATACTTGTGTTCTCAGGCTTTCGCAAGCTAATATTAGGATTCCGTTCTCTATATTTGCGTAACCTATCTAGACCAGCCATTTGGTTGACATTCCATTTCGTTGGGTATTTCAAATTTAAGGCTTTTCCATATTCAAATACGAGTTTCCGAATTTGTTGCGTTGCAACTCCGTAATGCATTTTGCAGCAATTAATAATATATATATTTAAATGCTCTTCTTCTTGCAATGAAAATACTTGTAGGCTTGTAAACTTGGAGTGAAAATTTCGTAAAGGTTTATCATCATAATGGTGCTTTTCTATATTTCTGCACTCTGCTTTGCAATATTGATTTTTTAATGTTGTATTTTAATGCCGCTTTTCTAAAAGATAAAGTCCTTTCCACTACTTCGTCAACTGGTAATTTAACGGATGCCTCGTCAACTCCTTCGTTTCGTGCACCTTTTTTCTTATATGTTAGCACCATGATTCTGAAAGAAATTATTATTTATATAAAATACCAACCTCAATTTACTATAGAATGCGAAAAACTAATTTTAAAGGATTAAATTTCATTCCAATAAAACTGTAACTTTGTGTTTAGATTGTAAGCTGATGCTCAAGAAAATTTAATGGGGAGCATTCGTACGTGTACGAATGTGCCCCATGTTTGACTGTACGAATGCTCCCCAAGCTGTACACAATACACAAAAACCGATTTCTCAAAAACTGTAATTAGATTTTGCAATATTTAAAATTATAACACAAATTTAACACTTTTATCAACAATGCTTCATCACTATTTAGCCAAAAAACATGCAAAGCTTACTCACAATATTACATCAAACGTACACAAAAAAATTACTCAGAGCACTAAAAAACACTAAACGTCTTGTCGCAACCGCATCTGTTGCACTTATGATTTAAAATTTATTTACCGTTTAGTTTTTGTTTGATGCTCACTGTACGAAGGGTGACCACTTCCCCCTAAGTCACTAGGCTCTAGTTCTCAACAGAATGTTGAGCCACCTAATTTACTTATCGGCTTTACATGCAGATTGCCCTTTAATAACATGATATATATTTATGATGTAATCGGTCCGATTTTTCAAACTGAGAAAGAAAGTTCTTGAAATTTCTTTTCCCTGCCCAACAAATAATGATAGGTACCTATTATCTTTCAGAATGTTATAGTATAGGGTTGTCCAATAAGAATGTTTATTTCATTATATAGTTAAAATATATGGAATTGACAATGGGAGACAATATCAACTGGCGGTCTCATTTTTAAGAATTGTGTAGTTTTAATTTCTGAAAAGTCAAAACATTAAAGCTTCGAAAGTGACTGCTGTCCAAATATTTTAATTGAAACATTATACTGAAAAACTTTTTCCATGAAGAATGACGTTATTGATATTCTATACATTTTGATTCTCAATTTATAATTTTTTTTGGAATTCAAACCTTCAAAGAGAACTGTTAAAACTGCTTGTCGACTAGAATATTTTGACCAAAAACAATATATTGGCTTTATTAGATATTTATGATGTGGGATCAATTTAAAGGGTTTTAAGAGCACTAGAAAAAAAAGAGTTTTATGAAATACAAAAGAAAAAGTCCAATTCTTTCTACCACCTTAGATGTTGGCAAAACATTTTGTGAAGAATTGAACGTCCTGGGAGTTATTAAACAAAAACAGGCCAAATATAAAATATTTTTGTCAAAATGACACACAGTGTATGACAAATATAAGAAAAAAACGGAATTCCAAATACCTTGTCTATAAGATTACTGAAACAGCTGCTGTTTGTATCTATCCATACTTTTTCTTTAGATACTAATTTAAATGATTCAAAACATGAAAATAGGTAAATGTGAGTAACTTGACCTTTTTTAAACAAAAGAGGTGAGCAGCGAACTTTATGTTTTTAGTGTTTTTAAATTAATTTTGTTTTCTTCTTACAAACGGTTATTTACTTAATTATAAAACATAAAAACATACATTTACAAAAAAAAAAACATATTTTCGTATTTTCATAGATTTTATACCAATAACTAGGGCAACCAAAAATATGTCCTAAAAAACTAGTTTTAAGCGCTTATAATATATCCTTAAAAATCAAATATATGCCCTCAAAATATGCTGAATAAATGTAAGAGATGTTTATAAGAAGCGTTATTTGCTTTAGGATATTAATTAATAAGAACAATACCAATCAAAAATAGAAAAATCAAAACTCTTCTTCTTCACTCCAACTTCTTGAAGATAAATAAAACATCCAAAAAATGTGTTTAGTCGCGAACAGTTCTACTTCGGACACATATTATTTAAGAAAGAAAAAAAAGACAAAGTTAACAAAGCAAATTCATTTTTGAATAAAAGAAATTTTTTAATGCCAACGATCAATAAGAAAATTAATTGCAAATTTTTGTTGCAGTAAATAACTAACATTTCACTCAAATTTTTGAAAAGGAAACTTTGTCTGTTTGATCGAAAAACACTTTTATATATGGAAAAGCTCCGTTCAACGTCAACAGAAGTGATCGGAGCGTATTTGAATGCTAAAACTTCAGCAGTTGTATAGTCTTCAACTGCTATAGATTTCTCTCCTGGCAAAGCCATTGCAATTATTTTTAGTTTTTCAAAGCCAGCATTTTTTTCCATTACATTTTCTATTTTTTTCTTCACTGATTTCGCAGCCTTGCTGTAGATTGTCTTCACCGCATCACTTATAATTTGTGTGGTAGAATTGAGCGATAAACCACGTGATTCAAGTTTTGAAATTGGTATCACTAGAAACCCATAGCTTGATGCCAAAAAAAATTAATCCGCTTTCAATTCTGTTTTTTTTACAAATTTTTACTGATGCAACTTCCTCGTTGTCAAAAGCATCAAAAATCCGAACAATCTTTTCAAAATGCTTGGCGTGGTAGTTCACCGCTTCGAGCCATGTCCCCCATCGCGTTATGATTGGTTGTGGGGGAAGTTCCAGTCCAGGTTCTACATATGTCTGTAAAAGTTTTCACTCTGGATGGAGCTTTAATTTTTTTCTGATTTTTTGTTTCATCTTTTTGTTCTTATTAATGCTTTGTTTTTATTGCTTCCCTTTACAAAAAAAGTAAAAATATGCAATAATATGCCTTTTGAAAGCAAAAATGCAAAAATATGCATTTTCAGTGAAATTTGCAAAAATATGCCCTAACAGATGACATGACGTTTAAAAGACGAAGATTTCAATGAAACGCATTTCTATCATAGTCTCGTTTTAATAGTGATGTTAACAAAAAATATGTTCGAACATATTTTTGGTTGCCCTACCAATAACTAAAGACCGTTAATAGACATTTCGATTTCTTGAGAACGATTCGCATTGAAATACGTTTCAAGTTTCCGCTTTTTCTTCACCGCCGCATCAAATTCCAACATTGCTTGCCATCATCATTTCCACATGATCACTAAAGGATTTATGGCTGAAATATAAGGACAAAATATCAAAAACTATTTTGCATAGCATGGGCTGCATGACTGCAAATCCAATACTTACTTACTTAAGGTGGCGCTACAGTCCGGGGCGAACCTGGGCCTTAACGAACATGCGTCTCCAGCCAGCTCGGTCCCTAGCTACCTGTCTCCAGTTTCGCACGCCAAGTTGGTTGAGGTCTTTACCCACCTGCGTGTGCCACCTGAGTCGCGGTCTTCCTCTACTGCTTCGTTCCACGGGATTGGATTCGAAGACCTTCAGGGCTGGAGCGTTGAGCATTCACTCTACATGACCCTCTACAATTCTACATGACCCAGCCATCTAAGTTGTTGCGCTTTAATTCTATTAATCAGGTCAGTGTCGCTGTACAGCCCGTAAAGTTCGTCGTCATATCTTCTCCTCCATTCTCCATCTAAGCAAACGGGACCAAAAATCCCCCGAAGAATTTTTCTCTCGAAGCATCCTAAGACGCTCTCATCTTTCTTAGACAGAGTCCAGGCCTCAGCCCCATAAATGAGAACCGGGATGGTGAGTGTCTTATAGATGGTGATTTAAGACGCTCGAGAAAGAACTTTACTACTCAATTGCCTACTAAGTCCAAAGAAGAAGCGATTTGGAAAAGTTATTCTTCGTTTGATTTTATCGCTGGTGTCGTTGTCTGAGTTTATAGCGGTGCCTAGGTAGACAAAGTCCTTAACTACCTCAAAGTTATAGCTGTTAATGGTGACGTTTTGTCCAAGACGTCGTTGTTCAATGTCGTTTTTTGATGACAGCATACACTTGGTTGGTCTTGCCCTCATTGACCACTAAACCCCTTTTCTCCGCTTCCGTCACAATAGTCAAAAACACTCCACTGACATCACACTTTGATCTTCCTTATGAAGCAGAAAATATTACTACTAATCATCATTAACTTATATTTTAAATTTTGTAAATAATTCTTAAATATTTTAGATTTAAATTCATATTTTGTACTGTCAAAATTAACTTTTTAAATTAAAATCTGGCACTCAAACTATACCAATCTCCATTTTTGTATGTTTATAAATTAATTCGCCTTAAAACTTTAACTGAAAATGTAACGTAATTTATCTTTCGAAATTACATGCATTTTTGTATAAATACCTGTTAGCGAAGTAAAATCTTTTGGACTCTTATTGTACAACCCTTAGGGGAAAATCGCTGTCTTTTTACTTTTAATAAATCTCGTCGTTGTGTTTCGCTCGCTTTGATGGTCTTTATTCGAAAACCATTCAAAGTCCTCGTTGTATTAAGACAAAGTCAGTAAGGTCAAATTAAAGAAAGTTGCTTTTTTCGCTACCGTTGATAATCGATCAACGCATCAACCAGGATCTATGTACCTATCCTTTCGATAAAGGGAATAATAGAGATCTCCGGGTTGACGGTCAAGTCTTGTGATCGTTCACTTCCAATTATGTCAATATCATCTGCGTATCCGAGTAATTGTATGGACCGTTGGAAGATTGTGCCTCTAGTGTTGACGTTTGAGTTTTGCACAATTCTTTATTTCCAATACTAAATTCAAATATCTGAAGAAATTCACAATGAGACATTAATTATGATAATGATATCAAACAAAATTTACTGAACAACATAATATTCTTCACTACGCTTTGATGAAAGCTGTGACCAATATGGAACTCCCGCAGGAACTTGAAAACACTTTTTTGATAACATTACCCATTTTTTGGAGCTATGATTTTATTGTCCGGTGATTTTCGTCAGACTCTTTCAGTTGCCCCCACTATCAACTGCAATATTGTATGCGTGTTTGAAATCATCTTATATTTATGGCAATATGTAAAGACACTTATGTAGATTGCAGCTAATATGCGTGTACTTTTACAAGAAGATCAAAGGGCAGGTGTGTTTTGAAAACAATTGTTATAGATATTGGTGATGAGAAAGTTACAGCTAACATCCTAATTAAATTCCTGAATGATTTTTGTCAGCTTACAGCGTGTTTTTCCTGACATAGCTCACAAATGAACGAAAGAGCAATATTTTCAGCAATAAGTCAGTCGATATTGTTATAAATCAAGATGACGTGGAATTTCTCAATTCGCTGGAATTACCTGGACTACGACTTCATAATTTCCATCTAAAAATTGGTTACGTTGTCATCATTTTGCATAACATTAAGAAACCCCCATTATGCAATGGAACGATATCGACTGTGAAAAATCTTATTAATAATGTCATTGAAACAATAATTATCAAAGGGAAGTACAAAGGAGAACATTACTTTATTCCACGTGTCCCAATGATTTCAACGGACTTGCCGTTTGATTTCAAGCGACTAAAGTTCTCGTTGCGATTGGCTTTCGTAATAACTATAAACAAATCTCAAGGCCAATCGTTTGAAGCTTTCGGAATTAGTTTAGAATATCAGTGTTTTTCTAATGATCAGCTATATATGACGTGTCTGCGTTTAGGAAAACCATCGTCTATATTTTTAATGCTCAAAAAACCGAAACTTAAAATATAGTGAACCAAAAACTTTTATTTAACTGCATATTTTGCATTAGTAAAAAATATCAATTGTATTGATAAAATGGCTTAGTTTTTCAACTTTATTTCAGCTTTGTCGGAATTTTTCAAAGAAAAGCCATTATTTTGCCAATTTTTTAGTAATGATGTAAATGGGCTTGAAGTATTTGACTTTTTGTAATGCATATTTCTTTGAACAAATTTTATTTTCAATAAAGGATTTAATGTATTTCTGATAACTGTTGTGTAATATACCACACGTTTTATTAACACAAATCTTCTTCTTCTTCAGGTAGGAAAAGTAGTTTATCTCTTTCAAATCGAGATTGAAACCTATCCAAAAAGAGGTTGGTTTGAAAAATAAACATTTATTTTTACTATAGGCATCTACCGAAAACACTAATCCATACACTGAAGATACACATAAAAAAATTGAAGATTGTTTTCCAAACTCAATTAAAATTCAACCAAAATGAATCTCATGTGGTAATAAATTGGTTGTTCATTTATTTTGCACAAACTTCCTGTCGAAACAAATTATCCTGTTGCCTCTCAACGAGATCATGAGTGCACAGCACACATGTTTTCGATAGGTACTTTCATCCGTTCAAAGATTCAGGACCTTGTTCTGCTTCATGGTTTTTGGTTGTTTTTTTTTTTTGTTCTCTTTCTACTTCTACTTTGTCTTCTTTTTGTTTTTATTTGTATTTTTCTTATTTTGCCTTAACTCTTGCACTACTTAAAACAACAACAACAACAACGTTTTCCAACGTCGTTTCTAGTCGTCGTCGTAGTCGTCGTAGTTATAGTTGTAGAGTTATAGTCATAGTCGTTGTGTCTTATATCTGGAACAAAATATTAAAATTGAATTCTGTTCTCGCTTCGATAGTTCGATTTGTTCCGCCGCCGTCACACGAGCTTTCAATGTCTTCCTTCAACAAGCACACTAGGTAATAGTGTAAAGGGAACCTCTAGATATACCTCTATATCCTTTGCTCCCTATTTCTATATATTCTTACTCAAACCATCCACCTCAAGGATGCGCTAGAGTAAACAGAATAATAATAATATAATCAAAAGATATTTCCTGATGTGTGCCTGTGCTGTGCTGAGCGGTGCTGAGCGGTGCGGTGCGGTACGGTACGATGCTATACTGTGCTATGTATATGTGGCCGGATTGTGTTTATGCGGAAGGACTTTTACCATACATAAAACACTATGCTAGTGTAACGAGCCCCATCTGTTGGTTGGATGCGGGACACGATGCGATACCGCCACAGGCCCCTCATATACCCAACCCAACCCATCCCACTCTTTATTCTTCCGCTGCCTTTATATCTACATAATATCTAATTCAAGATTCCAAACAGATTTTCCTCTCCATTGTTGGCATAATGTGTGTATTGGCATTGGCATGGGTTTATGGCAAAGAGACTTCTTTATAGTCCTTCGTATATCCTTATAGAGATAGCAAAATGGGAAAATTACATTATTTTCACTTCGAAAAATATACAAAGGGCACACAACGACTACGACGACGGTGATGGGGACGACGACGATGGCGACGATAGCGACAGCATAACGAAACACCGAGAGCGAAAGTGGTAAAAAAAAGAGGTCCTTTTTTGGGCAGCAATGGAATAACCTGAAAAGGACGAGTGGTGGCGGTGGTAGAGGTAGTGGTGTGGCGGATGTAGAAGTGAGAGGTGACTTAGTAATAGTGTAAACTAAGTCACTTCATGTCCTTGCAACACTATGCTTCGTATTATAATCTGAACCAAAGGGAATTGAGACATTCTCTGAGGGGGGGAGGGGGAGAGAAAAAATAGTAATTGTCGCTATATTCTTACGATATGCACGAATTAATAGAGACACTCAATGTTGTTTTGCCGAAAGGTTTGGGAGCTCTCCATGGATTATTATGTATATAAATATGCGTTGTGTATACTGTGTCTCTTTAATAATAAATAGGTTTTACAGAGAGCTCAAGGCGCAGTAATTCTATTTATAAGCCTTGAGCATTACAATCTATAGCATAGTATAGGTGAGGATGGAATTATT
Organism: Eupeodes luniger; assembly: GCA_951509635.1. Lineage (NCBI taxonomy): Eukaryota > Metazoa > Arthropoda > Insecta > Diptera > Syrphidae > Eupeodes > Eupeodes luniger. Next base: position 47,397,869 of record OX608073.1, read on the forward strand.
TTTAGATGATAAAAAAGTAGTTTTAAAGCTTAATAAAATATAGAAGCTTTAGCTTAAGCAATTAATTAAAACTGCTTTAAGAAGGCAGCCCATAAAAATGCTTTCTTTTTTCTAAAATATAAGTAGTATAATATTATAAAGTACTGATTATGGCATCAGCGCGTTAACTAAATGAATTAAGTATGTCGTCAAAACTCGAGGATAGACGATGTGAACTACACATTGAGCTGAAGTTGCAATTAAAGATTTTTATGACTGAAAATTGACGAGAAGCCTATGGCCAGCATCGGATTTCTAACCGTCTTTATGTTCTATCTTCAAATAGTAAAATTTGAATTAACTTATAGAGATTTAAGTAGTAGTATTTAAAAGCTAACCATATATATAGTATATATAGTATTTAAAAGCTAGCCAACAGTAAAAGATTTTTACATTCAAACAAATAAGAAGAGTACCTACGTATACGTCGCTCAGTGTGGATATGAATGTGTTTCTTTTTCTGACTTTTAAGAGATTATAAAACTTGTGTACACTAACACAACCATGTTTTTTAAAGCAAATGCAAATTCATGAAAGGTATTTCATTTGTTACTGCTACTAGACACCCACTTCCCTGATAGCTCCAAATCCGTTTATACAACAAACCATCCTGGGTCGGGTATTAACTTAACTTTTCCTCAAGGTCTTGTTACAAAAGCAAAATTGACATGGGCTCTGAATAGTTTCAAACCTTACAAATCTCCAGGGCCAGATCACATCGTACCAGCTGAGCTACAACTTACGATTGACATAACTTTGCCCATCATTGAGATGATTTTTAAAAGTTGTCTTGATAATGTCTATATACCTTTAGCGATGGAGAGAAGTAAAGGTAGTATTCATTCCCAAGGCGGGCAAATGTTCGCATGTCTACCCTAAAAATCTAAGACCTATTAGCCTATCACCATTCATTCTCAAAACTCTGGAACGTTTGATTGATATCCATGTACGTAACAGCATTGATAAGAGACTATCGATGTTTCAGCATGCATACTGCAAAGGGAAATCGGTAGAAACAGCCTTGCACACTTTGGTAAGAACTATCGAATACTCCCTAGAACAAAAGGAATATACTATGGTGGTCTTCCTGGATATTGAAGGCGCTTTCAACAACGTCACGGAAATACAAGATCTCAGAAATTGTACCTCCTTCAATAAAGGTGTACCACTAATTTTTACCAATGAAGCCAAATATCTTGGTCTGATATTGGACAAAAAATTAAGTTGGAAACCTAATATTCAGGAAAGAGTTAAAAAATCTACAGCAGCTCTTTTCCTTTGCAAGAAAGCCATAGGAAGCAAATGGGGTTTTCAACCTCGCATAACCTATTGGCTATACACATCGGTCATCCGACCAATACTTATGTACGGGGTTGCAGTATGGTGGACTGCACTGGAGAAAGTCACATACTACGACAAACTCAGCAGAGTCCAACGCACTGCATGTCTCTGCATAAGCGGGGCTTTAAGAAATACACCCTCAGCAGCGTTAGACACTCTTCTTCATCTGACACCCCACGACATATTCAGCAAACAAGTGGCAGCGAGTACAGCTATAAGACTCAACGCCTCATCTCAATGGACCAACAATAATGTGGGGCACTCCATCATTTTGAACCTCTTCGGTTCTATACCAAAGTACATAGACTACACTATCCCAAAACCCCAATTTGGTAAAAACTTCCAGGTATCCATTCCATCCAGAGATGAATGGGAAGACAAAAAACTCCTGGATGACAAAAGCATCCGTTTTTATACAGATGGATCCAAGACAAATGAGGGAGTTGGTAGTGGTGTGTACTCAGAGAAGCTTAATCTAAGCATCTCATTCCACCTCCCTAATCATTGTAGCGTCTTCCAAGCGGAAATTTTAGAGATCAAAGAGGTTCTCTCCTGGCTAAGAGAAAACGTTATATCAACTTCTGATATCCGCATCTTCTCTGACAGTCAGGCTGCTATCAAGTCTCTTGACGGCGGCGGCGCGGCGTCTCAACCAAATCTCTAACGGCCCTCGATTGTCGATCATCTCTTATAGAGATGGCGCAGCAATTTAACATTCACCTATGCTGGGTGCCGCGTCACAGAGACATCGCAGGAAATTGTAGAGCCGATGAACTCGCTAAAAATGGAACCGTCATATCTATTTCACCTGAAAGGGAGAAGATAGGTATACGGATAGCTACATGTAAACTTCTGCTAAAAGAAACAGCTTTTGCGATAGCAAACTCTAGGTGGCACAATTTACCAACATGCGCAGCCACAAAACTAATATGGCCTTCACTGGACCTAAAGCGCTCTAAAGACTTGTTATCTCAAAGCAGACTTCATATTAGCTCCATAATAGTTGTCCTAACGGGACACTGTCTTATAGGCAGACACGCAATACGACTTGGTGTAGCCTCAAATGACTTCTGCAGGAGCTGTATGGACGAGGAAGAAGAAGAAACAATCTCTTACCTCCTCTGCACCTGCCCTGCTCTTTCACTAAGACGCAATCTTCATCTGGGAGAATACTCTTTTGATGATCCCAGTGAACTAGCTAAAAAGGATATCAAATATCTTCTTCGCTTTATAAAAAGCTCAAAATGGTTCGACTAGTAAGAAGTAATTCTCTAGATTCATGTGGTATCACAATGGGCCTTTTCTTTTGGCCTAAGTGTGTGGATTCTAAATCCGCAGCCACGTTAACCTAACATAACCTAAGAACAGGTGGTTAAGGCAGGATTCTCTTCTATTTTTTATAAATTGGCAAAAATGCCTTGATTCAGCTAACAGAAGTACTTGACATATACACAGCCATAAAATATTTCATAGCTTTTTCAAAATCAAAATTGATTGTATCTATAGTCAATACAGATCAAGAAAAAAGTCATATTGCTATGTCAAAATTGCGTTATTTAGTGAGTGACAATGAAGTGGATAGGCTTAGAATGCAACAAGTTCTTGTACATCAAACACAACAACAGCGAGCACGACATAATGAAATTGAGTGAATCCGCAGATGCAGTGCTCCTGTGATTCTTGAACGAGCTGCATTCTAGCTGATGAACTAAATGCATGCCTAAAATCATCGAATTTGTGGCAGTACGTTAAGACACTCCAATTAACAACTAACATGCGAGTATTTTTGCAACATGATGAAACTGCAAAAGTGTTTGCGAAGCAGTTGTTCGACATTGGAAATAATATAGTTGCAATGGACACCTCGACCAGATTCATCACATTACCCACAGATTTCTTTCACATCATAGATTCAAAAGAGGAGCTTATTCAGCGTGTTTTCACAGATATAGCGCAAAATTTCAATAACCATAATTGGCTGGGTGAACGAGCAATATTGGCGACCATTCAGAATTTTCTTCCAGGACAGTTGGTTTCCTTCAAATCAGTCGACACCGTTATGAACCAGGATGACGTAGTCAACTATCCCACGGAGTTTTTAAATTCACTGGAATTGCCTGGGTTACCACCTCACAATTTGCAGTTAAAAATAGGATCAGTTGTCATCATGCTAAACAATTTTTGGTTAAAAAACGGTTTATAAACCGGATTATAACCCTAGGTTATTTACCTTAAAAGTTTGAAATCGGTTCGAAAGACTCCTCAGAAACGTTCCAGAGACGTTCCCATTACCCGATTTGGGCAGTAACTTTGTAACCTGAGTTCTGTAGTGGTTATTTCAAAGCCGGTTAAAAGCAGTTAGTTTAAAACTACTTTTTGAAGTTAAAAACTAACCGTTGTTATATGGTACGCATTTAACGCTTCTAAAACGTTTTTTCCGAGCGTTATTTTGCCGCTTTTTAGTTTTATTTTGGTTTCCTTGTAACCTATATTTTAGTTTTTTTAATAACCAATATTATTTTAAAGTAGGGTTTTTACTGGGTTTGGAAAAAACCCTGTATTTGGTTCCAAAATTGGTTTATGAATAACCCTTTTCCAGCTGAAAGTAAATAGCCTTGTAAATAAAAGAAATATGGTTTCAAAATTATTTTTGTGTACAGTATTTATTATAGTTAAAAAATAACTTACTCTGAACAGTTTTAATATTTCTTAAAAAATTTTAAATTGAATTAAAAACTTAATATTAATATTAATAATAATTATAATATTACATAAATAATACTTGTGTTGGTGATGTTGTTGGTCCTGCTGTTGCTATTGCTATTGATGCTGTTTTTGTTGTTGTTGCTGTTGCTTTTGATGTTGTTGGTCTCTCATTTTCATCCCTGTGGAAAAGAAGAAAAATGTATGTTTTTATTAAAATATGCAAGTACATGTAACTAAAATAATTTAAATAAAACAAAAATTTGGTTAAAGAATATAGTTAAAAAAATAAAATAGTATAAAAACAAACGCCTCATAATAAGAATATAATGCTTTTATGAGTTTTGTAGAAATGTACTTACAAAAGTTTTATCCGAAAACGAGCCTGCTTCAAATACGTTTTGAAGAAATTAGCGGCATCGATGTTGGAGAAGTTTGGGTAGCGGTCTCTAACCGCCTCAACTACCGCTGCGAACACGTTTTTAAATACAACAAATTTCTTTTTGTTGGAAGTTCCCAGCCAGGAGAATTCGCACAACAGCTTGTCATGAAAAAAGAGCTTGGCGATGGTTCTGATGGTTTTGTTGGCATTCATTCCACCGAATGTGCCCAATTTTCGAATCTGTTTAAATGAAAAGAAAATTATAAGCTTTTAGAAAATGTTGCAAAACAATTACATTTCTTTAACTGTTAAATTATAATTAAAGAAAGAAGCTTACGACTAATCGTTTGAACGAAGGATCGGCCCCAATCCTCTCCTCCACTTCCTCCAACGCTTCTTGCGTGGATATGGGCAATACATTTTCGGGAAAAACATCAATTTTTTCTTTACGCTCCACGTTCAGTTTTTCTTCCGCGATGAATTCCGTAAGCATCTGCTTCATGGCGGAGGAATCTTTACGGAGAGAGTCGAGCGAGGATTCAATTTGGTGTTGCTTTTCGGCCAGTCTTTTGAAATTGGCCTCCATCGCAAATGGCTCTTCATTTTGGGAAGATTTTCCACTTGCATGTGAAAAACTTTCAACTGTTTGAACTGGGCCGTCTTCGCTTGTTGCATGGACTAAAGGATAGAAAACGGATTCTGAATTCAGTGTAAGCTTAAACATCTTAGACATAATGATGTCAATGGACCAAAACCGAGCCTCATCCATTTCTTCTTTTGACGTGAAAACATTTAAAAATTCAGAACGGAATGGCTGTTCGTAGAAATTTGTTTTTTCCTTTAAGCTTTTACCAAAAATAACGGGAATGTCATTTTTAAATGTTGCAAATTCCATTCGAACAATATGATTGGATTTTGTTAAAAAGAAACAATTGGCTTCGCAAGACTTCAGAACAAACTCTTTAAGTTTAATAGCTTTAAAAATTCCTTTACAGCCTTTAATTTTTCTATTTTTATTTGCATCATACAAAATTGGAGACCTGTTTGCTTGTACAGGGCTTTGTAAATTTTCAAAATCTTCTAAGATTCGGTTTGCTATTTGTTCAAGTGGCCTATTTCCGGATCTAATTCTTCGTTTCAAATACTGTAAGCAATTTTCGTATTTGAAAGCACTTATATTATCCAAAGAACCATAGAGTTTGCAATCATCTACAATATGATACAAATTATGAACGTTGTAATTTATGTTTTCTCTTCCATATAGTTTAGAAAAACCTTGTATGAATGTTGTGAACAGTGAATTTGCGATTCCGATAAACTTCATATTATTTTGACTTAGACATATTGTAACAGCGCAGTGTAAGAGCATGAAATGTTCGTATACTTTTTCATCAATAGAATTTTTCAAAACAACAGGACCCAAGTATAGTAAAAACGTTCTAAAGTCCGTAGCATTCCAAAAACTGATTACATCAAGCCCACGAGCTGTTCGGTTAAATTCACATGGAGTATATTTTCGCATTGAAAGTAAGGATTCCGAAATTGTTTCAATATTTTTCGAAGAAAGTTTTGTTTTAAGAGAACTGTTTTTTATCCAGATAAGCAATAAGTTTTTCATAACACCTAAACATATTAAATGCATGTAGTCTAAAGGAAAATTTTCTATCATGTTGATTGGAAGAGTTTCTAAAGGTGACGGAAGGATATGATGATCTTCATGAGTCCTAGACCGGAAGGATAAATTAGTTCTTATTGCCTTTGATAAACTTAAGAAGCACATTTGATGAGTGTTATAGTTGTAATCTCCCTCTACGTTGCACCTTTCGCACGCAAAATAACCATTATGTCCTTTTATACCTTTTAAATAAGAACGGGCGGGAGCGCCACATATAAAGTTTCTTATTTTAAAATTAAAAGTTTTTGAACCGATAGTTAAATTGGCAACAGTTTTAGCCTCCTCAAGGAATACGTTAAGAAATTCATGAACATTTGCAGGCTTTGCTGTTCCGTAATAAACTCCTATAACAAGAGGCGGCAAAACCAAACCTTCTAGTGAACACAAAATGGGCCAAAATTGACCTTTTGAACTTTTGCTGACATGAATACCATCAATGTTAAAGTCTAAGCATGTTTCTGTTGGACAATTCTCGAAGGTTGTAACAACTTTTGTTAAAGCGCGCACCAAACCAAAATGCCAATATTTGCCAGGTGGAACGTCAATAAATTCCTGTCCAACCGCACAGGACGTATTTAAAAGTGTTCGAGCGTCTGCTGGTAAATAAGGATGGCTTACTTTTAATATATTAAGTAAATCACTCAAACAAATATGGGGTATATTATATTGTATTGCCCAGTTTTTAAGTTCTTTTGTTATATTTTCACAATTTTGGTTTATTAAATTGGTAGGAACTTCGAAGCTATCCGAAATGTCATTTTCATCTTTATGTTCAGATGAGATGAGCTGAAGGTTTTCAACACCAGAGATCTCACAACCAAAGTTTTCAGAAAGTTTTATTGGATTACTTTCCACACTACGCATATTTTTTTTTTATTTTTTCATTTTTCTTTTAAATGTTGACCGGCTACAAACTTTATGTTTTATAATTGAATTCATTTTGAAGGATGCAAGGCGAGTTATATATAGCTCAAGGAATATTAAATTGTTGTTGTTTTTATTTTCAAGGACACGAACGAAAGATTTTTTTAAATTGAAGGATACAAGGCGAGTTAAATATAGCTCAAGGAATACTAAATTTTTGTTGTTTTTATTTTCAAGGACACGAACGAACGATTTTTTAAATTGAAGGATACAAGCGAGTTAAATATAGCTTAAGTAACAAAGGAATATTAAATTGTTTTTTTTTTTTAATTTTTCAAGAACACGAACGAATAACGATCTGTCAGATAGAAGAGTACAAACTGAACTAAAAACTAAATGTGAGCCAACACAGCAAGTAAAAAACAATCGCTCGTCATATGAACACAACTAAGAAAATAACTGAAAAAACACAGTTCAAGTTATTTCACTACTCTTTCCATATGAAAGCAAGTACAAAAATAACCCAAACAACACAGCTGGGGTTATTTTTCTACCTGCTACCTATGAACAAAAGTAAGAAAATAACTGAAAAAACACAGTTCAAGTTAGTTTACTACTCATTCCATATGAACGCAAGTAAAAAAATAACCCAAACAACACAGCTGGGGTTATTTTTCTACTTGCTACCTATGAACAAAAGTAAGAAAATAACTGAAAAAACACAGTTCAAGTTAGTTTACTACTCATTCCATATGAACGCAAGTAAAAAAATAACCCAAACAACACAGCTGGCGACGGGGTTACTTTTCTACCTGCTACCTATGAACAAAAGTAAAAAAAAAAAACTCAAACAACAAAGCTGTGGTAATTTTTCTACTCACTCCATATGAACACAAGTAAGAACGTTACCAAACAAAAAAAATGGTTTAAGGGAAGTAAAAAAATACCACCATGCCGAAAAAAAAAACACCACCATATCAAAATCAAGTTATTTCACTACTGTTTCCATATGAAAGCAAGTGTTCAACCACCACAGATCACACGATAGAAACGATTAACAATATATACCACGACCGACACGATGAAACGCACTCAACTGCAAAACTGAACTAAAATGAAACTGGTTAATCGGGTAATGGAAAAACCAAAAAATATGAAAGGAGAGAAACAAAAAAGACAATCGCGACGCGATCAGTGTTACCCCTGCAAATGAAATGTGTGTATTTGGAATTTGGATCTTTGTATGTTTAATGGGATTTTACATTGAGACCACGGTTGCCGGTTTGGTCAATTTGGTCATTACCAAATTTGGTCATTATTTTCTCACTTGGTCGCATGGTAATTTTTTATTCCATTTGGTCCCTTTTTTAAGAAATTGAAAGAAATAACTCGACTCTATTCCTTTTATAATCTCAAAAATAAAATACATACCTAAAGAATTTTGGGAAAAATTCAATTATCATAAAAACGCTTCAAATGAATATTGTTTTCAAAATTTAAGTCAGTTCGTTTATAACTTGATGTTACTTCCTCACAGCTCAGCTGCTGCTGAGAGGAATTTTTTTGAATAAACTTTGATAGAAAAGAAAGGCTTAATTTGGGTACCATTAATAATATAATTCTGGCCAAAGAGCGTGAAGATGACAAAAATAACCATAGCGTTTGGTCTGCAAAAACATTTTTTTGAATTAATTTTACATGAATTTTATTTAGCGATAGTATTTGATCTCCTGACTTATTCGATCTCCTGACATAATGTTATTGGGATATTAAAAATAAGAGGCTGGGGTGCGTCCCACACTGATAACTTCCCATCCCGTCTGCCGACTTGTCTTGCTTAAAAGGTTTGTAGGCTTTCGTGATTTGCTAGTTGTTATTTGAATTATTCTAAAAAAAAAATAACCAACAATATTTTGAGTATGATGAAATAGTATGATTTCAATATCTGTTTTTTGTTAACGAGATTTTTAGTCGAAAACCAATTTTTACCAAATTTTCGTACCATTTGCGTACTATTTTCTGTAGATTTTATTTTTTTATGAAAAAAAAAACTGACTGTTGGATTTGTATGCACAATGGAATGTCGGAAACAATATTTTGTGTGAGATAAAATTAGGTTAAAGCAAATTTTTTTTTAATTTTTGAAGAGATACTTGAGTCGAGAGTAAATTTTTACCAAGTTTTACTATTTTTTTTTAAGGTTTATATTTTTTGTAAAAAAAAGTCAATGCGATGTTCTTAAAATTTAACCAGATGTCAAAAACGTTATTCTTCCCGAACGTACGTACACACGCACGCACAGGCATCTCTCTAAAAATCTTTTATTTAGACTTTAGGAACCTTGAAACGTCGAGAAATGTCAAAATTTTCAATTCAAGAAATCGGAACGATTACAATAACTTTCTATGGGAAGTTAAAAGCCAATTCGGACACAAATTATTTTGGTCCTTTTTTGGTACGATTGGTCATTTTTATTTACAGCTTTGGTCATGCAATTTTTTTTCAAGTGGCAACCGTGATTGAGACAAGAAATTGATTCTTCACGGATGTGTCGCAATTTTTTTTCCCTTAAATGAATTACATTGGGAAAAGTATTGAATTTTTTACAGGACGAATTGATTTTTCTGAAATCTCTTTTTGGAGACAGACTTACACATATTCTCACACGGATTTTCACATATACTACGAGTTTGACATTTCGGACAGTTTGGTATTTGTTAATATTCAAAACGTTTGGTGTTTGTTGTAAGATTTGCTTAAAAAATTATTTTGGCGAATGTAAATTTACGAAGTGTGCAAGCTAGTGCAAGCTAGTGCACATTTTAAATTGAAGAATAATTAATCATAAATTTGTTTAGATTGCTTTCACACTCACATTGAAAAAAGGGATTGCTACTTTTGACTTTACAAATTACATTGAACCCAAAAAGTAGCGAATTTTAGAAGCATTTGAGGCTCATTCAAAATGAAAATATGGAAATTGAGAACAAAGAAAATACGTTATTTTGAAACCAAACTAACGTGGTTTGTTTTTAACCACTTAAACATGGTTATTGTTTAACCGAAAATTAATTAAAAGTTACATTGCGGTTAAAAAATAATCCAAATTAGAACCACGCTGTCAAAAAAAGTTTTTTTAGAACCAAAATCTAACTGAAGCTCACAAATAACCAGGTTTTAGGGATAAATTCTTACCTGAATTAAACTAAAAGTTGAAATTAAGACTTGTTTTTACTGGTAAACAACTGCAGTTCATAAATTAACCAATTACAAACCACTTTATGACCAAAGTTATTGAAAGTAATATTAGCCGCGTTTTATTATCACCATGATCTGATCCGGATCTGATCATGATAATAAAACAGCATTGGATCATCATATTTTTTATTATTTAAAGTTTAGTAGCAGTGTCAAATTCGTTCTTTCAAAAGTGACATTTCAAAGCAAAAAAAAAAACAAACATACCAAAAATGGAAGCTCCACAACTTTTGAAAATGTTTCTGCAAATCACCATTGCAATCCCAAACTCAAAGCATCCAGGAACGCTTTGGTCTCACATGTAGTAGTAGTCCAGATTCTTTTTGACCTTTTAATAGATGTGACACTTAAATAATTTAATTTAGAGATTACTTACAATTTATTTGAACATCTTTTCTCCCATTTGCGCTGCAGCTTTCTCGATTTTATTTATGTTTTTTGACATTTAAAGCAGAGTTGCCCAAAGAACATTTTGCTCAATGATTTTTTTTGTTCCTTTTTTTTTGAAGAAAATAATACCCATAAATTATGTCAAATATACATTTTTTTGGACTTAATTATTTTAATTTCACCAATTAATATCTAGTTTTGTTAAAATATCTAATTATTTCATGGATTATATACCAAATAAATAAATATAAAGCTTCTCGCTTTCTATTTAAAAAATATTTTATTTCAGTCAAATGGAAATGTTTATATGGCAATACAGGTTTTATTTAATTTGTTTTCAATGATACCAACATTAACATGTGAAATTACAATGATAAAGCGCTCCTTCTTGTGAAAAAAAGAATTATCTCAAATTGAGATCCATACACAAAGCAGGATCTTGTGTTGTTGTTGTAATGCATGTAAATTCAAGATCCGGATCAGATTATGGTGATAATAAAACGCGGCTATTATTACCGCGGTAATTTTGAAACTCAGGTTACAAATTGTTGATTGGGGTAACATTAATAACATTAATCAACCTCGACTATGCAATGGAACAAGACTGGCTGTGAAAAAGCTGATGAATAACGTCATTGAGGCAACAATCATACGACGATGGCAACAATCGATTTACCATTCGATTTTAAAAGCTTACAATTTCCAGTACGTCTGGCCATTGCGATGACAATAAATAAATCGCAAGGACAGTCTTTAGAAGTTTGCGGAATCAACTTGAAGTTTCCCTGCTTCGCGCATGGACAATTATTATACTTCGCGTGTTCGCGCATCGGAAAACCGTCTTCTTTGTTTATTTACGCACCACAAAACAAAACAAAAAATATAGTTTATGAGAAAGCTTTAAATTGTTTAACAAACTGTATCATAACAATGTGTGTCTGTTAATAAAAATTTAAACCTTATAAATAGCCAGTATTTCAAGAAAATTCTGTATTTTTAAGTAAGCAACATGATGTGTCGAAAATAATAATAAAACTTCATGCTTCATTAAAAAAATGCTTTTTTATTCAATACGTTTTGTTTGTTTTGAAATTAATTTAAACAAAAGTTTGGGTCTTTTATTTATCGATTGAGGCAGTACGAAGTCTGCCGGGTCAGCTAGTATAGATATAAATACATTTGATAATTACTAAGTTCTATTATGAAAAGTTTTATTTTTATCTTTTTACTTTGACATAAAAACACCAACATCTCTTATTTCAAAACCACAAAATCTCTTCATCTTCAGCCTATCAGGTCAACTGTCCACCCACTGTAAATTTGAAAATAACTATTTGTATCCCTGGCACGCCACCGGAAATTGAATTTACATCAGTTTTGCTCAAAAAAACAAAAGAATATAATATTCCCTTAAGGATCGATGAAGACGAATAATGAATCAAAATACAAGTTACTGTCGTTTTAGCACTGACAGAAAATGAGCTTGAATTTAATAAAAATTTCCTAAAACAAAAAATTCTCATGTGCTCAATTTTTGTTTTCGCTAAAATGGCCAATTGAAGACATTTTTACCACAGAACAGAGTTTTCATATTACGAAAACTTTAAAAATTCTATGTATTTTCTTAAACAGGAACAATCAATATTTTTAAGTGTATAAAGAAAAGGACAACCCTCATAAAAGCATCTGTTATTGATAAGAAAAATCAGGGCACAAAATGACTAACGAAACGAAAGCGAAACTCGGACCCTACACCGGAAGCTTAATTTTTCAATTCCAGTCTCCTTCCCCAAGATGATATCAAAAACGCTGCCGGATGTTAGGAATATCAAAGAATGCCCTACAATATCTCCCTCGCATATACATATATCAATCAATCAAAAAATCGCAACAGTTCAAATTGCTTACAATATTATTATCTTAGGACAAATAAGGAATATGAGCTTCTATAAAATAAAGTCTAAAAATCATAAATATCGTTTTTCACCAAGGAAAGAAAATTAAAAAACAAAAATGTTCTTAGAAAAAAGGACACTCGTCATTCATCTTAGCTACATACTGTTTCAAGGATCCATTGGAAAATTAAAAATAAAGAAAAAAAAAAAAGAAAATTAAAATGAAAATCTTTACCGTTACCAATTGACGACGAACGACAACCGACGACGACGTAATGAAAATTTTCATTACTCTCTGTCTTCAGAATGTTTGAAGCCTTCTCTTCCCCTTCCTTCCTACCATGTTTCCTTCCTCTATACCTCCCTCAGACAAATTAATATTTTAATAAAATCGTCCTTTTTGCGTTTATCCTGATGATATGATGGTCTTGGTCTGGGTCGTTCCTTGTCTACGTGGGTCGTCGTCGGTCGGTCGTTTTTATCGAAACTTCTCTAGAATCTACCGGATTTCAACTCTCATCTCTATAGAGAATAATCTTGTAAAACTTGTGTCTATCCATCTATCTATCGAAGGCGTATCGTGTAGTGTGGTGTGGTTTCGATGCGATATAAAGGAGGAGGGTGCTTTGCTTTATCTTTGGTTAATATGGCATAGAAGCATGAGATGAAAAGTTTTACCGGAAGTTTCGTTGTTATCAGGGAAATGTGACATTTTCCGGACGATTTTCTATTGTTTTTTTCTGTGTTTTTGCATCCTAAAATGTACTACGGGTTCTCTCTCTCTCGGCTTTCTACAAATAATAGTCTAAAAAGTTTATAGTCACGTTTCGGAGTTTAACACGCCTGATGGCTGGCAGGATTCCATCGATGTGTCTGGTGACTTGAATTGGGTGTTTTTTTTTTTTGTGGAGTTGGGGTTTCGCACCAAAATGAAGCTTGAGCAGATGCAGAAATTAAGAAGAATGAAGAAGACCGTATCCGGCGTCAGTTGCTTGTAGTTTTTCTGTCTGATGATATCGTTTAAGCAATTATCTTAAATTGCGTAAGTTATAAACAACTGTGCTGAGTGAGTTGGGGTCGTGGAGCAGTTGGGCGAAGTTGAAGTTATGAAACTTGTTAAACTATACAATATTTCCTTGCGATGAAAATACTTATAGAAAGGCTTTGGAAACTAAAATAAAAAAATAGAAGTGACTGACTTAGCGTTTTCATATTCTTATAAATGGTGTTTCCATGGGATTTCTGAACTTTGATAGTTGATAGCGGCCATATTGTTGAAAAAAAAACAAACTGCCACTTTTTCAGTCTGTTAGGACAAATCACTATCGAATTCGGGCAAAGCTTCACTAGTATCATCAATTTAAAGGCCGACATAAACGTGAAATAATTTTTAGTTGACAAGAGCAATACAAAATCTGACATCTAAACGCCAAGGTCACGTAAGATCTGCTAAGTTCATATTGGGAAAAAGTTGATTTCCCACTACTCACACAAAATAATTCTTTCGCTTTTTGCAGACAACAACTTGGTGAATTGAAAAAGCCCGCTCATAAACCAAATGACCCAGGAACGGGCTGTGGAAAATGAAAGATCTTGTTCAGAAAAGAAAGTATTTTAGTTGGTTCATTAGCTCATGAGAATATTAAAGAACAAACGAATCTATGTTTTATAACCTTCTGAAAATATATCTTTTATATTGAAAAAAGTCAAGTTAAGAAAACCCGAAATTAGGAAAAGTCTCATACAAATCTGTAAAGTTGTTTTTTAGGAAATTTGAATTTTCTATTTTAGACCAACACATTTTTATGGGCTAAGTACTGTAATTTTTTTTTCTTCTACCTGAGCGTCGAACTTGTCGAGTTGTAGAAGCTGAGTAAGGTCAATGATTCTCGGGAATTATTTCTCCAGAAGAGTCCTGAAACCAAAGGTCGCTCATCCCTACCCCTCCCAATCCCTACCCCCTCCTCCGTCGGCTTTGTGTTACTATGCTGGCTGATGTCTCCTTATCTCCCGAATATATGGTGTATCACTATAACCTAGTTCCCTTCTGGGACGCTTATGGCGTATTTGCTGTTCGTCTCTCCTGCTCCAAAACATATCCTTCCCTTCAACTTCCCAATTGGGCTGGATCTAAGGTGTTATACGACCCGTGCCGATGATCGGCCAGGCTGAGGGCCCAATTTCTAAAAATAGCTCAGTCGTTAACGGAGTATCCGGATACCAGGCGACCTCCGGATTAGCTAGCCTTATCTGTGTAAGCGAATCTCTGCACAGATGGACCCCCCCTTTACTTCGCTACTCGTGGGAATCCTAATGAATAACTTAAATCAAAAACAAAACCAAAAACAAAAACAATACTGGAAGCAAAAGCGTCAAACCGGCACCGGTATTCCAGCTACACCGGGCGGCAGCTCGGCGGTAACGTCGGCTGTCGTTACTCCTGTGCCGAGCACCGGAAAAGGGTCTGTGCCAAGTCGCTGCCCTTCTTCTAGTGCGGTGCAGGATGTATCCACACCGGGCGGCAGTTCGGCGGCAACGCTGGCTGTCGTTACTCCTGTGCCGAGCACCGGAAAAGGGCCTGTGCCAAGTCGCTGCCCTTCTTCTAGTGCGGTGCAGGATGTACAATTGACGAATACGCTTCCTCATGTCGGTAGTGGAAAGTTCGTGAAAAATGATCTTTCCACTACTAAAGAGAGTAAACCTCTCCAGTATGTTCCTAGGAGCTCGTATAAACAACGACGTAATGCGATGAGGATTATAAAATCCTCTGGTTCAACACTGGGGGATGGAAGTAATCCCATCCTTAGCAAAAATCTGGAGTGGGCTAAATCCATTTTAGACAATACTAGTCGCCACGACTCCACGTCAAAGCGACAAAGGTCTTTGGAGGAGTCCACTCCCGTCCCGAAAAAGCCCAAAGTGCAAAACACCAGCACTCCAAATATTCCTCGAGTACCTCTCACTAAACCTTTTAGTGATGTACTTAAGGATTCAAATAAGATCGTAATTGCGGTCATCGATAGGAGCAATATTGATGGCACGATTACTTCTGACCGTTGGCAGATGGTGAATCTGAAGCTCTCGGCTGGCTTTCTAAAAGTCATGCGGGATCATCCGGGTCCACCGCCTGTAACAAGCGATGAGGGTTGGCATCAAGGTCATGTCAAGCTTATCGCTTGTAACGATCAGAGGTCGCGCGATCTCTATACGCTTGCTGTCGGCATGCTGGGCGAAGTTTGGCCAGGCGCAAAACTCGAGGTCGTTGCAAAGGAAGACATTCCATGCAGGCCGAGAGCTCGCGCTTGGATCCCTATAGAACCCTCATGTCCGGATGACATACGCGAGATTATTCAGATTAGCAACCCGGACCTTCCTTGTCACGACTGGAAAATCGCGAAACTGGAGGAGCCAAAGGGTCTTTATCGAAGTGCGATTATCGTAATCAATAAAGACTCTGTGGCTTCTCTGGCGAGAGATAAGGGAGTGATAAGGTACGGTTTCGGGACAATCACGCTACGGATCTATAAAAAAGATGAGGTAGACGCTTCATGCGAGCCTCCACAACCCTTTTCGGAAGCTGTGTCGCAAGACGTTGGGGGTTCCAGTGCTACAATCACCTTCCCTTCCTTGGATGTGGATGATGTTGTACCTGGGCCCTCTTCTGTCGCAGCACAGTCTTCCTCCAAGCCCGCATCAGAAGCTGTGTCGCAAGACGTAGGGGGTCCCAATGCTAACATCACCTTCCCATCCATGGGTGTGGATGAGAATGTGGCTGGGCCCTCTTCTGTCGCAGCACAGTCTTCTTCTAAAAACGTCGAAGGTTTATCCCTAATGGAGACCGACGACTCAAACGACAAAGTTCTCCCCAGTGAGGAGGAAGATGAACTATTAGGTTCTTCTTCGTCTGATCTGGATGAGCTGGATTCAACAGTGGTGGAGGTTGATCTGCCAATTTGTAGCCAAAATGCTGCAAATACTACAGATTAACCTCCAACACTCCAAAACGGCTTCGGCCTCCCTTCTTCTCCGCCTGACAAAAACTGGAGAAGATGTCGTTCTCATCCAAGAGCCCTGGATTGTGAAATCCCTGGTTCGAGGATTGAGAACTCCTGGCTACTACGTGCTATATGCAACAGGAAAAGGTAACCCAAGGTCCTGCATACTAGTAAAACGTAATCTAAATGTATTTTTACTCCCTAATTTCAGTGATAAAGACGTCACCACAGCCAGTATGGTAATAGACAACCATACCTACTGGCTGGTATCAGCGTATTTGGGCCACGACCACCAGGGCCCACTACCTGGTACCACTCTGGAGAGGACGGTCGCTGAATCAACAAGATGTAAAACCAGCATAATTATCGGTTGTGACGCCAATGCGCACCATACTACGTGGGGTAGTACCGATATAAATGACAGAGGTGAGTCTCTTTTTGATTATATTTTAACAACTAATCTAGTAGTAAGTAATGTAGGTAGTGAACCAACCTTCGTTACTAAAAGTCGACAAGAAGTTTTAGATATGACTCTTGTCTCGGAAAATCTCTCAAATAAGATATTGAATTGGAGAGTATCAAAGGAGCACTCGTTCTCCGATCATAGATACATCCAATTCACACTTATTGAAGAGTCCCCAAAACCGATCCAATTCCGTAACTATAGGAAAACAGATTGGCCTAAATATAGGGCGACTCTGAAGAATCTGATTAAACCAGAACTTTCTGATCCGCCCTTGTGTGCTCTTGAACTCGATCAAAAAGTCGACGAGCTTACGGCAGCCCTTAATAAAGCCATGGAAACTGCCTGCCCCCTCACTACAGTGAGGGGAAAGAAGAAACCATATTGGTGGGCTACTGAACTGGAAATACTCCGGAAAGGCTGTAGAAGGCTTTTTAATCGTGCAAAAAAGACTAGACATCCCCAAGACTGGGACTCCTATAAGGAATCCCTCAAAAAATACAAACAGGAATTGAGAATAGCCAAAAGATCCTCTTGGAGATCCTTCTGTAGCTCAATAGAAGAATCCTCGGAGGCATCAAGAATAAGGAAGATTCTCTCGACAAATCCAACCATGCCTAGTTGTCTTAAAAACTTGGATGGTACTTGGACTAACTCTTGCGAAGAAACGCTAAACCTGCTACTGGATACACACTTCCCTGATAGCTCCAAATACGTTAATACAACAAACCACTCTGGGTCAGGTATTAACTTAACATTTCCTCAAGGTCTTGTTACAAAAGAGAAGTTGACTTGGGCTCTGAATAGCTTCAAACCTTACAAATCTCCAGGGCCAGATCACATCATACCAGCTGAGCTGCAATTCACGACTGACATAACTTTGCCCATCATAGAGATGCTATTTAAAAGTTGTCTAGATATGGTCCATATACCTCAGCGATGGAGAGAAGTAAAGGTAGTTTTCATTCCCAAGGCGGGCAAATGTTCGCATGTCAACCCTAAAGATCTAAGACCTATTAGCCTATCATCATTCATTCTCAAAACTCTGGAACGTTTGATTGATATCCATGTACGTAATAGCATTGATAAGAGACTATCGATGTCTCAGCATGCTTACTGCAAAGGGAAATCGGTAGAAACAGCCTTGCATACTTTGGTAAGAACTATCGAAAACTCCCTAGTACAAAAAGAATACACTATGGTGGCCTTCCTGGATATTGAAGGCGCTTTCAACAACGTTGACACATCCGCTATCACTTCTGCTATGACTACCCTAAACGTCGAATACTCACTCTGTGAATTGATAAATCTAATGCTAAAAAGCAGGATCATCAACTCTAAGATGGGGGATTTTTGTACGAAAAGGTCTGTCAGTAGAGGCACTCCGCAAGGTGGTGTTCTGTCCCCTCTCCTGTGGAACATAGTGGTTAACGAGCTACTAATATCCCTTGAGAGAGAAGGCTACAGAGTGATTGCGTATGCCGATGATGTTGCTATCGCCGTCATAGGAGAACATCCTAATATACTGAGAGACCTCCTCCAAAACGCACTCAATATGCTCACTAGATGGGCAGATCACTGCGGACTTAGTATTAATCCTCAGAAAACGGACCTCGTTCTTTTCACACGGAAATACAAGATCCCAGAAATTGTACCTCCCTCTATAAAAGGTGTACCACTAATTTTTACCAATGAGGCCAAATACCTTGGTCTGATATTGGACAAAAAATTAAGTTGGAAACCTAATATTCAGGAAAGAGTTAAAAAGGCTACAGCAGCTCTCTTCCTTTGCAAGAAAGCCATAGGAAGCAAATGGGGTTTTCAACCTCGCATAACCTATTGGCTATACACATCGGTCATCCGACCAATACTTATGTACGGGGTTGCAGTGTGGTGGACTGCACTGGAGAAAGTCACATACTTCGACAAACTCAGCAGAGTTCAACGCACTGCATGTCTCTGCATTAGCGGGGCTTTGAGAACCACACCCTCAGCAGCGTTGGACACTCTCCTCCATCTGACACCCCTCGACATATTCAGCAAACAAGTGGCAGCGAGTACTGCTATAAGACTCAACGCCTCATCTCAATGGGCCAACAACAATGTTGGGCACTCCATCATTCTGAACCTCTTTGGTTCTATACCAAAGTACATAGACTACACTATCCCAAAACCCGAATTTGGAAAAAACTTCCAGGTATCTATTCCATCCAGAGATGAATGGGAAGACAAAAAACTCCTGGATGACAAAAGCATCCACTTTTACACAGATGGATCCAAGACAAATGAGGGAGTTGGTAGTGGTGTGTACTCAGAAAAGCTTAATCTAAGCATCTCATTCCGCCTCCCTAATCATTGTAGCGTCTTCCAAGCGGAAATTTTAGCGATCAAAGAGGTTCTCTCCTGGCTAAGAGAAAACGTGATATCAACTTCTGATATCCGCATCTTCTCTGACAGTCAGGCTGCTATTAAATCTCTTGATGGTGTCTCAACCAAATCTCAAACAGCCCTCGATTGCCGATCATCTCTTATGGAGATGGCGCAGCAATTTAACATTCACCTATGCTGGGTGCCGGGTCACAGAGACATCGCAGGAAATTGTAGAGCCGATGAACTCGCCAAAAATGGAACCGTCATACCTATTTCACCTGAAAGGGAGAAGATAGGTATACCGATAGCTACATGTAAGCTTCTGCTAAAAGAAAAAGCTTTTGAGATAGCAAACTCTAGGTGGTACAATTTACCAACATGCGCAGCCACAAAACTAATATGGCCCTCACTCGACCTAAAGCGCTCTAAAGACTTGTTATCTCAAAGCAGACTTCATATAAGCTCCCTAATAGGTGTCCTTACGGGGCACTGTCTTATAGGCAGACACGCAATAAGACTTGGTGTAACCTCAAATGACTTCTGCAGGAGCTGTATGGACGAGGAAGAAGAAGAGACAATCTCTCACCTCCTCTGCACCTGCCCTGCTCTCTCACTAAGACGCAAACTTCATCTGGGAGAATACTCTTTTGATGATCCCAGTGAACTAGCAAAAAAGGATATCAGATATCTCCTTCGCTTTATAAAAAGCTCAAAATGGTTCGACTAGTGGGAGGTATTTCTCTAGATTCATGTGGTATCACAATGGGCCTTTTCTTCTGGCCTAAGTGTGTGTTTTTTTGTATCCGCAGCCACTTTAACCTAACCTAACCTAACTGTAATTTTTGGTCTTAAAAAGGTGGTGCAACAGTCCTCTGATAACTAAGGCCTAGTGACTTACAACTCTCAACCATTTCTGTTAGTGATGCTGTTATTGATGGAGGAGACCTACAGTTTTAAGCCGAATCCGAACGGCTAATTTGAGAAAGCACTTTTCATGACAAGAACTACTTTTGGAGAATTTTTCGATTTCTTGCAAGAGTAAAAAAATGTATGTGTCACAGGCAGGGATAAAACCCAAGATCTTTGGCATGACCGTCTTTTGCACTAACCATCACGCCACGGGTGACAGCTGTCACTTGATTTATGCTAAATTTGGTTAGCGTTTTATAATGAATAGATTAACTCCTAAACAACGTTAGCAAATCATGCAAATTGATTACCAAAATAATGGTTCGGTTCGCCTGACGAATCAATTCAATCAATTTATTAAAGAACACTTTTGCTGGGTGCATTATCTTGCGTCGTCAAGGGCCAGTGGTGAATCCTCCAAGATTGACTATTTTTTGTTGGGTTATGTAAAGTCGCATGACTACGCAGATAAGCCTAAGGCGATTGACCCTTGGAAGAGAATATTTAGCGCGTTATTGCTAAAAAACGGTATTTAATTGACAACATAATGGTGAGTCCTCATTTTTATAATAAATCTACATTCTTGGCCATAACAATATATGATATGCATTTTATTCTTCTTGCGAAACCACACGTCTAAAAAAACGCTCTTAATTTCAATCTTTAATTTCTATGCTTAAGCTCCAACGAAAAAAAGAGAGTATGAGGATATAGAGGGATGCCACAACAGAAATGAAGTTCGTAAATTTTACCAAAAGGTAAAAAAACCTCCCAAGGGTACCAGCCACGAACTAAAGCCTGTAAGAACGATCAGAGGAACATCGTAGTAGAACCGCAATGTTCTTGTTGTCAATGTTGATAATATGGAAAGACCACTTCTCCAAATTATATAACAGCTATGACGAACCGAATTCCGCTATAAGGGAGATAAAACCACTCAACCTAGGCGACGCCTACCCGACCTCGACGAAGTGAAGATAGTTATATCTAAAATGAAGCCAAACAAAATTACTGGAGGTGACAGCATCGCTGCCGAATTATTCAAAGCAGCAGGCTATGACTTAGTATAGGGAGCATGCAACAACTCATCTGCAAAATATGGTCGGAAGAAAGCATGCCCGATGAGTGGAATCTCAGTATAGTTTTCCCAGTACATATAAGAAAGGAGACCCTTTAAATTGCGCCAACTACAGAGGGATCAGTCTCCTTAACATTGCATATAAGATCCTTTCTGCCGTATTATTTGAACGTCTGAAGCCGTTCGTCAACAACCTGATAGGTCCTTATCAGTGTGGCTTCAGACCAGAAAAGTCCACTATCGACCAAATATTCACACTACGGTAGATCTTGGAAAAAACCCAGGAGCTTCAAATCGATACCCACCATCTCTTTATCGATTTCAAAGCCGCGTATGACAGCATCTATAGAGAAGAGCTCTACAGAGCAATATCTAGTTTTGGCATCCCTGTCAAACTTATCCGTTTGTGCAGAATGACGATGGAGAATGCACGCTGCTCCATCAAGGTCGGAAAAGATCTCACCGATGCATTTGATGTCAAAAAAGGTTTTAGACAATGCGATGCACTGTCATGCGACTTCTTCAACATCGTTCTGGAAAGAATTGTGCAAAACTCAATCGTCAACACTAGTGCCATAATCTTCCAAAGGTCCATCCAATTACTCGGATACGCAAATGATAGTGACATAATTGGAAGATAAAAGCGGGATGTCAGTGGAGCGTTTTTGAGTATTGCGACAAGATGGGTTTAGTGGTCAATGAGGGCAAGACCAAGTATATGCTGTCATCAAAAAAGGACATTGAACAACGACGCCTTGGACAAAACGTCACCATGGACAGCTATAACTTTGAGATAGTTGAGGACTTTGTCTATCTAGGCACCGCTATAATCTCAGACAATGACATACACCAGCACTGAAATCAAACGAAGAATAACTCTTGCAAATCGCTGCTTCTTTGGACGTAGAAGGCAATTAAGGAGTAAAGTTCTCTCTCGAGCATCTAAAATCACCATCTATAAGACACTCAACATCCCTGTTCTCATTTATGGCGCTGAGGCCTGGACCCTGTCAAAGAAAGATAAGAGCGTGTTAGGATGCTTCGAGAGAAAAATTCTTCGGGTGATTTTTTGTCCCGTCTGCATAGATGGAGAAGGGAGGAGAAGATATAACGACAAACTGTACAGGCTGTACAGCGACACTGACCTAGTTAAAAGAATTAAAGTCCAACGACTTAGAAGGCTGAGTCATGTAGAGCGAATGGACATCAACGTTCCAGCCCGTAAGGTCTTCGAATTCAGGAAGCTCTAAAACTAGCGGCCAGCTACATACATCGCCGAGGCCGAAAGAATTCTTAAAAATTCAGGGATCAAACCGGCAACAACGCCTAGTCCTAATCCACAAGAAGACCCACAAGGACCTAGGGCCCTCACTATTGAGGAGTATACAAAAAGGCAATTAAAACGCAAAGAAGCCGTTTTAACAGCTATATAGCTCCGCCTGCACCTCCCTCAAAAAGAGGAGGCAAAACCGCCACCCTAAAGGCCAAAATCCGGGAACTGCACCGCCTGGCGAATATTCCTGGTACCAACTCAGAAAATCTTCGTAAGTACCACACGGAAATCGGGGCAATCCGAAAGTTCCACAACCTCTTCGATAGAATCGCCGACCGGTTAGCCCATCATGGGAGGCAAGGAAAGTAAGCAGGAGGTAATAAATACGGGTCCCCAGGTTCTCAACGCAGCCAACCTCCGTCAAAACCAACTAGACCACACCGCCGTTGTACTAGGGTTAATGTTCATAACCGCTATACTAGTAGGGTTAGTCTATCTAGGATTACAACACTTCAGAAGAAAAATCATCACAGACGTCATCAACCACCTCGACAACAGAATAGCCAAGGTATAACACCTTCCAAGGCCACAGAAGACATTTTTTTTATTAAATATATATATGTATCCTTAAAATAGTCAAAGAAATCTTAAACATAAAAAAAAAATTTTCTCAAAAAAAAAAAAAAAAAAAAAAAAATTTATAAAGAAAATTCTTTTTAATCATTTATATTCTAAAAAAAAAAAAGAAAAAAAAGTTTCATTACTGCTAACGGCTCTCTCCCCCAAATTTGTTTTGTCTATAGACCAAAAATCCAATGAGTTTAGCCAAATTAGAACTAGTCTTGAGCCAACTCAATCAAATTTACGTAAACCTAAAGAAATCACCCAATCGAACTAGGACTCCCACTAAAGCGGAAGAAAAACTTCAACAAATTCGTGGTCTCTTTGAAGCTTTCTCTAAACATTTTGACGAAGTTAACCAGAATAAGATTTCCGAGTTAGAACGAATAGCATTAAAGCGACTTATTGCGGAAGCCCACAAGTACAAAAACGAGTCCGAAGACATAGTCAACCGCAATATAAGAAGCGTATCTCCAGAAAACGAGGAGAACGAAGAAGAAAAACAAAAACCACAAACACTATCTAAAACCAACACGATGAGTGGCGAAGAATTTAGCTTCAGTACAGCACAAAAGCTGCCCACTCTGTCATTCGAGGAAAACACCCGATCTGAGAGCCTAAGAGACTTTCTGAACAGCATCGAATTCTATTACGACACACTAACAACACCAGCTAAGAGTACGCTAATTAAGTTTGTCCTGAAATGTAAAATTCAGGGAAAGGCGTTAACTGAACTGGGCAATGCCAGCCCCAAGGACTTTACCGAGCTTAAGAAAAGCTTGATCGAGAAATGCGGACCAAAAGAAACCATCGAACAAATTCAGTCAAGGCTGAGCCGAGCGACTCAAGGTAATCGAACCGCTAGAGAATTTATAACAGAAATAGAAACTCTGGTTAACAAAATGACCGAACTGGAAGTAGCATGCCACGGTGAAGATACCAGAGAAACCCTGACCACAGCAAACGATCGTAGAGGACTAGCCTTCCTTAAAAAGGGAGTCAATGACCGGCTTCGATTGGTACTAGACAGCGCCCGACATTCAACTCTCCAAAACGCTTCTAAGCATCTACTCGAAATAGACCAAGGAACCACCCAACCAGCATCACTCAAATATTTTGAAGAACGTCAATCAGGACGACCGAATTTCAGGGGACACCATTCCAGAGGATCGAACTCTAGAGGACGAGACGTACGGGACAACCGGCCTAATAATTATAACTATCAATCAGGTTACCAAAACTACCAACCCAACCCAAATTATAATTATAGATTGGGTTCAAACCGATACAGAACAGGCTCCCAAAATAACCAGTTTAGTACTAATTATACCGCCCAGGCTACCAACACAGTCCAAATAACAATTTTAGACAAGGTAACCAAGTCAATTACAATCAAAATGAACATCAACATCAAACTAGCCGGACCAGAAACAATGTACCAAACAACAACAGCCGTCCGATAACGAATTACCAGCCCCGTAATAACCAGAAAAACAGACAGCAAACAAACTATCCCAGGGTAAGAGCATTGGGAAACGAACAACCCCACCGAGGGGATAGCCGACCCGTTGGAGGGGAACCTATAAAACCCCCCCTACCAAACGCCATATACACAGCGGGGATAGAAAACGGCATTTATGTACAAATATTACTTAATAATGACAAACCCGTACGATGCTTACTAGATACAGGTGCATCTATCTGCGTAGTAAAAAACTCTGTAATCGAAGGAGACATTTCAATAGACAAGAAAAACATTAAAAAAAAAAAGGAGGGAGAGAGACCCTCGCATGTGCACATATAGCTATTGATTATTATATTATATCATATTTTTAAATTAACAAAAAAGTAAAGTTTAGAATTGTTATTAGTTATATTTAAAAATGGCAAGATCGCCATGCAATGATCCCCTCGGTGGATCTCCTAGTTTTCTCGTACTCAAAACGTTGGCTATTACGCCGTCGTTTGCCTCTATAAGCGAGAACGCTATATAATAGAGCGAGCAGAAAATAATAAGACGATTCCAGTCTGAGCGGGTAGCTCTTTAAAAAGGAACAATCTTGATTTCGAAAGTATGCTTAAAGTCGAGGCCCAGGTCCGCTCCGGGCTGTAGCGCCACCTTAAGTAAGTATAAGAAAGAGCTCCAACGACCAAATGGTTAAGGCTGTAGGGGCTAGAACAGACCACATCGTAATGTCAAACCCACCTTTTACGACTTTTTTTTATCATCGTAATGTCATTTGGAACCCTTTGTATGTCAAAGACGCAGTGAAAAAAAAGAGAAAAGAGTACGTTTTAAAGGAGGTGCCTGTTCAAGTTGATTTTGAATTCCTAAATATTGCAATGACAGAGAGAAGTAGAGATATAAATATTGCATATTCGTGTAGTACGGCTAAATATTGAACATCTAAACATGACCGAATTTAGTAAAAGGAGGAATGTAAGCACAATCCTTGAAAATAACGTCAAAAATGGATGAGGCAAGACGCCTATGTTCAAGCGAGGTAAATGAATCTACGATGTAATTGCCATAAAACATTTTTAAAACTCTGCTTTGAATATTTTCCAAAGACACTTAAGTAAGAAGCAGGATCGACAGAATAGGGATGGAAATTATACTCAAGCCTTGGACGTACTCCACAACTACACTTGCAAAACCATATGGTTTTCATAAAATTATCCGCGACCAATTCACTCATTTCTGGCTGCATAACATATGGCCATCTTATATCTTAAAGGTCTTAAATTAAATTTGCAGCATTGGAACGAAGATTCAAAATGTGTTAAGTCACAGGATCTCAGTAGCCAGTAGTTATTACCTCTTCGACAAATGAACAACATTTCTAATTTTCTTCAATTTTTGCGAATAATGACTGTAGTGCAGTGATTTTCGAAGTGGTTTGATGCCAGGTCATCAAATTTTAAAATTTTACTCTACAGCAGCTCTCCACACCCATGCAATGTGTCAAAATCAACCTTTTGTTTTGTAGACCAGGTTAAAAGTTTCACAATTAGTGGAGCACCTTATAATACTGAATTAACATTCAACAATTACCATTTTATAATAAACAAATAAACACCCAGCAGGATGTTCGAATTAAAATAATAAACAAAACCACATAAAGCAAACAGCCTTAGAACTTGATGTTAATAAAGCATCATGGGGATGCATCTCAAAAGAAGCTCCCATTCCATAAAAATCTCGATATCCTCAGCATCAGATCCCTCGCTGATTCAGTTGAAATCCACTGATCCCTTGTGTATACCTATACATCGTCGTCGTTCGTTTCGGTCGTATTTTATATTATATTTCTACGATGACTTAAAAAATAAAAAGCAAGCGCTCCCGTTGGACGCGTTGCGCGATCCTTATCGCAACTTTCAATTATTTTATTTGGTTCAGATGTGGCTGGCGATAAAATCATTGATATGAGGTACACCGTAATATAATTCCTTAGCCCTTCATTCCACCACGCTTAATTGACACAATAAAGAGTTGCCGCTGCCGCTGCAGCAGCTCACCGACTATATGAGACACATCAAGACCACAACAAAAAAAAAGAAGCGAACCCTTTTCTGCGTCACACACTCAATAAAGGTACGAGTACTAAGTCGATCGACCTTTTTGGTTCCTTGCTGTAAAAGAAGCAGAAGAAGAACTGGCTCAACTCGACTTGGACTATAGACTGGAAGAGCATCACCTCTTTGAACTGAGAAGGGTTCCTAACAGAGTCCAAGCACAAAGCTGGCCCATAGTGAAGTGATGGCCGAAGCCTTTTGGTATCTGAAGGTCGGTCGACATATTGACGATGATAAAACGATTCTCAGTCCATAAATAAAGATACTCGCCTTATGCACTTGGCCATCCCAAAGCCCAAGTCCACAAGCCCATGATGGTGATGAAGCTGATGTAGCCTCCATATACAAACATCTTCTCCTTTTCCTGTTGGGAGAGATGATGCTTTTGGGTGATGATGATGATGAAGATTTGAGATATTGGTTCGGCACTTGGTATATCGGAGCGGACAGAGGAGCGGGCGGGCGGTTGGGGATGTGATGCTTCTTCTCTTATCTAATTCAGTTCAGAGCGCGCGGTAATGTCGGCGCTCTGTTGTCGATTATATTCGCGAATCTTGATCCCGTTCCCCCATTTGGATACCCATTTGCTGATGCAATTCTTCCACTTTTTGTTTTTCATTTCTGTTGAAAGATTCACCTCCGTTTTGGATACAGAAGCGATAACTAAATATTATCCAGTATCCGTGGATGGGATGTGCTCGAATTGTTGTTAGAGAGAGGCGAAGCGTCTGGAACTGCGAGACTTCGACTTCAACTTCGACTGCATGATAATGGTGTCCCTTTTAGCTTTGTATTGTGTTTTGTAAAATATTTTCCTTGTTAGTTAATTTTTTATTTACATTTTTGTTGTTGTTGTTGGTACAAAAATGTATCCAGGGATTTGTGGCTCGATATAAATACAAAGGATGAGCTTGTGCACTCACTCGATGGTTTGTAAGGAGAAGCAGAAGATTTCTAACCTGATAGGGAGCAGTTTTTGACATCGTTTGGTCATCGATTAAGAGGATATTTGCTCATGATGACGATGATGATGATGGTGATGCACCTTTTTTGCAAGTTGCTCTGCAGCTCTGGCCCTCTGCGGGTTCTGGGATCATCTTGTTTAAGAACAATGGACTGATTTTTACGATGATCAGCAAGTAAACGATGCGATATGATGCGGTTTCGAGTGGGGTGCGGGGAGTACGTATCTGTGGCTGTGATGATGGTCATGGTCAATGGATGATAATTTCAAATTGTTTAAGTGTCAATGATAAAGAAAAGCAGGTTTCAACTTAAAAGTAAGTATTGTTATTCGAAACAATTGGTAAATGGATTTAGTAACAGTTGAAGAAGATTTAACTTCAAATAAAGTTAGGAACATGGTCTTGTTTTATATTCAAAGATTTAAATGAGTCATCTAGAAATTTAGAAAAATACTTTTGGAATCTTTAAAAAAAATCAAACCAATAAATTTTTCTTTATTGAAAATTTGACATCTCTCGACGTTTCAAGGTCCCTAGAGTCGAAATAAAAGATTTTTAGAAAGATTTCTGTGCGTGCGTGTGTACGTACGTTCGTAAGTTCGTACATTCGTACGTTCTTACGTTCGTACGTTCGTACATTCGTACGTTCTTACGTTCGTACGTTCGTACGTTCGTACTTTCGCGACGTTTTTTTCGTCGTCCATAGCTCAAGAACCAGCAGAGATATCGACTTCAAATAACTTTTGTTATACAGATAATATTGCGGAAAGATACAGAAAGATGGAGAAAGAGCTCTCAGGAAAATTGCGTGGGTGGTTTTTTTACCATAGTAGTTTAAAAAAATTTGAACATTTTGGTTAACCCTAAATATCGCACGAAGCAATAACGCTAGAGACTTGAATTAAATTTTATATTACATATGTATTGTAACGTAATACCAAAGAAATATATTTTTGGAAAAAAATCCAATTAACGGTTTTCTTTATAAATCAAAAAACTGAAAAAAAAAAAAATATTTGTCACCTCAAAAATTGTATGAACATAAAATTATTTTATCTGCAAAACAATTTCGTTCAACGTTTTTGACATCTGGTATAATTTTGAGAAAAATCGCCTAGACAGTTTTTTTTACGAAAAATAAAAGAGATTACAAAAATTACTAAAAGTTGGTAAAAAAATGACTTTCGGCTCAAATATCTTTTCAAAAATTTGAGATGTTGGCTTCAAAGTAAAGTTTTGAGAAAAATTGATTCGACAGTTTTCTTACAGAAAATAAAAACCTAAAAAAATATTACTAAAAGTTGGTAAAAATTGATTTTTGACTCAAAAATTTTTTCAAAAATTTAAGATTATGGCTTCGAACTAATTTTATCTTATAAGAAATATTGTTTTCAATACTCTTTAAGATTGTGAGAAAAATCAAATCGACAGTTTTTTTACAAAAAATAAAAAAGCTAAAAAAATTACTAAAAGTTCGTAAAAATTGATTTTCGACTCAAATATCTTTTCAAAACTTAAAAATATTGGCTTAAAACTAATTTTATCTCACATAAAGTATTGTTTTTGACATTCAGTAATTTTTTTTATAAAAATCCAACTGCCAGTTTTTTCATTAAAAAAAAATCTACAAAAAATAGTACGAACATTTGGTAAAAAACAAAACGAAATCCCACAAACCTTTTAAGCAAGACAAATCGACAGACGGGATGGGAAGTTAAAGAAGTTCTTACCCGCGAATTGTTGCAAGCATCGATTCTTTTGAGGTAATTTTCGACCACTTTTTCACACATATTGGGCGGCATCCCGGTCATAACTTGACGAAAGTTGATTCTTTAGTGACACCGTCTTGTTGAAACCAAATATTCTCCAAGTTGTATTCTTCAATAGCAGGTAAAAAAAAGTCGGTTATCATATTACCATAACCCTCCGAATCGATGGGTGACAGTCGTTTCATTGTCGTTTTCGAAGAAGTAAGGTCCAATCACACCTCCGGACCAAAGAGCGCAACAAACAGTGACTTTCTGTGGATGTAATGGCCTTTCTTTAATTACTTAAGAATTCGTAGAACCCCAAATACGACAATTTTGTTTATAAACAAAACATACCCACCGAGAAACGTGCTTCGTAGCTGAAGAAAATTTTGTTCGAAAAATCGCCATCCACCGCCTGTTGTTCAAGCACCCATTCGACGTATCTATGTACAACGTTGTGAATGGTCGTCTGGCTTCAGTTGTTGTGTGAGCTGGACTTTATATGGATGTAGGTGTAGATCCAAATGCAAAATACGCCATAATGTGCCGTAAGACAGTCCTAATTTCTTCGGGTCTTTGGCAACACTTTCACTTACAGCAACGATATTTTCAGCGGTACGAGTGAAACGATAATTCACGATCTTACAATATCTGTAACCAATTCCAATCCAGTCTCTTCAAATTTGTTCATAATTTTGTTAATTGCTTGTATAGTTGGACAATTATGTACCATGATCTCCTCTTAAGGCACGATATGTGGCTGTGGCAGAATCACCATTTTTGTAATAGGTTTTAACAATTTGCATGCGTTGTGCGATAGTTAAGCGATCCATTTTTGTAAACAAGACTTTCAACTGAAAAAAAATTGGCTTAACAACTTCGTTTGACAGATGTCGAATTCCAGCCCTATACTTTTAAAACCGAAAAATGGATAAACCGTTACTTTTTAAATTTTCATTGAGAAAAATCTTGGCTTGGTCTCAGCTTATAAATCAAGTTCTTTGTTACAGAAACGAGACGCAAAGCCTCCATTTCATTTGAATCTGAGGTCAAATCATCGACCTACGCTCTTGCTTAAAACTCAGAAGTCTCTATTGAAATATCCCTTAAATAACTAATAATAAAAGGCCAACTAAGTTTGTTTTTTAAAATTCTTGGAGCCGTTTTCCAATTATGATACAAATAATACAGTCTTCAAAAATATAACATGGAAGAACCGATATTTTTGATTGGGAATATAGTCTCTGGTCTCATGGTTTATCTAACTGAGTAGTTGAATAAATATTTAAATCAATTTATAGAAAGTACAATTGTTATCAAGGTTTCTTATCTATGCATTTGGTATCTATTTCCGACTATTCAATACAAATAGTATTGGACCAGTTCAAATCTGATAAGGGCTTGGTTTTTTCTCCCACATTCTTTCCTATTTTCATGAATGGTTCTTTGTTTAAGAATTCTAATTCACTTGATCAATTTGCTGACCAAACTAGCCTCAATTTTTTCTGTTCGTTTTTAGATTAACATTATTGTACTTCTGATGTCGACTTTTATTAGCAGCAATATATATATTGGGATTATGAAGTTTTGATCTTGACAGCAAGGGGGAATTAAAAACAGTGTGGAATTTCATGCTTCGATTATTTAAAGACGGCTACTGTCACTAAAACGTTACCCCAATACTGCTCATGGCCTAGATTTGTTTGCAACTATATAAGAAATGTATAACACTTTTCTTATGTAGTATAAGGCTTTTATTGGTCCAAACTTTTTTTTGTTTGTTTATATTGTGCGCCGCCGCCGCACTAAAGGGGTTATGAATACCCTTATAATGATTAAACACAGTGCGAGCAAGTAGGAAAGGAGGATAGGATTAGAAAGGAGAAACCGATGCACATTGGTTTTGAATGTCTGCACATTGTAATGATTGGGAAATATTGAGCCTAGTAAAGCATTCCACATTCGCATTGTGCGGCTAAAGAAAGAATCTCTGTACTTAACAGTACGTCCGAGATTGGGCTCAAGGGTAAACTAATGGGCATTCCTAGCAGTACGGGCATTACGGTTGAATTTTTTAATGGGAGGAATGCAACTGGCTATTTCGCTAGAGCATTGTTTATAAAAATAACGATAAAACAATGACAGGCATAAGACCTTGCGGCGGTGTTCAAGATAAGCAAATGTCTCGGTGAGAGAACGATCTCCTATCACTTTTTAGAGCTCTTTTTTCAAGACTCTTTTTTCAGAAGACTCAAGTACGTTATTGGGGCTCTAGCCCAAATAATGAGAGTTTTACTGGAGTTTAGGACGAATAAAAACTTTGTAAATTATAGCCAGATCAGAAGGGGTAAAAACTTCTTGCATCGTCGGAGAAAACCTAAACACTTAGCAGCATTTTTGGTGATGTCAAATATGTGATCACTCCACAACAAGTGGTTTGTGATGCACATACCTAGGACTGATAGTTGTTCAATCTCCTCGATACAAGTACCACCCATGGATAGTGGCATTGGAAGAGGGTTACGATTTTGTGACAGTAGACAGCATTAAGTTTTCGAACCATTAAATTCTACACGGTTTTTGAATCCCCATTGGACAATGCTGTCAAGATCGGAATTTTATGAGCTTATCATACGCTGCCGTTGGTAGTCCATATCCAAAGTATAAGGATGAGAATCTACAAACGAATATGAAAAGCTTGGGGAACTATCATCAGCGAAACAATGTAGTTGGTTAGATGTTTCAGACAAAAGATCATTTCTAAAAATAAGGAAGAGCGTCGGAGACAAAACGGAGCCCTGGGACAACCAGCGTTTTTTTTTTTTATTTTGTGGATATCAGGTTTGAAACCGTTCAATACCACTTGAATTGAATGATCCGGAAGGTAATTTCTAACCCAACAAAGAAGAGATTCATCAATACCAAAAGTACGCTTTTTCGATAAGAGAGCTTGGTTCCAAACTCTATCAAATGCCTTTGAAATATCAAGTGGAATAATCTTGCTTTCTCCAAAACGATGTAAAGATTTGTTCCACTGTTCGGTGAGATAAACCATGAGATCATCAGTAGACCTATTGCTACGAAGCTACTGCCGGTCATTAAGAAGCTTCCGTTCTTCAAGATAGTTCTTAGGCTGAAAATTGATCAGCGTTTCCATTACCTTGGAAATAAGGGACGTAAGTGCTATTGGACGATAGTCAGAGGGGTGGGAGGGTTCGCCTTTTTTAGGGACAGGCTGAACAAATGCGGTTTCCATCCACTCGTAAAGAGACCAGTAGAATAGCACAGATGGAAAAGCTTACGCAGTGGTTTTGCCAGCGTTGAAGAACACCTCTTCAGAACAATAGCAGGGATACTATCCGGCCCAGCGGGTTTGTCAATGTCAAGATCTTTTAGTACTCTAGCAATTGCACGAAGATTAATCTCATGGAATAGTTTACGCTTTCAAAGTACATGAAGAGTCATGTCGCTCATTGGCAGCATCTAAATAACAACAAACTGTGCTGCAAGCAATTTGGCTTTATCAATCGAGCTTACAAAAGGAGTGACATTGGAAAGGAGCTTTGAAACTGCCGATGACGTAGTGTTGCGCATATTTTTTACAAATGACTAGAAATTTTTACTACCTTTGAAACTTTGTCGTATTTTTTGTCTTAATTTCTGGTCATGAAAAAATTTAATTCGTCGAATATGTCCGTTTCAAGTCTTTCTAGTTTGTTTGAACTTATTCCATTTTTCCTCAAGGGTTGGCTTTATAAAACCGGAAACTTACATAAGTTTTCTTTAGGTTTGTTAGATTTTACCCTATTCGGGATAAAATTTCTCATTCCTAAAAGAATTAAGTTTGTCTCACTTCAAACGATTTAATCAAAAACCCACACTTTTAAATTCCCACTTATTGCATTTTTAAATGTTATTCTGTGTAAATCAAAATTTATTTGAAGTTGATACCTCTGACGGTTCTTGAAATATGGCAAACGAAAAAAAGGTATTCCGAACGTACGCACACACAAAAACTTTTATGAAAAACCTTTGGATTAGGTTCGAAGGGCCTTGAAATATCGACAAATATCAACATTTTCAATTCGACAAATTGGACCGATTACAATAACTTGCTTTGGGAAGTTAAAAAGGTTAGAACAATATTGAATGATTCCAAGACATAATCAATTTGAAACCTATATTTCGGAAAATTGGACAACATCTTGTCAATTTACGATATCAGAAGTTTTTGAAAAACGCTTGGTATTGAAGTTTATGAAAAACTTAAAAAAGTCTTTAAAAAACCCCTTATGTACCTATATAACTTGTACGTACATACATGTGCTACTTAAAAAAAAAATCCCATTCTTCCTTGAAGTTTTACTGTAAATCTTCTAAGGTACAAGATGAGATTCAAAACAATTTCAAGCCTTAGTGAAAATCCAATTAAAAGTACATCCCACGTCCCAAACACGTGCATTTGTATTTATGTAGGTATGAATTGTATGTATTTACTTTTTGTTAAGAAACGTCTATAATTTGTATCACATAACAACCACAAAAACTCACTTCCCACAAAATCCTGTAACCAGAAATAAAGGAACTTCTAAACTTCGTTTTGCGAACAATATATAAAAAAAGAAACCAACATCAGACCAAAAAAAAATAAGAGAGTTCAAAACAATAATTGAAATGACAATCAATTTGAAATTTTGGCAATTTAATTCTTTGAAAGTTCTTCAAGAATCCTGACAACCAACAATAATGACTTTTTACCTGGTTCACCCACCTCCTTTATGCAAAGCATCAGCTTGCTATAAAGTATAAAATAAAAAGGTATGTTGAGCGTTGAAGCTAGGTTAGGCATATTGCCTAGGAAACCATCATCATCATCATCATCAGGGGCAGCTTCGTAATCTTATGGTTGGTAATCGTGTCATCGCCTTTGATTCTTACTCCAAAGTGCCATGAAATTGGTATGCAAATACCTTTTGGAATGACAACACAACGTCGACTTGTTGTACTTGTACCTGCTACCCTAAACCATGATGCTAATCTGACAACTGACATAAGGACCTCGTCTCTTTTGCAACCTCAAACCATCCGTATATACCCACACCCTGTGTCGCAGTCAAATACCACCGAAGGACTTCTTCGACAATGAAATTGAAAATTGAGATTAGATTTTCAATGTTCCACTGATTTTTGGCGAACAAAATGAACTTACTCAACGCAGGAATGACGATGACGATGACGATGTTGGGGCTGCGACTCTTCAGCTTACTGCTACTCTGTTAAAGTCCTTTCTTATGCGCGTTGTTTAAAAGGTGAAGGAGAGGCACACATAGAAATGCTGATGCTCTTAACAGGATGTTCTTCCTAATCCAACTCTCAATTGGCATTCCTATTCCCACGCCACAAACTGTAGTATACTTACCTAACTTATACTCGATGACAGCAGTCAGAGAGCAATTGACATGAAAGAAAGACGAAGGCGATGACGAAGACGTTAGGGATGGAAGAGAGTGGAAAAAAATTCAAATAAAATAAAATCACAAAATCGCATCAAGCAAATCAAACTTTGGAATTAGTTTCCATCTTCTAGAGAAATGAACGATGATGTCTGAACTGAAAAAGGAGCAGCAAAAGTTACCATTACCACCTTAATATCCAGATTTATAGCCAGGCAGCGCATCCGGCGAGTAGCAGCGATGGCATTAGCATCAGAGTACGCCCCAGCATCATACCCTCACGATGATGACGACCGACCTAGCAGAAAACCAAATCAAACTCGCATAAACTTTGAGCCCGAGAGTGGCTTGGTTTTGTGTGATTGGATTTGTGTGCGAGTTCCTTATGCCAAAGGAATTTGATTAGATTTATGTTGTCAACAATTTTAACGATCTCCTTTCGACGAAGTTATCCTTCTTGTTCTCATTCTGACAGCAACAATAAAAAAAAAGGAAAAAAAAAGGAACAAAAACAAATATGCCACATTGAAAATCAAATTTAAAATTTTATACTTTCTATCCACTTACAAATCCAAGGCGGGTGGCGGTGGTATCGGCCTCGGCCTCATGTGACCCGAGGCCTTAATAACAACCATCCTTCTGCTATACAACACAACCATAAGAGATTATGGCAAAGTAAATTCCTTATAAATATCCTTAAATACATAATTAAAATAGAGAACACAATAAGGTTTCGTGCGTAGGCTGGGGTTGGCCTCTCATGCGGCCAGGCCAGGCCAGGCAGGCCGCATATAGTAACCCGAGGGCTTTCATTAATCATATTAAGTTCCGCTTGGGTAAAATTTATATTAACTCCTAAAAGGATCTTATCAAATCACCCTTCTATCGTCCTCTTTTTGAAAATATTATACTGTTATGTATTTTCTTTGGAATTGGGTACCTATTCTTGATGATAATGATGGCGGCAAGTAGCACACTACGCCCACCATTACCATCATCTTCAGTCACCACCCTCTTTCGAATTCTCTGTCAACCAACTATTCTATAGCGAAAGAGGTCCTGAGAAATTTTAATAAATGTTTCGCTTAAGGGTTTTTTTCTATTTTATTTTTCATTCTTGTTCTCGTTTTTGCTACATTCGAAAGTGTATATAAGGAGATGAGGATTATGATGGTTTGTATGTGAAATATTTTAATGGCAGCGGGTAGTTTTATTAACCCAAGTTCTTTAACTTTTCATGAGTTCGAACAGTTTTAGTTTGTGATGTATACGCGAGTATAAAGCTGTGGTAATCTTCGCAAGTTTAATCCACAATAATGCGGGATCTTCATAAATGGAATCGCAAAAGTTCATCGAATATTTATTACTACCCAACGGTCGCGGTGTTATTGTTTTTTTAGGAACAAATTATTTCCAAGAGGCAAGAATTGCTGTTGGTAACGGTTCAAGGCTTTAAGTTTTGGTATTAAAATTAGTACAGTTAGACTCAGTGACGATCCTGTAGATAATATTTGAGTTTCAGGGAAAAAACATAATTTAGCTTTTCAGTTAGGCATGGCTTTGCCGCGCCGTCTGCGAGATTGACATAATTTACGCACAGTTTATGGTATTTTAAAAATTAAAGAGATAGACACAATTATTAATATGAGATAAAAAAAGAGAAAATAAAAAAAATAAACATAATTCTTTATAAAGTTTGGTATTAAAAGGCTTCATAAATGATTTTTATTCTATATAAGACATGGATTTTTGATAAGGGCCGAGAACATCGCCGCAGTCCGTGAAAGTGTACAGCAGAACCCGAACTCGGCCTATTGCAAACTTCAACTTGGCGAATTTTGGGTCGTGATTCGGGATTACCCCTGTATACAAGATCCAACTGACCCAGGAGCTCAAAGTTCACGACCATAGACAACGCCACCGTTTGTTCG
This sequence comes from Eupeodes luniger, assembly GCA_951509635.1. Lineage (NCBI taxonomy): Eukaryota > Metazoa > Arthropoda > Insecta > Diptera > Syrphidae > Eupeodes > Eupeodes luniger. Next base: position 47,434,804 of record OX608073.1, read on the forward strand.
CTGACTTGTCTTCGAACCGTTTGGGAGAGGACCCCAATTTTGGCCGAAAAATCATCTTTACTTGCGAGATGCATTATTGGATGAATTTCTTATGGCCCAAATTGAACCATATGGACCTAAACGACATGTGGTTCCAGCGGGATGGCGCTACGTGCCACACAGTAAACGCCACGATTGACATTTTGCATGAACGATTTGACGGTAAGGTTATCTCTAGCAGGGGTGATGTGAATTGGCCGGGATACCGACATAATACCCAAGTTCAAAATTTCCAAAAACAAAATCCCCAGGATCAAAATCCCCATGCACATAATCCACAAACGAAATCCCCAAATCTAAACCTCCGTTTTCATCATTTATGTGTAGGTCTTAAAACTAAGTGGTGCATTTTCTTAAAAATAATTTTAATTTTAAAGAAGTAGATTTACTTCGGTATATAATCTTCTTCACTTCTCAAGTTCTACTTTTTTTTTGTATTGAAAAAAAATAGTCAATCAATACATGGAAATCGACAGGTAAACTACAGCGTATGTGTAAAAGACAGCACTATTGTTTCTAACAAACTAAAAACGTCAGTAATTACGATCGGAACGAATTTACTTTCTTCGCTTATTTAGTACTAGCCGACCCGTGCTCGCGTTGCTTTGCAAATTGTAACCAAATTGTTTGGCACCAAACATAATTTCTTAGATATGCTCGAAATATGGTGAATCCATGCTTAAAGGCTTCTGATGAGTAGAATGATGACCAAGGTTCGGACTTCTGATTATAGATTTCGAAAAAAACGAAGCATATCCAAAATTTTGCGAAGTTGAGGATTTTGTTTTGGGGATTTTTGCTTTAGGGCTAGGGTACCGAACCCGAATTGGCCACCAAGGTCATGCGATTCGACCCCGATAGACTTTTTCCTATGGGGTTTCTTGTAGTCGCAGGTCTATGCAAATAAACCACAATCGACCGATGTCCTAAAGGTGAACATAACACAGGATCCGTGCCACCGTAAGAAGCCGAGGCGGGATGTCATATTCCACACCCTTAATGGCATACATGAGCCTTTCAAATAAAAAAATATTTGTTAATACCTCACACACAGCTTGTTTTATTCCATTTCAACATCTACCCGCCCTTATTGAAAAACCCTTTATATAAGTACAGCTGTGTTACATCGGCATCGCAGTTAAGAGGAGCTATTATCTCTACATCGCTTAATTCATCACTGCCAAGAAAGGTTCTTCTCATTTCTTTTAGCATTGGGCACTTTCCGATGAAATGCATAATGTCTTTTCTCACTGACACATGTTGAAAAGCGTGCAAAATATTGGAAGATAGTCTCGGTGCGGCATGAAGTTCAATCTTAACAACTCTTCTCTTATCTATACTTTTATATAAAAGCGAAACCATTTTAAAGTTTGTGACGCACGATCTCAGAAAGTAGTCAACCGATTTATTTGAAATATATTTTATTATTTTCTATATTGTTATGAGAGTGTTTATGGCTTTAATTTTGTTTCATTAATTATTTGTCAAACTTAAATATTATTAATTTTACATTTTTTGTCCATTTTTTTCATTAGTTTACTTATACAACCACTCATATCTTAAAACCTATACAATAATCGACAAAGATTAGCATTGCTTCATAAAGTCAATATTGTTGCGCAAATTTTAAACTTAAAATCACTTCTAAGTTAAACATACAACCTGAGAAATAAATAAAAACAAACTATAAAATTATAAACGTTTTGAATTTATTTTATCCAGGAGATTAGATTCCATCACAATCGCGAGGTCGCTGCTTTGTTTCATTTCATTATCATTCCAACATTTTTAATTTTCTTTTCTTCCCATGCTCTTTCTCTCTTAATATGTGTTCCATTTAATATAGTTACGTTTTTCTCTTACCTACCTACCTACATATTCAATTTTTCTGTATTGTATAGTTCATCAACTAACCTACACACACACATTATTTTTTTGTTTCTCTAATTCTATCGTCACATCGCTGAGCAGTGTTGGCTCTTTTTTTTAAGTTTCTATGGAGTATGGACATTTAATTAACTACAGTGCCGTGCACATGAAATGCCGATTTATCTAAAGACAAATTAGATCTTTTTTATTTTTCTGGTTCGAGGAAGTGAATAGATTATAATTCTTCCAATTTAAAAATAAAAAAAGTTCTATTATAATAGCTTGAATTACCAATTTTGTATCACTTCCTCGGACAATAAAACTGAAATTAAGTTAAAATTTTCTTTACAAATAACTCGAAGAAGGTACTTATAATGATGTCGATAAAAAGAGCACACAAATGTGGGTAGGTTAAGTCAGTTGCACAGCACTGAACATGAGCAGATGAATAAAAAAATGTGTCTATGGATATTTACACACGCATACCTATAGATGTATGAGAACATTAAAAACACATTTTTTTTTACCGCAAATCTATACTATTATATAAAAGCGAAACCATATATACATACATATAAACTAAAATTAATATTATTGTAGAAAATATGCTCAGTCCCATTGAGAAATTTTGTCATATACTAATATGTACTAATATTCAAAAAATGTTCGTGGTTACAATTTGCGAAGCAACGCGAGCACGGGTCTTCAATAAAGTCGTTATTAATTTTTAGTTAGAATTAATCTTAAAATAACTTTTCTCACAAAGATTATGTTGAAGAACGCTGTATTTGGCTCTATGTATAGATAAAGGCGCTTGATGGATACATTCAAGCCTGTATTTTTCGTCTAATTTGGCGATGAGATCATAGAATGCATTTTTGACATCTCTTCCATTGCATGACTGCACGTTGAGGGTAAAATCCATATCGCAATATTTAGCCAATTCCTTTAATTTCTCGAACTAAAGACTATCCATTTGAATAGTATACAGAGCTATAACTTTTGGAAGTCTTTGAGGGCTTGAGGCACATGGCGCGCGAAGCCCGCGTTAATATACGTGTATGATAAGTTTAACATGTTCGACAACTTATTTCATAAGGGTTGGGAATGCGTTGTTTTCCCGTAATACCAATCTTATCCAAATATTATTCAAATCTTTGGTAATTTAGGAGTGAAAGCGATCACATTCCCCGGAAAGTAATTTTTCCCATAGGAATGCGTTGTTTTCCCTCAAGGCACTTTCAAAATTTCTCAAAAGATAGTCAATATGTATGTAGCTTAAGCGTTTTAATAAATAGCGGAGACAGGCCGTTTTCAATGATGACTATTTATAATGTGGCGTATTTTTCGGTAGTTGAAAACATCTTTTGACATAGTAATTTTTCAACAGTTTCATATTTTTCATATCCCCACGATTGCGCTGCATACAACATACATTCATAGATTTGGCTATTAAAGTGAAAACTTTGTATTTTACATTATGAGAAACAAGATTGCTTTTCAAAGCAATTTTTCCAAGTAGCGCTTATTGAGCTCTTAGCTTTTACAAGTTTCTCCTTAAAATAGGTTTCCATTTGTAAGTTGCTTGTTATCATTACACCAAGGTCTTTATATGCTTTCACCACTTCGATTAGTACGCTGTTGAAATACCATTTTTTAACACTGGCCAGGCTGCCATCCCCATTTTTAAACACCATAGCCTTCGATTTATTTAAATTAACCGTTAAATTCCACTGTTCCCAGCATACAACAAGGCGATTGATCATTATTCACAGTGTTTGAGATGAATACGCAAAAAGGACAACATCGTCGACAAACAGAAGTGGTTTTGGCTTGGTTTCAGCAAACTCTATCCCACCGGGTAAATTGTCAATGATAAACATGGAAAACAGATACGGACTCAAGGGACATCCTTGTTTTACTCCCATTGTTGTTTCAAACCAATCCGACCTTTCACATCGCAGTAAGATTTCCTTCCTAAAGATTTTCTAGTACTTTCTGTTACTTTTCCAAATTTTGTTGACCTTCCCTTCTTGTACGGCTGGTAAAACAAGGCTCTTCTATCGATTGTATCGAAGGCGGCCTTGAAATCTATGAATCTTACATATAGCTTCATTTTCTTCTGCAAGAGTGTTTCCGCAATACTTTTTAAGGCAAAAATGTTGTAGTTTGTTGAATAGCCGCTTCGAAAACCAGCTTGGAATTCCTTATCAATTTTGTTATTTTTAATCCAAACCAAGAAACTTGAGTCGAAAACCATTTTTATCAGTGTTTAGATGTTTTTGTATGTTTTCGATTTTTGAAAATTTGATTTTTCTTAAAAAATAACTGAAATAGCTTTAAAATAATTTGATTTCAATATCTTTTCTTTTTTTATTCGAAAGCTAATAGTAGCAGTTTTTGAAAGTTTTTATTTAAAAATGTGTAATTGGACTTTTTTTTTAAATCTTTTTAAAAAAAATTTATAATATAGAATCAGCTTGAACCTAATATCTTTAATAATCGTCAAGATATTCTAGTCGAAAATCAATTTTTACCAATTTTTAGTAGTATTTGCTTAGGTTTTTATTTTTTGGAAAAAGCGTAGCTACAATTTTTCAAAAACCTTACAAGTGTCGAAAATATTATTACATATTTGATGCATACAATTATTTTGGAGTTAATATTATTAACTGCCCATAGGAAGTTATTGTAATGGGTCCGATTTGTCAAATTGAAAATTTTGACATTTCTCGACGTTTCAAGGTCCCTAGAGTCGAAATAAAAGATTTTTAGAAAGATGTCTGTGCGTGCGTGTGTACGTACGTCCGTACGTTCGTACGTTCGCGACGTTTTTTTCGTCGTCCGTAGATCAAGAACTAGAAGAGATATCGACTTCAAAAAAATTTTGTTATACAGATAATATGGCAGAAAGATGCAGAAAGGGCTCTCAAGAAAATTGCGTGGGTGGTTTTTTTTACCATAGCAGTTTAAAAAAAAGGTGAACATTTTGGTTAACCCTAAATATCTCATGAACCAATGACGCTAGAGACTTGAATTAAATTTTATATTATATATTGTAACGTGATACAAAACAAGTATAAGTAGAAAAAAATCCAATTAACGGTTTTTTTTATAAATCAAAAAAACTGAAAAAAAATTTGTCACCTCGAAAATTATACGACTAAAATACGATTTCATCTCCAAAACAATTTTGTGCAACGAAGACTCATATTTTTGACATCTGATCAAATTTTTAGAAAAATCTAATTGACAGTTTTTTTATAAAAAATAAAAACCTAAAAAAAACATTACTCAAAGTTGGTAAAAATTGAATTTTCGACTCCAATATCTTTTCAAAAATTAAATATAGTGGCTTCAAACTAATTTTTTCACAGAAAATATTGTGTTCGACATTCAGTAAATTTTTATAAAAATCCAACAGTCCGATTTTTCATAACAAATTAAAACCTACAAAAATAATACGCAAAATTGGTAAAAATAGATGTTCGGTTCTTGATATCTCGTGTACAATAGAACAATAGAAGATATTGACTTCGAATTAGTTTCATTCATCCAATTTGTATTTGTTTATTTAAGAAATAAAAACTTTTAAGAAATGCTACTAAAACTGGTAAAAATTGTTTTTTCGACTAAAAGTCTCGTTTACAAAAATAGATTTTGAAATAAAACTATTTCATCAAATGCAAAATATTGTTGGTAATTTTTAAATATTTTAGAATAATTCAACTGACAACTTTTTTAACAAAACACGAAAACCTAAAAACCTTTTAAGCAAGACAAATCGACATTCGGAATGGGAAGTTATCAGTGTGGGTCGCATCCCAGCCTCTTTCTTGCAATATAGAATCAGTTTGAACTTAATATTTTTAATAAACGCCAAGACATTCTAGTCGAAAATCCATTTTAGCCAACTTTTAATAGTATTTTCTTAGGTTTTTATTTTTAGGAAAAAGCGTAGCAACAATTTTTTAAAAACTTTACAATTGTCGAAAACTTTATTATTTGATGCACGCAATTATTTTGAAGTTAATATTATTTTTTATGTCATTGTCTGTTAAACAGAATTCTTTTGATGTCCATATCTCTGACAGTTCTTGAGATATGGCCGAAATTTTCCGAACGTACGGACGTACGAACACATGCACGCAGAGACATCTCTCTAAAAACCTTTGATTTAGATTCTAGAAACCTTGAAACGTCAAGAAATCTCAACATTTTCAATTCGACAAATCACACCGATTACAATAACTTGTTATGGAACTTATAGAAAAAAAGGTTTCACCGTCGAATTTTAGTAATGACGTCAGTTTTAACTTGCCAAATGCCAAAATATAACAACTTCAATATTGACAGTTACGCAAATAGCCTCTTATTGCAAAACCTTTTATAAATTCTTCCATTTACTTTATCGAAACAAAGGATTTCGAAAAAAGAGATTATCTAGTTATCCCTTTATTTCTATGTTTAACCAAATAAACGTCAAAGCATACTCTACTCCTACAGCGCACAATAACAGTTTTCCTATTAAAATTCAATTCCTTCGAGGCATACTCCTAAATAATATAAGAAGACTTCCTATGTACCAACTACATACAACGTACATATACTTCATAAAGCCTCCTGAATCGGTCTCAAGATCCTTTTTATGTATCGTTTTGTTTTGTAGGGCACTCAGAGAATTGGCACTCTTGGCTGAACAACGAACAACGAATAACCACAACCACGGCTGAAGGAGCAGTTGCAGCAGCAGCATCAGCAGCAGTAGAAGCAGAAGCAGTATCAAACACAGAGAAGGAGCACAGCACTAGCACAAGCTGAAGCTGAAGCACAAACCATCATCAGAGTTTAATGCCTTGGCCCGTATAACCGTATAATAATCACTCAAAATGACATTTGCATGAGTGCATCTTTATCATGCCAAGTCAAAACTATGTAAACATTCCCTAAGCAAACACAAATGAGTTTCAGTCTCCTCCTTGACGCCCGCCTCCACCACCGCCGCCGCACTCGCTCAAAATTCTCCAACCATATAAAGGACAATAAAATTCAAGAATACAAAAAGCAGAAGGACCAAAATCGACCGATGATGACGATGACGATGAAAAACGCAACCAACTTGAAACACAATCTTTGTCCTTTTATTGAGTTATGTATACAAACAATCGTACATACACTTATGTCTTCTGGCCAAAAGGACGACTATAAAGAAGCACAAGGACACAGAATACGATTTTTACCCAATACGTCTGGTATTGTGTTTCGTTTGTATTAAAACCGATTGATGTATGATGATGAAATTATTTTGTTTGGAAGGATTTATTTTTTATTTAGTTCTTGGAAAACATACCATATCTATGGACAGGACATAGCTTCTCCTCTTTGTTCTTATTGGGGGGGGATTCTTTTGAACAATATTGATTGTGATGTAGGATTTTGTGTGTATGTAGGTGCGGGTATAGGGAGCTTGTGCGTATATATTAAAAAGAGCAGAGGAGGAGCAGGAGCAGGAGGATATTTGTAGAGAAAAAAAAAGAAGATTTTATTCAATATCTCGTCGAAGGACAATGACACCATCACCGTACAACGAGACCACTCAAAATGGGTCGCAAAATCCCTTTTGTTGGCAATGTTTGTGGTTGATGAGAGCTTCCTTCTTTTCGTCTTCTTCTTCATCATTCGTCGTCGTCGGTTGGGTATATCGTGTAGAAGAAGGACGAAGGAGCAAGGGAGCATATAGAATCCCTTTTTTATGCCTTTTATGGTTTCCGGGTCAGTAATGTAATAACCTTAAGGAATTTTTCTCATTTTCCTTTTCAAGTCACAATCGCCAGTCAGATTCAGGATTTTTTTTTATTTTTTCTTGATTTTTCTCTGAAGGAATGAGCTTGATCACTTTGACAGATGTTCCAAGAAAATAAAAAGTTGAACTTTTTTGTGTCATTTATTTTAAGGGTATAAAAGGAAATTGTAAGGTTAAACAAATACATACCTGACAAGAAAAATCGAATGCAAAAATAAGCTCCTTTGGTTTAGATTATTAAAGAAAAACATGGATATAAGTTTACGAAACTTTAACCCTACGTTTGAATAAAGTCCTTAAATATTTGTTGATGAAAGTTTTCGATCGAATTTTTTTTGTAATAGCTATGACCATAGTTGCGTTTAGACAGATGACAGTTTTTAAAGAAATAAGATAAATTTCAAAAGACTAACATTTAAAGTTCATGAGTCTTGCAAAAAGACCATCTTTGCAAAGTACAATGACATTTTATACTATGCTGATATTTTTCATAAGCCTTATCTTCCAAAAAGCCTTCACATTGAAGCCCTTTAAAACTCGCAGTTTGCTTTTTTAACATAGATGCCATTTGTAAAAAACATGGGTCCCCATAATGACTGATTATATACTATCGTTACCCAGTATTTCAATAAAATTATTATTTACGAACGAAGACAGAAACGTTTAAGCTGGTATAAAAATTAACTGGTTCTGAGATTTGAAGGGGAATGACTTTGAACACAATTGATCAAAATTTTCGTACAGTTGACGTAAAGCAAAAATCAAAATATACCTAGCAACATATGCAACAAATAGCTGAACATGAGAAAACATGGATTTTCCAAATTTAAACCACAAATGGACATTGCTTGGCCTTTAGACTAATTAAAAGACATGACAAAAGCTAAACGAATTAGAAACTGTAACCTTCTGAATGGTAGGGTATGATCTGACGGTATCATTGGAATACGTGGCCACAGGACCACTTTTCCTTTAAAGATGTTAAGATGTTTGCTTCAAGAATGTTCCCGTTGATATTTTTGATGACCAAACGTGTACGGTTGCATTATTGACGTGCATTCAAATTACCAATCTTTATAATCGAAGATTATGGGGTGGCATTCCAGGTATATCTAGTGAATTTAAAAATTCAATTTTAAAATTACCGCTATCATTTTTATTAACAGTATCGATTGATTCAAAAGACATCAGATCGCTTGTATGTATCTGGAAGTTAATTTCTTCAACATCAACATTTTTTGGCTGCCAACAAAGCCCGATGACTGAGCCAGTTATTGTTAAAGTAATTACTCTGTTTATTTTGAATCAATTTATTTGTTTCCTAAAGAACAGTGCAAAAATTGTCTTTCAGTTTAATGCATTGCGAATTTGGTTGCAGTTCTAATATCTATTAATTGTTCGGAAAATTGCTAATACCAAAAATTGAAAAAGTAAAATTCACTGCATTTCGTTTACTACAAAATAATTGTAACCTTTACTATAGCATCAGCAACATGTGGTGGTTATGCTGTTAAATTATACCTTATATGATACTTTCGGAAGTTTGACATAGCTCCATCTATTGAATACTTACTTAAACCAGTCAACAGATAACGCCATCTGTTGGAATCGTTTGAAGCTAACAGCTAATTGTGACTGTCAAATAATAGACAGAAAAATAAGATAGCTATCCTATCTTTCAAGTTGGATGAACTGCACACGGTGTACAAATTTGATTAAAATCGGTTAAGTAGTTTAGGAGTTCATCGCGGACAAACACCGTGACACGCAATTTATATTCATATATTAAGATTAAAACATAAAAATTAATTTTAAAAAATGAGGTTAAAGATATTATTACATATTAACTTCCCATAGAAAGTTATTGTAATCGGTCTGATTTGTCAAATTGAAAACTTTGACATTTCAAGGTCCCTTAGGTCGAAATAAATGAATTTTAGAGAGATGACTGTGCGTGCGTGTGTACGTACGTTGGTACAGCCGTAGGTTCGGGAAGTTTTTTTCGTCGTTTATAGCTCAAAAACCAGTAGAGATATCGACTTCTAATAAATTTTGCTACACAGATAATAATGCAGAAAGGAGTCTCAAAAAAATTAAGTGGTTTTTTTTACCATATCAATTTATAAAAGGGGACAATTTTGGTTAACCCTAAATATCTCACGAACGCTAGAGACTTGAGTTAAATTTTATATTATATATTGTACCGTGATACCAAACAAATATATTTTTGGAAAAAATCCAATTGACGGTTTTTTTATAAATCAAAAAAACTGAAAAAATAAGTATTTGTCACCACAAAAATTTTACGAACAAAAAATGCTTTTATCTTCAAAACAATTTTGTGCAACGAAAAATAACGTTCTTAACATCTGGTAAAATTTGAGGAAAATCGCATTGAAACTTTTTTTTATAAAAAATAAAAACCTAAAAAAAACTACTCAAAGTTGGTAAAAATAAAATTTCGACTCGAATACCTTTTCAAAAACATAAGATTATGGCTTCTAATTAATTTTATCTTATAAGAAGTATTGTTTTCAACATTCACCAAAATTTTGAGAAAAATCGAATTTACACTTTTTTAACAAAAAATAAAAAACATAAAAAAAATTAATAAAAGTTTGTAAAAATTGATTTTGGGCTCAAATATCTTTTCAAAAATTAAACATATTGGCTTCAGACTAAAGTTATATCTTAACAAATTTTCTTTCCAACATTCGATAAAATGTTGAGAAAAATCGAATTGACAGTTTTCTTTAAAAAAAAATAAAAACCTTAAAAAAAACAATACTAAAACTTAGTAAAAACTAGCCGACCCGTGCTAGCGTTGCTTCGCAAATTCTAACCAACACATTCTTTTTGTGCTTATGGATTTTCTTCCGATGTTAGCCTTTCTTTTACCCATTTTATATTTCTATGCGATAAAAGAAAAACAACGAATTTAAGCTCGTTATGTACTCGTGTTTAATAAAAAAATCAAAAAACACTTCCTTACCGAAATTAACACTTTAGAAAAAAAACTTAGTAAAATATTACGTAGTAAAGGCCAAGCCGCACGTGAAAACAAACAAAACCATTTCAATTTTTTAGTTGAAAACAGAACGAAATTTTTGTCGATTTTCTTCTTTTCTTTCTTTTATTCATACCTAGAGACGTTTTTTTGCAACCGAAAAATATAGTTTGCGATAAAAAAAAAAAAAACAAATTTGTGTTTTTAATGTTCTCATACATCTATAGGTATGCGTGTGTAAATATCCATAGACACAGTTTTTTATTCATCTGCTCATGTTCAGTGCAGTGCAACTGACTTAACCTACCCACATTTGTGTGCTTTTTTATCGACGTCATTGTAAGTACCTTCTTCGAGTTATTTGTAAAGAAAATTTTAACTTAATTTCAGTTTTATTGTTTGAGGAAGTGATACAAAATTGGTTATTCAATTGGAAGAATTATAACACGGGTCAACACGAATTTTGAGTCTGAGTTCTGTACCTCTGATTTTCATTACTTATGCCTAACTAATTAAAGAAAAAATATTGTTATCTAATAAAGTTTGCTTTTGTAGTTACTAAAACGAAATTTTAATTTTTATGAAAAAGCTCTATTTTTTAATTTCAATTATATGTAAAAGGAAAACAGTTTTGAATTCACATATTTTTATTGACTTTAATTATACAAGACGGCATAAATAAACCCACAAATACAAAGAACAATACAAAAAAGACTTTAAAAATCAACAGATTTGGTATTTCTTCTGTGTAAGTTGGAACTTTCTCGTATGAGCCCCCAAATGTAGTCACCCATCTTGTTTTCATTATATTGTCCTTGATAACGCTTTTCAAAGTTCATTACATCTTGGTGGAAACGTTCCCTTTGGTCTTCTGAATATGCACCTAAGTTGTCTTTAAATTTATCCAAATGAGCATGTAGCATGTGGACTTTCAAAGACATTGTGCAACCCATAACTTTGAAGTTGTGAAGCATATCAGTAATAAGCTCCGTGTAATTCTCTGCTTTTCTGTTGCCAAGAAAGCCATGAATCACTGCTTTAAGGCTGAGCCACGCTTGTTTTTCGTGGGTACTGAGGAGCTGTAGGGATTGTTCACTGGCCATTATTTTCTTTATTTGTGGACCGATGAAAATACCAACTTTAATTTTAGCCTCTGACAATTTCGGGAAAAATTATTTTAAATATTGAAAGGTCAATTGCCGTTGACAGTTTCTCACTATCGCTTCACACCCACAGCCCCCTACCCCTCTCCTGCATCTTATATGCAACGGCTCCTAAAAAAAACTGCTAAAACACTATAATATGCGTTTTACATTGTGTAAAGGTACAAAAGCAAACTTTATTTATTATAAATGGAGTTTCTGCTTTTTTTCGATGTACACAATCAGAAAATATTCACTAAATAACAGACTCAAAGAAAAATATTTTTTTTGTTGACTTGTGAATCTATTCACTTCCTGGATCCAGAAAAATAAAAAAGATCTAATTTTTCTTTAGATAAATCGGCATTTCATGTGCACGGCACTGTAGTTAATTAAATGTCCATAGTAACTTAAAAAAAAGAGCCCCGCGATGTGACGATAGAATTAGAGAAACAAAAAAATAATGTGTGTGTGTGTAGGTTAGTTGATGAACTATACTTATACAATACAGAAAAATTGAATATGTAGGTAGGTAGGTGAGAGAAAAAACGTAACTATTAAATGGAACACATATTAAGAGAGAAAGAGCATGGGAAGAAAAGAAAATTAAAAATGTTGGAATGATAATGAAATGAATGAAATGAATTAGATTGCGATGGAATCTAATTTCCTGGATAAAATAAATTCAAAAAGTTTATAATTTTATAATTTGTTTTTATTTATTTCTCAGGTTGTATGTTTAACTTGGAAGTGATTTTAGGATTAAAATTTGCGCAACAATATTGACTTTATGAAGCAATGCTAATCTTTGTCGATTATTGTATAGGTTTTAAGATGTGAGATGTGAGATGTGTTGTATAAGTCAACTAATGAAAAAAAATGGACAAAAAATGTAAAATTAATAATTTTTAAGTTTGACAAATAATTAATGAAACAAAATTAAAGCCATAAACACTCTCATAACAATATAGAAAATAATAAAATATATTTCAAATAAATCGGTTGACTACTTTCTGAGATCATGCGTTACAAACTTTAAAATATTTTCGCTGTTATATAATAGTATAGATTTACTTTCGACTCAAATATCTCTTCAAAAATTAAAAACATTGGCTTCAAACTTATTCTATCTCACAGAAAATATTGTTTTCGATATTCAGTAAATTTCATATAAAAATTCAACAGTCTGTTTTTTCATAAAAAAAAAAAACTACAAAAAATAGTACGAACATTGGTAAAAATTGATGTTCGGTTCTCCATACCTCGTGAATAATAGAAGATTTTTACTTCAAATTATTTTCATTCATCTAATTAGTATTTGTTTATATAAAAAATAAAAACTTTTAATGAATGCTACTAAAATTGGTAAAAATTTCATAATATTCAAAATATTGTTGATAATTTTAAAATGTTTAAGAATAATTCAACTGACAACGTTTTTAACATAACACGAAAACCTACAAAACCGTTTTAGCAAGACAAATCGACAGACGGGATGGGAAGTTATCAGTGTGGGTCGCATTACAGCCTCTTTTTTTTTTAAATTAAAATGACCTGAAAATCAAGGCTTAAGTCATAATCATTGTTCGTTTTCTCAGTATTTTGTATTCAAGTCAGTTTTTAACTATTTTAACTTTATGCATTTAAATTTTTTATGAAAAAAATGTGAAATGATTTGTTCATATAATAACAATAATATATTGTACTAGCGGCCCGTCCCGACTTCGCACGGATAGACATAAATAGTTACAGATAATGTAGCTTTCGAATGAAAAAATAATTATTAAAATCGGTCCAGTACTTTTTGAGTTTATTCGTTACATACAAAAATACAAATCTTTCATCTTTATAATATTAGTGTAGATTATACAAAATAAAATAAGTTTAAAAATTAGGGTTTAGTAGGTACATAACTTGTTTAAATGTTTTCTGAATTTTAAACAAGTAACTATTTCAAGTTTTGAATCATCTTAGCACTTCTAAGAAATTGACAGTTCGTGAAAAAACATAGCAAACAAACTTTAATCTGAAGAATGGGCCTATTAACTTTCAAATTTCAGAAACTCCGAGTTCAAATACATTTTGAAAGTTACTAAAATTTAAAGTACCTATTTTATGTATTCAAACTTAAGTTAAATGTTCAGAAATTGTAAAATTATTTAAACCCATAAATTCAGCAAAATCATCTCTTTAAATTAGTAACTTACTAAAATGACTTTCAAATTTTACTTTCTTATTTAATTTTTGTCTAATGATCAGTAATGATCATGAACAAAAGCTACAATTTAAAATTGCAACCAAAAAATGTTTGTCCAATTACGGAACCCACCTGTCAAAAAACTTGCTAGGTTGGTTCCAATGATGAAAACCAATGAATGAAAGCAAAACTGATCTCTAGGATCGCTCAACCTTCTAATGTACTTAGCTTTGCTGAGTATCGTATTAAAAATTATAATAATAATTCTTAGGTCTTGAACTAATGAATTCAAATTGAGCTGTGCAGAACAAAAAATATGCACAACTCGATCGGACAAACTTGCTCATGTCTCCAAAAAGTCTTTTTTTAAATATTTTTTTTTGTATTTTAAGACTTAAAAATGTACCCGTAAAAAAAGTTATTTTTCAAAAATTTAAAAGCCATTTGATCTCTCAAAAAACCTTAATTTTTCGAAAATTTAATATGAAAATAGTTCGAGCAGTTTTTTTGAAATTAATTTTGTATATATAAAATGTTTCAATTTTAGTTTAAAAATATTTTTAAAAATCTATCGGTTTGTTTTTGACAAAATTCGAATTTTCAATTTTTGAAAAAAATATTGTATGGTGACTACTGTTAAAAAATGAAAAAATGCGATTTGGCTAGAAACCTTAGTTTCCAAATTCCCAATGCTTTGGGCTGTAGGTTGCAAGACAGACGGACGGAATCGGGGGACCCCTCGAGTTCAAAATTTTTAACGAATGCAAAACTTGCCATATAATTCCTATACATATTTCGAAAGTAAAAACTCTAAAGGTATTAAATCACAAGATTTTGGTGACCAACAGTCATCAACTCGTCGAGATATATCAAAGCCACTTAACTTTTATTGAAAAACTGTGATTGTTTCGTTGCTTGTGTAGCACGTAGTTCCCGTTTTTAAAATGAATTTTAAACAATTTCAATTAATTGTTGAAATATGTATAATTCCATTCTTAGTATAGTAGCGTTGTTGTCAAATGTTAAAATCTAACAGCTTCAAAACTGGCAGCTGCTTAAAAAGCGGTCTATTCTTCTTTAAATGGGTGTTTTTTAAAGGTATAGAATTTTTAGTTGGCAATGCTGTTTTCACTGAAGGCCAATTTGTCAGCTGTCAAGTGATTTATTATTAAATTGGTAAAGCATTTGAACAAAAATAGACTCTATGTCGCCTGAAGAACGCTTCCAAATTGTTTATATTTATTTTAAAAATCATGGTTCTGGAATTTAGTTTATAATAATCTATATTTATATCTATACTTCTATACTAATATTATAAATGCGAAAGTAACTCTGTCTGTCTGTCTGTTACTCAATCACTCCTAAACTTCTGAACCAATTTGCATGAAATTTGGTATGGAGATATTTTGATACCCGAGAAAGGACATAGGCTACTTTTTACCCCGGGAAAATGACGCATTTCCCATGGGAACATTTTGGTGGGCCGATCGCTTTTACGCCTAAACTACTGAACAGATTTAACTGAAATTTGGTAAGGAGATAGTTTGAGACTTAAGAAAGGACACGAGTTACTTTTGACCTCGGGAAAACAACGCATTCCCATGGGAAAAATTACTTTCCGGGGAATCTGATCGCTTTCACTCCTAAATTACCAAAGATTTGAATAATATTTGGATAAAATTGGTATTAACGCATTCCCAACCCTTATGAAATAAGTACACAGAGTTCAAGAACAAAATCCGACTGATATAATTTATAATGAGGCGTTAACTTTTGTAGAAGATCACGTTATAAATATTATTGTGAAAGATTTGTCAATTTGGGATGACCAGACCACAGAGAATTGAGGAAGTGAGCAGTGATTTAGTTCGAGAATTAAATTATTATACTGTCGCTCTAGAGCAGAGAATAACAGAGGATGTTCCACTTTTAAATTCAGAACAAAAAATAGTTTTTGACACAGTCATACACAAAATTTATAGCGGAGAAGGTGGTTTGTTATTTTTAGATGCTCCAGGAGGCACAGGCAAAACTTTTCTATTGTTAGATAAAATTTGGAAAAACAATGGAGTTGCTTTAGCAGTAGCTTCCTCAGGAATAGCAGCTACGCTGCTTAGTAGTGGACGGACAGCGCACTCGGTTCTGAAACTGCCGATGAACTTAGCTCATGAAGAAACGCGCACTCGGTTCTGAAACTGCCGTTGAACTTAGCTCATGAGGAAACGCCAGTATGTAATATCAGCAAAAGTGGTGAGCGTGGAAGAATGTTGCAGCAGTGTAAATTGTTGGTCTGGGAATGGGATGAATGTACAATGTCCCACAAAAAAGCAGTTGAAGAACTAGATCGTACACTGAAAGACATCAAGAACAACCGGGTTATCATGGGAGGGATGGTGGTTCTCTTCGCTGGTGACTTTAGATAGACCCTGCCGGTAATTACTAAATGTACACCGGCAGATGAAATAAACGCATGTTTGAAAGCATCTGTGTTATGGGTACATGTAAAAAATGTTGTCTGACTACGAATATGCGAGTACAGCTACACAATGATTCTCAAGCAGGACAATATGTCGCTGCTCTTCTAAAAATCGGAGAAGATTGTATGCCAACGGCTCGATTACGTTGAATCATGAATTCTGTCAAACTGTCTGTAGCAGAGATGAATTAGAAAGTAATGTCTATCCAAACCTGCATATAAATATGGGCAATCGGGAGTAGTTGTGTGAGAGGGCAATTTTAGCTCCAACTAATGAGATAGTCAGTCAGATAAACGAACAAATTATGTAGGACGTGGAGGGAGATATTGTCGAGTACCTCTCGGTAGACAACGTTATGTACACGGAGCAAGTAACATCATACCCCATAGAGTTTCTTAATTCTTTGGAATTATCAGGGGTGCCTTCTCATAAGTTGAGATTGAAGGCTGGTGTTCCAGTCCTGTTATTGAGAAATCTTGACGCACCAAGTTATGTAATGCTACACGGCTACAGATTACTCACCTAGGACGAAATATTATAAAAACTATAATAATGACTGGAATAGATAATTCCAACCGATTTGAAATAGTGCAGTTTCCTCTAAAAACAGCATTTGCAATAACAATAAATAAAGCTCAGGAGCAAACGCTGAAATTTAGAGGTGTAAATTTGGAAAAAAAAACTCTTTTTCCCATGGACAATTATATGTAGCATGCTCACGAGTCTCAAACCCACAAAATCTTAGCTTTCTGGCCAAGGAAGGAAAAACAAAACGTCGTCGTATACAAAAATGTATTGCAGTTACTTATCTTCTTCTTAAAATGTATTAACCTAACCTGACCTAACCTATGACAATCACACTTAGTATGGCCTTATTCCATCTCGGCACAATTCAAACATACCTACATACGCACAAAAAAGTACAGTTCAGGTTTTTTCATAATACTATCCAAAAAAAACTATTTAATGCGGACAAAGTCGCGGGTAAAAGCTATTTGTCAATAAAAACAAAACTACTATGTATTTTCAGTGATGATAATAATTAAGTATATATTGAGACACCGGTATAGCCACAAAAAATTACAATGTTAACTGTTTCTTGGGTGCTGGCCAAAACGGTATCCGTGGCGGTCATTTTCCAGAAGTCATTTTAAATTATATTTCCAGATTATTATTTTTCGAATAAAGTGAATTTAATGTCAATTTAAAGCAAAATATCTAAGTTTTTTCCATTTTAAAGTTTTATACTCCTAAAAGTACATCTTATAAGGAAGCTTTAAACAAATTTGTATTCCAGCCTAATTTATTAGTTCCATTCACTATGCATCACAGGACTTCTCTCCTGATATATTCCCCATTTTTTAAAATTTATGATGCTGATCATGATCACAGCTAAAATTCAAAATATTTAAAATCCATTCCAAAAAAACCTGTCGAATCAACTGCAACAGTTTTTAATTCTCATTTTGCTATGGATTTAACTTCATATTTTCAAAATAAGTTAAACTCAAACCTTCCCTCAATAGAATATAGGTATTTCCCAACAAGAAGACCCAAGCTTATTCATATATGTATTCGTCCAAGGTTACTTTGATTAATATGGCATTGGTTTTGATGGCCTTCAATAGGTTAGGTATGCAGTATTATATTTATATCTGGGTATAGGACAAACATATGGAGCTTAAACTGACATACACGTTTCTGCTTCTTTGGCATTTTCATGAGCAAAGAAGTTTTATGGACAGCCATAAAATACAACGTTTGGTCTATTTTCCTTAATAGTTCTTTTATATGGCTTGAGCAACAGCAAACCATGACTAACACTATATCTGTATATGTAGGTACAAAGGAAAGGATATAAACACACTATGTACAGGCATCAGGAGTATACGAGAGATTTTGAGTTTACTTCGGACCCATTTTTGCTGGGATCATAAAATAGGACATTTAGTGGAACACCTGACCTCTATAGCTTGGATATTTTGTTTTCGGATAGTTATATAGGAGAACTTTTAGATGGAGTCACTTTGTCGAACTAAATGCACTAAAAATCACACCTTTGAAGTTGGCCCCATAATAAACCTACCTAAACTCTATCGCAACAGTTGAGCGACGAAAGGCGTGTGGCAGGACGGACACGGACACCCGGACGACATACACGGTCGGTGGCATCACCATCGATAGGGACATGGCTAAACGTTAAAGTATTGGCTAGTAAGCCTTGAGGTGGGGGGGGGGTGGAATTTGGTAAAGGCGCTTTTATATACTCTGCTGAGTATGGTAAAAGATTTATGTTACCTAATAAATATAAATGTGGTTAGGTGCCACAATAGCTGTAAATCATTCACAATAAAGTAAAATATAAAACCAATAGGGAGAGAAACAAAAATATATGGAGGAAGGGAGAAAGAAATGTTCTTATTTTTTCCGGAAAGGGACTACGGATACAGCCAGAGTACCTACTCTATTTGGTTGCGATTTCCTTCGTTAAAATCCTCATTAGAAGTCCATTCCGTGTATCGCTGCTACAAATATATAGCTCGATACTTTCACCCAAAGGCCCAAATCAACCAACCAACCAACCGGCTCACTGTTTGACCGAACTGGGAGGGTGGATTTTCGTCTTCTCTATATATTTGAGAAGTACGAGTATATTGGAAGTTTATTAAAATAGGGAGTTCATTGATGAGATTATTTATAGCTTTACGCTTGATTTATTCCTGAGAAAGCTGACAGAATGTTGTTTTCAAATAACGCCTTTGGCAAACAATGTTGAAATGCAAAATTATTGCAACTCAATTTGGATGTTTTGTTAGTTGTTTTTTCTTCAACTTTTGTTTAATGATGGCAATACCAGGAATTTATGTAATTTCTTAAGGGTGTCCCAAAGCTTACACAAGAACAAAATTGAATGATAAACAGTTTTCTTTCATTGAATTATTATTTTTCAGAATTTAATTTATTACATATTAAAAGTTGACGCAGTTAAATACAAATTTTGTACAATAATGTAAACATTTTGTTTTCTCATAAAATTAAATCATTTATATTTACAATTTCTGGTCAACTACATACATATCAAATTGGTTGTTTTTTTAAAATAAAATTTTGATACTTTGTATTTTGACACATCCTTTAATTATGAAACCGTAGATTTTGAATATAACAATAATAAATAATCTCTAAAGCAAAGAGTGCCCCAATATTAAGGCTAGATTTGTATTTTTTACGACATTCATAAGAGTGCCACAAAGTATTTGCAAAACAGCTTTCAAATTTTCGGTTTTTTGAGGATGGAAGTGCTACAAGAATGTTATATGCAAGTTTTAAATGGTGTGCCAAAGTTTACACAAAAACTTAAGAAAACATAAAAGACTGTTCGTTTCTTTGGATTATTTTTTGTCTGAAATATTTAATAACTCACACTTGAAGCACTACAATTAAATTGATCTTTAAAGCCTAGTACGCTGCTGATGCGAAACGAAATTTTTCGGTGGTCTCCAAGTGCAGAGCGAAATGAAAACGAAAACCACAGCGGAAAAATATTTGTGGAGAGTTCTGTCTGGAAGTTGAATTTCACTGCTTGTCTTCATCACTTGTTGCACATCACCAATAACATCCTGAGTTTCCGATTCAGGAATGCAATGTTGGAACACATTAGACAAATCCATTTTATTTTAAATTTTAAATCAATTATAAATCAAAGTCAAAACACCGAAAGTCACGAGTAAACAATTTTTTTTTTCAATAAAAAATTAAACGTCAAAATTTCAACTTCCAGACAGAACTCTCCACAAATATTTTTCCGCTGTGGTTTTCGTTTTCATTTCGCTCTGCACTTCGCTGCGTACTAGGCTTTACACAAAAAATATTGTAAAACTATTAGTTTTATTGACATATTGACACAATTGCGAAGACTTGTAAATATTGGCACACTGGTTAAAAAAAATATAAATTATAAAATAGGTATTCGAATCTATTAAAGGCAAAACTTAATTTCAAGCAAAAACTGATTTACTTTTACAGCAGTCAATGCTCAGACGACAGAGACCAACATTACTGTTTACAAGGTTTAGAATAAATGAAGATTTCCATATCTTAGATGAGGTAGAAAGGGCCCGATGAAGTTCTATTCACGATACTGACAAAAGGTGACGTTCTAATTGCACTAACTATTTTATAAGAATCAGTCTCCTTTACAAAGCATATAAAACCTTCTCTGTTTTACTATGCCAACGTTTAAAGCCAATTACCAACAACCTTTTAGTTGACACATTTTTGAATACTCGGATTAGACGCGTTATAAATATTAAATACTAAGAGAGTTTAATTTAGTACTCACCACGAAGGTTTCGCTTCAAATTGCATCGAGCGTGGTCACCGGGAAAACTAATAGGTCCCATATTGTGAAGATATTGACATAAAACCTCAGAGGGACATTTAGCTACGAGCCGAACTTGATGGAGAAGTTTTGTTGGGTAAGGTTATAGCTAACATAGGATTGTAGAGCGACTTCAAGTTTGTAAATAAATAATGCTGAGATAAAGGGTGTTGTCCAATATATAATTATATGCACAAATTTATGACTCCAAATTCAGTTTAACTCTAAACAATGAAAGAAGTTAAAGCTATGGAAGGCATAGAAGCAGAGTTAATATCTTTTAAAAACAATTTTTAATCTCAATAGTGTCAATAGTAACTACAGTTCCAGTTAGGTTGAACTACTTAGTGAACAACTTATAGGGCTACTACAACATATTCGAAGCTCAAGCCTTCAAGGAGCGGTTATGCTGGCTCTCGCCCTTGGAGTTAAATCAAGTACCTGGTCCTTCAGGTTGAAGGTCGTGCGTCAGTTTGACTTCTTGACTTGACATAGAGAAAGCCCAGTTGCAAAGCACCAACAAGCCTCGGATACAAACGGATTTACTGTTGACAACCTACGCAAACGAATTAAGGACATCGAACCTTGGATATGCACGTGGAATGTTAGGTCCCTTAACAGACCACGTGCAGCCGAAGAATTAGCGGAGGCCCTAGATTGCTATAAAGCAGAAATCAATGCCATCCAGGAGAGACGATGGGATGGGCCGGTCCGGGCAAAAAGAGGATGATAAACTGCGATATTTACTATGGTGACTGCTACTGAGAAAACCAACAGCGCTTATTTGGATGCGGCTTTGTCATTGGAGCCAGGCTTAAGCAACAAGTCTTGAGCTATAGGTGATTAACGAGCGCCTCATGACCATCCGCATCAAGGCTAAATTCGGCAACATTAGCCTGATATGTGCACACGCCCCACAGATGAGAAGGATGACAACACCAAGGATATGTTCTTCGAGCTCTTAGACAAAACATATGTGCAGTGTCCTAGCTACGATATTAAAATTGTCCTGGGCGATTTTAATGCCAAGCTATAGGAAGGGAAGACATCTTTGGTGGTATAATCGGGAAAAACAGCCTGCACGACAACACTTCCGACAACGGATTCAAGCTCATCGATTTTGCTGCGGGGCGAAACGTCATGGTAGCCAGTACGCGTTTTCCACACCTCAACATTCACAAAAGAACTTGGAGTTCTCCAGATCAATCTACTGTCAACCAGATTAACCATATTGCAATCGACGCCAGACACGCTTCCAGCATCATGGATGTCCGAACTCTGCGAGGAGCTAACATCGACTCGGACCACTACCTCGCTGTAGCCAAGGTAGCACTTCGGGTTTCCAGACCCAAGGCAAAATAGGGAGATACTGGGAGAAGGTACAATGTCGAACGGCTACAATCGCAAAAGATCGCCAAATCCTTCTCTGACCGAGTTACAAGTAACCTATCTCGAAGTTCTCTGTCGCCAACACAATGTATCGAAAACCAGTGGCAATATTGCCAAGACGCAATCAGAGAAGCAGCCTCTGACGTGCTGGGTTTCAAGCAACCACCAATACCAACAAGGAACCCCTGGTTTGATGAGGGATGTCGGCAGACAAATGCAGCCAAACAACAGACACGCAAATCGGCTCTGCAGAAGAGGCGAGAGGAACACCGACTCAGAAGGAAAAAGAGAGAGCATGAGAAGCGTGCTGCCGAGAGAGTAACATACCTATAGTTCGCGTTCTCCAGGGGTCATTTTTTCTCTCATCATTGATGACAAAAGCAGGATTCCAATTCATTGTAAAAATATGAAACTGAAATGTCAACGTCATTTAAAATTGATACATAATCAATACCACAAGCAGAAAGCTGCTGAAAATTAGCTTTCCGAAAATCTATAAAATACGAACAGTCATGCGAATGAATATTTTTATTAGATTGAAGAAAAACGTCAAGTGGGTAGTGGTATTTTTTCTGTATTTAATATTTAGTTAAATTTAACTGCTTACTTTACATTAAATATTTCACTATTCAACAAACAAACATTCAAATATTGCTCCAAGTTAAGGACACTTTTATTTTATAATTGAAGCATTTATTTTGTTTAAATTTCAAAAACTTATTAAATTTTATTTAATTAATAATGATAAAATTAAGTTTAATAACTAACTGATCATATTTTATTCATGTTCTTATACGAACATATCTCTTTTGAAAATTAAAATTCATTTTAAAAGTATCTACATAAATGATGGATGGAAATGCAAAACGATAAACCTGTTGTTTGGTTTTGTACTTAATTAAAGTTCTTAAATATTATGAATATTCCAATGAGTTTATTTTTATTTTTATTTTTATTTGAATTCATTCTTTATTTTTTGTGTGTGTTGTTGGTTGGTTTGTTTTGTATTTTATTAACATAATCACATTCATGTGAATTTTTAGTAAAATTTTAAATTCTTCTGCAACCATAACACCCCTCAGGGTAACTCATGGGTAAATATCTATAGAAAGGGGATACTTTAGTGGCAGTATGCATACGTCACATGCATATGCACATTTTACATATACATACATCATATACATATGTATATTGTATGTGCCCCAAGAGAGATGCGGTTCCAACTAATAAATTGCTTTATGCTTCATGATTAAATTACACAAAATATAAATACACAAACATACATAATAATATAGAAAACAGAATTTAAATATTTACAAAACTCATCCCGCAGGAAATGGTTGTTTGTTCGTTATACAGCATACTGCATACATATGTAGTTATAGTGTATATTTGGAGTACAGAGAGCATATTAAAATATAGTGAGAAAAAGAGGTGACCAGCTGTAATTTTTATTTCAAAATGCAACTTAAACTACTCATTCAGTGACATATCTTAGACTCAATGTACGTCTGGTATTTCAGATTTGTAACATAATTATGTTAGTTAAGGAAATTTAATGATTTTATGATGAGTGAGTGACATAATCTATCGGGTCATCAGGTTGGTAACTACTTATATCATCAGACCTTTTAAGTTCGTTGGGAACCCCTTAAGGGGCATAGGGTCTTTACTACACCTACGCGCCATCGTGTGCGGTTTCCGGAAATGTGTTTCAGCTCCCTCCAACTCTTGCCTTGTGACGCTGATTCCTCCTCGACTGTCCTGCGCCATGTGCTTCTCGGTCGTCCAGCTCTTTTTCCTTCTTGTGTGAGCGGATTCCATGCAATGCTTGGCCTGCAATGCAGTCGTTAACTTTTCGAAGCGTATGACCAACTCATTGCCACTTACGCCTTCGTATAAAAAAGCCTTTAGGTTCCTGACCTGTCCTTCTATGAAGGACCTCATTGGATATTCGGGTTGGCCATAAAATCCTAAGGATGTTGCGAAGACATCTGCTCACCACGGTTTGTAGGAAGTAACCTTCCAGGTGCTGCACCCATAAAGAAGCACAGCTTCAACATTTGTGCGAAAGAGTCTTGCTAGCATACCGAACGCCGCTTTTGCTTTTGTCGTCTATTTCGGTTCCGCCTTCGATGGAGACGATACAAGGTAATAAGGGAAATATTTACTTGAGAGGATGGTCGGGTTCCGAGGCTGATCATTTTTGTTTTGCTGGAATTAATTCTTAGCCCCACGACTTCTGCTTCTCTCTCTTCACACTTGTTTTCAAGCAAACATCGTCCGCGTAATCCAAGTGCTTTAAACAGGATCCAATGGAGTTGGATCCCTCAGATACCTGATAAAGCTGCGCGCAGTACATCGCTTATCACCAACAAAAACAAATATTGGCGACAGAATACAGCCCTGTCCGACTCCACTACGGATTTCAAAATCCTCTGACAACCTCCCATCGTGCAGAACGTGACACTTGGATCCATCATATGTTGCTTTTATAATAGCAATTAGTTTTTCTGGAATGCCTCTCCTCCGCAAAACTAACCAGATGTACTCCCTGTTGACGCTATCAAAGGCCTTCTCGAGGTCGATGAACATTAATTGTAGTGGGTGCTCGATATTTAACGCACTGCTCAATAATGATCCGCAGGGTGTAGATATGATCAATACAGGAGGATCCAGCGCGGAATCCTGCTTGTTCGGCATTGAGTGTGGCTTCAAGGTGTTCTCTGATGCGTTCACAGTATGATTTTTGGTACGAAAATTCCTCTCCAGTTTTCGCACTTTGTAAGATCTCTTTTTTTTTTGGGAGCTTGACGAAAATTCCCTTCTTCCACTCATCGGAAAAGCTTTCGGTGGTCAAGGCTTCTTTTCTGAGCAGATAAAGCAGTTCGCTTGATTACGTTAGCTATGCTTGTAAAAGCTCTGCGGGAATACCATCAAGTCCTACCAATTTGTTGTTCTTAAGTGCTTTAATTGCGGCAACGATCTCATCTTTACTGGAAGGTGCGGTGCGGATTCGGGGATTAGTTTGTTCGGGCGCTTCAGAAGGCTGCATGTTGTTCTCAAAAACCGAGGAAAAGTGTTCTTTCCACCTTCTGACTTGTTCATCCAACGAACATAGCGCAGTACCGTCTACTTATTTCACCAGGTGTTGCTTTGAGCTGTGTGCACCGGCCAGCTCTTTATAGTTATTCTGTAAACGGTCCTGCTGTCGCACCAGTTTGCAGCATCTTCTGCTTCTTGCGCCAATGCCTTGATGTAGTTACGCTTGTCACGGCGCACACTGCGGTCAACCTATCTCTTTTTCATGTAGTACCAGGATTCCAGCTCATTTCTGTCTTCCCCTTGTGCAGCAGTTATTCGAGCCCTTAACTGTTTGCATTCGTTGATCCTTGCCCAAGACTCTTCTGAAAGCCAGGTGTTGTTACTTCCTTCTTTCTGTCAGCACCTGAAATGAAAACATTTTTCACAGTATTCCAATGGTGTTCGATTTCGTCATGTACTGTGCTGCTGATTGTTCTCATTTCGTGAGACAGGTGGTCCCTAAATTGTTGACGGCTCGTGGGATCCTTTATTCTAGCGATGTTGAATTTGGGGACTCGTGATATTCCGTTGAATCTTCAAACTGTATAGCTGTACGCAATCTTAGGGTAGCTATCATCAAGTGGTGTTCACGGGCAAGTCCCAGGTCAGAGCCTCTTTTGTTTCGGACATCCAAAAGACTGCTTCTAAAGCGTCAACTAATCGCGGAGTGGTCAAGTTGGTAGTGGTTAATTAAACGTAGCCACTTTTCTGGCATTACGCTATGATTCTAGTCGTAATTTGAAGAAATTTGAGAGTGAAAATGTTACTGATGTCTTTAGACTTGCGAATCATCTTTCGCAACAATTCATTTAAATGTTTTTTTTTTCGGCCAGACTAAAAGTCAAGACTTGGACGACATGTGGATCTGAACAGACGGACCACAAAACTCAATACATTATGACTTTGCCACACTACATATCTTTTGGCACCATCAATTGGCCTTCAAGATTACGTAATTTTATACCGTAACATTTATTTCTGTAATACCGCTCATAAGACCGTGACTTATGTAAATAATCCCATATAAAATGTGTAAAAAAAAATGGTTTAAAATGACCTTAATAGAACCCAAACTTCAAAATATTTAACTCTGCTTATCTTTCTGAGGCTGCCATTTGGATGATATTTGGTTCAGACTATGAAACCGACAAGTTAAAAAGTATTTACCCCTGACTGAAGATCAAGTGATATCTGTTATCTCAAACTGGTGATTTTTTGACGTCTGTTTTCGCAGACTGCTGTTTAAGAATAATATCTCAAAATTGTAAGTTATTGACCTATTTTACTAGTTTCTCAGATCACTGATTAGGTGAATTCTTCTGTCTCAAAATGGTAGTTTAGTGACTGCTATTACCTCAGACTAGTGATTTAGTGATCTGCTATTTCAGACTTTTGACGTTTGATCTGAAATATTGGCAGTTTGGTAACTGTAGCTATCTAAAATTAGTTATTTAGCAACATCTGTTATGCCAGCCTACTATACGTGAGTGACATCTACTTTTTCAGACTCTTGATTAAATGTAATTCTGCTATTTCGAACTAGTAATTTAAAATCTTCTGTTACCTTAAAGCCACAATGATTTAAACTCTCTTAAAATATTGATTTAGTAACAATTTCCTTAGATTAGTTAATTAGTGACTTCTGCTAGTTTAAACTGATGATATTGTATCGTCTGATATTTTATTTATCTGATTTTATGACTTCTGTTATTAGACTGGTGATTCAGTGACTTATGTTGCCTCAACTAATGACTTCATCAAAATTATAATTAGGCAGACAACTGTTCTTTCAGACATCGGTTATTACATCGGTTCATTGATAAATTGACAGTTCCTATCTGAGAATATTAATTTAATGACTTCTTCTATCTCATATTGGTATTAAGATAGATTTATTTATACTTTTAGAATTGTTTTTTAGTAACTTTTGATATCTCAGACTGGTAATTAAGAGACACATATATTTTTTCTAGCACTGATCAAGTCACGTCTGCTACCTTACTGTGCTGACTTATTTATTGACTTATGCTTACTGTGGACATGTTATTTAGTTCCTTATTTTACCTAATACCGGAAATAAAACAAACTCTGCTATTGAATCAAGGAAAATCTTATTTTCCAAAATGGGGGTTAAGTGACGTCCGGGTTTTGATAAATTACTTGCAAAAATATAAAATAATGTTCGATTTATTAGAAAGTTTAATGTTTAAAAATTAGATTAAAAAAATATGGTCACCGTAGGTTAAAAAGGATGCTTCTACCCTGCCCAGCACGCTGCACCATTTGAAAATGAATGTTTTGTATGAGAGAGTCAGAGTAACTCCCTTTCCGTTCTTCAACTATTTTCATAGTGATACTCACTTTTGAATATTTATATCCTTGGTAAAGTTTGTTAAATACATATATATAAAACTTTGTCCATTTCGGCCGTTTTATTTATGATTGCTTTGGGAAGTAGGTACCTACCAATACCATACCTACCTATTTCGACTTTCTGCAAAGTGTGGCGTTGCCAAAAGGTTGCATTGGCATGTTGTAGCACGTCGTCGGCGACTGTGGGTGGCCGGTGGCGGGCAGTGAACAAACTTGGAGCTTGAATGCCTTACATATAGAAGACGAGAAGAGATAGTTCGAAATAGTTTTACTCATCTTATATTTACATTAGCCATCTACGAAGCAATATGAAAAAGTGTCCCACAAAAGGAGTTAAAGTCCCCCAAAATATGTAGATATAAATATATGTATATGCGCCTGTAACTCCCTTTAAGTCTTTTCCACACTTTCTATTACCAAGTTTGCTTAGATTATGAGGGGGCGGGCGGTGAGTATGATAGAGGATTGAGGATTATTTTTAGTACTTAATTTAGAAAGATTTTAAGGCAGACCCTTCATTGCCAGTTGGTGTCGTCATCATCCTCGTCGTCCTTTTCAAAAAAAAAAACATAATATGCATAACCAAGTAAAATGGAGCAATGATGTTGTCACCAGAGCATGAGAAAGATGCTTCATGGCCAACATGCGAGGCAGTAGGTAAGGAAGAGTATATTATAAAGCACACCGAGTTTTTTGTTCATTTAAATTTTCCTACTGAAGGGCGTCATGGGTGTCATTCGATGAAAACCTATAGAGACAAGTTTGATGGAGGACCCGGAGTTCCAAACCCTGCCCGAATGACGACGACGACTGCCTAAACAAACATAAACTATATTGAACCAAAAATGAATAAATTGACCATTTCCATGATGCGATAATATTATAGGGGTGTGTACCTCGTATATAAAGTCTGATGTGTACTCCTTGACCTCCACGTAGACCATAGACTCTCCTCCAGAGCCAGACTGATGATGGCCATGGCGTTTGGGTGTTGTAATGGAATATTATAAGGGAAGGCGACTTTTGGTTTTCATTTCAATTATCTGGGAGGTTTTTGGACATAATTGCCAGAAATTGATGTGTTTGCTTTTCTGGTATATACATATATAAGACTTCAACTACGAGAACAGGGACAACAACGACGACGACGACGATGACTATGTTGACTTTAAGTCTTGGTTGTTTGTCGTAGCCCATTTTGCGTTGATGGTCGTCTGCGTCCATCGGTTATCATCACATCCCCAGCTGGACAATTATTAAATTTCCGAGTGCATAATTTTGTTTAATCAAAGTCAGATTGGGAGATGGTTTTTGTGGGACGTCTGTAAAACATATTCCAGTTGGTTCTGGGTTTAATTGGTGGCTATATGTATTGCCTACATATGACAATCTACGAGAAGACATGGTTTTTGGTAATTTTGTAATGTTTGTTTAAAAAGACACATTTTATGTGATTTGAGTATAGAGTATCAGTACCTTTATTGAATTTAATAATAATTACAGAAGTTCATATGAGGGATCTTAAACAAATATTGAAATCGAGATAAGCAATCAAGTAATATACCTAGTTTAGTTAATTTAGGAGCACGTTACACTCCCCAAAAATAATCATAAATGTTCAAGTTCGGGTTTTATGAGGGTTTGTTTAGTTAAAAATACATGCATATACTAATTTTTATTTTAATATTTGCTAAGCAAACACTAATTTAATATTTTAAGTAAAAAATGTTCAAGACCCCAAAGGATGATTAGAAAATTGATGAATTGATTTGTTTATTTTAAGACAAATTTTCTTTTATTTATTAACTTTATGGAAGAAATGTTTAGAATTTTAGTGTCTTAAAATTATATTATGTGTTTTCAATTAACTACAATGAATATGGACAGGGACACCGGCACAGAAATTTATTATTAGTTGGAATTTGACTTATTTTTCAAAAATCCTATTTTTGGCTTTAAATTCTTAGTATTGATAAAACAGCAAAATATTTTTGAAAATTAATCAAACAAAAAAAAAATAGAGCACAATGCTTGATTGCCCAGGACATTCCGACCCTAATCCTTAACTGGAGCAAGCAATCTTAGTGGGATAAGAGGTAGTTAAGTGCAGTTTAAAAATATGTGTACTAGAACTTTAGTTAAAGTAAGTACCAAAAAGCTTATTTTTATTTTCAAACCAACTATCAAAAATCTTATTTTTTTTTTAAAAGCGATCTATAGCAACTTTGGGCACCATAATTACCTGTGAACAATTATATCTAAACAATTAAATTAATTCATTCGTTAAGTTTTAACCTTTTCGAATGGAATATCTCGAGGACAAGAAGAGATATCGTCTTCAAATAAATGTTGTTTTAGAAATTATACCATCAAAAAATGCAAAAAGGACCTTTAAGAAAATGGAGTGGGAGATTGGTGGAAAAAGTAAAAAATTGGCTGACCCCAAATATCTCTCCGACCAAAAACGGTAGCGACTTTAATTAAACGTAATACTAAGTTAGTATAAAGTTGAACAATAAATTCAACTAACTATTATTTTGTAGATCAAAAAAACCCCGAACAACAAATGACTTCCAAAAACTAACGTTTTAGACATCTGGTAAAATTTTTGACAGTTGTTTTACAAAAACAAACTACTAAATGTAGGTAAAAACTGATTTGCGAGTCGAATATATCGAGACTCAATGAAGGTATTGACTTCAATATGAATTAATTCTTAAAGAAAAATGTTTGTTAACACAACAATATTTTAAAGGGTCTTTCAATAAGGGCGGGTAGATGTTGAAATAGAATTAAACAAGCTGGTGTGTGAGGTATTACATAACAAAATTATTTTTTTATTTTAAAGGCGCATGTATGCCATCAAGTGTGGAATATGAAATCCTTCAAATGCCCTCCTCGGCTTTTTACGGTGGCACGGATCCGAGTGGTCCAATTTTCAATGACTCTTCCGCTTCGATCCGGCTGAATTTGAGCGATGGCCTGTGTTATGTTCACCTTTAGGGCATCGGTCGATTGTGGTTTCTTGGCGTAGACCTGCGACTTCAAGAAACCCCACAGGAAAAAGTCTAGCGGGATCGAATCGCATGACCTTGGTGGCCGATTCACATCACCCCTGCGAGAGATAACCTTACCCTCAAATCGTTCATGCAAAATGTCAATCGTGGTGTTGGCTGTGTGGCACGTAGCGCCGCCCGTCCTCCTAGAACCACATGTTGTCTAGCCCCATATGGTTCAATTTGGGCCATAAGAAATTAGTTATCATCGTTTTGTAGCGCTCGCTATTTACGGTGACCGCCTCACTAACGTTGTTTTCAAAAAAAATACCGACCAATTACGCAACCGGCCCAAAATCCACACCAAAGGGTAACTTTTTGAGGATGCATTATCACCTGGTGAACTTCGCGTGGGTTGTTGTCGTCCCATATACGACAGTTTAGCTTGTTAACACAGCCATTCATCCAAAAACGCGCCTCGTCACTAAGGATGATTTTTCGGCCAAAATTTGAGTGCCCCCCTTTTTTCATTTTTACCATTTAGGAAAGTTGTTCCCGGTTTGTTCCGCATTGTTCCAAAGTTTTTTTTTGAAAAATACCCAAAAATGGGGGTCTAAGCTAAAAACTGTTTTTGACCTAGCCCCCCCCCTTTTCGAAAATCCATTTTTTGAAAATTGTTCCAGGTTGTTGTAGTTGTTCTAAACATTGTTCCAAAATGTTGGACCTCTATGATCAAAATTTTAAAAGATATGGGCAAAATTTGAAAAAGTTCTAGCCCCCCTTTTTTCGAAATTCCAACTTTTTATATTTTTATATATTTTTTCCTACCATTGTTCCAAAAACTAAGAGTTGTGAAATGTATGTTTTAATATAGATAATGCCCCCGAATTTTTTTTTCAAAAATGCAAAATACGTCTCCCTATTTTTTTTGTTTTTTTTTTTTTAAAGCCTTCATTTTAATAAAACGTTAATAAGCACATTTACAGCAACTAAGACTTGGCTATAACCTATTATTTACGCTTATGATCGATCTTTCAAAAAAATCTCGATGTCTTTTAATTATGTAAAAATTATTTTAGCTCCCCTTTTTCAAAAATCAAAAAATGTGCAAAGTCAAACCATACTTTCCCCAGTTCGTGTCAAAATTTCCTCCAAAACCATAAGCAAATATAGCTAAAGACGCACAAAAACAAAACAAAAAAAGAGGCTGGGATGCGACCCACACTGATAACTTCCCATCACGTCTGTCGATTTGTCTTGCTTAAAAGTTTGTCTAAATGTATCAATTCTTACCAAATTTGCGTTCTATTTTTTGGAAGTTTTATTTTTTTATGAAAAAACGGACTGTTGTATTTTTATAAAAAAAATTACTGAATATTAAAAACAATATTTTCTGTGAAATAAAATAAGTTTGAAGCCAATATTTTTAATTTTGGAAAAGCTATTTGAGTCGAAAGTAAATTTTTACCAAGTTTTAGTATTGTTTTTTTTAGGTTTTAATTTTTTGTTAAAAAAAAACTGTCAATCCAACATTTCTCAAAATTTTACCGAATGTTGAAAACAATATTATTTATAAGATTAAATTAGTTTGAAGCCAATATCTCAAAGTTTTGAAAAGATATTTGAGCCGAAAATCAATTTTTACCAACTTTTGTTAAATTTTTTTTTCGGTTTTTAATTTTTTGTAAAAAAAACTGTCTATTCGATTTTTTTCAAAATTTTACTGAATGTTGTAAACAATATTTTTTGAAAGATAAAAGTAGTTTAAAGCCAATATCTCAAAGCTTTGAAAAGATATTTGAGTCAAAATTCAATTTTTACCAACTTTTATTAAGTTTTTTTTTAGGTTTTTATTTTTTGTAAGAAAACTGTCAATTCGATTTTTTTCAAAATTTTATCCGGTGTCAAAAACATTATTCTTCGCTGCACAAAATAGTTTTTGAGATGAAATCATATTTTAGTCGTAAAATTTTCGAAGTGACAAATTTTTTTTTTTCAGGTTTTTTGATTTATAAAAAAACCGTTAGTTGGATTTTTTTCCAAAAATATGCTTGTTTTGTATCGCGTTGCAATATATAATATAAAATTTAATTCAAGTCTCTAGCGTCATTGGTTCATGAGATATTTAGGGTTAACCAAAATTTTCACCTTTTTTTTAAATTGCTATGGTAAAAAAACCACCCACGCAATTTTCTTGAGAGCCCTTTCTGCATCTTTCTGCCTTATTATCTGTATAACAAAATTTATTTGAAGTCGTTATCTCTCCTGGTTCTTGAGCTATGGACGACGAAAAAAACGTCGCGAACGTACGGACGTACGGACATACGTACACACGCACGCACAGACATCTTTCTAAAAATCTTTTATTTCGACTCTAGGGACCTTGAAACGTCGAGAAATGTCAAAATTTTCAATTTGACAAATCGGACCCATTACAATAACTTCCTTATATGGGAAGTTAATAATATTTCCCCTCCCTAGTGTCCCCCTTAAAAAAATTTAAAATTTTAAGCCTAAGCTGAATTCTTTCAGCAAAGACCAGAAGGTCTTTAAGATTCCGACTCTATGAAATAAATAATGATTATGCCTACATTCAAAAAATAATCACCAAACCCCCACCCCAAAAAAAAACCACATTTAAAAAATATTTTTATATGTATAATCACTCAGATCAAATTGTTCCGAAGTTTCATTCAAATATGTTCAAAATTAAAGATATTAAGTCCAAGTAAGACTTAACAGTGTACTATTCTGCTAACCATATTCTGATCCCCCTTTTCCGAAATTCAAAATTCCAAAACTTTTTCTCAATTAAAAATTGATTTTTAGTATGAAAAATTTACAATAAATGCTAAAATTCTCAGGAACCAATAACGCTAGAGGCTTGAATTAAATTTTATATTATATGTATATTGTAACGAGATACCAAACAAATATATTTTTGGAAAGAAATCTAATCAACGGTTTTTTTTATAAATAAAAAAAAATTAAAATAAAAACAATACTCAAAGTTGGTAAAAATTGATTTTCGACTCAAATATCTTTTCAAAAATTAAAAATATTGGCTTCAAACTAGGTTTTCTCACAGTAAATATTGTTTTCGACATTCAGTATCTTCTTATATATAAAAATTAATCGCAAAATGTGTTGGTTACCGCATAACTCAACAACGCCTTTACCAATTTGGCCAATTCTTTTTTTTAAATATTCGTTGAAGTTCAAGGATGGTTTTTACGGCGAGAAAAATTCGAATAATTGACGGAAAAACAATAAAAACAGCCATTTTCTTTTTCCCATACAAAATGCACTTGATGGTACAGGAAAAACTTTTTTGATTTTATTAATATTAGCAATAATTTGCTCACAAAATAAAATTGCACTTGCACTCGCTTCGTCGGGAATCGCAGCAACTTTGCTTGAAGGTGGTCGAACAGCCCATTCAGTACTAAGATTGCCATTAAATATGCAAAGCAATGAAACTCCAACCTGTAACATTTCGAAGAACTCTGCAATGGCAAAGGTTTTGCAGAAATGTAAATTGATTGTTTAGGATGAATTTACGATGGCACATAAAAAATCTTTGGAGACTTTAGACAGAACCTTAAAAGATCTACGAAGCAATAAGAACAGATTTGATGGTGCAATGATTTTATTAGCAGGAGATTTTCGTCAAACATTTTCAGCGATTCCACGATCAACGCCAGCTGATGAAATCAATGCAAGTCTTAATTCCTCCAATTTGTGGAAACATGTCAAAGTACTTCATTTAAGCAAGAATATGCGTGTCGAGTTGCAAAATGACCTATCTGGAAACATATTCTCTAAACAACTCATTGATATTGGTAATAGCAAATTTCCTATAGACATGTTGACTGGCTGCATTAACTTTCTTGTATGTTGTCTGTTCCTGTGTTGGAAAACCATCAGATTTGTTTGTCTATGCGCCAAGTAATCAAACAAAAAACATCGTATATCACAAAGCACTACAATGATAATAAAACTGATTTCTGTTAATAATTATGATTCACATGATTAACAATAAAGCGATTACTTACTTTTTAATCCTTATGTATTATGTTTCATTTAATTATTTTTTATTCACAACACCCTATTACTAGGGTGACGGTTCTGTTCAGGAGAATTTTTAGCCACGACAGTAAAATACGTATAGGAACAAAAAACATTACAAATCTTTATGACAGGGCGAAGTCTGTCGGGTCCGCTAGTTTGTTTATAAAAATCCAACAGTCAGTTTTTTTCATACAAAATCTACAAAAAATACTACGCAAAATTGGTAAAAATTGATGTTCGGTTCTTGATATCTCTTGAACAATAGAAGGTACTGACTTCAAATTAATTTCCTTCATCCAATTTGTATTTGTTTATATAAGAAATAAAAACTTTTAAGAAATGCTACTAAAATTGGTAAAAATTGGTTTTCGACTAAAAATCTCCTAAACTAAAATAGATTTTGAAATCAAACTATTTGCATATGATGCAAAATATTGTTGGTAATTTTGTTTAAATAATTTAACTGACACCTTTTTTAACAAAACAGAAAACATGCAAATGTGGGTCGCATCTCAGCCTCTTTTATTCTTTATATTTAAAGCATCTACTTTAATAAGTTTCATCTAGCTTTAAAATGCACAAAGAAAATATTGTTGTCTAAGAAACCTCCTTTTCTCATACCAACTTTTAATATGAGCAATTTTAACACATGCAGATATTATGTAAATGTTGGACTTAATCTCGTTATATTAGAGCTCTAGAGGATTTAAACAATAATTTTTCAATTCACATCTTAAAAACCTAAAGTGCTTAAATGTATGTACAATTGTACATATCGATATTTCGGCTAGAAATTGTTTACTTAAGTGTTGAACTGTAAATTTTAATACTAAT
This sequence comes from Eupeodes luniger, assembly GCA_951509635.1. Lineage (NCBI taxonomy): Eukaryota > Metazoa > Arthropoda > Insecta > Diptera > Syrphidae > Eupeodes > Eupeodes luniger. Next base: position 47,470,466 of record OX608073.1, read on the forward strand.
TTAATAAAGGAAAAACAGCCCAATTTTAAATTACTTAGACTTTCAACTATTTCACAGAACCCTATTTCTAAGAATTAAGGCAAAATCAAGAATAAGGCATTTCTTACAACAAAAGATATTTTAAATTCCCCTATAGAAAAATTAAAGGATACTTTAAGACTTTAAGGAAAATACAAATAATCTAAACAAGAACACATTGAAACAAAATAAAGCTGTTAAAATTAATTCCATTAACTGCTTTCAAATGACTGAAACCTTCACCTTTTTATTTGAAATTCCTTTCCTCTCTCCTTTATACAAATGACCGGAGCAACTACGAGCGGCGGCGGCAGCTTTCGACGTACAACGACAATAATGCTGACGGTATACGTTGGCAATAACAAAAGTTTTCAACTTAATTCGTCTGATTTAAATGCCTCGAAGAAATATCCAAAAATAAATTCACCCAAAACTTTATTGCAATTAAAAGTTCTATAAAATACTAACTTTTCACTTCTGACCCCGAACAGAATCCAACAAATAAAAAATAAATAAAAAACAAAGAAAAATATGTGAAACAAGCAAAATGAAACTTTCTCAAATTGGGTCACTCCACATCTTCCTTCTTTTTTATTTTTTATTTTAGACAGAAGCAAAAATTAAGAGAAATTCAAAAAAGTCCGGAAAAAGCCTCGAAAACCAACCCAAAAACTTAAATCTTTATGTTGATGTCCTGCTGCATTCCCAGACACATTTTCCCATAGATTCTATATAACCACAATACTATCGCCACAAGAACCCCGAAATGTGGCGAATATGGGTCCTTGAATCGCATAATTTCAAGAAGGATCTCACTGCCAGTGCCAAAAGAACAGAGACACGACATCGACTCCTTCACCGTCACTGACACCAACACCGACACCGACACCCAGAAAACTCACACAGAAAGTGAGTGATTGAGTGAAACTTGTGAAAAGTGTGGTGTAGTGCGGTGCCGTGTGGCTGGCCTGTCCTGAATCCTGATCCTGACACCCTGACTATTGTTTAATTCGAGTACGAAAGAGAGAGATAAGAAGTAAGGAACTTTTCAGTTTTCACACAGTTTCTAGTTAGCAGTGATGCGAGGCTGCGAGGCCCAAGCCGAATCCGATGCCGAATCCGAGGCCGATATGGCGAGCAGTTTCTAAAAGGATTTCGTTGTAGCGTTGGTTAATGTGTTTGGAAAAGTTGTTCAGGCATCAGAGCGGCGGCGGCGGCGGCGGCGGTGTTAGCGTCGGCAGCCCGAGCTAGAGCTGTCTCACACTATTTACACAAATGCATGCCCGTGTACAAGGCTGAGGAAAGTTTAAATGCAGGATGCTATCTGTCTGCCCGTCAGATGCAACTGGATTTATTACACAGCACAGCACAGCAACAGTACTCTCCTTTCTCTTTCGCCCTCTTTCTGTCAAAATGACACTAAACTTTGGCGGGCTTTTTTGGTGGCGACGATGGCGGTGCGATGGTGGTGTTGGTGGTGACGATGACGGTCGTAATCTTTGGCCTAAGAAATGAAAAAGACTTGAGGCGTTTCTGACGTTTGTGATGGTGTTTTTGATGCTTGGACGATTCAACAAGATGTTAAGAAAAAGAAAACAAAATGCGAAAAACAAAGTTTCGTCCTTTTGCACCCTCCGCGCCTTTGTCGGTCTTGTTGTCATCTTCATCTTCATCTTCGTCTTGGTCGTCATCTTTGGGGAAGCAAATTAAAAAGTTTTAAATAATTTTAAATGTCATCACAGATGGCACTGCTCCTCTGGTCCTGGTGATGGTCTGGTCTTCTGGGCTTCCTCTAACAGACTACCGCACAGAACAGCACAGCACACACAACTGCCACTTCCTCTCTTTGTGTTTTCTCTTGATGGAAAGGGGGGCGACTTCGGCGTAGCGTCGTGTCGTCGGTTTATTATATTTTTGCTGAGTGTCCTGTCATTTACTTGAAACTAACTTTCCAAGGAAGTAAATATTCACTTTGGGAATAACTGCACTTAAAAGTGCACCGGGAAAAGTTCTGTCAACGCCAGAAAGCGGATGTGTCTATATGTCCTTCTTTTTCTCAATGTATATACAAATGCGAGTCTAGTTGAGTTGAGTTGGCTCAAAACCGAAAATCACATTCAAGCGTTAAATTAGTAATCTAACCAGCATCAGCTGAGAGGATTCGTTTCCCATTCTCCCTTGACTCATTTTACCTCATCACATCAGTCATCACCATGCCCGACGATCGACTGAAGGATTTGTATAGGAATAGTTTAGGTAGCATCATAGCCATTAAACGGATTAAAAAAAAAAAAGAGGACAGTACTTGAATTGGCTAAGTAAATTATCGTGTTCCTTCGTCCTTTTGTCACTTTGGTTATATCTATTGGTTTTTGGTCCTGTATACGGTCCACTGTGTTGAATCAATTCTTAATCAGATTGAGAATTGGATATGGACCGAAAAAAAGGTCCAATTCGATTTTCTATATCAAATTGATGTCCTGATGCTCCAGGTCCTCTCTTTTCGTTTTTCTCTGATGTCCCTTTGTACTGTCACCTCACTCTGAGTCGTGCGTCCGTCCGTCTATTCGTCGTTGTCAGCTCTCGTCGAGAGGGGTATTTATGTAATTATGGAGTAAAAGGGCAAATAGGATGACGACTATTCAACCATAAAGTTGATCTTAATACGATAATTGATTTTGAAGTTAAAGCTTTGATTTTTTTTCTATTTTTTTGATGCTATTGGATTAATGCGTTAGGCAGGTAGGTGGGTCTTGGTGGGTTTATTTAATAAAGGGGTTTGGAAAACCAAAAAGCTTGTTAGAAATCTCAAAAGATAATGAAATTATTTAATGTGTAGACACACAGGTTATATATGTTTGTGGAGCGTGTTTGGCGGACGGAATTTTTATATTAAAAAATTGTTAAATTTAATACTTGTTGATTCTGAGAAATTAAAATAAAATTAATCCAAGCAAATTAATCCTTTCAAACAAGTCAAAGAATGCTTAAAGGAACCTCAGAATTAAGAGTTTGTGTATAGAAAAGATATGAAGTGAAACCAGCCCATAAAGTGACAGACGATGCTTACACTAGCGTAGACCAAAGCCTTTGGATTGACGTGCGATCTGGATCAATGTAGAGACTTTATAAATGAGACCAACACTGTAACGTATTAATTGGGTGAAAAGATGACAATAATGGTATAGTATAAGTGGTCTACTGTCAACGCCCGAAGGGGTCATTTTCAAAGAAAATGAGTTGACATGTGTACAAAATCAAAGATTGGAAAACTGCGACAGTAATTATATTATTCTTGTACAACTTTTTATTCAAAAAAATTTGAACGTCCATTACAAATGTTTTAGTTTCGAATATAGAAAATAGATAGAAATTATTAACTTTCCATAGGAAGTTATTGTAATCGGTCCGATTTGTCGAATTAAAAATTTTGACATTATTCGACGTTTCAAGGCCCCTAGAGACGAAATAAAAGATTGTTAGAGAGATGTCTGTGCGTGCGTGTGTACGTACGTACGTTCGAGAAGTCGATACCTCAAAAACCAGTAGAGATATCGACTTCTAATAAATTTTGTTATACAGATAAAAATATATTATGACGCTATACCAAACTAGTACATTTTTGGAAAAAAATTCCAACTAACGGTTTTTTTATAAATCAAACAAACTAAAAAAAATATTTCTCACCTCGAAAACTTTACGAACAAAAAATGATTTTATCTCCAAAATAAATTTGTGCAACGAAGAATAACCTTTTTGTTTTGTTTTTAACATTCGGCAAAATTTTAAGAAAAATCGAATTTACAGTTTTTTTTACAAAAAATTAAAGACCTAAAAAAAACATTTCTAAAAGTTCGTCAAAAATGATTTTTTACTCAAATATCTTTTCAAAATTTTGAGATTATGGCTTCAAACTATTTTTATCTTTTATGAAATATTGTTTTCAACATTTTGTAAAATTTTGAGAAAAATCGAATTGACAGTTTTCTATCAAAAAATAAATATCTAAAAAAAACAATACTAAAACTTAGTACAAATTTACTTTCGACTCAAATATCTTTTCAAAAATAAAAATATTATCTTTAAACTAATTTTTCTCATAGAAAATATTGTTTTTGATATTCAGCACATTTTTTATAAAAATGCAACAGTCAGTTTTTTCATAAAAATTAAAATCTACAAAAAATAGCACGCAAATTTGGTAAAACTTGAAGTTCGGTTTTTGATATCTCGTGAATGATAGAAGACATTGACTTCAAATTAATTTCATTCATCCAATTAGTATTTGTTTATAAAAAAATAAAAACTTTTAAGAAATGCTACTAAAATTGGTAAAAATTGTTTTTCGACTAAAAATCTCGTTAACAATAATAGATTTCGAAATCAAACTATTTCATTAAATGCAAAATATTGTCGGTAATTTTTAGTTCATTTTTTAGAATAATTTAACCGACAAGTTTTTTAACAAAACACGAAAACCTACAATCCTTTTAAGCAAGACAAATCTACAGATTTGAACTGACAGTTTAAGTTCAAAAAATAATTTCAAGAAAAAATTCCAAGTTGACCAAAAAATATAATAACATTTTTAAAATTATAATTTGAAAAATATAAGATAAAATACGATTTTTGAAAGGACCAACAAATGTTTTTGTTTTTACATTACCCATAAATATATTAAAATACACACGATCTTAAATTCTAAGTTTCATCGTCATTTGCTGATATAATACGGTGGTTGAAACCAAAGTAACGAAATTTTTCCATTTAAGATAAATAATACATTTCTAATCAACAAAATTTTCAAGACAGAAAATTTGTATCAAATAATAGCTAAATCAACTAGCTTTTTGAAGATAGACAAAAATAATACAGGGTTATCCATTTTGCGGTTTCAGAACTGAACGTAAATAAAACACATATAAAACACACACAATCCCGTAGTCCACCAAAAAAGTCCAACGGTGTCAAATCGCATGACCTTGGTAGCCAGTTGATATCGCCACTATGAAAAATAGGCGCCCATGAAATGTCTCTTGCAATAAGGCCATATTCGCTCGAGTTGTGTGGCATGTGGCACCGGCTTGTTGAAACCACGTATTCTTCAAGTCGTATTCTTCAACAGAAGGCACGAAAAAGTCGGTTATCATATGACCATAATGCTCCGTAGTAACGGTGAAATCGTCGTTTTCGAAGAAGTAAGGTCCAATCACACTTCCGGACCAAAGAGCGCACCTAACCGTGACATTTTGTGGATGTAATGGCCTCCCTTCAATTACCTGAGGATTCTCAGAACCTCAAATACGATAATTTTGTTCATTAACATACCCACCGAGTGAGAAATGTGCTTCGTCACTGAAAAAATTTTGTTCGAAAAATCACCGTCCACCGTAGTTGTTGAACCACCCATTCGCTGGACTTTATTTGGATGTAGATGTGGATCCAAATGTAAAATACGCCATAATGTGGTATCTCAGTCCTAATTCCTGAGAACGAAGAGGAATCGACACATTCGGGTCTTCGGCAACACTTCCACTTACACCAGCGATATTTTCAGCGGTACGAGCGAAACGATGATGCACGGGCCTTATAATATCTGTAACCAATCTAGTCCCTTAAAGTTTCTTCACTATTTTGTATTAGTTGGACGATAAATAAACCATAATCTCCTCACAAAAGAACGATAAGTGGCTGTGGCAGAATCACCATTTTTGTAGTAGGTTTTAACAATTTGTATGCGTTGTGCGATATTTAAGTAAATGTCAGGCTTTCAAATGAAAAAAATAAATTGGTTTAACAACTTAGTTTGACAGAAGTCGAATTCTAGCCCTATACTTTTAAAACCGTAATATAGATAACCCATTATTAATGTATTTGTCGTTTGTAAACAAATAGCCTCCAACCTCAATGTCAAATATTTGAAAGTCCGCACTTCATATTTTTCCAAAACAAAAGGTTTAAAATTTTACATTGGATTGCAAGTGAAATCTTGAAAGAAAGTAAAAAAAATGTTCGTTAAAATTCTATTTTTAACAGTCCAGCTTTTTATATATAATATTATTAATATAATAGTCCCGTTCGCGTACTTTCTCCACTAAAATTCGTAAAAAGAGATATTTTAAAGAGTTTGGGTTAAATTATCTCACAAAAAGACAAAACTACAAAAAAGTAAGCGAACGGGAAAACAACAATTTTTCCCACAACTGTCAAAAAAAATATAAATTTTGAAACATCATCGTTTCATTTCGTGTTTAGAATTTATTTATTTTTTTGTAAATGGATAAATTAAGACAACATGAACTTTAAGCAACATCGTACTGGTCCATTGTTTTTTTTTTAATGAAAAAACTTGATTAAATTGAAACTTGAAAATTGCAATCTTGTTGCTATTCTTTGCGAAAAGAATTTTTATTTTTATAAGTGACAGCAAAAGCGAACAATTTATTTAATTTATTTGAAGTTCTATCAAATTTGACACTTTTAACAAATCAGCCTAAATAAATTTCTTGGGCTAAAATTCGTAGGTTGGGGAAATATTTTACTCTCTCGTGAGCGCTCTTTTTTACGAAAAACTACGAAATTTTTAAGTACGCGAACAGGATTTGGTTAAATTTCGTAATTTTTCGTAAAATTGGACTGTTTTAGTAAGGTACGCGAACGGATCAATATAACAGTAGACTGGGCCAAAAAAACAAATATTTTTATTTCTGAATACAACCGCAAAAATATTGTGCAAAATGAGAAAACAAAATTATAGTAAGCATTTTTGACCTAAAGTGAAGCACATGTTGTATTCTTTATTCAATAATTTTGACAAACAATATTTTTGTAGCAAATTGAATGCTCTACAAAAAAGACAAGTTTTTAAATTTTCAAAAACGTTTTTATAATCAATCCCAAACATACATAGATACATACGTATATTTTTTAGCTTTTGAAATTTAAAAAACACCGAAGAAGACAATACACAGAAATAAACAATATAGATTTCAAAAGCGAATTCCATGTTCTAAAAAAGACTTTCAAATATTCTTATAATAGGTGATTTTTTTGAGGTTAGGATTTTCATGCATTAGTATTTGAAAGATCACGCGGGATTTCAGACATGGTGTCAAAGAGAAAGATGTTCAGTATGCTTTGACATTTCATCATGAATAGACTTACTAACGAGCAACGCTTGCAAATCATTGAATTTTATTACCAAAATCAGTGTTCGGTTCGAAATGTGAAATCCGCTTTTTTATCGACAAATTTTGTTCAGCGATGAGGCTCATTTCTGGTTGAATGGCTACGTAAATAAGCAAAATTGCCGCATTTGGAGTGAAGAGCAACCAGAAGCCGTTCAAGAACTGCCCATGCATCCCGAAAAATGCACTGTTTGGTGTGGTTTGTACGCTGGTGGAATCATTGGACCGTATTTTTTCAAAGATGCTGTTGGACGCAACGTTACGGTGGATGGCGATCGCTATCGTTCAATGCTAACAAACTTTTTGTTGCCAAAACTGGAAGAACTGAACTTGGTTGACATGTGGTTTCAACAAGATGGCGCTACATGCCACACAGCTCGCGATTCTATGGCCATTTTGAGGGAAAACTTCGGAGAACAATTCATCTCAAGGAATGGACCGGTAAGTTGGCCACCAAGATCATGCGATTTGACGCCTTTAGACTATTTTTTGTGGGGCTACGTCAAGTCTAAAGTCTACACAAATAAGCCAGCAACTATTCCAGCTTTGGAAGACAACATTTCCGAAGAAATTCGGGCTATTCCGGCCGAAATGCTCGAATGGACCACCTAAGACGCAGCCGCGGTCAACATTTAAATGAAATTATCTTCAAAAAGTAAATGTCATGGACCAATCTAACGTTTCAAATAAAAAATCGATGAGATTTTGCAAATTTTATGCGTTTTTTTTTTTAAAAAAGTTCTCAAGCTCTTAAAAAATCACGCGATATAAATTTAACCCTTTAAAAGTTATTCAACGTTTGAATAGAAAATAAATTGAATTTTATTTTTAAATTAACTTTATTATTAAGGTAGACAATAAATTTGAAAATTGGCCCAAACATCTACGCAATGGTCTTTGGAGACCGACAAGCAACACATACATATTTCCCAAAAACAAATCCTAATATGCCTATTTTAATAGGCCTCAAGAGTGACCTCTAAGGCCTTAAAACTTACATGCTATTTTTCGTTACTAAATGTTCATTAAAAAACAAGAATTTGCTGAATTTGTTTTCGTCAACATATGCAAATGTTCAATATCTTCAAAAACCCAATTTTTCTAAGCCGGATCGAAAAAAATTGTAATTTACAGAACAACGACCCACTCCCTAATGGATGTTCAATTAAAATTCTATTTTCACTTGATCTTTTTTGCTATTATTGATGCAGTATTTTGAAATAATAAATATTCCTACTTCATTATTCAGTTTTGTTTTGTAACACTATAGTTTCGTTAAATAATCCATAATCCATGGAATGGACCAAATGCAACTTCTTTAATTTTTGATGATATAGAAAAAAATATAAGAACCATGTAAGCTCCTTAACATATTTGATCTTAAACATATTATGACTATATTTGTGCACTATTTTGATCTTCTTGTATGACAATTCAAAACTTTATTCAAATTTTATTTATTTAATATCCTTAAAAGAGGTTTTGGAGCTGACCTATTGCTGTCAAAAAACTATTCAAAATAATAAGACTGATAATGTTTTAGAAGACTTTTTGCTTTAAACTACAACCATTTATTTCATGTGAAATAAATATGCAAATTTTTGTATGTAAACTTCTAATGACTTCTTTAAAGTTGAAAATATACCATCGCAATTATTGAATTTTAAAAAGAAAATCGGTTTCTTATGTTTATCTTAGGTATATCGTCCAATTCAATTTAAAAGTGAGTAATATTACACAATTTTGTTCGTTTCAATTTAGAATTTAAAAACATAATTAATACTTAAAATAACAAACAAAGGTCCAAAAAAATAATGTGAATCCAATTGTATGGTTATTTATTCATCTGTTTATTTCAGTATTATTGATTAGAAATAACATCTTCTAAGGGTCTAAGAAAATAATAAATAAGATTATTCCTATGAATGTATAACATTGAACTTAAACATATATCCTGAAGCCAATCATTTCAGTCTAATCTCTTTCCAACAAAAATACATTTTTGTTTGTTTGTTTTCTTATAAACTTAAGTTTTTAATCAACTCAACATCTCTTTCCTTTTGCTAAAAGAAATTAACAAAATTATCTCCCAATTTTACGACATATTTCCAAAGTATCTATACTAAACCTACTCTCAGATACTTTTATATCTTATATATTCAATCTTTATGTCAAAACTTTTCTAACTTTTCTAAGAATAAGAAGAAGACGAAGAAGAAACCCCTTAATTACAAAGACAACAACAAACAAATAAATATATATCCCTCCCCATCCCGTTTTAACCCATCTCATAAATAGCTACGCAAACATACGAATTTATATACATATTAAGTCAAACTAAAAGTAAAACTGAATGTTTGGAATGAGATTGTATTAATTTTATAGAAAATCCTTTTTCTGTGAGATAAAATTCTTCCCTCCACTTCCATTTCCATTTCCATGACACACCGCATCACATTAAGGAATGGAATTAAATAAATCTATAACTTTTTTCTTGTTTGTATCATATTCTAAGGAATCACTCCTCAGATAATAATTCTTTAGAAAATAATAGAAAATCCATCCTCATTATATGGAAAACTGTTTCACAGTCTTTTACATCAGACTCTACATATAAAGCTATAAAGCTACAGCTTCAGCCAAGCCAAGAAAACAAGATTCCTGATGGAGATATGCCAAAGGTATGCAAGGATATTAGATTCTGGAGAAAAGGCAGACAACATTCATTAAATTGTGTGTAAGAGTATAAGGTCCTGGGTTGAATATACATATTTAGGTACTCCTAGTCTTCTTCCTGTTACTAAAAGATTAGAGTTGTAGATGACTTGAAGCATAAGCTAAGCTAAGCACAACATTCCTAGAAGAAAAGTATCCTAACCCTGACACACACCTTCTTCCTTGATGGATGAAATCTTTTCCTCTCTCTTTTCCTCATATAAATCCTTTATTTTTTTTTTCTCCTGATGTAACGAGTACCTAAAGGAGCAAGATCTATAAAGTGTTCCTATAGCAAGCAAACATATTACAAAAGTTACAAATTACAATCCTCACATTTATTATTTCCATCAAAACATATACATGGACAATAGAAAAATACACATAAATGTAAATATATATAGAATAGAGACAGGTTGGAAAACAACAAGGAATTATTCTACTTTATAACAATCTTTTAGCGTTTTGTTGAAGTTTTTCAGCTGAATATTATAGTCCTTAAGAACCCTTTATAGTTGTCTCCGAAGGATACACAGAAAAAACACTTCGAATCGCTTGAATGGGGTTTGAGAAATTTACTTTCTTATATGACCAAATGCGGTTTGCAGGCCAAAAGTTGAAAACGTTTTAAAATTTGTTTTAGAAAATAAATCTAGGAAGAAAAGTAGAAATTATAGTAAAAATTAATCAATAAATAAATTAGGTGAACTCACAACTCTCAACCATTCCAGGTGTGTGAATCATGTCAGGTATACAGTTTATGTGCAGAATCCGAACGGCTTACTTGAGAGAGCACTTTTCATGACAAGAATTATTACTCTTGGAGGTTTTGTTCATTTCTCGGAAGAGTCATCACCCCTGCAAAAATCCTATTTTAAGGTGATATGAATAGTGATTGAACCCAAGAACTCTGGCATGATTAATTTATTATATTTAACAATATCTTAAGTTATTGTTGAAAAACTAAGTACAAAGTAACAAAGTATTAAACACTTTAAGTCATTAGCAAACTATAATTAAATCAAATTAGTAGCATTTTTGGAAGGACTTTGACACATGTAAGAAAGAACTCTTAGTTGAATTTGTTAAAATATTTAAAGAATTATATTTTTTAAGATGCTTAAGGGGGTATTCTAGTGTAGAATTTTGAAAAAATCAAACATTTTTTTTTCATATTTCCAAAGTTTAGACATTCAAGAATGTACGTTTAAAAGGATTTTTTAATATTCCTATTATTTCACAAGTTAATTGAAGGTCATAGAAACTGGTTTTGAAGGTCATAGAAACTGTTTTGTCCTTTTAGTTTCATTTTAAGTTACTTCTGTGGCAACCTTTATACTGAGTGGAAGTGCTAGCTCTGACAACGTGTCAGCAGGAAACGCTGATTAAAAATATGCACATACGTATTTTGTATCATTCTATAAGTAAAATTGTCGAAAACTTGTCTCAAAACTCTGAACGCGTTTTTCTCGAAACTACTTTTTTCGAGCTGGCGGTAAGGATATATCGAGTTCTGATAGACCGGTTTACTCCAAATTTGAAGAGGATGTTCTTTATACATCTCTTTATCGTGTGGTTCTTGCTCAAAAATATAACTTCTCATTTAGTATTTTTAAAAAATTCGGAATTGTTGAAAAATATGCAACAAGAACATTTTTTTTTCAAACTGCTGCCATTTTGTTAAAAAGTTTTTTTTTTAACTTATCCAAAAGTGAAACAATAGCGACATCTATAATAATTAAGAATCCGTCCGGTTTTTGTTTTTCAGATCAACAGGAGGGTTGGTAGGATGCACGCCAGGACACCCTCTTTTATTTAGACTCCCACTTTGACTGCTTGTACCTTTGTTAATTTTAATTTTTTTTTTATTAATTTTTGTATGTATGAACAACAAATCAGTAAACAAATGACAAAAAAATTGATACTAAAAATATTTGTACATACAACGCTTCAAAAACCGGGCAAAATTCATGTCTCTACACTAGAATACCCCCCTAAAAGACATAAGATCGCCTGGTAGCAATTGTTTTATCTGGAAATTAATTTCGTCAACATTTTTAGCTGCCAAAATAGCCCGATGACTGAGCCAGTTACAATTTAAGTAATTACTCTGTATAGTACATAAAAGTACTCTGAATCAATTCATTTTTTCTTGAGGAACAGTGCAGAAATTGTCTGGCAGATTAATGCATTGCATATTTAGTTGTATTATAGGTTCACTTTAATATGAATTTAATTTATACTTCAGTTTAAGTAACACGTGGCCAGCTATGCTAACACCAAAAATTGAAAAAGTAAAATTAACTGTATTTCGTTTACTACAAAATAAATGTAACCTATACTTTAGCCTCAGCAACATGTGGTATTTATGCTATTAAATTAAAGCTTATATGAATCGTTTGGAAGTTTGACATAGCGCAATCTATTGAATACTTACTCCATTCAGCCAATAGATCCCGTCTGTCGATTTGTCTTGCTTAAGAGTTTGTAATTTTTCGTGTTTTGTTAAAAAAGTTGTCAGTTGAATTATTCTTAAAAATTCAAAAATTACAAACAATATTTTGGATATAATGAAATAGTTTGATTTCGAAATCTATTTTTGTTAACGAAATTGTTTGTCGAAAACCAATTTTCAGCAATTTGAGTAGCATTTCTTACATAAAAACTTTTATTTCTTATATAAACAAATCCAAATTGGATGAATGAAATTAATTTGAAGTCAATATCTTCTATTATTCACGAGATATCGATAACCGAACATCAATTTTTACCAAATTTGCGTACTATTTTTTGTAGATTTTTTTTTATGAAAAAACTGTTGGATTCTTATAAAAAAATTACTGAATATCGAAAACGATATTTTCTGTGAGATAAAATATGTTTGAAGTCAATATTTTTTATTTTTGAAAAGCTAATTGAGTCAAAAGTAAATTTTTACCAAGTTTTAGTATTGTTTTTTTTAGGTTATTGTTTTTTGTAAAAAACTGTCAGTTCGATTTTTCTCAAAATTTCACGGAATGTTGGAAATAAAATTTTTAAAAGACAAAATTAGTTTAAAGCCAATATCTCAAACTTTTGAAAAGATATTTAATTCGAAAATCAATTTTTACCGACTTTTGTTACTTATTTTTTAGGTTTTTATTTTTTGTAAAAAAACTGTCAATTCGATTTTTCTCAAAATTTGTCCGTATATTGAAAACAATATTTCTTATAAGATAAAATTAGTTGGAAGCCACAATCTCAAATTTTTGAAAAGATATTTGAGTCGAAAATCAATTTTTACGAACTTTTATTAATTTTTTTTTTCAGGTTTTTAATGTTTTGTAAAAAAAACTATCAATTCTATTTTTTCAAAATTTTACCAGATGTTGAAAACGTTCTTCTTCGTTGTACAAAATTGTTTTGGAGATACAATCATTTTATATTCGTAAAATTTTCGAGGTGACAATTTTTTTTTCATTTTTTTTTATTTATAAAAAAAAACGTTAATTGGATTTTTTTCTTCCAAAAACATACTTGATTGGTATCACGTTACAATATTAAATACAAAATTAAATTCAAGTCTCTAGCGTTATTGGTTCGTGAGATATTTAGGGTTAACCAAAATGTTCACCTTTTTTTTCAAATTGCTATGGTAAAAATACCACCCACTCAATTTTCTTGAGAGCCTTTTCTGCATCTTTCTGCATTATTATTTGTATAACAAAATTTATTTGAAGTCGATATCTCTTCTTTTTCTTGAGCTATAGACCACGAAAAAAACTTCCCGAACGTACGAACGAATTTTGTATTTGATCCTCCGGGATCAATTTTTAAAAAATAAAAAAACACAATTTACATTTGTATCTTAATTTTTATTTTAAATTATTTATAACTTCAGATCCCTTACCACTGGTGGGGGGAAATCTTTAGTTAAAACAATTCGAACTGAACTCTGATTTACAACTGACTTCTTGGCTGGTCATCCCAGGCCTTTTTATCTTAAAATATTTGTATATGCAGTGATGCTGCTTTGTCAGAAAGATATATTTAGGTTTACATATGCATAAGTATATTTGATAACGATTCAAAGAAGTTGAATCGTAAATTATCTGTATTTTTATTAGGGGTGACTTTGTGATTATCTTTTATGTCGGTCGGAGAATTCGATCGTTGACAATTTTTGTTTATACTAGAAATTCGATCGTTGACATATGTCGCATACTCAAGTGAATATGCTTGGTATATTCTTTTGTGTGTTGGGAGGTAATTCTATAACTAACGCACAGACATCTCTCTAAAAAACTTTTATTTCGACTCTAGGGACTTTGAAACGTCGAGAAATGTCAAAATTTTCAGTTCGACAAATCGGACCGATTACAAAAACTTCCTATTGGAAATTGATAATTTGCAGTTAAATAATAGTGCGAGCATAAATTGAGATGTAATTTATCCTTTCTTTCAAGTTGAATCAAACTGCACACGGTGTACAGTACATATATGATTAAAATCGGTTAAGTAGTTTAAGAGCCCCCGCAGACTGCAGACTTTTTATCGGCCGATAGTTTGGTCGGCTTCTTAATCATTATGGAGAGGAATGCATATGCGCGTACTACAGCGATTCAGTATCGGCCGATAAAAAAGTTTGTTGGGCTACCCGATTACTTTCAAACTAATCTGTCGGCTAACTATCGGCCTACTGTTTAATCAGACGATTGTTTAGTCGGCCGATAGTTCAGTTCGCTTTGTGATTTAGCGTCGTGTGCGTGTATTTTGAATATGGCGTCGCCTAAATCACAATTGTTGATTGTAGAATAGTCGGCCGACTGTTGGATAGTATGTGCCATGTTCACCAACCAAACTGTTTAGTTGGCTCGGTGTGCGCACTTTCATTCCAACCCGACCAAACTATAGGCCGATAAAAAGTCTGCAGTCTGCGGGGGCTCTAACAGTCCATCGCTGACAATATTATCGTGACACGTTATTTATATAATATAAAGATAAGATTTATATTTATATTTTATTATTTAGTATGAGACTGAAGAACACCAAAATGTTGGGCAGACATTTTTCAAGTGCCGGTGTGCGCTACTTTTTAAAATTGTATATACTTCTTATTCTTATGTTGTTTATTTATACTGAGCACAATTGAAATATGTGGGGTGTATTTTGAAGTGTATATTACAATAGGCTAGAAAACAAAACTTCCTTTCATCCTTGAAGGATGTTATTCATATATTATACTTACACCTACAGCACTACACAAAAACTCCAAGAGGTGATGATGATACTTGAAAAGTATCTAATGTCCTAAAGAGAGAAAGTTCATTTTCTCTTCCTTCCGTCTTCCTATTTTATAGTTCTGTTTTATATTTTGTATCTTTTTATATTATGTAAACCCTGCAACTCTTGTTTTTCTATATTTATGTCTAAAGTTTTACTGCGCGTCCAACTTAAATGAATGTTTTTCCTCTTTGCATATGAAAAATTGTATCTCCACAATTGTGTTGTTCGTTTTTCTTAGAAATAAAAACACAAGAAATAAAACAGACAAAAACAACCGACATGACAAATGGTCGTCCTTGCTCGACTTTGCTATCCGTTTCCGCCCTGAGGTCAGTATAAAAGAAGCAAACAAAATGACAAAAAACACAACAACAACATCTTAAAAGAAAGAAAAAAGAGGAAAACAAGAAGTAGTAAAACTGCCCATTGGCATAAACTTTTGTATATGGGTCGTATAAATGACACAATCGAATTTTGGTCCTTAATTACATATCTATTGATGGTTTATTGGAATGTGAAAAGTTTTGTTTTTTGGCTTAATCACCAAAAATATTTATATAGATTAAAATAGGGCAAGATTGTGTTTCTTCCCCCTTATCGACAGAACAAAAAATGTTCTTTTTTTGGCGGGGGGTGGGAGTTAACTGTGGTGAGGGACATCCATATCTTTTGGTAATATACTTAAGCTTTAGTACTTTATGGCCAATTGCCATCATCATCAAAGTTAGATATACCTACGTGGCTCTGTCTATGGATGTGAATGTTTACATCTAGCTTTGGCCTTTCTTTAAGGGGGATGGAAAAAAAAGAAAACAATTTTTAAGAAAAATAGGAAAAAGAAACTCCAAACGATACAACTGACATCATCATGTTTGGGTAAATTGATATTACCAAATGTGAGATGGAAAAAAGAGACATTTTTTCTGTTCTTCATTTTTAAAAGTTAAAAGTTTTGGATAAAGAATTTTTTTTTAACTTTATTTTTTGTTGCATACTTTCGTTGAACTTTTATAGAGAGAACACTTGTCGGATTATACAACATTCATTGCAGGATTAAACACAAAAATCACCTTAGAAGGCGCCAAGTTGAATTTCCTCAAATATAAAAAAATGAGAGATTTTTGAGGTGTTAAGTTGAAGTTCATTGAAGTTTACTATTTCACCAAAGCAGATGATTTTGAGACTGAAAAATGTTTTTTATTTCTACTGAAACATGCTCGTTAATAACAAAAATAAATTAGTACACTTGGGTGTATGCGCACTTTTTTTTGAAAATGTTTTATTTGAATTAAACATACATCATTTCGGCTTGCGATCTTTGAAATTGCTTAAGGGTGGTTTATGGTAAGATCAGTTGTTCTTCTTATTATTACTTACATTTTCACTATTAAAAACAAGAACAAAAAGGTACATTTGGGCGTATACGTACTTTTTTTTATTCTTTATTCTATTAAGCAAAATAATCTTCGTGTCACATGAATAGGGACAAGGTTTTTTTCGTTTTTTGTTTGGAAATATTTTTTAAACAATTAAGTTTTTTTTTCGAAAAAACCAAAATTTAGAATGAATAAGAAATGTATTAAGTTTGTATTGCAAAACATATTATGTTGGATCAAGTTTAAAACTACAAGTTTAATGGCGGTTTTTCCGAAGAAGGTCATAAAAAGTACCTGTTTTTTGTGTCACATGAATATGGACAAGATTTAAATGTACCTGTTCGACTCTTTAAAGCAATAAAATTATAAAAAATTTTATGGTTTAGGTAAATACTATTTTTATTGAATGTATTAAAATAATTCTTAGTATTGTGCCTACTGATTTCTGAATTACTTTAAATAACCTGTGGTATATGGATTCATAGAGTGCTGTCAGATAATTGAGCGAAATGTTGGCCCACGACCGTCTTATGGCTTCAATAATATCTTCGATTTGTTGATATTGCTGTCCTTCTTTGTATACTTTTCTTGAAAGCCATGTTAATAGGTTCACATTTTGCCCCTGAATTCAGGCTTTTGCTGTCCGTGCAGTATGTATTGGTGCACTATCTTGTTGGTAAGTAAAATCGTTGTCCACCAAGTTATAATCAGAAAACTGCGGAAAAGCTCGTTCCAGTATCGATTTTTAGGTGATTGCCGTCATTTTAGGGTTTTGAAAATCCAGCTCCACTGTCCCATAATAGGTGATTGCTCTCCATTCCATTACACCGCCTCCTTTGCTGTACGGTTTTTCAAGATAGATTTCTTCCTTTCTTAAATCATGTTAAAAGCAGCTACATATGTATATCCATCAGGCCCGTCGAAATTGATTTTTTTTTCATCGGAAAAGACGAAAAGCATTTACCCCATGGAAAGAATTGAACTTGAAGCAACTCTCACGATCGCCTGCCTTTCCTAAAATGATGTGGCTTTCTTGACTCATCCTTTGTGCTTTTTTCTAAACCTCTCTGGGGCCTTGAGGTAGTTGTATACAACATTTGAACTTCTTCTAATTCTGCTGGCTATAAAACGGATGGTTTTGCCGACATCCCCATAAGCTCGAATTTGGCCGATTTCCTCCTTGGTTAGACGCTTACCTCTACCCACACTTCTTAATTCTATAAAATTAATACTCAAAAATACTCCCAAGCAATCAGAGTATCCTTTTATCTGATTTAAAATAAAATACGGTAGTAGTTAAATTTAGATCTTATTCTTATTCACGTGACACAAAAAAACAGGTACTTTTTATGACCAACCATTCTTGTGTGCGAATACTGTTGTCAGGGATATAGGGCACCTACAATTCTAAGTCGAATCCGAACGGCTAATTTGAGAAAGCACTTTTCATGACAAGAATTACTCTTGGAGAATTTGTCAATTCCTCGCAAGAGGCAGTCACCGTGAAAAAAACTTTAGATGGCATAGGCAGGGGTCGAACCCAATACCTCTGGCATGACAGTCCAATGCACTAACCATCATGCCACGGGTACCAAAAAATACAATATTTTGACAAAATTCAGCTGAATCTTTAACTTAGTATCGCATTTTTTCCAAGGTCCTTAAATGGCGAATCGGCTTATTGCCTACAAATCACTATTACATACATACATATATAGGGCATTAATAGAAAGTTATCAGTGGCTATCTATTTAATTCGTTTGGAAGGAGGAATTTTCGTTAACTTCGAAAGACTGAATTTTGGTTGAGTGATTCATTTATATTCATTTTAAGTCTTATTGCTTCATGGATGTCATTTTATAGCAAAGCACCTTTCAAAAATCTATTGGATGAGCTTATGGTTTGTTAATTTGTCGTTGATCAACCGTAAGTTGGTCAAGACGCTTTCATTTTTTAATCAGTCAATAAATATAAGAACATTTAAAAAATTCCCAAGAACTTTAAAAATGTTTGATAAATTAATTAATTTTAAAAAAGTGTGCTAGGTTAAAAATTTTATCATAGAAAATTTTTTCATTTATTTGTCAAAAATAAAATCAATAAAATAAAATCGTTTGTAGTTTGCCTTCTCCAAGATTCGTTCTGTTAGGTAAGGTTTTGTTGAGTTCAGAAAATTAAATTAAAATTAAAAAAAATAGTTTACTTTCGTTAGGTAAATTCAATGTTGGTGCAGAAGTTAACATCGACGAAATAGCAATAACAGAAGCGCAAAAACATTTTCACCTTCATTTGTCATCAGCTGTTAAAGCTTTGGAATATTGGAGCAACCATTCTTCATATTCATCTCAAAGTTTTCAACATGATGCGCAGTAAATGGATATGATTTGAAGAAATGCAACAATCAACATTTTAAAACATGTGCTATAAACCGTTTTATATTAAATTTATCTTGGATATTTTGGGTGAAAAATTTATTACCATTCCAAGCAAACGAAATTACAACATCCATAATTCACCAATATAAAATTTATGTTAAAAAAGGGCACTATACCAATTTTTAAAAATTTATTTTGCGCTTAGCGATAAAAACGAACCTAACTGTTCGAACCCTGAACGGGGAAAATAAAAAACCTATGTGTTTTTTTGACAAGTTTCTCAAAACATATTCGTCTTAAAATTGATGAATAAAAATATGGTTATGAAAATTTAGTTTTCTTAGCTATAATAAAAATAAAAGTTGTAAATTTTCGTCTCCTGGAACCGCGAAGAAATGGTTTGGTAAATTTATTTATAAAAATTAAACGTCAACTTTGTTTTGCTCAAAATCCAAATTACAGATAATTAATTTTTGATCCATCAATATTTAATGTGCCTCGATTTTAAGCACTTTTCCCTATCAGATGTTGCAATTGGCTGGTTAGTCTGACTGATCTTTTAAACTGTGGAATGTGAGGAGTTTTAACTAACTTTGAGAGTGTGATTTGGTTTATAATTTTATATGAATAAAGCTCAGTGATCGAAAGAACATAGCGAAAATTGAACGGAAGTTGATGAATTAATCGGTGATTGTTGTTCTACAAAGTTGAAACTTGTCATTTTGTTGCATACATGCATCGACGTAAGCACGTTATTAATACTTAGATCATTGCACCTCTAGTGAACCAAAAGAGTTTTGTGAGCGAAAAAGAAGCAGAAAGAGATTTGAACTGCTAAGAACCAGCGAAAAGCGTTCTACCCAAAATTCATTGGGAAAATTTGTTTAAAACAGTTTTGGAGAACCTACCAGTTAAAATATCTACTTAACAAGTAAAGATTTAAGAGTTTAAAAACATGAAATTTGAACCAACAAATAAATTTGTGACAAGCTTTTATTGGTTTCCATAACTGAAAACAAATATTGAATTTTTTTAGAAAATTGGTTGTAACGATAATTGGAATCGACTAAGGTGATTTTGATAAATGACAGTCAAAATGGTAGAATTAGATCCATGTAATGCGATAATTGGTAGCTAAAAAGCTGTCACAACAAAAAGGTAAATGTCGTTTTCTAACAAAATAGACGATTTTGCCGCATATCTAAATAGAGCTACAAACGACATTCTTGTGAAAAAAGAAGGAATAGTATTATCAGATGACAGCCACAAACTACAAACAATGATTTTATTTTTGACAAATAAATGAAAAACATTTTCTATGATAAAATTTTTAACCTAGCACACTTTTTTAAAATTTATTAATTTATCGAACATTTTAACAACTAACAAAATGAAAACGTCTTAAGCTTTTTTAATTTGTCACAATCAACTTACCAACTTGATCAACGACAAACTAACAAACCTGAGTTATGGTTTTAGATTTTTGAAAGGTGCTTTGCTAGATAATGACATCCATGAAGCAATAAAACTTAAAATGAATATAAATGAATCACTCAACCAAAATTCAGTCTTTCGAAGTTAACGAAAATTCCTCCTTCCAAAAGAATTAAATAGACAGCCACTGATAACTTTCCATTAATGCCCTATATATGTATGTAATAGTGATTTGTAGGCAATAAGCCGATTCGCCATTTAAGGGACTTTGAAAAAATGCGATAATAAGTTAAAGTTTCAGCTGAATTTTGTCAAGGTATTGTATTATTTGGTACCCGTGGCATGATGGTTAGTGCATTGGAGTGTCATGCCAGAGGTCTTGGGTTCGACCCCTGCCTATGCCATCTAAAGTTTTTTTTCACGAAAACTGCCTCTTGCGAGGAATTGACAAATTCTCCAAGAGTAGTTCTTGTCATGAAAAGTGCTTTCTCATTCGGCATATAAACTGTAGGTCCCCTCCATCCCTGCAATTACTCGCACACAGGAATGGTTGAGGGTTGTGAGTCACTAGGCCCTAGCTCTCAACGGACTGTTGAGCCACCTTATTTATTGAATATTTATTTATTGTATTTTTTGATTGATATTGCATTTTGTTTAAAAAAATAATACCATAAGTTGACAAACAAGAAGATTGTAGAAGATGACATAAGTTTGAAGTCAAAATCTTTCTTTATTCTTAAGATATTTGTTTTGGAAAATTTATGTTTTCCAATGTACATATATTACTATTTGGAAGTTTAAAATCAAAGAAATACTTTAAAATGAAATGCAGATTTGATATTAATAAATTGCCATATAAAATATTTAGTTGGTCTTATTTTTGTTGTCTATTAACTTACCTTTATATGAACCATTTTAATTGATTGAGCTTCTAACCTAACAATTCCCAACATAAAAGTACACTTCGTGTCACATGAATAGCGACAAGGTTTTATTTCGTTTTTTGTTTGAAGATATTTTTTAAACAATTAAGTTTTATTTTGGAAAAACCCAAATGAATGAATGAATGAATGAGGTATGTATTGAGTTTATAATTAAGTTTATATTGCAAACAAAATTTTGGATTAAGTTGATAAATGCAAGCAGAAGCTGGGTAAATGCTAGTTGATCGACTGTTACTAGGGGGATACAGAAGGAAGAAGAATACCACCATTGAGTGCTGCACGCATGAGTCAACGCGCGCCACACCGCCGCTTTAATTTTGCAACAAATCACATCAGTTGGAATCGAGCTTGATATACCGTCGTCTTTTTCGATGAAAACAAATTCAATTTGGACGGGCCTGATGGATATACATATGTATGTAGCTGCTATTTCCATGATTTAAGAATGGCAGAAATCTATCTTGAAAAACCGCACAGCAAAGGAGGCGGTGTAATGGAATGGGGAGCAATCACCTATAACAGGACAGTGGAGCTGAATTTTCAAAGCTCTAAAATGACGGCAATCACTCACAAATCGATTTTGGCACGAGCTTCTGAATTATTTGGTGGACAACGATAGACTTTCCAACTAGATAATGGACCAATACATATCACACGGACAACAAAAGCCTGGATTCAGGAACAAAATGTGAACCTATTACCATGGCTTTCAAGAAAAGTATACAAAGAAGGACAGCAATACCAACAAATCGAAGATATTATTACAACGGTCCTGGGCCAAAAATTCTCTCAATTAGCTGACAGCACTCTATGAATCCATACACCACAGATTACTTGAAGTAATTCAGAAATCAGGCGGCAGTACACATTACTAAAGCTGAGATCACACGATTGGTCAAATGTACCGATTTCGTCCGAAATTTTTCTGTGCACATTTGGTGACAGAAATTTTGTGTACCGAACATTTTTTTAGGTGTTCACACAATTGGTGTATTTTAGCCAAATATTTTCTGCTCTTATTTGTGCACTGCAAGAATATGACCGATATCTGCACAACCCTGTCACACGATCTGACATTATTGTCAACAGCAAAAATAAACAGCTGAATAATTGTTTGTAAATATTTGATAATATGTAATAATTGAATTTAATTAAAAAAATACAAAATAAAAAAAGAAAGAACAAAGGCACGGAAGCGAAGTGTTTGGGTGCGGAATTGGCTCCTGGCGCTTGTGTAAAAACTTTGTCGGAGTTCCGAGAAATCGAAATTTGTATTTAAAAATTTCTTGTGAATGAATGAAGCCACTTTTAAATGCTTAAATTAGTTTCTCCACAAATCAAAAAAAAAATAACACCAACATGCGCCAAGCTATCTCAGAAAATGAAAAATTGGCAATCACTCTACGTTTTTTAGCTTCTGGAGACAGCTTCAAAAGCTTATCGGTTCACTTCCGAATAGCACCAAATACCATATCTTTTTTTGTGCCAGAAGTGTGCAAGGCAAATTATTAAAAAATCGTAATTTTCAACAACAACAAAAAATTAAATTCACTTATCTGTACATACAAATGGACAAAAATCGGTACATTTGACCAATCGTGTGATCTCAGCTTAAGAATTATTTTAATAAATTCAATATAAATAGTATTTACCTAAACCATATGATTTTTTTTTTATTTTCAATGCTTTAAAGAGTCTTACAGGTAAATTTAAATCTTGTCCCTATTCATGTGACTCAAAAAAAGAGACTTTCTTCGGAAAAACCGCCATACAACTTGTATTTATAAACTAAATCTAAAAATGTTTGCTTGCAATATAAACTTAATACATACCTCATTCATTCCACATTTGGGTTTTTCCAAAAAACCTAAGAGTTGAAGAAATATCGGCAAATAAAAAAAGAGAAAAGTTTGTCCCTGTTCATGTGACACGAAGTGTATGTCTTCAATTCGTTTTGCAAACTTTGAAATGGCTTAAAGTTGTTCCCATCTTATTAAGCTATATGGCGTATAGGTATTAATCTAGAGCCCTTAAATCCTTAAATGTTCTTTTTCGTTATCAAGTCCAACCGTTAAGATTGTCTCTTTTAAGTATACATAGTTGGAAAAATGTGCAAGGATATTTCTTATATTTTTATTTTGCCTTGTTTAAGGTTGTTGTAAAAATCTAAGAGTAGGAAGTGGAGGAGTCAAGTATTTTTCTTCTTAAAAATTTGAGTACCTACCTTAGATTTTTTCTGCTTTTTTCGCAGAAAATGGTAATGAGTTTGGAAAACTCATTTGAGTTTTTTATTTTTAATGCATTTTTTCTTTTCTCGAAAACAAAAAATTTCAAGTATCTAAGTGTACTACATAAACTGTATTTAGATATTCAAAGAATTTGTTGTTTGAGTGCTTGTTTAAATAAAAACACTATTATTGAATTCTATATAAAAAAAAAACTCCTTCACGAGCAAAAACATTTTTGAATACAATTATTTCTTCTACTAAAAACCAGTGGCATGGTTTGTTTGATAATGGTTAGTCATGATGTGATGTATCCAATAAAATAAGGTTCTTCGTTGTAAGATTTTAATTTTAGACATCACAGTGGTTTTAAATGCGGTCAAATGAGATTCTATTCAAGTTCAAAAGAAAACCACACCTACAACAGTTGTAATATAATTTATTTTCTAAATATAACAAAAACGGATATTAAAATTTGTTGAATTTATGTAATGTCTTATTCCGGAAATTAAAGAAAACGTTTTATTTTTTCTTCATGCGGTTGACCTTTTTATACAATAAGGTTGTTAATATAAAATGTTATTTTTATGAAAAATTTGTTTTCATAGAATTTTAAGTTAAATTTAGACTTAATATTGGTTTATGAGTTTTTTACTTTGGTGGACTGTGGGCACTTGTAGATAACTAAATTAAAAATAAATTTTCAATCTAAATTTGTAACTATAATTTAATTGTAATTAGTTGCACGAGCTGTTAAATTGCAGTGCAAGAGATAATTTTTAGTTACTGCCACTTCCTCTTAAATTAATTTAAAGTAAACGTGGAAGTACGTGGAAGATTTTTAAAGGTTTTTTTAGCTAACATTACTTTTATTCAATAAAACAGTTTTTTTAAGCATTTGTAAGCTTGAATTTAAATTTTATTTTGTTATTTTTCAATG
This sequence comes from Eupeodes luniger, assembly GCA_951509635.1. Taxonomy (NCBI): domain Eukaryota; kingdom Metazoa; phylum Arthropoda; class Insecta; order Diptera; family Syrphidae; genus Eupeodes; species Eupeodes luniger. Next base: position 47,494,945 of record OX608073.1, read on the forward strand.
AGTTCAATTTTATTAAATAAATTCTCTTAAAATTCTAAGCTGAATTTCAATGTAAAGTTTTAAACAACAAATTATATGATATATTTCAAGAGAACATAATGTTTTTCTATCTTACATTACTAACAGAGTTTTTTTAATATCTTACTTATTCTCATTAATTAAAAGTCTTTTCTAGAATTGTTTGAGGATTTATGTCAAATAGGCAAGGATTTAAAGCTAATAAGTATTTTTAAAGTAAAGGAGTAAAAAAACATTCCAACTGAGTTCTTAAGATATATACTAAGAATTATAAACAACCTTTACGTTAGGGGTTAACACTTTCACGTTAGAGGTTAACATTTTAATTGTTGGCAATTTTTGAAATATTTAGCAACGTGATTTCGATTGAGAAATAATTGCAATTTTAACTATGGGAATTTGTATTATAACACCAAGTAGATTGTTGATGCGAAATGAATACTGTGTTTGGGGTCAACCAAATTTTTCATTGTTTTATAATAAAGAAAAAATAAAGCTGGGTTGCCAAACTGATAAATTTCAATCGTGTCTGACTGTCGATGTTTTTAAAAGTTTTACAAAATTTCAATAACATTAAAAAAAAATTTGGGTTCAGTATAATTTTTTTTTCTCAAGAGTCTTCAGTCGAAAATTATTTTATGTCAGTTTTAGTTACTATTTGTTAAAAAAAACTTCTAAAAATCAATTAATTAAGAATTTTTAACAAGTAATATAATAAAAAACGTTTGAATTCAATATCTTTTTGTGTATCCGAGATATTTTAGTTTAACACTTATTTAAGTAGCATTTTTTGAAAACTTAAAAATTACAAATGACCTTAAAATAAAAATGTACAACAATATTTTGTATAGAATTAAATAATTTTGAAGTCAATATTTTTGAAATAGTTCTTTTAAAATTTTACTGAATGTTAAAAATAATATTTTGTATAAGATAAAATTAGTTTAATATTATTATTTTTGTCTGTTGCCAATATATTCGAGTCGAAAAACAATTTTTACCAAATTTTAGTAGTAGGTATATTTTCAAAAAAATTTCATTTCGGTTTTTATAAGAAATTATTCCAGATGTTAAAAACATTATTTTTCGATTCATTCAATTATCTTGGTGGTAAAATCATTTTATATTCGTAAAATATTCAAGGTGACGAATTTTGTTGAGTAATTTTGTATTTCTAAAAAAACTGTTAGTTTTTTTTTTTTTTTTGAATTCATAAAAATCCGTATCACGTCATCATGTATTTCAAGTCAATAGTGTTAATAATTCGAGAAATATTTGGGGTCCACCAAACTTTTTTTTTTATTTTTTTTAAGTTCCTATAATAAAAAAAAACAACACCCACATAATTTAGATTTTATGGAGTTTGAAACTACTAGAAATTTCAAAATGTTCAATTCGAAAAATCTAACCGATTAAAATAATTTCATATTGGAAGTTAAAAAAGCCATTAATTTTCTTTAAATTCATTTCAATGATAATATCCTTAAAATTACAAATATTTGAAGAAATGTGACACACTTCTTTTCCTAAGACCCGTTTTTTGGTCTTCCTTCTTTTCTATTGTGTGCTAAGCCTTTTACAATTTTTTCAATGTATCTATATACAGGTGTTTCTCAGGAATCGATATTGGGTCCATCTTTATTCAACATTTTTCTAAAAGACTTCCCTCTCTTAGACTGCTATTCTAATTAACCTTATTCAATACATTACGCTGATGATACTATCATATTGGGTCTTTGAAATAACTCCCACGAAATAAGTCCCACTTTCATAAATGAAATAAGTCCCACTAGTAACAACGTTTGGATTCGTAAATGGATTAAGTACAGATCAATTGTTCTTATTATTAAGATGGAAACCGTTTCGGAAGGACCATCAGATTAAAATTATCGACCTTTATAAATGGCTTGAAGATCCAGTGCATGGTAGACGGTATTATAGTTTTAACGTGGCATTGGGATTAGTTGTATTTTGTAATGGTGATATTAGAAAACATGGAACACGAATTCCAATTTCCTACTAAAAATATAATAAAACACTTACATACGTAATTACGTCAACAATTTGTTTTAATATTGTTTTTCCAGTAGTTAAGTTCGGTACCTATTTGTACACATTTCTTTAAAGTATAAAGTAATTAATAACAAAAAAAGGAGTAATTAAGGACAAAAAATTATGGTTGTCCCTTTTACGAAATGTCCAATATATAACTTTTTGCATAAGAAAAAAATGAGAAATAAAGCCATAATGGCCTTTTATTCAAAAAAGCTGTTGATATTGGCGACTGCCTGGCGACTTTACATACCCCAAGCGGAGCAACGGAGTTGCGTGAGCGGGTGTGAACCCCGAAAAGTGGAGTTTAAATCCTGAGATCCCGCGAAGCGGGCCACCCACAAGTGCTTTTATTGAAAGAAGTTGTTGATATAGGCGCCTGCCTGGCGACTTTACACACCCTATATATAATTGTTTCTAAAAAAAATATAAAGAAGCTTGCTGTTATTCCTCTTCCCTGCAATTATTTCGTATGTCACACTCATGTTCACTATTGAAATTCACAAACTTAACTAATCAATATAATGATAAGGTCTTGTAAACTAGCACACTTAACAACAAATTTGAAATAATACCATTCATTTCGTAAAGAGCAAGAAATAACGGAAGCAAGAAGCATATTTTACAATACAATACATTTTTTTTAAAAAGCAACAAAAAGAACATTATGAAATTCAATGAGAAACAACGTGAAGAGCAACAAATAACGGCAAAAATTATTAAGCATTCACTTAAAATGCAAAATTATGAAAATGAAATAAGTCCCACTTAAAACGAAATAAATCCCACCAAAATATAAATTTAGGGGTATGAAATAACTCCCACTTTACAAAACGAATTTATTCCCACTCAAAACGAAATAAGTCCCACTTAAAATAAAAACGCGTAATGAAATAAGTCCCACCAATTGACGAAATAAGTCCCACTTTTAAAAACGAAATAACTTCCACTTTCAAAATAGCAATTTTTGGTGGGCCTTATTTCGTTTTTAAAAGTGGGACTTATTTCGTGGGAGTTATTTCATAGACCCATCATATTAGCTAGTAACAGTCGCTCAATTTTAGCTCTTTATAAAATTAAACGCAGATTTCCATTTGTAGAAAACTATTTCAAAAAAGAGGCTGGGATACGACCCATACTGATAACTTCCCATCCCGTCTGTCGATTTGTCTTGCTTAAAAGTTTGTCCATATGTATCAATTTTTACCAAATTTGAGTACTATTTTTTGTAGATTTTATTTTTTTATGAAAAAACGGACTGTTGGATTTTTATAAAAAAATTACTGAATATCGAAAACAATATTTTCTGTGAAATAAAATAAGTTTTAAGCCAATATTTGTAACTTTTGAAAAGCCATTTGAGTTGAAAGTAAATTTTGAGCAAGTTTTAGTATTGTTTTTTTTTAGGTCTTTATTTTTTGTACAAAAAAATTGTCAATTCAATTATTATCAAAATTTTACCGAATGTTGAAAACGATATTTCTTATAAGATAAAATTAGTTTGAAGCCATTATCTCAAATTTTTGAAAAGATATTTGAGTCGAAAATAAATGTTTACCAACTTTTGTTAATTTTTTTTTAGGTTTTTAATTGTTTGTAAAAAAAACTGTCATTTCGATTTTTTTCAAAATTTTACTGAATGTTGACAACAATATTTTTTGAAATATGAAAGTATCTTAAAGCCAATATCTCAAAGTCTTGAAAAGATATTTGAGTCGAAAATCAATTTTTACCAACTTTTGTTAAATTTTTTTTAAGGTTTTTTTTTTTGTAAAAAAACTGGCAATTCGATTTTTCTCAAAATTTTATCAGATGGCAAAAACATTATTCTTCGTTGCAAAACATTGTTTTGGAGATGAAATCATATTTTAGTCGTAAAATTTTTGAGGTGACAAATTTTTTTTTGAGATTTTTTGATTTATTAAAAAAAACGTTAATTGGATTTTTTTCCAAAAATAAACTTGTTTTGCATCACGTCACAATATATAATATAAAATTTAATTCAAGTCTCAAGCGTCATTGGTTCATGAGATATTTAGGGTTAACCAACATTTTCACCTTTTTTTAAACTGCTATGGTAAAAAAAACCACAAACGCAATTTTCTTGCATCTTTCTGTCTTATTATCTGTATAACAACATTTATTTGAAGTCGATATCTCTTCTGGTTATTGAGCTATAGACGACGAAAAAAACGTCGCGAACGAGACGTACGGACGTACGAACGTACGTTCACACGCATGCCCAGACATCTTTCTAAAAATCTTTTATTTCGATTCTAGGGACCTTGAAACGTCGAGAAATATCAAAATTTTCAATTCGACAAATCGGACCCATTACAATAACTTCCTATGGGAAGTTAAAAATGGAGGTTAAAAATCAATATAAATAAGTGTGGATTGATTTGTTTCAGAAACGCAAGCGGAAAAGGACTCTATATATATCGCTGTTAAAGAGAGCAAGTTGTTAGATCTCAAAATCAATAATGCAACAATCTCACTACGTCTAGAAACGAAGTACGTAGGAATAAACTTCCAGAACCGACTCCAATATTCAATAAACATGATTGGACGCTAATGAAAAAAGCAAAAATGGCTACCACATTATTAAAAGTACTTAGGAAATTTATGTCACTGATGAGCATTCAAAATACATTTTCATTGTCTCCTATAAATTAATGAAGTTATACTTAAAGTAAAAGTTATGAGAGTTGGTACAAAAATTCATCATATTTTTCTAAGACTAAGAACAAGTGATTTGAGTATTTTAAATAGTTTCTCTGTGAAGTTGACAAAATTTAAGAAAGTCCAATACGTTTAAAAATTTTCCAGCTGAAAAATTTAATTTCAAGCATATAGACAACTTTACATATTTGGAAGTTAATTTAAACAATAATATCATGAATTTGATTCCAGTATATATAAACTGTTCATTTTGGCAATCGGACTACAACAGGCTAATTGAAGTTATGCAGATCCTAGGAGAAAAACGTTGCATACTCATAGGCGATTTCAATGCTCGTACTGGCTCCGAGCAAAGCGTATCGATTGGTGATTTTAATTTTACGGCTAGAACCTCAAAAGACCCCGAAATTAATGCTCGAGGTAGAACCATTTTGGATTTTGCGAGCGCGTTTGACCTTTTTATAGTAAATGGAACCGATATAGGAGATAAAGAGGGAAAACTCACCTTCATTCGTAATCCTGGACAATCTGTTATTGACTACCTACTATTTCCCCTCGACTGTAAACATCTACTGCTAAACTTCGAAGTTGGCGATCAACTATATTCTGACCATATGCCTCTATTAACGTCAATAGTCACTTCTGTATCAGGCACAGATGATCAACTGTCAGGCAACCCACTCCTACCCAAGCTTAAATGGAGAAACAAGGACTCCGTCTCATATAGGAGAAACCTCAATCGAAATATTGAAGCTCATCATCTTACTGCTTCTAACACCACAATTGACACTCTTCAGCAAATAATTGTGTCCTCAGCGATTATTCGCAAAACAAAAACGGATTGCAAGAAGCAATGTGCACCATGGTTCGACTTAGAGTGTGAGTCAGCAAGAAAGAAATCTTTTGATCTTCTTAATTTATTTCATAAATATTGCACTCCTTGCCTAAAAAAAAGCTATCTAGAATTTAATCGTCGGTACAAAGATATATGTAAACGGAAAAAACAACACTATGAAAGACAACAAGTTCAAAATCTTCTCGTCTGTAGAAGCTCGTCGGATTTTTGGAAAACGATTAAAAATATCAAGGGAATGCACCAATTTAATGAAATACCAATTCTGTCCTGTTCAACTCTTCGAGAACATTTTGAGAAGAAAGTCTTCAACATCCACCTCCAGTCTCAGGATATCCTTTACGCTAAACCATCGTTTGAAAACGAAATTCTAGATAGAGAAATCTCGCTATCAGAGCTAAAGTTAGTACTTAGCAAAGCAAAGGATAACAAAGCTGCAGGAAGTGACCGAATTCCAAACGAATTTCTCAAATATGCCTCAGACGAATTCCTTTCTCACCTACGGATAGCTTACAGCAAAATTTTCGAGTCCGGAGAAGCTCCCGAAGTTTTCAAGAAATCAATAATTTTCCCAATTTTCAAAAAAGGGGATAGAATGGATCCATCGAACTATCGCGCTATTTCTTTTTTGAACTCCGCTCTAAAAATGTTTGTAGAAATTCTGAGATGTCGCTTAGTCGCATGGGTTGATAGCCATCATCTTCTCAGCGAATTTCAAATAGGCTTTCGAAAAGGCTACTCGACGGTTGACCACATTTTTAGTCTAACGAATATAGCAGATATGTACCTGCGAAAACGCAAGAAATTATACGCTTTCTTTGTGGACTTTCAATCAGCATTCGATACAATAAATAGAAAAGCCCTAATGTATAAGCTGTACAGAGATGGACTGTCGCTTAAATTTGGAAAAGTCATTGAAAGTCTCTACAATTTAACATTAAACGCGATTTGGGATGGCAAAGATCTATCGGGCTGGTTCCAAACTTCTGTAGGATTGAAGCAAGGATGCAATCTAAGTCCGTTAATCTTCTGCTTGTATATCGAGGATCTTCTGAGAATCTTGCCGTGTGGAATTAACATTGATGGTTTACAAATCAAAATGCTAATGTATGCAGACGATTTGGTGTTATTGGCGGAATCTCCTGAATCGCTCCAGCTGATGATTAATAAGTTGCATGATTACTGCAAACAGTGGAGTTTGACGGTCAACCTTAGAAAGTCTAAGACAATGGTCTTTAGGAGAGGGGGTGGACGGCTAGCGGGGAACGAAAGATGGCGATACGGACCTGAACAAATAGAATCAGTTAAGGAATACCAGTATTTGGGATTCACTGTGACAAACAATATGAATTTGGAGATGCATCTTGAAAAGAAATTATTGGCATCAAAAAACGCCATTGGAACTGTCTGGCAAAAAGTATATTGCAGCAAGGATGTCCCATTCAGCGCTAAATATAGAGTTTTTACTGCTACGTCAAAAGCGATAATGCTTTATGCAGCCCAATCTTGGGGGTGGAAGAAAAGTGATACTTTGGAAAAACTCTTGAGATTCTTCCTGAAACGACAATTCCGTATCCCTGAATCGACGCCAAACTACATGCTTCTTGTGGAAACAGGCCTTTCTCCCTTATACTTATCAGCTCTTGAACTCCACTTCAAATATATCCTTAAGCTTATGTTTGACCACACAGACAAGGTAGCACGAAGAGTTGCAGTGTCTGTTATTACCTCCAATTCATCCTGGTTCCAAGAATGGAGAAATCTAGCAATGGAATGCTCATTACCATTCTCTTTAAGCATGGATAACCTTGGCAGCTGGAAAAATTTTCTGGATACTTTGCTTGAAAATCTACACATAAAAGTGAGGAACGAAAACATTGAAAATGCGAAAGGTTCGCTTCATAGAGAAATTTACTCGAGATTGGAATACAATTTAGGCACATCAAATTTTTTTAAAGACGAACTTAGCGTAGAAAAAATATCTTTGATATTCCGAGCAAGAGGAGAACTACTTCCGCTTAATTTCATCCCGCATAGAGATGACCTACCTGTCATCTGTTCGATGTGCAATACCCAGGAAAGAGAAAATATAGTTCACTTCCTTGCGAAATGTCCTATGTTGGTAGAAGCTCGTCGACTGATATGGCACAAGAACTATCTTGATCTCACCGAAGTCTTCGAAATCCTCAATGGCAACGACTGGAACAAATTAGCAAACTACATTAAAATATCGCTTGCTTATAGAACAAAAATTATAAACGAAGAATTTTAATTTATTTTAATTTAATTTAAATTCCTAACTTGCTATACGTAAATTTATTGTTATTAAGTTGTTTTTTTTAATTTTTTTTTTACATACTCTTGTTTTAATTTCTTTCTTTTTCTTTTTTTGTATAATGTTTTTAATATGTTTGTAAATCAAGAGAAATCTGGCTGACGGCTTATTAAGCCATGCTATCAAATTGTAATATAATGTTGTAATATTAATCATTTCCTGATGTCACATTGTGAAATAAATAAATAATCTAATCTAAATAATCTTTAAAAATTTTCGTAATTCAAAAAAGTTATCATTTAGTTTACAAGTTTTGACGTCCTATTGTTTGAGTTGAAAATTCGCATCTCTCAAACTAAACTCAAATTTTTGTTGGTAGCTAATTTTCGATTCTTTAACACAGATGGATCAAAAACAAATGAAGGATTTGGTAGAAGTGTGTACTCAAACCAACTGAAATTAAGTATATCATTCCGCCTTCCCAATCATTCTAGCGTGTTGTGTTCAAGGCGGAACTTTTGGCGATAAAAGAAGTCTTGTTCTGGCTTAAAAAAAACGTGATATCAACATCTGATATCCGTATTTTCTCATAACATAACATTAACATAATCAGTCTCTCACGTTTTGTAAGGGATTTAAACTTCAACTGATTTAAAGTCTAAAATATGACGAAAGTTTAAAATTCAATATTTGATTGCTTACATTTTAAAGTTCTTTAAGCGATAATTTGGTTTCACGGACGGTAAATTTTTTACAAAAAAAACTGGTGAAAATTGTTTATAAGCTATCTTGAAAAATAAATAATAATAAATGGATATCAAATTTATAGATTTTATTCTTAAAAACAATTGAAATACACATTTTTAAAATACCACTAAATTGGCTTATGACAGAAATTTTAAAAATTTTAAACGTTTAATTGGTTTATTACGAATAAAAAATATCAGCCGCATGTTTTCAAGGACACTTCTGTTCAGTTTACCGTGTAAATCTGATTTTTCAATATGAACCCTTACTGTCCTTTACACCATGTTGCAAAATAGAAAATTTACAAGCATTCATATTAATGAAACAGACCTATTATAAAAATGACCTCAAAACCTGATACACATCGAATTTTAAATTAATTGAACAATTTTTTGAACTTTCCAAAAATTTCTCAGGATTTTTCATTTGAATTTCCTATTATTACCTCAAGTCATATCATTTCAATCTTACAATCGTTACAAGCAATTTAAAAATACTAAATAATTCGGTTTCAAAAATTTCCAAGAAAAACATATCAAATCAAAATTTTATCAATGTCAAAATTCAAAAATACACTCATACAAATTAATTCTATTTACGTGGAATTTCTTTCCATTGCCTCTATATAGTCGTTGAGTTTTTTCTCCACCCTTGTAAAAAAAACTCACCCTTTTCTACATATCCTTATTCCTATAAACGTAAGTTAAGTACAAATATTCGCATTCACATCATGCTTGTTGCAATTCAATGGAGTGATTCTCATTCTCGTTTAAAAAAAAAAGGATGAAAATGCAAATATTTATTTATGATTTACTGTATTTCTTGTGCAAATATAAACTGGCGTAAAATATATTCCTTGTGTGTGTATATAATGCTGATGCAGATTCAGTGAAAAGGATATTTTATGGTTAATATAGAAAAATATTCATGTAAGGTGACCATATTCTTAAGTTTCAAATATGACAGCATAATATAAATAAAAGAAAATGTTCAAAACTTCGTAAGAAAAAGTTGTTCCAAAATGTTGATGTTCTAAAATTGTTCACTAAAATAAAATCTGTAAATTAGTAAATAAATAAAATTAAAATTATAGTTAAATTTCAATCTTGACAGGTAATTTCCAGAATTTGTATGTATCATGATCTCAATTTGACATCAATACTATTCGATAAGTAAACAGTATTTTCTAACAATGCTGAAAAAATGATTCCAAAAGTATCTCAACCCATTTCTTTTTGTGTTGTTCCTGAAATACTCATTAATTAAAAAAATAAATATTTCCAAAATAAATATTAAAATTAAAACACAACCCATGGTCACCCTAAAACTTGTTCAGAAAGAGTTGATGCACTTATAATGGCGAATGATATTTATGTAAGTGTTTACTTTATTTTTTCCACTGACTCTGCTTTGACTGCCATTTGTGATAATGTCTCCTGCGTCTCTATCTCCCTTCATAAAAATGGGTGGGTAGATATATAAACATAACTATTGTCCAATATGCTCTTCAGGCAATCATCTCAAGTGGAAAATGTTAATGAATATTATTTTATTTTGCGAGTGTATTTATTTATTGATATAACGATAGATAGATACATGTACACAATCCGTATCATGCATTTTTCCTTTGATTCGCGGAAAAAACATAATGTTTGTTTTATGATTAAAAGGAAACTCACTTTATGTAATTTATCCTTTTTAAAATGTATTCAAGTGAAAGAAATAACAAATTACTATATATGCTCGTATAGCAAACCAATTAAAATAATTGTCAAAGGAAAATCCTTTAGTATATCTAGGTACTTCAAGGTAAGCGAAAGCGGAGTGCTTAAGGGTTGTTTACTTACACCTGATGTGTTTTTGTTATGAAATTGTAAAAAGTTTAACTATTTATTCATTGTATAGAATATTTAGACTTGAGATCAATTAATGTAAGTATGTGCAGAAAGTTTAACATTTTACTTTTATAACGGATTTTCCAACAAGATATTTTATTGTGAATAGGTGGCTTAGTTGGCATTTGACAACTACAAATTATGTCATTACTAAAAATGGATCGATACACTCTTAAGCAAGGCATTGAAATCCTTAAAATTCACACAAAAAAAGGTGAAACGTTCGCAACACTAAAGCTTTCTTGGGACGTGCGTCGGGTCAAGCCTACAATAGTGAAATTGTTGGACGAATCGAAGCCTTGTGCATCACTAAAAAATACTTGAGAATATTGCTGCTGTATAGCGTAGTATTATAGATATATTAGGTTTGTGGATTTCTTGTCAATATTTAGAATCAGAAATTCCACAATCTACACTTCCCGACATTTCAAGGTCCCTAGAGTCTAAATACAAGATTTTTTGAAAGATGTCCGCCCGTGCGTTCAGGAAGTTTTTGTCGTCTTCGTAAATAAGTCAAGTACCAGTAGAGCTATCGAGTTCACATAAATTTTGTTATACAGATAATAATGCAGAAAGATGCAGAAAGTCTTTTAAAAAAATTGAGTGGGTGTTTTTTTACCATAGCAATTAAAAAAAAAGTGAAAATTTTGATTAACCCAAAATATCTCACGAACCAATTACGCTAGCAACTTGAATTAAATTTTACATTATATATTATTGTAACGTGATAAAAATGATTTTATTTCCTAAATAATTGTATGCAACGAAAAATAAAGTTTTTGATATCTGGTAAAATTTTGAGAAAAATCGAATTGACAGTTTTTTTTCAGAAAAAATAAAAACCTAAAAAAAACATTACTAAAAGTTTTTAAACATGGATTTTCGACCTTAATGTTTTTCTTTTTTAATTTGGGATATTGACTTCAAACTAATTTCATCTTATAAAAAGAGACTGGGATGCGATCCACACTGATAACTTCCCATCTCGTCTGTCGATTTTTTCGCTTAATGGTTTGTAGGTTTTCGTGTTCTGTTAAAAAAGTTGCCAGTTGAATTATTCTTAAAAATTTAAAAAGTACCAACAATATTTTGCATCATATGGAAATAGTTTGATTTCAAAATCTATTTTTGTTAATTTTTACCAATTTTAGTTGCATTTCTTAGAAGTTTTTATTTCTTATATAAACAAATACAAATTCATTGAATGAAATTAATTTGAAGTCAATATCTTCTATTATTCACGAGATATCGAGAACGGAACATCAATTTTTACCAATTTTGCGCACTATTTTTGTAGATTTATTTTTTATGAAAAAACTAATTGAATGTCGAAAACAATATTTTTTGTGAGATAAAATCAGTTTGAAGCCAATATTTTTAATTTTTGTAAAGATATTTGAGTTGAAAGTACATTTTTACCTAGTTTTATTATTGTTTTTTTTTTAGGATTTTATTTTGACTGAAAAAAACTGTCAATTGGATTTTCTCAAAATTTTACCGAATATTGAAAACAATATTTCTTACAAAAAAAAATTAGCTTAAAGCCATAATCTCAAATTTTTGAAAAGATATTTGAATCGAAAATCAATTTTTACCAACTTTTAGTAATGTTTTTTTAGGGTTGGGTACGATTTTCCGATTTCTAAAATGTCGATTTAAAAAAGTCGACTATTGTAATGTCGATTGTCGAAAAGTCGATTGATAAAAATACCGACCGAACAAAATGCCGACTCTTATAATGTCGATTTTGAAAATATCGACTAGTAAAAGGTCGACAGTGACAAAGTGAATGATGTTCACATGCATGCGGCGCCGCTGTCGATCAACAAGTCACTCTCGGTTAACTGTTAATGTTTACATTCGCATCATGCATGTGAAATCATATTTTTTTATGAACCGATGTGTATAGTATATCATTGAATTAAAAATAAAATTGAGTTTCCACATTAAAGAGAGAGTTTCTTGTTTTTTTCTTTACAACAGTCGACATTTTAACCGACAACTTTTCAGTCGACATTTTTTATAGTCGACATTTAAATGGGCAACTTTTTTTTTTGTCGATCAAACTTCAGTCGACATTTTAAGAGTCTGTAAAGTTTTCAGTTGGCCAGTCGACATTTTTTTTGTCGACCATTCGTACGCCACCCGTTTTTTTAAAGTTTTTATTTTTTATAAAAAAATTGTATTATATTTTTTTTTGAGAATTTCACGAAATGTCAAAAACGTTATTCTTCGTTGCATAAAATAATTTTGGATATAAAATCATTTTTTGTTCGTAAAATTTTCGAGGTAACAAATATTTTTTTTTTTCGTTTTTTTTAATAAATCAATTTTTTTTTTAAATATATTTGTTTGATTTCACGTTACAACATATGACATGAAATGTAATTCAAGTCTCTGGCTGTATTGGTTCGTGAGATATTTAGGGTTAACCAAACTGTTCACCTTTCTTTTAAATCGCTATGATAAAAAAACAACCCACGCAATTTTTTTGAGAGTCCTTTCTACATCTTTCTGCATTATTATCTGTATAACACAATTTATTTGAAGTCGATATCTCTACTGGTTCTTCAGTTATGGACGACGAAAAAACTTCCCGAATGTACTTACACACGCACGCGCAAACATCTCTCTAAATATCTTTTATTTCGACTCTAGCGACCTTGAAACGTCGAGAAATTTCAAAATTTTCAATTCGACAAATCGGATTGCAATAACTTCCTATGGAAAGATAAAAAAGGTGAACATTTTGATTAACCTAAAATATCTCACGAACTACTAACGGTAGCAGGCTTGAATTAAATTTTTTATGAAAAAGGGTGATTTTTTAAAAGCTATAGGAAAGTTTTTCAAAAAAAAACACATAAAATTCAGAAAAATGCTTTAAATCTTTATTTGAATCGACAGACCTTGACTGCGCCTCAAATGGTCCATCTGGTTAGTCCAATTTTGGCATACTCTTTCCAACATTTCAGCCGGTTGTCTTCTTAAAAATCGCATTTTATATTGTAACGTGATATCTTCTAACAAAAATTGAAAAAATTGAATTGACAGTTTTTTTTTACAAAAAATAAAAACCTAAAAAAACATTACTTAAAGTTGGTAAAAATTAATTTTCGACTTTAATATCTTTTTTTCAATTTTGGATATTGACTTCAAACTAATTTCATCTTATGAAAAATAAAATTGTCAACATTTTGTAAAATTTTGGGGAGATCGCATTGACAATTTGTTTTACAAAAAATAAAAATGTATACAAAACATTACCAAAACTTGGTAAAAATTGATTTTAGACTCAAACATTTTTTCAAAAATTAAAAATATTGGCTTCATAATGATTTCACCTTATAGAAAATATTGTTTTCGATATTCAGTTAAATTTTTATAAAAATTCAACAGTCAGTGTTTTTATAATAATTAAAATCTACACAAAATTGGTAAAAATTGATATTCGATTCTTGATATCTGTTGAATAAATGAAGGTATAGACTTTAAATTATTATTTATGTCACACAAAATATTGTTATGAATATTTTGTTAAAGTTTTAAGACAAATTGTCAGACTGGACGGGAAGTTATCAGTTTGAGTCGCACCCCAGCCTCTTCTTGTTATAAACTTGCACGTCTTTTTTTTTAAACTATATAACGCCTTTTATTGAATTTCTGTTTTTTTTTAAACTACATAGTTCTTACTGTCGTTTTTACAATTTTCGTTAAATCAAGTAGATTTAAAAGAAAGAAAAATTAGGAAATAAAAATAAAATGTTTGTCTTTTTTTCCTAGGAAAAAACTCAGAATTTCATGTGAAGAAAGGTTTTTTTTTTCCAAACAAAATTCTGGTGCAATTTCCGGCAGCCGCCACATGAAACTTATACCAATTCTTTGAAGTCGATCATTCAATGGCTCAACATTTTTAACGGTTTAGTAAAATGTTAAAGCCATCTTTAGCATTTTACTTAGCTTAAAATTAGTTGTGGAAAGAAAAAAATAAAAACATTTGCTTTACTTTGATTTTTTTTAAAAAGGGGGTATGTAGTGCTTACTTGACACCGTGAATCCAGGCAAAAACTAGGATAATCGAAAATGTAACCATGCAATTAATTGTAACTTTTCGTTTAAAATTAATATAATTGCTTACTTAGTTTTAACAAAATCAAAAAGTGTAGTGTTAACTTGATATCCACCTAGCACTACATACCACTTTTTTTATAAATCGCCGAAACACGCATTATTTTCCAACAACAACAACAATTACAATTACAACAAAAAAAAAAACTAAAATTAACTGCATACCCAGTTTTTTTAAATTTCGAAAAATGTAGCGCTTACTTGACAGTCGTGAAAATTTCATAGAAAGTGCTACAGCTGCAACATAGGCTGGTATTTGGCTGATATCGTTTTGCATCGGGCAAACCTTCCCCTTTAGAATGAAATAAGCATGTATTGATTCCTCTTACGAACTCTTCGTTTTACTTTAATATCAAAATAATACCAATTGTTAAACTCAGGCGTATACTTACTTTTCTTGCATAACTGTTGTAATACATTTTTTTTTAAATTTAATTTAAACATAAATATGTCACTCATTTCCTTCTTAAAAGACCAGCTCAACAGTTTGAATTATATTACATTATTTTTTCCAATATCATGGAAATGTACGTAGATCAATTTGTCCTGATCTTGAAGAACGAAAGCTTCTTAATGACTTGAAGTATGGCTTTTTTGGCAGTAGGGTTTGCTGGTGAACTCTTGGTTTATCTCTCCGAACAGCAGCGGAAGAAATCCTTACATCATTTTGAGAAAGCACTTGCCTGTGTAGTCACTGTTTCATGATGGTTAGTGCGTTGGACTGTCATGCCAGAGGTCTTGGGTTCGATCCCTGCCTATGCCATCTAAAGTTTTTTTCACGGGTACTGCCTCTTGAGAGGAATTGACAAATTCTCCAAGAGTAATTCTTGTCATGAAAAGTGCTTTCTCAAATTAGCCGTTCAGATTCGGCTTAAAAAAAAACTGTTGATCCCTTCCATCTGCGCTAACAGTATTCGCACACAGGAATGGTTGAGAGTTGTCAGTCACTATTCCCTAGTTCTCAACGGACTGTTGCGCCACCCAACTAAATTATTTCTATTTATTACTTACTTGGGTTAAGAATTACCTTTCGGACCGTTTAATACAAGTAGAAATGGGCGGTTTTCAATATAAACAAAGTATACACTGGTGTGCCCCAGGGCTACATTTTGTCTCCAATATTCTTAATTATTTCGATAAATGATCTTTTGTCGGAAACTTCTAATCAATCAATTGTTTCGATGACCACAGTCTTGTTCTTAAAAATAATAAATCAACTAGCACGAATAAAATTTGCCCACTTATAAAAAGGCTGCCATCAAGAAATAGTGAGAAAACAAAAAAGACAAAATAAATTATTAATCGTATCCCATTAAGGTGACAGAAAATCTACTAATTTACAAAGATAATTTGTCGGAAGCAATTTATCTATTTTTAAAATTTGCGTGTTTCTAACAATTTGTTGGAAATTATTGTTAAACCCAAATGTTCTTTTTTCTATTTTTTCTCTTCATCAGAATCATCATCAGCGAAAAAATCCTATTTTTCAGAAATATGTATATACATTTCTGATGGCGTATTCCACATTATTATCATTCGGCAATTTTACATCAGATTATCTGGGAAATCTTTTGAATTTTCACATCTGAGCGCATTGCGGGAATTTTAAGCTCAAAATGCAATTTTAATGTTGTCACTGCTGCATCTGGTCTCAAATACCTGCTGCATATCTACATAATAAAAGGATTTCTGTGTGTAAAATTTTTCAGAAATCATGATGACATGGTCGGCTTTTTCAAAAAAATAAAAGCTGAAATGGTTTCCTGGTCATCGTTGCTGTTCGTTTGTTGGTCCGCGTGACTCATCAGGCGAGAGATATATTCAACGCTCTTCTTGATTAATGTGCTGAAAATTGAATTTTCGTGCAAGGAATTTTTTTTTTGCTGCATGCATTTTTCTGTATTTAATTTCATTTTTAATGCAAAAGAAGTCGCAAAACTGTAAACTGTGATGTGGTTCGAACATCATCAGCAAGGCCGAGGAACAATGCGCTGACACATTTCCAAAATACGATGATCACGTTTCAAAGTTTGCATCACATGCGGCACCTGATTGAAATGTTTGTTGTGTGTTGTATGAAATGAATTCAGGTTACCTGGTTAATGATTGGCGCCCAACGTGAGGCTATCATCAGCCAGTTTCATTCACTCTCATATACTCATATATGTATGTATGACGACCATTCGGACTATGAATTGTCAGAATGTAGTCATCATTTATTTGGCATGTGAAGTGTGGAAAACAATTTTAATTATTTCATCACAATTGGAATTAAACTTCGAGTGCTAATGAAATGATGCTCCAGCAGGCATAAGTTTCCGCGGGACGATTTCCATATGGGTTAACTATGATGACAAAAAAAAGGAATTTATATAAAATTATTCATGGTGCACTTTGACCCACAACGCACTTTGGGTGTGAAATGGCAGAATGGACGCGGACGTGTACAATTTTTTTGTTGGAACGAATTTATTGGAGCTTTAAGTGTGTGATACCAATTAACAACAGCACGTTTATGTCAGTGAACATTCGAAATTCTCTTAAGCTGATGGGGGTGCTAGAGTGGTGAAAAATCGCCAAATCTATACTGTATTGGAGTTGGTGAAGTCTACGACGATGGTGGCGGAGGCAGTGGAGATAATTGGAATTAAATGAACAATCGTGAACGAGGACCATCGATGCAGTTCGTTAGGCTGCGAATTTTATTTTTAATTAAATTATTTATAGAGATGTGTTTCTTAATATACATATGTACATCGCTTTTAGTTTTCGTATATCGGAATTGCATTATTGTTTCTTAAAAAGTTGAGTTAAATTTGCAGAACTCACAATTGTTAAGCTCTTTTTTGTGTGATTCAGAAATGAAGACTGATAAGTGAGTGAAGGCAAGGCTTAATCAATAAATCATTTACACCAGTTCCAAAAACTTCAACCTATATTACACTCTTAAAATTCATATTCAAGGCACTATTCAAATGTCAAGGAGTATTTTTTTTTGCTGTCAATTTTGTGGAGCATAATAAATTAAAACAATTTTGAAATATAATTCCTTATAATAAAATCAAGACTCACTGCACAATGGTTTGAAAATAAAACATTGATCTTTGCTTTGCATTAAATTTGAAAAGAAACAATAAAATTACTTTAATAATACTTCTAAAAACAATGTTCTATAGAAATATCCAGTTGCATATCTCACACCTGTTAAACAATTCCGTCTGCACTTTCAGGAATGCCCATCAGTTTATTCTTGACTTAATTTTAGACAAAGGGTAGTGGAGAGTTTAAAAATAAAGTTGCTACTCATATGTCATTCTGTTGAAGACATATCATCATATCGAATAGCCATTTGGACTTGGAAAAAGAGAAATGCTGTAATCTTGGTTATAATATTAAATTTATTAAAAATAAACTAAGTTAAGAAATAACACGGTTATTAGAAACCTTTATTAACAATAACTGTCAATAAGCAATAACAGTGGTTAAGAAAACCGAGTCTAAATATAATCTTGGTTAAAGCTTAACCGTGGTGAAATTATAACCAAGGCTATAAAAACCGCTGTTAAGAAATGATCCCAGTTAAAAAAAAAATAACTTGGTTTAAAAATAACCTCGGTTAAGAAATAACCGGTGAAAATTTAACGAAGGTTATAAAATAACCGCTGTTAAAAAATTACTTCGGTTATAAAATAAGGTTGGTTAAAAAAATAACCGCGGCTAATAAATTACCTTAATTAAGAAATCACCTTGGTAGGAAATCAATTTGGTTACAAAATAACATTGGTTAAAACATAGCCCCATTTAAAAATAACGAAGGTTATAAAATAACCATCACGACTAACTTTTGTTGGCGCTAAGCCTCAAGTAATAGCTTCCGCAAGCTTAATCGATCTCAAAGCTGGTGCCGTGTATCACACTCAACTTGGTCGCTCAACCGGAGATAAAGTCTGCCTCTGCTTTTAATTCCCTCTGGCTTAGCGTTTAATATTTTACAAGCTTGAGCTTCGCTCAACATACCTCAGACATTTTAACCGTTGAACACACAGTTTTTTGACTAGTCGTAAGCTCGTAAGTTTCTGTACAGCTCGTAAGGTTCTTGGATGTATCGTCTCCGCCATGTGTTATTTTGCCAGTTGATACAAATCGGTCCGTAGATCGGCGTAGAACCTTCCTCTCGAAAATACCAAAAGAGCCTTCATACGCTTGAGGTAGGGTCCAAAGTTCTACACCATACAGAAAAACCGAGATTATGAGGGTTTTGTACAACGTCTTTGGAGCTAAACAAATAACTTTGATTATAAAATAACCTCGGTTACACAATGCAATTGGTTATAAAATAACCTTGGATATAAAATTACATTGGTTAAGAACTAATTGTGGTTAACAAAACCCTTGATTAAGAAATTATCTAAGTATAAAAATAAACTTGGTTTAAATATAACCGTTAAGTAAGTAACTACTTTTATAAAATAACCAAAATTGTTTAATGAAGTAGTCTAGGTTAAATATAAGCGTAATAAGAGTGTTATAACCTTGGTTACAAAATAATTTCGATTAAAAATAACCTTGGTCAAAAATCAATATCTTTAAAAATTAACATGGTTAAAAAATAACCACGTGAAAAAAGTTGGGTTATTGGTTGACAAAGAATCGTGGTAATTAAATAACTTGGGCTAAATAAAAACTCAGGATAAAAAATTACCTTGGAAAAAATACTTTGGTTAAAAAATAACCTTGGTTATAAAAAGCGACAGTAAACAATTCCCTTAGTTAAAAAATTGACTTGATTAAAAAATGACCTTGGTTAAAATATAACTCCGGTTAAGAAATATCCTTGGTTAAAAAATAAATAATAAATAAAAATAAATTAGGTGACGCAACAGTCCATTGAAAACTAGGGCCTAGTGACTTACAACTCTCAACCATTCCAGTGCGAGTACTGTTGTCAGGGATGGAGGGGACCTTCAGTTTTAAGCCGAATCCGAACGGCCAATTTGAGAAAGCACTTTTCATAACAAGAATTACTCTTGGAGAATTTGTCAATTCCTTGCAAGAGGCAGTACCCGTGTTTTTTTTGTTTTATTTAGGTGGCACAAGCAGGGATTGAGCCCTACACACTAACCACTACACGGAGGGTACTACGGTTAAAAAATAAACTTGTTAAAAAAAAGAAAGTCGTTTAAAAAAAAAACACCGGTTATAAAATAAGTTTGGCAGAATTTAAATTTAATTATTTAAAATAAAATTAGTGCAAAAGGTGTTCGACTTCAAATAACTATTTAAAAAACCCGTGTTAAAGTAATATCAATCCTTTTATTTTGCCGAAGTTGCTCCTCAAGTAATTTTCTGTTTAAGTTTTCCTCTAACCAACATCAAATAAAAATTCTAAGGAATTTTTATATTTTTACAAGAATTTCTTCCAACCATTGGATGTGCAGCCTCACAACATAACTCTTCACTAACTATATGTACTAATACTTTTAAAAAAAGGACTTTTTTTCAAAGAAAATGCAATGAATGAATGAAAATGCATAATTTTTGTTCTGCTTTTAATTATGCATCACCCTTGGCCGTCGACGACGTCGTCGTTGCGGTCGTCGTTGTCAGCGTGCGTTGTTTGTCGCGCTCCTTTACAAGGAGATGGTAGTGAATCTCCATGACAGCTGAATCCTTGTTGTTTATTTTTCTTCTTCTTCATTTTCTCTGATACAAGGGTATAATACTAGTGCAGGAAAAAAACATCCTGTTTTTATGTAGTGCGAGGATATTTTTACTTCTTGCTTTGGTTTGAAAATTTATTTCCTTTTGGTGGTGCTCGAGCTTCAGAGCTTGAGTTCGAGTCAACAGACGGTGAACTCAAGTGTTTCATTAAATTAAGGGTTAAAATGGTAACCTCTGCTATTGCCGCGGTGACCCTAACTGATTCTTGTATACATGTACCTTACCAACCTAGAGAAAAAAAAAGTTGGTCCTTGTTCATTGGAGACATCATGAATGGCAAAAAAAAGAAGAAAAACGCACACGCAGTTCGGTGGCCTTAGGACAACGAAAGAAAGGGATTTAATTAAATTAAAGAACCAACACCTGTGCTCTGTGGTATATATCACAGGCAACTCTCACTCGAAGGATAATTGTATCGCCCTGATTCAATTGCATAGATCCTGTTGCTGATGCTGGTGCTGGTGCTGAACGATATGCGGTACGGTGTTGATGGTGGTTTTGTAAGTGGAATTGGGTCTGATGGGTGACTGTTATTAAAGTGCATTGCGAAGGAGGTGGTGAGCCATATTTATATTTTCCTTTATTTTGTCTTTTGTTTTCTTCTTTTTTGATACTTTTTTTGTTTCTGTGGTGAAAAATATGTATTCACTTTTTAATTAAAAAAATTGCAATGGTTTCACACCTAAAATAGTCTGGAATTTAAAGTTACACGGTTTAAATCTGGCCACAATTTCTTACTGTATCAAAAATTATTGACAGCTGACAGGTAAAGGAAATGTCATAATCAAATATTTTGGTAAGACTCCGAAAAAATCATACCCTTGTTTGCCAAGCTTACAATTTTTAAAATATTAATCGAAAGTGTCTCTTTTATTATATTTTGACAGCTGTTATTATTGTTCTATCTCCTCTAGGCGCATCTGACCATTGTGTCATATCAGAAAATTTCTTGTGTCAAAACTCTCCAGTTAAAGAAAGAGCTCCTAAGAGAACCGTTTGGCAATATGAGAAAGCAAACTGGGACGGTCTCAATAATTATGTTAGGATCTTTAACTGGTCACTTTGACTTTGACGCCAGCGTTGATATGATCACAAGTTTGATTCTCTTGGGAATGAGAACTTTTATCCTGAATAGGAAAAACGCATGGTTCGATGCGAGCTGTAAAGAGGTTATTACGGTCAGGAAGGTTTCCGTTGTTTTAAAACCAATCCAACTGAGGAAAAGTGGAATAAGTTCAAGCAAGCCAGGAAGGCCTGCATATACGCCCATATTCGGCCGACCAAATTTTTACATGACCCAAAATCACGGCAAAAAATACTGCAATGTCCCAAAGGCAGTACATATTTTTGGTCATTTGTAAAAAATATGAGGAATTCTTCCTCTTCCTCAATTCATACGCTCGTTGTGAATGAAACTCCATTTGTTAGCTCTTTAGAGAAAGCTAATCTCTTTGCTAGGCAGTTCGCCTCCAATTCAACGCTGCCAGTGAGTGTTATGACTCCGCCTGTACTTGAGCGAGTTAGTGATTCTATGGGGCCAATCTTTTTTCGCACTCGTACTGTGGCGAGAGTCCTAAAAGATCTTAACGTTCTTCAACGCTGGCAAAACCACTGGCAAAACCAGTGCGTAAGCTTTTTCATCTGTCCTACTCCTCAGGTCTCGTTCCGAACGGATGGAAAACCGCATTTGTGCAGCCTATCCCCAAAAAAGGCGAATCTTCCTCACCCTCTCTTATCGTAAATGCGTGCTTTCGGTTTTCATGAATCCCTCCTTCATTGGATTAGTAATTACCTTTCGAATCGTTCAATAAAAGTTGTATTGGATGGATTCAAGTTTGAAAACCACAAAGTAAATGCTGGTGTGCCCCAGGGCTCTGTTCTATCTCCAACACTTTTTCTCATCTTTATTAATGATCTAATGTCTGCAACTTCTAATCCAATACATTGTTTCGCTGACAATAGTACTCTTGGCTTTTTATATTCGTTTTCAGATTCACATCCCTTTTCTTCGGATGTGGAACTGCAACGACAAAATATGATAAGCTCATTAAATTCCGACCTAAACAGCATTGAACAATGGGGAATAAAAAACAAGAATTTAATGCTTCGAAAACCCAATGCTATCTTGTATCGTTAAAGCGAGATATACCCCCTTGCCATAGATGGCACTTGCATCAATGAGACTGAACATCTCAATACTCTCGGTATGTGTACCACTAACCATCTTTTGTGGAACGATCACATACGCGATGTCGCCAAAAATGCCGCAAGATGTTAGGGTTTTATAAGGCGATGCAAGAAGTTTTTCTCCCCCTCTGATCTGGCTGTTATCTACAAGACTTATATACATACGTCCAAAGCTTAAGTATAACTCCCATATCTGGGCTGGTGCTCCTGCAACTTACTTAAGCCCCTTGGACAGTATTAAACACGTAGAGCATTTAGATTGATCGCTTGAACATCGTCGAAATGTTTCTTGTCTCAACCTCTTTTACCCTTATTTTAACAGTTTATGCTCTAGAGAAATAGCCAGCTGCCTTAAACAGTTCAACCATAATACTTGCGCTTCTAGAAATGCTCATCAATATACCCTCGAGCCCAACTTCGGTCGTACTGTCAGGTACAGAGATTCGTTCTTTAGCCGTACTACGCGAATGTGGAATGCCTTCCCACACTCTGTCTTTCCCAGCCATTGCAATATTCAGGAATTCAAAACCAATGTGCACCGACACCTTCTTCCAACCTCTCTCTCCCTTTTCTACGATCAGAAGCTCATCAGTGCATGTGTTAGTTGTTTAAGCTATATAAAATGATCATTCGACTTAAAGCTTCATTCTTTCCATAGTTATAGTTCTATGGAAGTCAATATGTATATAATCAAATGTACGCAGGTGATGAGTTCCGCCTCGGTAGTTCAAAAGTACACAAGAAAGCAAATAAGATGCATCAATTTTACTATTAATGAGTTGTTGAAGAAATATTAAGTCATTATTAAAACGGTTTTGATGAAGAGATTGGATCATCCCAAGGAAGACCCTTTAGGGCAAAGCGAATGAAATTATGTTGAATTGATTCAATACGTTTTCTATGAATTCCGTAATAGTGAGTCCATACCTGCAAAGCATATTCAAGATGAGGACGAACATGGAAATTTGTACAAGGAAAGAGTAACATAGGGATCATTGAACTCCTTTGCCCAGCGTTTTATAAAACCAAGCATAGAACTTGCTTTATTAACAATAAAATTAATGTGATGTGTAAATTTGGAGACGCGACAGAGTTTTAGCTGTGATAAATAATAATCAGATACACTACCCATTCGGTTTTAGTAAAAGTTATCGTCTGGCATTTTAAAGGATTGAGGGCAAGGCTATTTTTCCCACACCACAATGTGAAACTATCAATGTCGGCTTGTAAAATAAAAATGGTTGGACTTTATTATTTTAAAAATCTTCATGTCATAAGCAAAAATTGAGAACTTCACTTGAGCGCAGACATGACGATACGTTGACAGGATGAACAGAAAAGGGCCAAAACGGCTTCCCTGGGGAACACCAGATTGAGCAACAAAAGGTTTTGAATGACAATTTCTAAGTTTTACCTCATACGATCTGTTTTTAAGGTATTATTTGATCCAAGCTACGAAAAATGGTGGAAAAACAAGAGCTTTAAGTTTAAATAAAATAATTCCGTGGCTAAGTTGGTCAAAAGCTTTAGAAAAGTCAGTGTATACGAGTACACAGTCAATTTCATAACCTTGTTCTAAAGCGTTTGAACATATGTTTGAGAATGTGAGGAGATTTGTAATGGTTGATCTTTTTCCTGTTCGCAAATTAGATTCTTACTAAAAATGCTACACTCTCACAAACAACATGTTCAAACAGTTTAGGAATGCAAAAAAGTTGTGCAACAGGCCTGTAGTTTGTAATATCCACCTTGTTACTTTTCTTGACAATTGGTGAAAGTAATTACTTCTTCTATATACTGGGAAAGTTTGAATATGAATTTCAGGGGTTCAACTAAAGCATTACTTCACTTTCTTAATACTATCGGGGGAATACCATCGGGACCAGCCGAGCAGTCATCATTCAACACGTATAAAAGATCAAGAACCGTACTCAGTAGCACAGCACAGTGATGTGATTACAGCTAGATTGCGAAAGGGAGTGAAGATTATGAAAATATATATAATTCACCAACTTCTTAAGGGCTATTAACAAATGACTCACGGAAATTTGTTGCAGTCAACAGTGTTATCTAATGAAAGGTTCTTGTAAGTGAAGTTAACTGGAAAGCTATCTGATTTTTGCTTTAACTTTGCCAGTTTCAAAAATTTTTCAGGATTCTCTTTTAAAGAGGTGCCCATATAATTAAAATAACTAGCATAGCATTCGTTAAAAAGTTTAACATAGACAACATAGTTGATTAGAGACAGAGTTTTAAGGTAAGTTTTCCATGCCTTACTTCTTTTGTTAAGCAATAAACGCAATTCTTTCGTCTACCAAGGGTGGCTAAAGTTTGTATTTCTTGATTTCTTTAAAAGTACATTTTTTTTCCAAATAATAATTAAGGATTTCATAAAAATTTGAAACTGCTTCGTCAATATTATAAAATGCTAATGTATCAGCAATTCCAGAAATGATTAGATCTTCAGACAACAACTGGAAACTAGTTCTTCTGAAATCAAAATAATATAAGCAATGAAAGGAATTATTGTGTTCAGTAAGATGATGACTTAAGTCAAGAAATATGTCCAAAGGAGGAGGGGGAGGGGGGTTGATATTTATTAATATTAGCAATTCCTGATCTTTATTCTAGAAAGGGACTACTATAGCGTCAGAAGAAAAAAATGAAGCGAGAATTTGATTTTTTGAGTTTTTAATACAGCTTGTTGGTGTAAGTCAGTAAGAAGGATTTTATCAAAAAAGATAGTTCCATTCGTGAAGAAGAAAGAGAGGCTTCAAGGCGGGATTCGTTTTCAAATGAAATCCAGTCAATGTGTGGTAAATTAAAATCACCTAAAAGTAAAATTTTGGTGACACAGCAGGACAAATTGATAATGGATGGAGAAAATAAAATGAAATGATGGAGAAAAGATAGTTCCAATTGTGAAGAAGAAAGAGAGGCTTTAAAGTAGGATTGGTCTTCAGATGGATTCCAGTCAATGTGTGGTAAATTAAAATTACCTAAAAGTAAAATATTGGTGTCAGAGCAGGATAAATTGATAAGAAATTTTAATGCCAAGGAGAGTTCGCTATAAACAGACTCTAAACTTTTTGGAGGAATGTAAACGTTTAAAATGAAAATAGTCTTAGTCTGTCTCATTATCTTTACACAGAACAGTTCAATTGATAGTTCAAATGGAACATTACCGCTATGAGAACACCTCCACCTAAATCCTTTGGGTTACCAACATGACGCTCATTTCTGTAAACTCCGAACTCTTGACTGAAAAATTCTGTCTCGGAAAAGCTTGAATTAAGCTTCTGTCAAAACGAATACGTCGTGTGGGAATGATTGGCAGTTAAGAAATATGTCAGCAGTCTTACTACGAAGTCCCCTTACGTTTTAGTAGTAGAGGGCAAGCCTGTTAAGTTTTTTGACTGGGTTTTCAAAGAACACCTTGTTTTTGACTTTGTGTAAACTCTTTGACTAAAGTCTCTGCGGGCCAAATTTTTTTGTGTTGCAAATAGAATCGAAGAACGTGGGATTCGTTACTAATTTAAAAGAAGAAACAAAGTTTTACTGACCTTAGTACACCTAATGGATGAGCTACAAGGTATGCTCTTGGTAGATACTAAGTGGGAAGGGTTCCCAATACTATGATTTGTATCTATGAAGCATTGAAATCTGCTGGAACTTTTGAGATCTTTTTGAACTTCAAATTTTTCTCAAATTGCAACTCTAACTTTTAGACTCTAAATCTTGTACCCATTTGCTCTATGGTTGTTTGGCTATGAAAGGATTTAAAAATGTTCAAAAGCATTAATTGGACGGAAAGAAGTTTAAACTAGGTACTTGTTTTTTTGTATGTAAGTTCCATATATGTTCGTATATGGTAAGAAAGAAGGTATGTTCTAGTATTTCGTTTTTTATTTTTGTTTTCTTAATTTATTATAATTATTCAATTTTTGTAACCTTGGGTCACATGTGTGCTTTTCTAATTGGATAAACGGTATAGAGTGTAGAGATTTTGTTTGTTTATTATTTTCGTTTCTTTTTTTAAGTTCAACAGGGGTTATATAACTCTTGAGAAGATGTTGAGTTACTTAGGTCTTAGGTGTGAATAAAGGAATTTCTTTTAATTAAGAATTGGTTTGAATTTTTTTAAATGGAAGTAGGTATAAATGGGGGTGATATTCAGCTTGACATGAATGTAAATAAGAGTGTGAAATGAATTTTATAACCTTGTGACATTTCTTTTTGTTTTTCTTTTTTTTTGGACCAAATTATGTATGTACATAGCTATTTTTGTGGGAGAGACTTTATTTGTAAAGACCCTCTAAATTTGATTTCTTTTTTCCTTCAAAAGGGTGGGCCATAATATTCGCAACATTTTAATTTGCCACCACTTTTAGAAGTGAGTGTTTCGAAACATTAGAAAAAAAAAAGTTTTACAAGCGACTGTTTAAAATTAGTTAAACAAAAAACAATGAAAATTTGTCAAGCACGTTTTGAAAATGTCCTACAAAGAATTCATTAAAACTTAATCAATTGGTTAAATAAGATGCAATTGGTTTATTCAAAAAACAAACATCAACAACAATTTTTAAATAAATAAAAACTGCGTCTTGCCTTATTCCTCAAAACTGAGAACTGTGACAGAGCTGATGTCCACTCAACTCAAAAATTAGAATATCGTTAAAAATATCTTTGAAATGGAATAAAACAAAGAATACATATCCCCACAGAAAATAGTCAAGCATCTTTAAACCGCATGATCTTGGAGGTCAATTTACGGACCTGTATAACGTGAAACTATGCGGTTCCTATGTGAGTTCCATCGCTTGGTAAAATTTGCGCTATACATATTTTGAACAAAACCTCTGTTCCTCTGGAATGGCAGTTTAATGCACTAACCATCACGATACGGGTACTCCATTCAAGTTTTAGCCATTTTAATTTGGCATAAAACTGTAGGTCCCTTCCATTCCTAACATTAATCCCACACAAAATTAGTTTTGTCATCATCAAATTTTCATTTTTTCTTAACTTTATTACACTTATTGTGATGGTCACAAACTCAAAATCACAAATTTTTGGCAATATACGATAATAATGCATTTAATCGTTTTGACTTTTCCTAAACGCTCTGGTGAAGTTCTTTTTTTAATTTCTACTTTTTTCAACGTAGGATATCTGGTTTTGGACATGGAGAGTGCTAAAGCTATTTATTTATTTGAAAATAAGAGCTTGCTATCCAAAGAGTCGTAGTACCCGTGGGGTGTAGTTAGTGTATTGGACTGTCATGCCAGAGGTCTTGAGTTCGATCCCTGTCTGTGCCATCTAAAGTTTTTTCATGGTTACTGCCTCTTGCGAGGAATTGACAAATTCTCCACGAGTAATTCTTGTCGTGAAAAGTGCTTTCTAAAATTAGCCGTTCGGATTCGGATTTAAACCATTGCAATTGCTGACAACAGTACTCGCACTCAGGAATGGTTGAGAGTTGTAAGTCACTAGGCCCTGGTTTTCAACGGACTGTTGCGCCACCTAATATATCCAAAGAGTCTGTTTTTTCAAAAATTTAAATGCCATTTGATTTCTAAAAAAAAAAATTAAAAATTTGTATTTGAAATGGTTAGACCGATTTTTTTACAATTATTTTTATGTTTAAAATTTGTTAGTTTGAGTTTAAAAATATTTGTTGTATGCAGCTACTTAGAGCTTATTAATATGCGTTTTATATTTGAATTTCGTAAAAAAAATTATGCACCATTTTCGAGACATCAAATTTCTGTTTTGTTAAAAAAAAATTAAATTTTGTATCATCAAATATAATTGAGTATAAAAACTTTTGCAGACAAAAAAATATTAAAATGTGTTCATTTGTTCTTTAAAAAACTTAAAACTTAAGGGATCTATGGGGGTACCCTTATGGAGCAATACAAAAATATTTTTTTTATTGAAAGAAACCAAATTAAGAAAAATTGAGAAAATTCGAATATAGGATCGATTTTTGACCAAGAAATTTTTATCGGGACTACCGTTGTTTTAAGTCTTAATCGGCTAAAAACGGATTGAAGTCAATCAACCCAATCAATTTGGGCTGCAGAGGCGAGGGTTGGGGACCCACTTTTTTTCGACTTCTCTACCATCGTAATGTCCTGTTTGATTAAAATCTCGAGTTTGAAATTTTTACGAATACAATACTTGCCATAGTTCTTATATGTCGCAAGTAAAAAAGTCGCTTTTGTTAAAGCCTTTCATGTTATGTAGGCCAAAAAGTGTTAAAACTGATAAAGGAAGTCCAAAAATTGATGAATTCTTTCAAAGTGACTTTAATCACTGGGAGCTGCTTAAACTTTTTGAGTAAAATAACAGGCCAGGACCAGATTGAAAGACTGGAGAATAGCTTTGATAAAAGCCTCTTTTCCTCTTTATTACTTAAAAACTAAATCGATAAAAAGGCATTATTTACTTCCCATAAGAAGATATTATAATTGGTCCGATTTGTGACATTTGTGAATTTTGACATTTCTGGATGTTTCAAGGAGTCTAACTAAAAGATTTTTAGGGAGATGTCTGTCGTGCGTGCGTGTGTAAAAGATTTTTGAGAAGCTGTTTTCGTCGTCCATATCGACTTCAAATAAACTGTGTTGTACAGATAATAATGCATAAAGTTGCAGAAAAGACTTTCAAAAAAATTGAGTGCTAGGTTTTTTATCATAGGAATTTAAAAACAAGTGAACATTTTGGCTGATACTGAATATCTCACGAAACAATAACGCTAGCGACTTGAATTAAATTTTATATTATACATACATATGTATATTGTAGCATGATACTAAATCAAAAAAAAATTGAAAAAAAAATCAACTACAATAATGGTCACCTTGAATATTTTACGAACAAAAAAGGATTTAATCACCAAAATAAATGTATACCACAAAGAATAACGTTTTTGACATCTGGTAAGATTTAAAGAAAAATCGAAATAATTAAAAACATTACTAAAAATTGGTTAAAATTGATTTTCAACTCAAATACCTTTTCAAAAACTTAAGAAATTGGCTTCAAATTAATTCCATC
The DNA here is from genome assembly GCA_951509635.1 of Eupeodes luniger. Taxonomy (NCBI): domain Eukaryota; kingdom Metazoa; phylum Arthropoda; class Insecta; order Diptera; family Syrphidae; genus Eupeodes; species Eupeodes luniger. The sequence goes on from OX608073.1 coordinate 47,524,565, forward strand.
GCATAGAAAATATTGTTTTCGACTTTCAGTAAATTTTGTATTAAAATCCAATAGCCAGTTTTTTCTTAAAATTAAAGTCTAAAAAAATAGCAAGCAAAATTTGGTATCTCAATATCTCGGAATGATTCATTCTATGCTAAATTTTCTTAGATAAATTCAAACTATATTTTTGTTTATACAGGGTGTCCCGTAAGTAATGGATAACCCTGAAATGCCGCATAGTAGACTTAATGACCGTCCTCAAAACTGATAAAAGAAAAGTTATATGCATTTTTTGTTCAGTGCATTATTTTTTTTCTTACTTTACATTTTTGAATACCACGACTACAAGTGAATGAGTTCCATTGTTTAGATAAAATAACAAATAAACTAATAGCAACCAACAAAATATTTGATGGGTTTGTTAAAGCCCAATAGAACAGGTAAAATTCAAAACAAGTTCGAAAATGGAACCGTTTTTTGCACTTTTTTGACATTTTTATCAATAATGAAGTTGAAAGCTTGGATTTATCATTAGGACAACATCGTAGAAACAGCCAATAAATCAAAAATATGCTATGTTCAACGCTTGGTATTCTTTTCACGTTTACTGTGCTAATTTTGGAAACTTTTGTTTTTGCTAAATTTCCTCTAGTATTGCAGATTTTTACCAATAACTTGCTATTGACTCTAGATATAATAATAAGTAGTACCATTTTGAAATCTGCATTTAACGCGCTTATTTTTAAAATAGTTGGCCACTCAGGTATTCATGCAGTTTTTTTATACCAGCTATGATTTAACTTTTTCAAAAATTATTTGTTTTCACATTTTGCATTAAAATTTAATGTTAAATAATTTTTTTCTCTAAGAAGTCCAACAGTTATAATAATTTTCCTCTAGTTATGTGTTGGCACAAGTCATGTAAAATATTCCTGCAAAAAAAAAAGATGGAACTCATTCACTTGTAGTCGTGGTATTCAAAAATGTAAAGTAAGAAAAAAAATAATGCACTGAACAAAAAAATGCATATAACTTTTCTTGTGGTTGGGATAGAACTTTTTTTATCAGTTTTCAGGACGGTCATAAAGTCTACTATGCGGCATTTTAGGGTTATCCATTACTTACGGGACACCCTGTATAAGAATTAAAAACTTTCGAAAAATGCTAATAAAATTGGTAAAAACTGTTTCGACTAAAAATCTCGTTAACAAAACTAGATTTTAAAATCATAGTTTGATATCATATGCAAAATATTGTTGGTAATTTTTAGTTAATATTTTAGAAAAATTCAACTAACAACTTTTTTAACAAAACACGAAAACTTACAGAAACAACAAAAATACTGATAAGAAATGATTTTGGACTCTATAGTGTTAGGAAAATAAAGATAGATATTGACTTCAAGTTATTTACCTCACGCAAAATATTGTTATGATTATTTTGTTAAAGGTTTAAGCATCGATAGACGAGATAGGAAGCTATCAGTGCATCCTAGCCTCTTTTTTAACTTCTTACCACTTTAAGTTTTTACATTCATTGAGACCTTTGCAATGATATACATATACGTAGGTCTCAATGTACCGATCGGTGGGACGAAACCGTCCGTTTCCTTTCAATTATGGAATGCAAACTTTTCAAAGCTCCTTAAATGACACTTTGGCTTATTTCAAAAAATATTAATTTAAAGGTCATCAATGGGAAGTTAGAAGTGTGGGTTTATATCCCTGCCTGTTTTCAAATTGAAACCTCTTACTGGAAAACTTCTTAAGAAAAAATAAGAAATTTAGATACAAAAATAAACATGAAGTTGTAAATATTCTACAACTTAAAAAAAAAACTGGAACCTCTTTTGAAAATAATTTTCTTTTAAGAACAATTAAAAAATTGGTATTCACAAACTAAAACTTGTACGCTGAATAAATATATACATAATTGAACATTATCAAGTTCTCTTTTATTAAAAACTCACAAGCTTTTTAATTATATTAAAGCCAAGTGACCACAAAAAAAAAGTAGCAGAAGTAAATATAAGTTTGTGGTACCATAATGCCAAAACTATTATCATAGGAACTCGCCTTTACATTTTTCAAATTCCACCATAAGGATGAACTTTCTATCAAAAAGAAAATATAGAAAAAGAGTCAACAAAAACAATCAGCCATCACAATTTCAATTAGATGCTTTCGAGTAACCATCGCAGCATCATAGTTCGCGCTGTATATATTATATGTATGTATATGAGTATGACCACAAAGTTTCAGTAAAAATAACTTGCGGTTATGTCGACACGGTTATGTTTCACACGCCAAACCCCCCTTTCTACAATTTGTTTTCTTTTTATCTTCCTTTAAGGATACTAAGCATCATCACGTAACCTATAGTTTCTGTTTGGATGGTGGTAACGTGTGCAATCTAAGGAGATAAAAAATGTTCACCTCAATTTCTGCCCAGAGGTAATTTTCAGCGAAACCAACACCTGCTTTCAATAAAAGCTTTGGGAAGTTAAACAAAAAAAAAAACAGAAAACGTTCCGCTGCAAGTGTGTCCTTTCCTTGACTTAAACTAGCGCACCAGTTTGAGAAAAAGAAAAAATTGTTTAAAATACATTATAATGGAAGAAGAGGGGTGTTGAATTTTTTCTAGCTCAAATGGGGTATGTGGCTATATCAGTGAAACAGGGTTGCCATTTTCTACTTCCGGTTTAAAGGGAGGTAAGGATAGTAAAATTTGTTTTTAAGTAAAATATGTTTGGAGACCAAAAGGACACAAGTAATGTTTTTGCTTTTTAAAGGTATTGTTAACGTTTCAATTTCAGCTCATCTTATTCATCTTTTTTAATAACTCACTTCATCATAGGTTGTTTCTTCCTGAACGGAAAACGTCCTATATAATACCAATTCATAAAAAGAGGCTGGGATGCGACCCACGCACTGATATCTTCCCATCCCATGTGTCAATTTGTCTTGCATAAAAGTTTGTCTATATGTATCAATTTTTACCAAATTTTCGTACTATTTTTATATGAAAAAACGGACTGTTGGATTTTTATTAACAAATTACAATTCGATTTTTCTCAAAATTTTACCGAATGTTGAAAACAATATTTCTTATAATTTAAAATTAGTTAAAAGCCATTATCTCAAAATTTGATATTTGAGTCGAAAATCAATTTTTACCTCCTTTTATAATTTTGTTTATGTTTTTATTTTGTGTAAAAAAACTGTCAATTCGATTTTTTTCAAAATTTTTTCTAATGTTGAAAACAATATTTCTTATGAGTTAAAATTAGTTAGAAGCCATTATCTCAAATTTTTGAAAAGATATTTGAGTCGAGAATCAATTTTTACCAACTTTTGTTAAATTTTTTTTTTTCGGTTTTTAATTTTTTGTAAAAAAAACTGTCAATTCGATTTTTTTCAAAATTTTACTGAATGTTGACAACAATATTTTTGAAAGATAAAAGTACTTTAAAGCCAATTACTCAAAGTTTTGAAAAGATTTTTGAGTCGAAATTCAATTTTTACTAACTTTGAGTAATGTTTTTTTTAGGTTTTTATTTTTTATAAAAATAATTGTCAAATAGATTTTTCTCAAAATCAAAATCAAAAACATTATTCTTCGTTGCACAAAATTGTGAAGTACATTTTGAAGTACATTAGGTAAGTCGTCAATAAAAACGAGGAATAAGATCGGACCTAAACGGCTTCCCTGGGGAACTCCTGATAAAAAAATTAGTACACCAGCTAAGCATATTAGAATGAAACACGACTTTTTTAAGTTTTTTCAACAGAATATGGTGATGCAACCTGTCAAATGCCTTAAAGGAATCTGTGAATTTAACATCCACTTAGTGACAGTTCTCTATTTCTTTCACTACATAAATACTGAAAATATTGAAGTTCAGAGCAGTGGATCTATCAGATACGAAACCGTGTTGAAAAGGAGATATTATTTCTTTGAGTAAAAATTTTAGTTTTCTGCAAACTATTTTTTCAAATAACTTCGGTATTAAACATAGTTTACTAATAGGCTCATAGTTACAAACGTCTTGTCTGGAACCATTTTTAACTTCCCATAGGAAGTTATTATAATGGGTCCTATTTGTCGAATTAAAAATTTTGACATTTCTCGACGTTTCAAGGTCCCTAGAGTCGAAATAAAAGATTTTTAGAAAGATGTCTGTGCGTGCGTGTGTTCGACGTTCGTACGTTCGCGACGTTTTTTTCGTCGTCCATAGCTCAAGAACCAGAAGAGATATCGACTTCAAATAAATTTTGTTATACAGATAATAAGGCAGAAAGATGCAGAAAGGGCTCTCAAGAAAATTGCGTGGGTGGTTTTCTTACCATAACAATTTTAAAAAAAGGTAAACATTTTGGTTAATCCAAAATATCTCACCAACCAATAACACTACAATTGAATTAAATTTTATATTGTAACGTGATACCAAACAAATGTATTTTTGGAAAAAAATCCAATTAACCGTTTTTTTTATAAATCAAAAAAACTGAAAAAAAATGTGTCACCTTTAGTATTTTACAAACAAACAATGATTTTATCTCCAAAATATTGATGCAACGTGAAATTACGCTTTCGACATGTGGTAAAATTTTGAGAAAAATCGAATTGACAGTTTTTTTTACAAAAAATAAGAAAGCTACAAAAAAATTAATAAAAGTTGGTAAAAATTGATTTCGACTCAAATATCTTTTCAAAAATTACAGATTATGGCTTTAAACTAATTTTGTCTTTTAAGAAATATTGTTTTTCAACATTCGGAAACATTTTGACAAAAATCAAATTGACAGTTTAAAAAAAAAATAAAAACCTAAAAAAAAAAACAATACTAAAACATAGTAAAAATTTACTTTCGACTCAAATATATTTTCAAAATATAAAAATATTGGCTTCACACTAATTTTACCTCAAAGAAAATATTGTTTTCGACATTTAGTACATTTTTTACAAAAATCCAACAGTCGGTTTTTTTTTCATAAAAAATTTGAATCTAAAAAAAAATTAAAAATTGATGTTCTGTTCATGATATCTCGTGAACAATAGAAGATATTGACTCCAAATTAATTTCATTCATTCATTTGCATTTGTTTATATAAGAAATAAAAACACTTTTAAGAAATGCCACTAAAACTGGTAAGATTCAGTTTTCGACTAAAAATCCCGTTAGCAAAAAAAAAATTTGAAATCAAACTATTTCACTATATGCAAAATATTGCTGGTATTTTTTAATGTTTTACGAATAATTCAACTGACAACTTTTTTAACAAAACACAAAAACCTTCAAACTTTTAAGCAAGACAAATCGACAGACGAGTTGTGGGTTTCTTTTTTTTACTCTCTTTTTTTTGGGAAGTTATCAGTGAGGGTCGCATCCCAGCCTCTTTTTTGGTTTTTAAGTGCCCACGAGTTTATCTGCATAAACACGGTCTTTGGCGTAGCACCACAAAAAAAAGTCCAGCGTTGTCAAATCGGATGATCTTGGTGGCCAGTTGATATCGCCACGACGAGAAATTATGCGGCCAGGAAATGCCTCTTGAAATAAAGCCATATTCAAAGTGTGTGGCATGTGGCACCGTCTTGTTGAAACCACATATTCTACAAGTCGTATTCTTCATAACCCTTCGAATTGACGGTGACAGTAGTTCCATAGTCGTTTTCGAAGAAGTAAGATCCAATCACTCCTCCGGACCAAAAAGCGAACCAAACAGTGACATTTTTTGGATGTAATGGCCCTTCTTCAATTACTTAAGGATTCCCAAAACTTCAAATACAACAATTTTGTATATTAACATACCCACCGAGTGAGAAATGTGCTTCGTCGCTGAAGAAAATTTTGTTCGAAAAATTGGCGTCCACCGCCCTGTTGTTCAAGCACCCATTCGACGTATCTAAGACGTTGTGAATGGTCAGATGACTTCAGTTGTTGTGTGAGCTGGACTTTATATGGATGTAGGTGTAGATCCAAATGCAAAATACGCCATAATGTGCCGTAGGACAGTCCTAATTCCTGAGAACGACGAGGAATCAACACCTTCGGGTCTTCGGCTCTTCAAATTTCTTCACAATTTTACCAATTGCTTGCGAGGTTGGACGATTTTGTAAACCATAATCTCCTCTTAAAGCACGATATGTGGCTGTGGCAGGATCACCATTTTTATAGTAGGTTTTAACAATTTGTATGCGTTGTGCGATAGTTAAGATATCATTTTTCGTAAATGTCAGATTTGCAACTGACAACAAAAATTGGTTTAACAACTTAGTTTGACAGATGTCAAATTCCAGCCATATACTTTTGAAATTGGATAACCTGTTAGTTTACTTCCAATTTTTTAACTTGAAATAAATCAACGCTTTATAACTTACTTACTTAAGGTGGCGCTACAGTCCGGGCGGACCTGGGCCTCAACCAACATGCGTCTCCAGCCAGCTCGGTCCCTAGCTAGCTGTCTCCAGTTTCGCACGCCAAGTTGGTTGAGGTCCTCACCCACCTGAGTGCGCCACCTGAGTCGCGGTCTTCCTCTACTGCGCCGCGCCGTCCCTCGGGATTGGATTCGAAGACCTTCCGGGCTGGAGCGTTGATGTCCATTCGCTCTACATGACCCAGCCATCTAAGCCGTTGGACTTTTATTCTGCTAACTAGGTCAGTGTCGCTGTACAGCCCGTACAGTTCGTCGTTATATCTTCTCCTCCATTCTCCATCTATACGTACGGGACCAAAAATCACCCGAAGAATTTTCCTCTCGAAGCATCCTAAGACGTTCTCATCTTTCTTTGACAGGGTCCAGGCCTCAGCGCCATAAATGAGAACCGGGATGATGAGTGTCTTATAGATGGTGATTTTAGATGCTCGAGAGAGGACTTTACTTCTCAATTGCCATCTAAGTCCAAAGAAGCAGCGATTTGCAAGAGTTATTCTTCGTTTGATTTCAGCACTGGTGTCGTTGTCTGTGTTTATAGCGGTGCCTAGGTAGACAAAGTCCTTAACTACCTCGAAGTTATAGCTGTCCATGGTGACGTTTTGTCCAAGACGTCGTTGTTCAATGTCCTTTTTTGATGACAGCATATACTTGGTCTTGCCCTCATTGACCACTAGACCCATCTTCTTCGCTTCCGTCGCAATGCTCAAAAACGCTCCACTGACATCACGCTTTGATCTTCCAATTATGTCAATATCATCTGCGTATCCGAGTAATTGGATGGACCTTTGGAAGATTGTGCCTCTAGTGTTGACGGTTGAGTTTTGCACAATTCTTTCCAGAACGATGTTGAAGAAGTCGCATGACAGTGCATCGCCTTGTCTAAAACCTTTTTTGACATCAAATGCATCGGTGAGATCTTTTCCGACCTTGATGGAGCAGCGTGCATTCTCCATCGTCATTCTGCACAAACGGATAAGTTTGGCAGGGATGCCAAAACTAGACATTGCTCTGTAGAGCTCTTCCCTATGGATGCTGTCATACGCGGCTTTAAAATCGATAAAGAGATGGTGGGTATCGATTTGAAGCTCCTGGGTTTTTTCCAAGATCTGCCGTAATGTGAATATTTGGTCGATAGTGGACTTTCCTGGTCTGAAGCCACACTGATAAGGACCTATCAGGTTGTTGACGAACGGCTTCAGACGTTCACATAATACGGCAGAAAGGATCTTATATGCAATGTTAAGGGAACTGATCCCTCTGTAGTTGGCGCAATTTAAAGGGTCTCCTTTTTTATGTACCGGGCAAACTATGCTGAGATTCCACTCATCGGGCATGCTTTCTTCCGACCATATTTTGCAGATGAGTTGGTGCATGCTCCCTACCAAGTCATCGCCTGCTGCTTTAAATAGTTCGGCAGCTATGCCGTCAGCTCGAGCAGCTTTGTTTGACTTCAGTTTAGATATAGCTATCTTCACTTCGTCTAGGTCGGGTAGGCGGAATTGTTGATCTGCGTCGCCTAGGTTGAGTGGTTCTATCTCCCTTACAGCGGAATTCGGTTCGTCATCGCCGTTATATAATTTGGAGAAGTGGTCTTTCCATATTCTCAACATAGACTGCGGTTCTACTACGATGTTCCCCTGATCGTCTTTACAGGCTTCGGTTCGTGGCTGGTACCCTTGGGAGGTTTTTTTTACCTTTTGGTAAAATTTACGAACGCTTTATAACGCTTCTTTGATAAATTCTTCAAAAAATAGCCTACGTTAATTGTTTTGTTAACTGTTATTTATCTCTTCATTTTCAAAACGGTTCATATATTTTTTATTATTATTTCTCTTTGCATACTACTGAAAAGCTTTTCAAAATTCTGAATAAAATTTGCAAAGTTTATTGTTTGGTGAAACAAACAGAAGAAATACTTTGCAAAATAACAACACTTTTCACTTTTCAGAAAAGACTTTGTACTTTGCAAATTTCAGTGTGGTGAGAAGTAGTTTGCTTAGAGGAAAACTTTTTAAATCAATAATTTCCTCTTAAACGTAAAGTTAAAGTGCAAAGTTGCAAAGTGAAAGTGTTTCGTGGCCCAGGTCCCCCTTTCTGATAATTTTGGGTAAGTTCTTGAAAACTGTTTAAAGTCCGAGCCTTTCAAGTAGATATAATAGCTCAGCAAATATTTAAGTTCAACGTAAAGATTTATGTGTTATTTTTCAGGTTATTCATATAATCACTTAGTAAAAAAGTTTTATAAAACATTTAGTTTCAATTTAGTTCTTAAAAAACATTTTATTTCAAAAGTAAAATATGAAACAAACAATTTTTTTAAACCAAATTGGCATCCCTGAACTCTAGTTATAGGTAAAAGCACGCGCATCCGGACAACAAAACTTCATCCTTAGTCAAATTAAAAAGTTTTTCGTTCCACTTTGCATAGAGGGCGATAAGAGAGATATTTTAAGTTGTGTATTTACCCTCAATGTTTTTCTGGGTCATCAGATATGGAAATATCTTACAAAACAAAATACTTAACCTCAAACAACCAAAGCCATAAAATGATCGAAGTAATAGCAGTTCCGTATTGTTTCGAACCAGCCTCCCTTTACACGACTTCTTTTTCAATAATATTGAGACACAAGAAAAACAAAACTTCAAAGAAAAATAACCAAACTTTTTTTGGAAAATTACTATTTCTATTAATTTTTAATAAATTCAGGGATGAAAAACAGGAAGATGAACAAATATCATGAACATTTGAGTCATGTCCTAGAATATGCGATAATTTATTTCTTTTTGCTTCCTGTTTCTCATTAAATGAGAGGAGGAGGGAAGAAAAAATATGTTTTTCCTTGATATGGGCGATATGGTGCCAAAATGATGGAAAAAAGGAGGAAATACGGATGGCTTGATATCCGCCGGAAAACCACTTCCACTTCTCGTATGATGGTATGATGCCCATCTCAAGATGATTTTATTTGGAATTTTAAAAAGATTTTGTTATTTTTTTCTTGAAAAATTTACCATTTCCGACTTTTTGAAAAGTTCCTTATGATATTTCAGCAGACTCAAGTTATGTGTATTGTACATCAGTACATGGGCTAAACATGTCAGCCAATTTCTTTTGGTCAGTTAAATTTATTGGTTTGTTGGTCTTCCGTCTGCTTTTTCGAAATGATAAATTATCGTGTATGTTATATCGCTAAACGAGATTATTCAAAACTAAACTCTGTATCTATATTTTATTATTTATATATTATATCCTTTGGCGCCAATTTTGATGTGTGGTTATCCTTTAAGCATAGAAAGTTAGCCAGAATGAAGTCAGAGTCACGGTGTGCTGTATATTTAAATGATATCCGGCCGACATATCCCTTAATAATGGTATTGGAAAAAATGTGACAGGTTTTTATAATTTATCGCCATAACAATAACGTACATTCTGAATGAGTAATGACCAAATATTTACGCAAGCAGGTTTATTTGACACTTGAAGTGCAGATGACAAAGCAATTGTTGGACGGCATAGCTCTTATATTAATACTGGCCAAGAGAAAGAAAACTATTCTTGGAAAAAGAAAATGTTTGTTTTTGAAAAGTTGTAAGAGTTGTTTCTTTATTTAAAGACTTTGTTTCACCTCGAAAATGGGGAATAGAACGAGTGGTCGTAATCATGGTATGTTTTTTTAAACTCTGTATTGGTGTTATTGTGTTGTATTTTAAGAACAACGAATCTTTTTGCCTCATCTCAACATCAAAAACTGTTTTTAAATAAGTAAGGACTTTTTACAATCATCCATCATAGTAGTAGTAGTAGTAGAAATGGTGGCCACGAGCAGTCTAGCTCGGTGACACAATTAGCGCTGAGTTGCGCCGTTTTGATACCATAAAATACTCGCTTGACCTATAAAAATAAAAGAGGGATTATAAAGAAAAAATACGAATCAAATCCACTTTGTTGCGTTTAGAAAGGAGATCAAATCTTTGATCTCCAGTTCTGAGAGCTCATTGAGGTCGTTGAAGGAGGACTTTCCCAATGTTTTGGCTCTCGTTTTGCTAAGGCAGGACACTTGCATAAGAAGTGAAGAACAGTTTTTTTTTCTCGCTGGTCCTCACAACTACGACAGAAAGTATTGTGGGGGATGCCCAGCTTAGATGCGTGTTCTCCAACAGGCCAGTGTCCGGTGCATGTAGCAACGACCCTGGCTATGTCTTGCCTGGGTCTGCAAATAAGATTATTAGTACGGGATTTGTTGTAGGTGGGCCATATCCTTCTAGATATGATTAAGTTGGTTAGGCTGTTCCACCTGTGGTTTGATTCAGCTAGGAAAATTGAGAAGATCTTGCCCTTCATAGCACCAAGAGGAATGTTGACTCTTTCCGCGAGTAAGCTATGAAGGACTGATCGTTGCCTAGCCAGCTCGTCAGCTCGTTCATTGCCCTCAAAGCCTCTATGACCCGGAATCCAGATGAGAGTGACCCTGAGTCCAATGTTCATGCTCGCTAACTCACTTCGGCATTGTTGAACCAGTTTGGAGGATGAAGTGGACGAGCCAATCGCTTAAATAACCGCCTGACTGTCCGAAAAATAGCTGTATTGCGGTTTTGATTTGGATCTAATTTTAGTAACTTGCATGCTTCCTTGATCGCGAGTAGTTCAGCTTGAATAACACTAGCAAAGTCAGGAAGTCGCAAAGACCTGGAGACATTTAAAGACTCGGAGAAAATTCCTGCACCAACCCCACACTCCATCTTCGAGCCGTAAGTGAAAATAGTTGTGTCGAAGCCTCTCGTCACTAAGTCATTATCCCATTCATTTCGAGATGGGATGATAACTTTAAAATCCGCACTGAAGTCCACAGTAGAGGTGCAGTAGTCGGTTTCTGTCGAAAAGATGTCCGCTGGAATGAGATTACTAATATTACTATGACCAAAGGGCCTAGAATACCAACTATTCGATTCCCTAAGTCTCAACGCGCTGCAAGATACTAAGTATTTGATATGCAGGTCTATTGGTAAGAGGTAGAGAAAAACGTTTAGGGCGTCCGATGGACAAGACGGCAAAGCTCCCGTGGAGCCAACACTAGCTGTTCTCTGAACCTTTTTTAGTTTAGTTATATTGTACGCTTTGCTAAGCGCGGGCCACCAAACAATTGAACCATAGGACAGGTTTTACTGCAGGCATAGAAAACTATGCTGGCTTTCTTGACCCTTTCTTCGATATTAAGTTTCCAGTTTAACTTTGGTTCAAGTATTACTCCCAAATATCTAGCGCTGGAAGACAAGGAAAGAGTTTCACCGTTGAGGCGGGGGAGGGTGAAGGGTGGTACTTTTGTTTTCGTAGTAAAGAGCATCAGTTCAGTTTTGCTTTTATTAACACCCAGGCCATAGCTTGTAGCCCAGTTGCTTACTTTTAGCAATGCCATCTCCGTAATCTCACTTATCACGGAAGTGAACTTTCCTGATACCAGTATCACCAAATCATCTGCGTAAGCAACGGCCTTCACACCACAACTTTCCAGTTTAATAAGAATTTTATTCATGACCAGAAGCCAAAGAAGGGGGGACAGAACACCCCCCTGAGGTGTTCCCCTGTTTACGCACTTTGTCAAGTAAGTGTTACCTAACGTAGCTTGAATCATGATAATATCGGCTTTTTCAATAAGAGCGCTACAAAACTAAAACGGTTTTGGGTATCAATGAAATTCTTTATTTCTGTGAAAGTACGTTTGATGCCATTATGTATGAAACTCAATTTCTTGCAGAAGTCCAGACGCTGAACCCAATTTTCGACGGTTTTCATTTTATCAATTTCAAGTTGTTGCTCAGTCCAATTCACGAACATACGACTTCTGGTGGTCAAGCGGCTTCAGTTCTTAAGTCAATTTAATATTGTAAGGATGTAGGCCAAGATCTTTTTGCAAAATTCGCCACAACGACGTCACAGAGATGCCCAACGCTTGAGAACGACGTGTGAGAGACACATTTGGGCTTTCTGCAATTCAAGCCTCAGCGGCAGCAATGTTCTCGACACTACGGGCACTTCTTTGTCTCACTGGCACGGGAACATTTTGTACTGTGTCTGTGAATTCAAATTTTTTCACTAGACGCTCAATTGTTAATCTGCTAGGACGATTATGACGACATTAATTGCACGTAGCGCTCTTAACGTTGAGGCAACTGAGGCAGTGACTCCGAACTTCGGTAGTAAATTTTAATAATTTCGACTCGTTGTTGGCTCATATATCTTTTCATCACGAAATGGCAAACCTTACTGAAGAGAAATGTCAAAAGAGCGGCAAGAAATATGTCGTCTTTTGCTGTCCCTGTCGCTCTAGTTTTGTAGCGTCCCTCTTGAAAAAACCGGTTAGTCTTCCTTTTCCTGCTGTCAATGGAAAAAGAATTTGTGGTATGCTATGCGAATTGTATTTCTGTAATAATATAAAATTTTAATTTGTTGTAAAACTTTAATTTTAATTATAATAAAAATATGAAATACTGGGAAAATAATATCAAATGAAATAGTTACCCCCGTATTTATAAAGAAAATATACATAAAATTAGTTATTTAAGCTCCCGTCGTGTTTAGGAAAACTACACCATGGAATAAGAATTTTCCGAAATCAAACTAAAGGCAGTTGCCTACCGTTCCATTTGAGTCCGGAATATTTGTATTCCGTTGTGCAGTTTTCCTAAACACGGGATCTGAAATACTATGTTTTCTTTATAAATACGGGTCTTAGTGTATATGAACGAACTAATTAAATACACAAACCATTTATTTCATTAAGTTAAAGGGTGGTTGAATTTTAAGGGCCGATGTTTATTTTGAATAAAACGCTAATTATTTAGGAAATTATTGCCATTTCTTTTTAAAATGATAATATTGGTGTGGTTCAGTTATGTATTTAACAAAATATCGGCCAAATGCCCGCCGCCGTGACCCAGCCGGCACACCTGCATACGATGGCGCAAGTTTTCGATAACGCTGCTACTGTTAATATACCGAATTATCCCATCCTTTAGCTCTTGAATTGTTATTGGTTTATTGACGTACACTTTTTCAAAAGAGTCATTATTTCGTAAGCTGTGTTGGCAAGTGGTCCTGTTGAAACCACATATCGTCCATATCATTATCTTCCAATTTTAGCTATAAGACGTTCGTTATCATCTGACGATAGGGAACACCATTCACAGCAATTGGCTGACCGGCCTCGTTTTTGAAAAAATACGGAACGATGATGAAACAGTCACTCTTTCTGTGCATTCGTTTTTCGACAATCACTCTTGTATTATCATTTGCCCAAAAGTAGCATTTCTGCTTTTTTGAGGAATCCACTTAGTTGAAGATGTGCCCCATCACTGAAGATGATTTTTTTCGAAAATTGATCATCCACTGTTGCCATTTCTTGGTACCATTAACAACGATTGAAATGGCCAAGAGGCTTTAGTTCTTGAGTCAATTGCATCTTGTAAGCTTGTATATGCAAATCTTTATGCAAAATAGTTATCAACGACGAGCGAGAGTGTGTGTGGCACAACGACGACAACTCTTCAGAAACACTTTCTCGAACAGCACCAATATTTTCTGCAGTACGAGCTGCACGAGCATGTACTGGTGTTTTCACATCTCCTGCAGATCCGGTTTGTTAAAATTTTTGCAGGATTTTTCCGATTGCACGAATTGCGCGATATGCATTTTGCTTTGAACGCCCATTTTCAAAATAAGCTTTTATAGCTTTAACTCGTGGCATGATTGTGTATCTTTCCATGGTTCAAATTGAAATTGTCTGAAATTGAGAAATGTCAAATTAAATGCAGAATAAAACTTGTAGTTAAGGTGTGGTTCACATTCAACATCGGCCCTTAAAATTTAACCACCAAATTTAGTGTGCAGGTATTTCATATATTTTGTTATAAGTTATTTCTTACGTTATAAGCGGTCTGAAAATGAGCTAAGCCTGTGGATAAACCGTACAGTATGTTTTGTCTTGAGAACGGTGTCAACGCAGCCCACCTCATCCCTCATGGACACCTTATTCCGGAAACAAAAACTCATCCCATGAAAAATGTAACACTGATGGTAATCAGTGAAAAATAGATCTTCCCTATTTTCGTTTGTTTTTGGGGTTTATTCAAATGATTTCGTAAACTGGGATGAGGGATTTTTTAAGCAAAATTTGTTAGGGAAATTTGAGTTAGTATTTATCCATGTTTATATGGATGTGGGGAAATTGATATGTGAGAAAACCACTAGATTGGCCATTTTTTGGTTTTCACAACCTGAAAATGCCAAAAATGGAAAGAGTCAATCCTGTAAGCAAAATTCTTGTGAGACAACTTAATTAGTTAACCAGGTCTTCCGTTACGGACCCTAGATGTAGGGACATAGGTACATATCTTGTCAAGAGAAATTGAATGAGCTAATGTGATATATATTTTAGCTAGCCCGTACATTTTGATTTTTACTTTTATGTTAAGGCCATGTCTAACCAAAAGTTCGGTCAACCAAAAGAAATAAACTCACATTCATTGTTAAAAATCTAATAAAAAAAGTATACGCCCAGGTGCACCTTATTATTCCTACGTTGGTAAAGTAACATCTCTTAAATTGATTATTATTTATGTTTTTCAAATCACAATTGATGGATAAAACTATTTCTCATAATTATTGTAGATTTATGTTTGGTGATGCAGGCTACTTTGGTCAATTGACTTTAAATGCAAATAAAAAAACTTTATTTCATCTTTTACCCAACGTTTCGTCGCTGCTCACGACTTCTTCAGGGGTTTCATAATGATCTTTATTTAACATTATGAAAAAAATTTTGTATTTATTATTTTATACAATTTGTCTAATTTAAAAAACTTACATGTTGTTTTTTTCTCCTTGTTCTATTTTACATTTTGTGTTGGTTTTGTTTTTTAATTCTTATTTTTATTTAGTTTTAAAAAAGAAAAATATTTAAACTATTTAATAAATTAACATTAAAAACAAAAGACTAATAAATTAAAAAGACAAACATAAATTATCACAGTGTAGTTTAGGCAGGTACTTATTTTATTGCTAATGCGTAGCTTACAACGGTGTTGTCTCGATCTTCTTGAGTGTTCATCGTTCTTCTTATTTTTTGTTGTATGCGCAAGCTTTCAAGAGTATACCTCGTCGTCATTCTCTTCTCTTTGTCGAGTACTCTTACATCATCGAAATTTGGTATGTGGCCGCTATCAATTATATGTTGTGATAGCCCTATTGATGGTTTCTTCTGTTTTATGTCCGCTTTGTGCTCCGTCATTCTTTTTCTCATAATTATTTTGATTTGGAAATTTTTCTTTTAAAATGATATGAAGTTGTATAGGTTTATGAGCCACAAGCTATAGTGACCCTCAAAACAAGTTTTCAGTCAAATTTAGCTTCATTTGTGTTTAAGATTTTAAGAAAATTAAACACTTTGAATTTGCGTCCTTGGAAATAATTGTTTTGAATATTGAAACAATGTTTTGCTCCATTCAGAATGGAATTGAAAAGACATTTTAAAAAATGGAATTTTTTTATAATAGTCAGCACACTTTGTTATGAGTAGCACCTTATCAAGAATCCTATGTATAGAAGCTCCGATCCATAACATAAAAACTTATCATCCTCACTATTATTACATTGATATCGATATGGATATTTTTAACTCAAAATCCATTTTAAAAAATGGACCTCATAAATTTTGTATGATGGCCTTTATAAAAAATATAGTTTTACTACATAATCATCAAATAATGTAAGAATAACAAAAATGTAAATACCAAACAAAGTAAAACACGTTATCACCAAAAACACAATTCGTTGAAAACCTTAATTAATTAAAAGATTTACATTATCAACATCAATGGCGGTATGTTATGTGAACACATTTGCGAAAAAAAAAGCCCTTAAACGATTTTGCTTTAAATTTTATAACTGCGTTCGATAAAAATTAACATATACATACATACAACAAGTACCAATTTATTTACATATCCCTTTATGGCGTAAAAAAAAAGGATTTTCGCACAATAACTATTAATTACTTTGTGTTGTGAGCGCGTAAAATGGTTGCATTAAAAACAAAATATTTAAAAAATGTTAATGTACCTACATAACAGACAAATCTCCACTTCCATATTGTCAGGATGACACAGTGCCGACAATGACTATACATATATATACAAAAAACCATTTTGCAGGATACTTAAGTCGTAAATAGGAGTTTTAAAACAGGGTGTAAACAACGAGGGTATTTTTTGATTCTTTTTTACATTAATCTTTAAAAACTTCGAGTTTATTATGGTGATCTCCTGAATCTTTATGTTCAATATTTTTGCGCATTGTTTTTCTTTTTTACTTAAGACTAAAAATTACAAAAGTCCCCATACAAATTTTTGGTCAAAAATATAAAATTCGAATTTTCTCAAAAAATGAGCCAATAGATTTTTTTCAAAGTTATCTCAATTTTTTGTTCTTAATTTGATTTCTTTCAATAAAAAAAAATATTTTTGTATTGCTTTAAAAGGGTACCCGTTATTTTGTTTTTAAGTTTTCTCAAGAACTAATGAACCGATTTCAATAATTTTTTCCAGCACAAGCTCTTTTACTGTCTAATTAATATTTGAACATCAAATATGATATTGTTTTTTGGTTTTTTACAAAAATCAAATGTAAAACGTATAAAAAGAGGCTGGGATGCTACCCACACTGATAACTTAACATTCCGTCTGTCGATTTGTCTTGCTTAAAAGTTTTTAGGTTTTCGTGTTTTGTTAAAAAAGTCGAAAACAATATTTCTTATAAGATAAAATAAGTTTGGAGCCCATATTTTATATTTTTGAAAATATACTTGAATCGAAAATCAATGTTTAACAACTTTTAGGTTTATATTTTTGTAAAAAAAAACTGTCAATTCGATTTTTCTGAAATTGTTACTGAATGTTGACAACAATATTTTTAACTTCCCATAGGAAGTTATTGTAATCGGTCCGATTTGTCGAATTGAAAATTTTGACATTTCTCGACGTTTCAAGGTCCCTAGAGTCTAAATAAAAGATTTTTTAGAGAGATGTCTGTGCGTGCTTGTGTACGTAAGTTCGTACATCAAAAACCAGTAGAGATATGGACTTAAAACAAATTTTGTTAAACAGATAATAATGCAGAAAGATGCAGAAAGGACTCTCAAAAAAATTGCATTTGTTGTTTTTTTATGATATTAATTTAAAAACAAGGTGAACATTTTGGTTAACCCTATATATCTCACGAACTAATAACGTTAGAGACTTGAATTAAATTTTGTATTATATATTACGACGCGATACCAAACTAGTATATTTTTAGAAAAAATTCCAAATAACGGTATTTTTTATAAATCGAAAAAACTGAAAAAAAATATATGTCACCTCGAAAATTTTACGAACAAAACATGATTTTTTTTCCAAAATATTTTTGTGCAATAAAGAATAACGTTTTTGTCATCTGGTAAAATTTTGAGAAAAATCGAATTAACAGTTTTTTTTTTTAAATAAAAACCTAAAAAAAACATTACTTAACGTTGGTAAAAATTGATTTTTGACTCGAATATCTTTTCAAAAATTTTGGATTGTGGCTTCCAACTTATTTTATTTTATAAGAAATATTGTTTTCAAATTTTTGAAAAATTTTAAGAAAAATCGAATTAACAACTTTTTTACAAAAAAATAAAAACCTAACAAAAAAATTAATAAAAGTTGGTAAAAATTGATTTTCCACTCAAATACCTTTTCAAAACTTTGAGATATTGGTTTTAAACTAATTTTATTCCTTAAAAAATATTATTGTCAACATTTAGTAAAATTTTGAGAAAAATCGAATTAAGAGTTTTTTAACAAAAAATTAAAAACCTACAAAAAAATTATTAAAAGTTGGTAAAAATTGATTTTCGGCTCAAATATCTTTTCAAAAATTGAAAATATTGGCTTCAAATTAATTTTATTTTACAAAAAATATTGTTTTGAGAAAAATCGAATTTACAGTTTTTTAACAAAAATAAAAACCAAAAAAAAATTACTTAAAGTTAGTAAACATTGATTTTCGACCCAAATATCTTTTCAAAAATTAAAAATATGGGCTTCAAACTAATTGTATCTTATAAGAAATATTGTTTTCGATATTCAGTAAATTTTTTATAAAAATCCTACAATCCGTTTTTTCATAAAAAAATAAAATCTATAAAAAATAGTACGCAAATTTGGTAAAAATTGATGTTCGATTCTCGATATCTCGTGAACAATAAAAGATATTGACTTCAAATTAATTTAATTCATCCAATTTGTAAAAATTGGTTTTCGTCGAAAAATCTCTAGCAAAAATAGATTACGAAATCAATCTATTTGATTATATGCAAAATGTTGTTGGTAATTTTTAATTTTTTAAGAATAATTCAACTGACAACTTTTCAAACAAAACACGAAAACCTACAAACTTTTAAGCAAAACAAATCGACAGGGGGGATGGGAAGTTATCAGTGTGGGTCGCATCCCAGCCTCTTTTTTAAATATTGTCTCAAACTAATTTCATCTTATAGAAAATATTGTTTTCGACAATCAATTAAATTTTGTTAAAAATCCATCAGTCAGTTTTTTTTTTTATAAAAATTAAAATCTACAAAACGTAGTACGCAAAATTGGTAAAATTTAGTATTCGATTCTTATAATCTCATTTCTCTCGAATAAAAGAAATTATTAGCTTCAAAATGATTTCATTCCGTGCTTAACTTTGTTGTTAATGTAAAATTTTAATCGTAGAAAAATCCAATCTGTATTTTTTTATATAAGAAATACAAATTTTCAAGAAATGCTACTAAAATTGATAAAAATTTGTTTTCGACTAAAAATCTCGTTACCAAAAATAGATTTTGAAATAAAACTATTTCATTATATGCAAAATATCGTTGGTAATTTTAAGTAAATCTTTTAGAAAAATTCAACTGACAACTTAAAAAAAAAAAAAAAAACACGAAAGCCTACAAAAACAACAAAAAACTGATAAAAAATGGTTATTGACTTCAAATTATTTATCTCACACAAAATATTTTTATGAATATATTCTTAAAGTTTGAAAAAATACAAATCAACATACGGGATGGGAAGTTATCAGTGTAGGTCGCATCCGAGCTTCTTTTTATTATTATTAACATTGAAAAATATTCGAGGTAACTAATATTGTTTTCCTTTATTTTTGATTTGTAAAAAAAAACGTTAGTTGTATATTTTTTCGAGCTTGAAGTCGCCAGCATTATTGCTCCGAGAGATATTTGGGATCAACCAAAATGTTCACGATTCTTGTATAACTGTTAGTTTCGTCATACTGCAACATAAAATATATCCCAATAAAGGCCATTTTAAAGAAATTAAAAAAAAAAACATAAGTAATAATTTTATATACGCTCATGTTTACAAGAACAAACCCATCACCCCAAACCTTTTCGAAACCATGCCAAAGCTCTTTGCCCAAACACAAACTGCCTGGGATGTGAACGAATTCAATTAAATCCTTTAATCTGCATATTTACTATGGGGTTTTTGCTGAATGCAGGAAGATGGGATATGTTTCATCCCTACATATACATATTTAAACTTCTGGTATATCCTTGCTGCGTGCATGTGGTTTATCCACTCTATTTCCGAAATATCTCATAAAAGTTGACATCCGTTACTCCCAGCAACCAAACCATCAGCTGAAGCTTCATACGTTAGCGACTGATTCCCTGGAAGTACTCGTGGTCGTAGTATCTTGAATAACCAAACCAGCTCAAGCTAGTGCTATGCTTGTTAAAGAAGTTCCTTGTACTATATATTTATATGTGTATAAGGATACAAAATTTATATTGTAGACAGGGTGATATTCAACAGTTTTGGATTTTGAGTCAGGTTTTATTTTATTTGGAAGAAAGTGTGGAAAATGAGACTCTATTTTTAAGGAACCAAAATACTTCCTAGATCATAGTCAACGAACGACGATGACGCACGTCTCATATAATACAAAACATTAGCATATGATGTGCACTATATGCACATAGTATAAAGACGCTATACCCTTTTACTAGGTTTTGATAATTCCTATTCCTTCTTCTTCTATTTAAGGTATAAGTCTTTGTTGATACTGTGGTAACTCATACCATTTTTATCATAATTGACAGTAAACAATTAGGAAATTTAATTGAAAAATAACATTTTGGGTTCACAATGTTTAATTGAATTTTAAGTAAAAAGCTGTCAGTTTTTTTGTTTGGTGTGTTATTTTTTAGATTTATTCTTTCGTTCTTTTTTTGTGTGTTTTTGTTTTGAATTTGTTCCTGTTAATTGAGTCTTTTTAACCTTTGTTTTGTACAAAAAGGATTATATGATGTTGTTTATTCGGAAGTAAGTAATTGTCTTTTTATTATTTTTGGGGTTTTAAAATAAGTGGTAATATTTTGAAAACTTCTCTCTGCCGATTTGTCTTGCTTAAAACTTTAACAAAATATTCATACATAACTATATTTATGGTGAGATGTATGATTTGATGTCAATATCTTCCTTGGTTCTTCTAATACTTGAGTCAAAAAGCATTTCTTATCAGTTTTTTCTTGTGTTTGTAAATTTCCGTGTTTTGTTAAAAAAGTTGTTCAGTTGATTTTTTTTTTAAATAACTAAAAAGTAAAGGTGAACATTTTGTCTAACCCAAAATATCTCACGAACCAATAATGCTAGCGACTTGAATTAAATTTTATATTATGATTATAACGTTATACCAAACAAGTATACTTTTGGAAAAAATCCAATTAATGGTTTTTTTATAAATTAATTTTTTTTTAAATAACTGTCACCTCAAACATTTTACGAACAAAAAATTATTTTATTTCCAAAATAATTTTATAAAAGGAAGAATAAGGTTTTTGACATCTGGTGAAATTTTATCTCATATATCTTTTCAAAAATTTGAGATATTGGCTTCAAGCTAATTTTAACTCACAGAAAATATTGTTTTCAACATTCAGTAAATTTTGTATAAAATCCAACAGTCAGTTTTTTCATACAAAAGTAAAATCTACAATAAATAGTACACACAATTGGTAAAAATTGATGGTCGGTTCTCGATATCTCGTAAATAATAGAAGATATTGACTTGAAATTAATTTCATTCATCCAATTTGTATTTGTTTAAACAAGAAATAAAAACTATTAAGAAATACTACTAAAGTTGGTAAGAAATGGTTTTTGACTAAATATCTCGTTAACAAAAATAAAGATTTTGAAATCAAAATATTTCATCGTATGCAAAATATGGTTGGTAATTTTTAATTTTTTTTTAAATAATTCAACTGACAACCTACAAACCTTTTAAGCAAGACAAATGGACAGAGGGGATAGGAAGTTATCAGTGTTGGTCGCATCTCAGCCTCTTTTTATTATGATAATATTGGTATGGTTCAATTATGACTGAAACAAAATATTGGTCAAATGATAGCGGCGACCTAGGCGGCACACCTCCATCCGATGGTCTAAATTTTCGATGAGGCATATTTGAGGTTCTATGCCTTTAATGTG
Organism: Eupeodes luniger; assembly: GCA_951509635.1. NCBI lineage: Eukaryota > Metazoa > Arthropoda > Insecta > Diptera > Syrphidae > Eupeodes > Eupeodes luniger. The sequence goes on from OX608073.1 coordinate 47,546,560, forward strand.
CCGAATTATCTCATCTTTTAGTTCTTGAATTGTTTCTGGCTTATCGATGTACACCTTTTCTTTCAAATAACCCCTAAGAAAGAAGTCACATCCTCTTATCAGCAAATTGATACCACCACCACGTGAGATAACACGGTCATTGAATTTGTCTCGCAAAAGAGCTATTGTTTCATTAGCTGTGTGGCAAATGGCACCGTCCTGTTGAAACCACATTTCGTTCACATCCATGTCTTCCCATTGGGGCCATACAAAGTTCGTTATCATCTCACTATAGTGAACACCTTTCACAGTAACTGGCTGACCTGATGCTGCCAGATGATGGTCCGGTACTAAACAGTCACTCTTTTTGGGTTCATTGGTTTTTCGACAATCACTCTTGGATTATAATTAACCCAAATGCAGCAATTCTGCTGATTGACGAATCTACTGAGGTGAAAATTTGCCTCGTCACTGAACATGTTTTTTTTCAGAAATTGATCATCCACTGTTGCCATTTCTTGCCACCATTCTGACCATTAACGACTCTTGAAATGGTCAAGAGGCTTTGGTTCTTAAGTCAATTGCACCTTGTAAGCGTGTAAATGCAAGTCCTTATGCATAATGGTTATCAACGACGAGCGAGAGCGTGTTGGGCACAACGACGAGTTGAGGTAGACGGCTCTTCAGCCACAATATCACGAACAGCAGCACTATTTACTGCAGTACGAGCATGCACTGGGGATTTCACGTCTCCTACATACCCAGTTTGCACGATATGCATTTTGATTTGAACGACCATTTTCATAATAGACTTGTATAACTTTAGCGCGTTGGTCGAGTGTGTATCTTTCCGTAGTTCCAATTCAATAAGTCTAATTTTGAGAAATGAATTGTAGGAAAAAACTTGACGTTTAGGTGTGGTGGTTCGCATTCAATATCGGAACTTAAAATGTAACCACCCTTTATAAGCACAAATTTCTTTGAAGATTTTTTAGTCATTTAACGAAATTTACCAAAAAAGCGGTTTGTCTGTCAAAAACCTTTAAAATTATTTCTAATAATCTTATACATACATATGTATTCATAAGATTTAAAATTTGGAAAAACTTTAGTTATTTCCTTTTATTATTTTAATAAGACCATTTTTGAGAGAAAGAGCAAATATTCAGATTCTTAAGAAGGGAACTTGAATAATAGATCATCAACTGTCAAAAGAATTTCTTATCACAAACTGAAAATACCTTTAAATTCCTGAAACTCGTCTTCAATTCCATTATATTTTTTTGACGCACATAAAGAGTGTTAGGCTTTCTTAAAGTGCGTGTTATTCTTTCAAAATTGATTTTTTTATGATCTTAATGAATTAAAGAAATCAATTTTTTGTGAGTGATTCTTATTCTCAACTTATTTTCTCACCTTAGTTTCAATGTTTTTAATTTTTAGAGAAATTATGTACCAAAATGCAACTATTTCCTAAAATTCAAATTTTCTCCCTGCAAACTTCAAGTTCTGTTGACTTATTTTTGATGAAAATATTTGCAAAAGGTTCACACAAAACAGTAATTTTTTAGAATTTATCTTCTAGCATCACTTCTAATAATAGACTCCCGGAAATTGTATCAGAAGTAAATACGCTCAAAAAATAGCTAGACAATTCTAGTGTCGTGAAATAAGACCAAATTTCAAAGATTGGCTTTATTGCACTTTACAAAAATTAAGTAACGTCAATTTTCAGCAGTCTGTGATATTGCACTTTGACAAAGTGAAATAATGACAAACTTATTGAGAAATAAGACCAACAAGGCCAATTCTTGAAATTTGGCCTTATTCAACTTTTGGCTTTATTTCACGACACCGAAAATTCTTCTTCATATTAAATTCTGTTTAATTTTTCACTGAAAAAAGATTAAATTTGTCATTTTCTGGCTTCTTCCATTTATATTTTTGTAGCGTTCTTCGCATTTATAGGAATTGCAACAAAAATAGAATACATTATTTCCAGAAAAAAGCTACGTTTCAAGACAATTTCTAACTTTTCTCCATGAAATGCACTTAAAACTCTTTAAACTATTGTATGTTAGCTCTTTAATAAGGCTTATTAAGAAAACTATTTGAATCTTCTAATGATTTCATGTATAGCGAGTTGCCCAAATTAAATAGTAAGACCATGCCTTGCTGGACAACAGTGTTCTAGAAAAAAAAACCATATATGTAACTAATATTTGCTCTTGAAATATGTCAATATAAGGTTTAAATATATACACGTTATGTTATTTCTATTTTTTCAGCCTCCTTTACAGACATTTTAGAACATTTTTAAGCGGTGCCCAAAGGCTCGTCTTTATGTTAAGTGTCTGACCCACCCCCCTCCCCCCTCCTAATTAAAAGTATGAATCCGCCCTTTAACAGAGATCTAAGTATTTGTTTTCAAACAAAACAATATGAAAACCTCTATTACACTGGTTAGTTATTCAAAGGCATAGTTCTTGAAGATCTTACAGACCTCTTACCAGGTGGCATTGACTTCGCCGGACAAATAATAATTGCTGTTTGCGGACAACATTGTTCTTTTGGCAGCATCACCTGAATCATTACAATTGATGATAAACCGCCTGTATCAATATTTTCAGCTTTAGAGTTTGATGGTGAATCTTAATAAGTCCAAAATTTTGATTTTTAAACGAGGAGGAGGCCGCAATTCGGCGAAAGAAAAATGGTTCTATGATGGAGAGGTCATTTAAGTTGTCACGGAATTCAAATACCTTGGAGTTTACTTAACGAAAAATTTGCGCTTGGAAATTCATCTAAGAGAGAAACTAGTCAAGGCTAAAGGTGCAATTAGTGCAACTTGGGTAAAATGTTCTTCTAACAAAAGTATAGAACATAGCAGCAAGTTCAAGATATTTGAAGCGGTATCTGAGTCTGTCATGTTTTACGCGGCACAAACTTGGGGAACGAAACAATACGAAACAGTTGAGAAACTTCTCCGATACTTTATTAAGCGAATTTTTAGACTGCCATCAAATACACCAAACTATGTTATTATGTTGGAATCAGGATTATCACTTATGTTCATACGAACTCTAAAAATGCAAGTCGATTACATCTTGATAGTTATGAAGATAAGCAATAATAGGCTTCCGAAGATAGCAGCGCTTCAAATAATACGAACCAAAACAAGTTGGTGTGCTGGGGTGGAATCGGCTAAGGTGATAGTTGACTATCATTTTTTTGATAATCAAATTGACTATCATTTTCATTCCGTCTGTGTAAGATGATTCAACTCAATTCAATTCGATTGAACAATTTCAGATTCAAATTGTCAAAATTCATTGTTGCCTTGGTGAAATTTTAAATTGATTCCTATAAAATATCTAAATAAAAGTATGAAATTGGCTATGTTTGAATAAAATTCTTACTTCTCTTGCTTTTTTCGAATGTCATAAGGTTTGTCGGTCACAGGAATGTGTTTTTGTACCTAAAAAAGGTAACTGAAAAAATTGTCCATTCGTTTTTTGTAAGCGTCTGGTAGCTCTACTCAGAAACGACATGTTTGTAGGAAAACGACTATCAAATTTTTCTAGCGACAGCTTTTTAGGTATCAATTTGACTATCACCTTACGCAGATCAAATTCGATTATTTTGACTGTCAACAATCAACAATCACCTTAGCCGATTCCGACCCTGATTAGATAAATTTGGCAAGAGAATGTGGAATGGAACTTAACCTTTTGTGTAATAATATGGATGATTTAAAAGCTTCTTTATACCACCTCATTTCCGCAGTGGACATAAAACTACGAGAGAAATATATGAATGACGCCACAGGATCTGTATACAGGCAGCTCTATTGTCAACTAAATCACAACTTAGAAGAGAGGAATTATTTTAGGGACGATAATAGCATTGTCGAAATTTCAATGATGGTTAAATTGAGAGGTGAAGTTATGCAGCTGAATTTTATACCTCTTAGAGATGACTTACCAATTATATGCTCATTGTACAATTTAAAGGAAAGGGAAGGTGTTTTACACTTTGTTAGAAGATGTCCAGTTCTTAAAGAAATAAAAAGGAATACTTTTGGTAACGAAATACTGACGCAAAATCAAATACGGAAGTTAAAAAATTATATCAATTCTGCAGGCTAGCTCTTCTCTATAATAGAAGTAGAATTATAAATGAAAGTTTTTAAATATATATTATTAAGCTACGTTACTTTGTTTATGATTTGTCAATTAGGCAGACGGTAGTAAAGCCTTTATTTTTGTTTGTAAACTTTATAAAAAAAAATTAATCAACGTTATCAAAATAAAAACCAATCTAATCTAATCTAAATCTAATCGGTAGCGATTTTTAAATTCACTATTCGGCTTCACGACGACCAGACAAAAACTTTAGTTTTGAGAACTGTAATTGCAAAATGTTCACCATTGTTGTAGCGTTGTTACAACGTTTATCGTTAAATTTTTAGTAATGGCGGAGTTTTTACTTGTTAAATGTTAAAAAGTACCTCTTAATTTGACAGTTAACCAAAAAGCTTGATATTCGAATTGAAACCTAATATTGAAAAACTCTTTATATGTTGTTTTACCAATACGTTGCGTCGCCCTGCATGACACTTTTTTGAATATCAATGGTGTTGGCCTTACGCTGCCTTTTCTACACAATGTAGACAATGTCGGAATTGTTGTTCCTACTTGCAGTATCCTTCGACTTTGTATTAAAAATGTACTGAAATCAACTCACCATATGAAGTCTTTTATTGCCACCAATACCGATTGGCGGTAGGAAAATCTACAAATAATTTTCATGGGAGAAACAAATCTTTTTCCGAAAAAGCAAATACAAAACTTCATTAAACTGATCCGGACCACACATTTCCAATTAAACCCGTCCAAATATCTCCGAACATGTCGTGCGACAAATTCTATGAATATCTGACAAAAAATTGCAAAAAGAAATTATTGTAGCAATTGTTATTTCCGCTTGTATCTTATGTGGTTACCATACGCATTTATATCTAAATCGAGTCGATTCTAATCCGACGATTTTAAAACGCCATTTTGTTTTGTACAGAATCATACCCCATTGAATCGCAAACATGTTCCAATATTGTCAAAACTTATTTTAACAACCCTTGCTCTCCAACCGCTATTTTCTGATGACCTCACACCTTTAGCAGCTCAGCTATAGAGCGCTCCCAACCAACATGACCCCCGATAAGCCCATACGTGTTACCCTATACCCGTGTCCTTGTAATTTCTATATGTTATGCGTTTTTTTCTGTGTGTGTTGTTTTTGCTTAATCTATAAAACTAGGATCATATAGAAAATGTCAGTTAATTCCACAAAAGCTCGCATCTACATACTATCATGTCTATTGGGGGAAGATTACCATTTTGGCTTGAGGGTGGCTTTTGTATAACTTTATTTTTTTTATAGTATGTTGTAGGTTACACTTTTTATGTCGTTTTATTTTTTGAGGACACACGGATAAGTTTTGGGTTGGACGCGCAAAGGACGACGAGAGGGTTGCATTCGTAATTGAATCACGTTTTGTATTAAATAAACTTTTCAAATTATCAAAAGTCTATTTAGCCCCCAAACGAGCTACGACGACGGACATACGTACTTAGGTTAGTATACGGCGGCAGCGTACTTGTCCATCCCATCAGTAACACTTTGATATGTGATATAGAGTATGGTTACAGTTAGAGTGTAGTTACAGTATTCAATAGATACCTTTAGTCGTACAGTGGAATTTCACGCGTGGATTAACACTCAGAGTGGATAGTTTTATCCTTTTAGAAGAATTTCATTTGCCAGGTTTTAGAATTTTCAATAAATGGCTGCCGATATACGCGGACCATTGGTTACCAGGGGAGGTGGTTATGTAAAATAATAATTTTATTGTGAAATTAACAAACATATCATAGCTTGTGTAGTGACGATAAACATTTCTTCCTGATTCCGAAGATTAATAAGGGTGAATACTGAAGGGTTTTTCAATAAGAGGTTTCATTTTGAATAGCCCACTTTTTGGCAGCTGTCACTTTTGAAGCTGTCATCTTTGACATTTGACAAGTAAAAATTACGCCATTGCTTAAAATAGAAACATTCACTCTTCAACGATGTATTGAAATTCTAATAACTCACTAAAAATTTGGTGAAGGTTTCTTAGTCATGGTTTGCAAACTACAGTTACTTTATAAAAGTTTCTTGACCGTGCTTTTTTCTTAAAGAGATGATCGCAATAGTCCACCGAGATCTTGTAGTTTAAAAAGATAAAAAGAATATGAATGACTTTCCCTTACGTCAGAATTTTGATGATAATATTTTTGTTAAGGTGGTAACCATACTTAGTGAACTAATTCGAATAGATTTTCATTTATATGTATATGTATCCTGTTGATTATAGCAGTACAAAATACAATTACGATTTATTCAAACGGTATATTGATGGTGATCGAATTAAACCAATTTAGCGCTTGCATAGAAGTGATTTTAGAAAATGTTATTTGTCTTTGTGTGTTTCATTAGAGTATGTCCTATAGCCTCCTATATATGTATGCACTGCACATTCATTGCAAATGGCATGGATTTGATGTATAATTATTGCTGCAAGGATATTTTTCAATAGAAATTCTTGGCTGCACGTCAATATTAAAACGAGTGTAGTCATTGATGTGGAAACTTACCCACTCTAGGTATGCACTAGGCAGGTAATTCGAAAAAAAAATTTCAAAACAAATTAAATTCAACTTATTTGAAATGCACAATATATACCAATGTGTATACCAACATAAAAAAGGGATGTAAATTAAAGTACATTGAGTATTTCAACAGAAATCAAATATAAAATATTTCAAATGTTTTATAGTTTTCAATTTGGTAAATAAGACAGCTACATATGTAATGGGGCTCAAGATATCTACATACGTATGTATGTGGATTAATGTATATTTGGATTTCTAATAAGATACTTAATTTGCAATAGCTCCCAGAGCTGTCACTTTTGACATTTGACAGGAAAAAATACATTATTATTAAACACGAAATGGCAAAACGCTTAAATAATGCATTGAATTTATTATAATTCACAAAGAAATATAAGAAAGGTTTGTTGAAGAAATGATCACTACCGACCGAGGAGATCTTGTGATTTAACAACACTAGGGCCACATAAGATGAGGTCTATGACAATGTTCCACAATCGATTCAAGATTTTAAAGATGGATTTGATAAAACTATAATAAAAAACTAATCCAATTCATCAATTTTATTTATTTTATTCTTCCAGAAATTAGCTTCATCTCCGAAGAATATTTTGAACTTCCCGTAGGAAGTAGTTATATTGGTCCGATTTCTCAAACTATAAATTTAGAAATTTTTCGAAGTTTAAAGGTACCGATTTGTGGATTTGTCTTGCTTAAAAGGTTTGTAAGTTTTCGTGTTTTGTTACAAAAGTTGTCAGTTGAATTATTCTTAAAAATTTAAAAATTACCCACAATATTTTGCATATAATGAAATAGTTTGTTTTCAAAATCTATGATTTTTAACGAGATTTTTAGTCGAAAACAAATTTTTACCAATTTTAGTAGCATTTCTTTAAAGTTTTTATCTACTATGTATGTATATAAAAATAAGTCGGGTTTTCCTCCCTGACGCTATAACTCCAGAACGCACGAACCGATTTCCACGGTTTTGCATTCGTTGGAAAGGTCTCCGGCTCCGTGAGGTTTATAGCAGACAAAATTCAGGAAAAAATTCAACCAAAAAGCGGTGAACTCCGTTTAGCTTCCCATAGAAAGCTATTGTAAAAGTTCCGATTTGTGGAATTGAAAATTTTTAAATTTTTTGACGTTTTAAGGGCCCTATATTCTAAAGAAACCAATGCTTACTTTTGGGAACCTTTTTTAGTCAACCATATCTCTAAAAACCTCAGAAATTTCGACTACAAATAACGTATGAAATCTACAATGAAGGATTGATTCTGATTGAGGATCAATGCTTGACTATTGCAAACAAGCTACTGATTGAAGTAGGAATGATTGCGCCAAATCGATGGATGCACGATGCATTAAACCAAGAATTAAATCGAGAGCTGCAATTCTATGTTGATACATTGCAGGAATTTGTTCGAAATAAAGTGCCGTTGCTGAATGAACAGCAAAAACAAGTACACGAAACATTAATGCAAGCGGTGGACAATAATACTGGTGGTCTATTCTTCCTGAAATCAAATGGAGGAACAGGGAAAACATTTGTCAGTTCATTGATTTTTCTGGAATTGCGGTAACTCTTCTAGATGGCGGTCGTACTGCACGTTTTGCGCTTAAGTTGCCACTCAATTTAAACACAATTGATACTCCAACATGCAATATTTCCCGATCCAGTGCAATGGGAAAATTGTTGATGCAATGCAAGCTCATTGTTTGCGATGAGTGCACAATGGTACATAAGAAATCACTTGAAGCACTTAACTTCACACTGAAGGATCTTCGACGAAGTAACAACATATTGGCGGATTGATGATATCGTTGGCAGGCGATTTCACGCAGATGTTGCCAGTAATTCCTCATGGAACGCCTGCAGATGAAATTAATGCTTGCCTGAATTATCAGAATTATGCCTGGTTAAGTCAACGAGCAATTCTCGCCGCAAAGAATTATGATGTACACGCACTGAATTTCACCATTCAATCAAAAATGGCTGGCGATTTGGTGACATACAAATCCGTTGATTCCATAACAAATCCCGATGATGTAGTAAATTATCCAACGGAGTTTTTGAACTCTCTGGAGTTACCAGGATTTCCACCACATAACTTGCAACTCAAAGTTGGTTCAGTTGTTATGATATTGCGTAATTTGAATCCACCGCGACTTTGCAACGGTACTCGACTTGCGGTGCAAAGACTTATGCCGAATTTGATTGAGGCAACCATTATTAACGGAAAGTACGCAGGTGAAAATGTATGTATTCCTCGAATACCAATGATTCCGGCTGATCTTCCGTTTGACTTCAAACGATTGCAATTTCCGGTTTGCCTTGCGTTCGCAATGACAATTAACAAGTCGCAAGGCCAATCGCTTAGTGTTTGCGGGATAAATTTAGAAAATCATTGTTTTTCACATGGGCAGCTATACGTTGCGCGTTCACGAGTTGGTAACCATCTGCTTTGTTTGTGTTAACATCAGACCAAAAAACAAAAAATATGGTTTACCAAAGAGCACTTCAATGGAACGGATAATTTGCGGACAAGAACATATAACGCTTCGATTCAGTATTTACTTTGGATTCACTTTCATTTTTTACTTAGAGAAGTTCAACTAAATAACACTTCATTTTTGTAATCGAAATGAATTCATTACTGTTGTGAAATGAAATAAATTTTTTCCTTTTCAAATATAAAACAAAAAAAATAATTTTTCTTCATCTTTTAATCCCCAAACGAAATGGTACAAAAAATGAAGCCATCGGGTGGCGAATCGGAGTTCGCCGGGTTTGCTAGTTTCTTATATAAACAAATACAAATTGGATGAATGAAATTAATTTGAATCAATATCTTCCATTGTTCACGAGATATCGAGAACCGAACATAATTTTTTAACAAATTTGCGTACTATTTTTTTGTAAATTTTATTTTTGTATGAAAAAACGGACTGTTGGATTTTTATAAAAAAATTACTGAATGTCGAAAACAATATTTTCTGTGAGATAAAATTGGTTTAAAGCCAATATTTTTAATTTTTGAAAAGATATTTGAGTCGAAAATAAATTTTTAGTATTAATTTTTTTTTTAATTTGTATTTTTTTGTAAGAAAACTGTCAATTCGATTTTTTCACATTTTATAACATGTTAAAAACGTTATTCTTCGTTGCACAAAATAATTTTGGAGATAAAATCATTTTTTGTTCGTAAAATTTTCGAGGTGACAAATATTTTTTTTTTAGCTTTTTTGATTTATTAAAAAAACGTTAATTTGATGTTTTTTATAAAAATATATTTGTTTGGTATCACGTTACAATACATAATATATACAATTTAATTCAAGTCTCAAGCGTTATTGGTTCGTGAGATATTTTGTGTTAACCAAAATTTTCACCTTTTTTTTAATTGCTATGGCAAAAAAAAAACACCCACGCAATTTTTTGAGAGTCCTTTCTGCATCTTTCTGTATTATTACCTATATAACAAAATTTATTTGAGGTTTATATATCTTCTGGTTCTTGAGCTAAGGACGACGAAAAAAACTTCCCGAACGTACGGACGTACAAACGTACGGAAGCACGTACACACGCACGCACAGACATCTCTCTAAAAATCTTTTATTAAGACTAGGGGTAGGGACCTTAAAACGTCGAGAAATGTAAAAATTTTCAATTTGACAAATTGGGCCGTTTACAATAACTTCCTATAGGAAGTTAACTAGAAAGAAAACATCAAAGGAAGAGAGAGAAAAGCCTATTTGCCTTAAATACCTTCAGCGAAATTTGTGAAGGAACTGGTGGCCAAAAGCTCGTCAAATACAGTTTAATAACTGGCAAAATACTTCCTTTGGTCCCAGGAACATAAAGAGCACTATTTACATAGACATTGGCACTCAGACAGACTATTCAAAGCCGTACAAAGATTTTAACCCAGTAGCACAAACAGAAATTACCTCAAGAAAGGAAGGACTAGATGGAAAAAACGGAGGAGGGTAATCCTCCCTTAGAGATCAATAAAGCTTCCAGGTTACTGCAGTGTCTTTCAAGCAGAAGTACTGTCGGTTCCTGAAGCCGCTAAAAATCTTTCTTCCCACAATTTGGAAGACATGCATAGACATATTTATCGACAGCCAAACTGCAATCTGCCACTGTCACAAAGTCAAGACTGTTACCGTAGGGAGTTTCGTTTATTCAGCGAAACCAACACGGTAACCCTATGAAAGGGCAAACGAATTGGTCAAAAACGGATCAATGTTCAGTCTAAGCCATATAGCCAACAGAGCAGGTACACAAACAAATCCATTAAAGTTTCATTGTAATGGCAAACAGTAGATGGGCAACTCTTGAAACTTGCAGAGTTTCTAGGAATCTAAAGCCAAAGATTTCCAAAGTAAAACTAAATCTTTTGGCAACTATGTATGTAGGTAGGCCTCAACTGTCCTTACTAATAGGTATCCCAACGGTTCACAACTCATTGGGCACCCACATGAACAGAATGGTTATCGGCTCATCGGATTTATGTAGAGGATGTGAGGAGGGTAGAAGATACCTCCATACTTTCTATGCGAAGCCCAAGCCTAGCCAAAAGAAGAATAACAATATTAGGAAATTAAATTTTTGACAACTTATGCGACGCCTCGTCCTTGCCACCTAGAAATATTCTTATGGTATTTTCTTACACTTTTACCAATATTATATTGACAGTAAATAAAAACCTAAAACAAAAAGCCGTTACAATTGAATTTTGACTTAAATATCTTGAAAATAAAGAAACAGACAGACTTTGAAGTTGCTTTATCCCACATATAATATCTTACTTCATTTATTATTTCTCGAATATGTCTTGACAGAAAGTAGTTTATTTTACTTTTTACAAAAAAATACCGTTTAAATTTTTAGCGGGAACCAATCGGAAGAAATCAGTGTAGGTCGTATCCCAGCTTCTTTTTCTATGAACATTAGGGTTAGTTTTTACCTCTGACTCCAGAACATATTCTTATCTACTCAGTCAGTTGAACTTTGCGCGAATGCAGGACGAAGCCACTACGTGAAATTCGTCAAGGCCTAATTCTTGGAAGAGCCACGAGATCGACTCCCTCATATATTCCTTCACACTCTTATTCCCTGGGACAACGCCAGTGATGCAAAATATAATCCGATCCAGATTTGTACTTACAATATAATCTTTAATCCATCTCCATGGCAAAATTTCTCTTAGAGGATTTGTCAATTATAGTTAGGGAGTTAGTTAGGGAGTTTTTTCTTGACTAACTTTCCAGTCAACTTTCCAATGAAGTTGCCTTAATTGGAAGGAACATTTTTGGCAGCTGGCCAATCAGATACTAGAAACTTGCCTTACTTTCAAGTCCCTTGTGTCGCCTTTACCTGCCCGCTATCAGCTGTCAAAGTTCCAATTTACATATCGTTTTCCTTATAAAAGTCTACTTAAACAATTAAAAAATATACATTGCATTAATTTTTGGAAAACTGCATTTCCGCTTCTCAGAAGGCAATTATTCTTAAAAGGTATTTTATAAATTTAATTTGTATCTCATAAAACACTTAAAAGAAAATCGTGTTTTTTTTTAGAAAACTCTAATAAAATTCACCCAAATTTTTCACAACCCATTAATCCAATGAAAATGGTAATTTCAATAAATTTCTGCTTGTCCAAATTACAATTCCCAATTCGGTTTGGAAAAGGTATCTTACAGATAAATCTGAATTCTCATGCCACAATCAGCGCCACCAAGTGGCTTGCTGCAATCACAGTACCTCTAATATCTACCTTTGTTCGTTCTTTCGTTGAAACTGCTGTTTTAACGCAGAAGAGAAAATTAAGTAAATCTTCTTCAAGAAAACCGCGACTTAACAGAAAAAAATATCTTTCAAAAGGAAGAATTAAAAACCCTGGAGATTCGTAAAAAGGGATAACAAGAAAAAAGGAAAAGGACCAAACAAACAAACTCTCAGATTCCTTGCATTCTTTTGGAGCATTAAATTCCGATTAGATATTCTCCCCCTGGATGGTGCGTCGCGTCGTCCTAACGCCCAACACTCTTTAGCGGAGGTGGCAATGGTAATGGCGGCAACAGGAAGCAGGCGAATCCAAGCTAAGAAGCAAAATTCCAACATGAATGAATTTCACGTATATATCGTCGAATATCCTTTATTTTATTCGTTGGAGCCAAAAAAGAAGTGAAAAGAAAATTTTAAATCGCACGTTGCGAGTTTAGTGTTATTGTTTTTCCAACGCACCATCCACCCCCATCTCCACCATGCCGTTGGATGTGTATGATTCTATAAATCTTTTAGCTCGCCAAAGAACTTCCTTGTTTCGTTTTGGACTTTGGACACTTTTTGTGGTTTATTTTTCTTAAAAAATGCAAACAAAAAACTTTCTAAAAAAAGAAGAATCCACTACCAACGACGACCCGACGACGCGACGACGGATGAAGCATCAAGTGGATAGAGGATGTTGCCAGCCCTGCAATCCATTATATCCAATCCACCAAACCAAACCAACTCCAACTCCAACCCCAACCCCAAAAAGAGAGAAAAGGAGAAGATTTTTTAATTAGAAACGGGTGTTGAGAATTACAATTACATGGGAAGGACACATTATCTCGCCCACATCCTTAACTCAAAAAGATCTTACCGTACCGTACCGTACCATTTGCTGCCTCCCGATTTCCCTTTTTTTGAACTGATGGAACTGGAGGAGAAAGTATACAAAGTTTTCTCCCAATGAATACAAAGCGGATGTAGATAAAACAAACGAAATAAAAAAAGCAAATTACAAAGGACCAAGGATAATCCATGTGGCTAGGATAACTCATTTATTTTATTCCTTTCCTTATATTTTCTAAATGAGAGTAGAAAATGAATACTCGTACAAAAAATTCAAATTCAAAGTCCGAATGGAAAATAAAAAGGACGAAAAAGGATTTTGGTCTATATTTTTGTTATTTTTTTCACTTTTGTTGTTCTCCTCCGATTTGCATAAAAACGAAACTAAAGAAAATAAAGGACTTTCACACAGATTCACTCTTTCAAAATAGTTTAACATCAGAGTGGAGAGAGTGGAGATATATGTATACAGCTAACGGGAACGGCTGATGGATATTTGGGTGGGCCATCATCAGGCAGGAGGGCGTGTGTCCTTGCTGAGGCGAGCGTTCGGGATCCAATTAATTTTTAGTATTTTAATTAGCAACCCAGAGTGTAATCCCGCAAAAATATAAAAAAAAAAAGAACAAGAACGAGATATTAGAGTGAGATGGGAGAGAGCTTACTTTTTGTGAATAGTTAATTCCAGCATGTTTCATCAATGGTCAATGGATTATCCTTTTGGTATACTCGTAGGATGGAAAGGTAGTTATTTCATTTTGGAGATCTCTTTTTCGTTAACATCGACAACACAAAGCCACAGAGTTTTGTGAGGTTCTGATGGACAAAAGCAATTGGAATTAGGTACCTTTTCTTTTAAATACCAACCAGAAAACCTAGAAATAGGTATGCTCTTTATTTTTTTTGAAAATTCTATTTTGTTAGAAACGTTTCGAAAATCACTACGCCATACAAAAGTTGATGTAATCAAAGGGAACTGCTATAGAATGTTTTAAGGTTTCTATAAGGAAATGATGCTAATAATCCTTTTGTGAAATATTTTGTTGGTAAAATCTTCCGCCACACTTATCTAGAATACAATTTAAAAGATAAGCATCGTTATTAAAACTAAATCTGAAGACTCGAAGGAAAAATAGCTTCCTAGAGTCAAAATCCTTGAATAAAATTTTTTATAAAGACAACCATATATATTACGACAAAAGTATTCTTTTAAAGACTGTAGTATTTTGAAACTTCGAAAAGCGGACACATTCTTGCATCAAGTATGCATCTGTCAAATTAGCTGCCAGTTATTCAGTCTGTAAAAATTATAAAATTGTTTTAACGAAATAAATTGAAGACCACTCATGAAAACCCGTATCTAAAACAAATCACACTCAGAAACAACATTTAACGAGAGTTGATTAGTTGGGAATTATGTACATTGTGACAATTTCAATACAATTTTGTGTAAAGAGTTTTATGTTTTTAAGTCTTATTGCTACTTGAATGTCAATATCTAACAAAGCACCTTCCAGAAATCCATTAATTGAGTTATGGTTCGTTAATTTGTCGTTGATCAACTGTAAGTTGGTTGTGACAAATTAAAAAAGCTTAAAGGGTTTTCATTTTGTTAGTCAGTCAATAACTATAAGAACCTTTAAAAAATACAAAAAGAACTTTAAAATGTTTTAATTAATATTGAAAAGTATGCTAGGTTAAAAAATTTATCATAGAAAACGTTTCATTTATTTGTCAAAAATAAAATCATTGTGCGTAGTTTTCTTTCTCCAGGATTTGTTCTGTTGGGTAAGGTTTTGTTGACTTTCAGAAAATTAAATTAAAATTAATAAAAATGGTAATACTTTCATTAAAAAAATTCAATGTTGGTGCAGAAGTGAACATCGAAGATATGG
Organism: Eupeodes luniger; assembly: GCA_951509635.1. Classification (NCBI taxonomy): domain Eukaryota; kingdom Metazoa; phylum Arthropoda; class Insecta; order Diptera; family Syrphidae; genus Eupeodes; species Eupeodes luniger. The sequence continues at coordinate 47,561,778 of OX608073.1, forward strand.
CAACGTCAAAAACTCAAAAACTTTCACTATCATTTGTCATCAGCTGTTAAAACTGTGGACAATTGGAGCAACCTTTCTTAAAATTAAATTTTTCAACACTAACTTGACGACCTGATGTATTTGCATTTGATTGGAAACAATAACAACAATCAACATTTTTAATAAAGAGCCATAAACCATTTTATTTGAAATTTTTCTTCTACATTTCTGGTGAAAAATGTTGTACCATTCCAAGCAAACGAAGCAACAACATCGAAAATGCAACAATATAAAATGTATTCCAAAAGAAAGGGAAGCGATAAAAACGAACCTAACCGTTCGAACCCCGAACGAGGAAAATAAAAAACCTATGTATGTGTTTTTTTGACAAGTTTCTGAAAACATATTCGTCTTAAAATTGAGAAACAAAAATATAGTCATGAAAAATTAGTTTCCTTTGCTACAGGAAATAAAAGTTGTAAATCTTTCATCTCCTGGAATCGCGCAGAAATGGTTTGGTGGAAAAACTTTTAAATAAATTAAATATCCACGATGTCATTTGTGTTAGTTGCTCAAAATTCAAAATTGCGGAGAATTAATTTAATGTTGGACCCATTAATATTATTTGAAAGGTATGTGCCTCAACTTTAAGCATAGTCAAGAATGGTGAAATCCAGCAACAGTAATTCAAAATAGTTGCTTCTTCCGTACCAACTGTTGGAATTGGCCGGTTAGTCTGAACTATGAAACCGTTGAGGTTGAGTTCTTAACTGGATTCGAGGCAGTTTTTTAGTACAGTACTTTACATATATATTTATATACTATATATACACTTTTTATAAAAAAAATTGCACAACTTATTAAGGATTTACTTACATTACATTACTTAACAATAAACCATTTAAGATATAATTTTTGATAACTCTACATATATAATTAAAATGAAGCAACTAAATTACAAATTAATAAATTATAACTCATCGAGTAGAAAAGATTTTTGCCGGTTTCTAGGGGATGCTTTGCGGAACTTAAACCCATGAAGCCAGAAAACTAAAAAGCATAGCAAACATTGTACGACAAATGTAAGTTTGTATCAAACAATTCAAGGCTTATGAACAGAATGAAATAAATAAAGTCTTCGAACTCTTTTTTAGGGGAGTTTTGTTTCCGCGTCGTAAGTTATAGACGGTCAAAATTCGCAAAAAACGCTTTTTTGGTGATACCTTCCTTTCTATATGAATTATTATTGGAATTACCAAAATTCGAAAGCATTCAACTTGCTAAAACAATTGTTTCAATCATTTCATAGGTAAAAAATAGATCATTTTTTTTAAATTAAGTGTTTGGTGAAAAAATTAAAGTTTATGCAAAAATAGTTCAGTAACTAAGTAAGACCATGCGATAAACCTGGTAGTTCTGATTTGTTGGTTACTTGTGTATGATATTGACCCAATTAATAATCCAAGTTTCCGACCTCAAGCATTGATCGAAAAATGTCCAAAATCAGAAAAAACCGAAAAAACTTCGCACTTTTTTCGGATTGGTAATTCTCCTTAAAGGATTTTTTTCAATACAATCATGTTCTAAGATTCTAAGGTAAATAAATTAACTACATTTGAGCCTAAGGTTGCATCGGTAGATCCAACAGTTTTCAGAATACAGTTGTACTTATTTTGTTACCTAAAATAAGTTCTTTACAAACAGTCTACGAATTTATACCAAAATAACAAAAATAGACAATTTGCCATAAGGTATACCATAACTCTGGAGTAAAAATATTGGGCCAAAAGAAGAAAGAAAATGGAATGGGATGGAGGATCAAATTTAAATAAATAAAAAAATAAATTAGGTGGCGCAACAGTCCGTAGAGAACCAGGGCCTAGTGACTTACAACTCTCAACCATTCCTGTGTGCTAGTAATTGTAGGGATGGAGGGGACCTACAGTTTATATGCCGAATCCGAACGACTAATTTGAGAAAGCACTTTTCATGACAAGAATTACTCTTGGAGAATTTGTCAATTCCTCGCAAGAGGCAGTACCCTACCCGTGAAAAAAACTTTGGGTGGCACAGGCAGGGATCGAAGCCAAGACCTCTCGAATGACAGTCCAACGCACTAACCATCATACCACGGGTACTACGGATCAAATTTAAAAAATGAAAATAAACGGCAACACCTACATTACTGATACAACTTTTCTCAAAGCCAGAAATCCATTTTTGCAGTTATTTTTTACAAAATTTTGCTTTTTTCCATAATATCAGAAATAAAAATTATTTTAAATCTCAAAGTTAAAAACGAGAGAAAAATTATTTGATCAAAAAACATCTTTTTTTCTTTTTTGTATATGTTATTGTATATGTTATTGGATAGGTACTACTCGACCTCGAGGTCTGTGTGCAACATGGCAAACAATCGAAAAAACCTTGAAAAACTTTTTTTTTTTTATTTTTTATTTTATTATTAATTAACATATAATAAATTACATATTAACTTAATTTTTATAAAGCCATAGCCACCAGGCTTTCAGCTAGTTGAAAAACTTTATTGTTTAACCCTAATGGGTTAGGCATTTCAAATTAACAACATTTTCTTAATTTTGAGCCCGATACCATATGTAATGAGTTTTGGTTTCTAAAATTGTTGTTAGTTCACCGTTAATCGGTCGTGACAAACTAACAACTTCAGAGAATTCCGTTTATATTAGAAGCTAAAAAAAAAACAAAAACTGTGATATATTTATAAAGTGTAAAGTTGAACATCAAAAATGTTTTTATTTATTTGTCAAAAAGAAATAATTTTTTTTAATTTTCAGTCTCAAAAATTCGAACAGTTATAAACCTTATGTACATTTTTGTTCACTTCCAGCAAATTAAATTTTATTAATGAAGAATACCATATTTTCGTAAATGTATAAATACATTGTTGGCTCAAAAATAAACATTATGATGATATTGCAACCTCAAAATCGCAAAAAAAAGTCGTTTCCAGTGTCAACAACTATTAAAACTCATTAATATTTGAGCAACCATTCTTCATTTTCAACACAAACTTGACGACCTGATGGGTAGTATTTGCCTTTGATTCGAAACAATAACAACAATCATTTTTTTTAATGAAGTGCCATAAACCGTTTTATAAGAAATTTATCATGGATATTTTGGATACAAAATTAAGTATCATTCCAAGCAATCGAATCAACAACATCGAAAATGCACCAATATAAAATTTATTTTAAAAAAAGGGCACTATACCAATTTTTAAAAATTTATTTTGCTGGAAGCGATAAAAACGAACCTAACCATTCGAACCCCGAACGAAGAAAATAAAAAAAGTGTGTGATTTTTTGACAAGTTTATGAAAACATATTTGTTTTAAAATTGATGAATAAAAATATGATCATGAAAAATTAGTTTTCTTAGCTATAATAAAAATAAAAGTTGTAAATTTTCATTTCCTGGAACCGCGAAGGAATGGTTTGGTAAATTTATTTTTAAAAATTAAACGTCAACTTTGTTTTGCTCAGAATTCAAAATTCCAGATAATTTATTTTTGATCCATCAATATTTCATATTCGTCAAATTTAAGAGCTTTTCTGTATCAATTATTGTAATTGGCTGGTTAGTCTGACTGATCTATTAAACTGTAGAATGTGAGGAGTTATAAATAACAAAATTTTCCTAACTTTTGTTCTAAATCATTTCAATTATCATAAGAATTGACATTTACACATATCAAATTATTATTCAAACCGGTGACGATTTGTATGAACATCTTAAAATGTTTCGAAATACAAACATGTATGAAGAGTTGAGCAAAATTAATATTTTGAATAATCTGCTTTTTGAGCAGATGTTATTTTTGAAGCTGCCATCTTTTACGATTTGACATGTAAAAACTACGACAATAATACGAGTAAAAATGCAACGATGCACATTTCAAGAACTCATTGAAATTGGTAAAATTCACTACAAAAATGGCGAACATCTTACAGATAAAGTCCATAGTTTTTCAAGATTTCCTGACTGTGTTATTTCTCGAAGGGATAATCACAATTGAAAAAAAAGATCTTGTGATTTAACACTATTAAACTTGTTAAGGGTTACGCTAATGTTATACACTTGATTCAAGACTTTTAAGATGGAACTCGTAAATGGCAAAAGTGCAAATTGGACTCGCCTTTTTTGTTAATATTGTTTTATAATTTTCAAGTGGAAATTGGCCAAGCTGGTAAGTGATTGGATAATAAAATTGACAACACCGAGCTTTCCGTCTATGGGAAAAGATTCAATTAAATTCAATTCTATTGAACAATTTGCGATTGTCAAAACTCATTGTTGCCATGGTGAAATTTTGAAATAGTTTCTATTATATCACTGTTTATATCGAATTGGCTATGGCTGTCTTCTGATAATATTCCTCTTTTTTTTGACAAGAAGGTTTAGGAGTCGTTTGTAGCTCTATTTAGATATGCCACAAAAACGTCTATTTTGTTAGAAAACTACATTTACCTTTTTGTTGTGACAGCTTTTTAGCTACCAATTATCAACTTACATAGATCTAATTCGACCATTTTGACTGTCATTAATCAAAATCACATTTGTCGATTCCAATTATCGTTACAACCAGTTTTCAGTTATGGAAACCAATACAAGTTTGTCACAAATAAATTTTTTGGTTCAAATAAATTTCATGTTTTTAAACTTTAAATTCTTTCTCCTGAAAAATGCTTTAATAGACCTTAATCTTTACTAGTTAAGTAGATAATTTGACTGGTATGTTCCAAAACTGTTTTAGTCAAGTTTTCCCAATTTGTTTGTTCTTTTGATCGCAGGACTTTAATCATATAAAATTATATACCAAATCACGCTCTCAAAGTTAGTTAAAAGTCCTCACATTGAACAGTTTAATAGATCAGTCAGACTAACCAGCCAATTGCAACATCTGATACGGAAAAGTGTTTAAAGTTGAGGCACATAAAATATTGATGGATCAAAAATGAATTCTCTGTAATTTTCGATTTTGAGCAAAACAAAGTTGACGTTTAATTTTTATAAATAAATTTACCAAACCATTTTTTCGCGGTTCCAGGAGATTAAAGATTCAAAACTTTTATTATTATTTGTAGGAAAGGAAACTAATGTTTTCATGACCATATTTTTATTCATCAATTTAAAAACGAATATGTTTTCATAAACTTGTCAAAAAATCACACAGTTTTTTTATTTTCCTCGTTCAAGGTTCGAACGGTTAGGTACGTTTTTATCGCTTCCCGTAAAATAATTTTTTAGAAATTTGTATAGTGTCCTTCTTTTGGAATAAATTTTATATTGGCGCATTTTCGATGTTGTTGCTTCGTTTGCTTGGAATGGTACTAAATTTCTTACTCGAAATATTAAAGATAAACTTCACATAAAATCTTTTATGGCTCTTTATTAAAAATGTTGATTGTTGTTATTGTTTCGAATCAAATGCAAATTTTACCCATTGGACACAAATTTCCTGATTTAAATCAAACATTTGAGGTTAGAATTGATCATGGAAAGTAAAATTGACAGGTGACAATTCAAAGAAAATTAATGGGGCGACTTTCGATTACCGCAGCACGAATTTCGTTCTGATTTTTTTTGTACAGTTAGGTAGGGGTCTCAATAGAACATGTTAAGGCGAGGAAACACCGTTAAGTCATAAAAAAAAATATTTTCTTTTTCGGACTTAACCCTACTTTTTTGTATAGCGTTTTTTGAGCCTAAAACAAGTTTTTTTTAATTGATACTACGGTATACTAAGAGCTAGGTAGGTTCCCCTGCTTGGAATCACTATAGGATTTGGGGTGGGTGCGAGTTTGGGTATTGCAAAGTACTTTTCGCATTTGAGCACTAAAAACAAAGAAATCCCCAACGAAAAAAAAACAAGTATGGCAATACTGAACAAAAAACGGGGAAGAAATGTCAAAATCAACCATTTTTGCATAGAGGAAATATATTATCTAGAGTCCCGACTTAATGGGTTTGCTCTCTTTTTGCCTACAAACTAAATTGAGAGAATTTTGCCCATAAGCATAAGCATGTGTTAGTTGTCCTGTGCATTTCTTATGGGAAAATCCAGATTCTATGTAGTTGTTACGGGCTTTTAAGAGAGTTACCTCAAACAAAATTTGAGGGTGTTTCAGGCAAGACGGGTACCAGTCGGGACTCTAGATAATATATTTCCTCTATGCATTTTTGCTTGTTTTGTATGTGAAAAAGTGAACTTTGAAAATTAATTTAAAATAGAAATAAATGTTTCCTCGCTCTAAAATTGCTATAATTATTATTTATTTGTGCATATCTATCAAATAAAAAAAACCGCGTGTTGAAATTCGTGCTGCGGTAATGGAAAGTTGGGCCAAAAATAATCTACAACACGTTAACTTCATTTTTATACCAAACATAAAATTGTTTATTTATTAATTGCTTTTAAATCTCGAAGCAAAATTTTTTAATAGTGAAAACCAATGATAGATATAAGTGACAACTTAAATAATTAAGGGAAACCCTGAAAATGTATCAAAACTAGATACAAATACCGCTACTGCTTTACACAACTTACCACCTCACATATATGCTTCTCTAAAGGAAATTTAAGTTTACCTATTATTTAGAATGATTAATTATATGAATTAAGTTCTTAATAAATAAATCTCAATAAATTAAAAAATCCTCCATTTAGTATACAATCATCAGTAAAATGAACACGTCTGCCCTATTTATTTCCTTAATCTAGTACAATCACAAAGTGCTGTCACATTTTCTCTGCCTCCATATATACCTGTCTCACTTTCACTTTCATTCCGAATTGTCATATTTCCTTATGTCAACACAAACGTCATTTCGCTCGAATCTCTTGTTCTCAATTTTCTGGTTTTCGCGATTTGATTCTTCCGAAAAGCACATCGTCGTCCGTCACAGCTGTCGCCGTCGTTGTCGTCCTCCATTCAAAATTCGGATACATGACTCGTCTCACGTTCACCCAAAATCTCAAACTCCAACTAAATACGTAAACGCATTGTTTGGCAATTGAAATTTGAAAATCGATCGTCTTCTTCTCTGTTTTTGTGGTGTTTACATTTTGAGAATTTTCCTTTTTTGGTTAAGTCTTGTCGTTTCGTCAGAACGAAAACGAATTCAAAACGCACCGGAATCGGCAAACTGTTGTATAACGTGAGTTAATTTGTTGCAGAGAAACATACAAAATCAATTCTAATTATAAAAATAAATTCTAATCGATTTAATTTAGTTGGAAAGTACAAAGTAACAACATCGTCATCCAAATCTAAAACAAAACAGCAATGGGAACCTTCTATGAATCACGCACTGTATTCGATTACAGCTGGAAGCAAGTTGTTCAAGCTTATTGGAATAGATATCCAAATCCATCAAGGTTTGTTTTGTTTCAAGTTTAAGCTTTGGCTATAAATTGGGTTCAAAGTTCAAATAGGTTTTTTTAAATATGAATTTTTGTTTTGTTTTGCAGTTCACATGTTTTAACAGAAGATACTGTGTCTCGAGAAGTACGCGATGGCAAACTCTATTCAAGACGACTTCTCTCGAAGACGAATCCAGTGCCACGATGGGGCGAACGATTTGTCAATACAAATTCTGTGAAAATCGTCGAAGATTCAATTTTGGATTTGAAGAAAAAGTCACTCGTTACATTTACCAGAAATATTGGATTTAAAAAAATTATGGTAAGTTTAAATGTTGTTGTTTTTGTTTTTGTTGTTATGATGGTGCCCAGGACAAGAAGCCATAGAGAGAAACTACGTTGTTGTTATTTGTTTACCTTTTATGGGCTTTTATGACAACCTTGAAGGGTATGTTTATAAATAGGAAGTATGTACATTCTTTTTTACGATGTAGCTAATTACATTTTATTGGAAATGAGAATTTTGATTGTTTGTTAAGAAGACTGACAAAAAAAAATGACCTAGACAGACTTCTACGAATTCAATGATTTTCTGTGATGATAACGAATCAATGAGCAATCCCCTTATTCTTCATAAACAAAACAATAATATAACTTGCTTAGATTTAAGCTCTAAAACTAGAGAAATTAAAACTTACAAGGTCGTTTGATATGGAATTGTTGTTAATTTACGTGGCCATGTATTTAGTACCCGTGCCGTGTATTAAGTATCTCAATAATCGAAGCTCTTCTTAGAGAGACACAATGGACAGGTTTAGGCGACATAAGGAACTTGAAAGTAAGGAAAGTTTCTAGTATCTGATTGACCAGCTGCCAAAAAATTGCTTTAAAACTACGGCAATATTATTGGAAAGGTGACTGGAAAGTTAGTCAAGAATATCTCCTTAACTATGAAGTCAAGTCTACTTATGTCAAAATGACAGCTGATCGTGCTTTTTCATTTAGCGAAAAACTGAACTTTATTAACCTGTCATTTATTTATTTTCTGCACAATTGCATTTATTGTTTTGTGTAAAAGGGTTCCTTTTCAAATTGGAAAAGAAGTAAGTTATATTTCTTTACAATATGAGTACTGTTTTGAAGACAATAATGTTTTTGGTAGTTATTATATGATAAACTGAAGGTAAAGGTTAGTGAAGTAAAGTTCTGAGTTTGGAATTTATAACACTTTAAAAACTAACTTGTTGTGCTGGTCAAAATGTACGTTCAAAGAATTTAGTTGACTGCTAATGAAGTGCTTTATATTGAATTTGTCCTATGATTTTAAATTTCTCAATATTGGAATGTCCAGAAAACAGAGTGTGCTAATGAATTCAACATTCGTGTTGTACGGCTAAAAATAAATCTCTGTAGCCTGATTAGATGATACGAAGCGTCTCGATGTTATCAATTATTAAAAGCTAATCGAGTCGCAAATTATACATCCAAGATTTCCAAATAATTTCCAGTTTATTTTCAGAAATGTTTTCCTAATTTTAATTATTAAGAAGTACTTACATATATTTTTCGGTTTTTAAAAGACTCATTTGTGTTTGAAAAATCAAACAAACATAATTAAATAGTGAGCGTACATCGGTTCTCAAAGCTTCAAATAAAAACCCGTCGAAAATTCAAGACAAAAATATGGCATATTCATTTAAAATTTCCTATTGATCTCGAAAATAGAGCAATTATGAAACGAAAATTTTCAAAAGAAGTAAACTTAATTTTTGCCAAATAAAGCCATTGACTTTGTATTACATAATCAGACCATTGTACTTGACAGTATGGACGATATAACGCTTGATATAGAATTCCTGAAAGCGCGAGAATTTTGGTAGAATTGTATAATTTGTTAAAATAATTTTGTCAGTAAATTTTGAATAGCTGAGCGATGTTATTGTAACCAATCATTTTAAACGCTTTTTTTTTGGATACAGTCCAAAATACTTAAGTATGTTAACGGCGACGACGAATTTCGCTGTCAGGCAGGATGATCCATTCAACATAAACGACGAAAGCCAACAATCCCGTCCTCCCGACTTAGACGAAGTAAAGATTGCCATATCTAAGCTGAAATCTAATAAAGCCGCTGGAGCGGATGGCTTGAATGCCGAGCTCCTTAAAGCAGCTAGAGATAAGTTGGTTAGGAGCATGCAACCAAATTATCTGTAAGATATGGTCGGAAGAAAGCATGCCCGATGAATGGAACCTCAGTATTGTTTGACCGATCCTGAAAAAAGGAGACCCTCTAAACTGCACCAATTATAGAGGAATCAGTCTACTTAACATCGCCTACAAAATCTTCTCTGCCGTAATATGTGAACGTCTAAAGCCCATCGTCAACAACCAGATAGGTCCTTATCAGTGTGGTTTTAGACCAGGAAAGTCCACAGTCGATCAAATATTCACATTACGGCAGATCCTGGAAAAAAACCCAAGAACACCAAATCGACACCCACCATCTTTTCATCGATTTCAAGGCCGCATATGACAGTATCTACAGGGACGAGCTGTATAGAGCCATGTCTAGTTTTGGCATCCCTGCCAAACTCGTCCGTTTGTGCAGGATGACTATGGAGAATTCACGCTGCTCCATAAAGGTTGGAAACAACTTAACAGAACCTTTCGATGTTAAAAAAGGTTTTAGACAAGGTGATGCGCTGTCATGTGATTTTTTTAACATCGTACCTGAAAGAATAGTGCAAAGCTCACACGTCAACACTAGAGGCACTATCTTTCAAAAGTCTGTCCAATTACTAACATATGCTGATGACATTGACATAATCGGAAGAACTCAGCGTGATGTCAATGGGGCTTTGTGAGTATTGAGGCAGAGGCGGCAAAAATGGGTTTAACGGTTAATGAGGGCAAAACAAAGTACATGCTGTCATCAAGAAAGGACCTACAACACCGACGTCTTGGTCAAAACGTCACCATCGAAAGACGTAACTTTGAGGTAGTTAAGGACTTCGTCTACCTAGGCTCCGCTGTAAACGCAGAAAACAACACCAGCGCTGAGATCAAACGAAGAATAACTCATGCTAACCGCTATTTCTTTGGGTTAAGAAAGCAATTGAGTGAAAAAATCCTCTCTCGAAGGACCAAAGTGTCGCTATATAAGACCCTTATCATCCCCGTCCTGCTATACGGTGCAGAAGCATGGACTATGACAAAAGCGGATGGGTCGTTTCGAGAGAAAGGTTCTTCGTGTGATCTACGGTCCCGTATGCATCGAAGGGGAGTGGAGGAGAAGATGGAACGACGAGCTGTACGGGCTGTACAGCGACGTAGATTAAGCCAGAAGGGTAAAAGTCCAACGACTAAGATGGCTGGGTCCAATGCTCCGGCCCGGAAAGTCTTCGAATCCACACCCACAGGACAGCGCAGTAGAGGAAGGCCGCGGATCAGGTGGCGCGCACAAGTGGAAAGTGACCTCACCCAACTTGGAGCGCGAAATTGGAGACATTTAGCTAGGGACCGAGCTAGATGGAGAAGTTTGTTGGGTGAGGCCCTAGTTCACACAGAACTGTAGCGCCACCTTAAGTAAGTAAGTTAGTATGTTAAATTATGGAATTAAGCTTTAAGACGTACATAAGGTCCAAAAAGACTTGTTTCGAAAAGACCTGTGTCTTTAGCAAACCTCATATTAATGTCATAACTTGGTCAAATTGAAGTCAACTCGCTACCCTCAAATGATTCATGAAAGAATTAGCTTTGTGGAATACTCTGTTTAGCATCTGTCATCAATGTTCAATTTGGACCAGTAAAATTGAAGTCTTAGAAGTTTAACAAACGAATGCTGATGCCGAGCAGCTCAAAGTAGTTGCATTGACACCTATTGGAAATCTAGTAAGTTTTTGTGTTTCCATTTACCCATAATTCATCTAAAATTAGCTCAACTTAAAAATTACTTGTCGGTCCAAAACTTCTTTCAAACCTTCTGCTACGCATTCAACTAAATATAAAATGGAGGTCTTCGACTTTTATTTATGTGTCTATATTGAAATCAGAAAAGGAAAGACAAATAGTCGAATGCCTTTGGGTCTTTCTAACACTTGTGTGTAGATTGTCGATGTTGTCAGACGATCGGGAGTTCCTTAAATTAAAAAAATAAATCAGGTGGCGCAACAGTGCATTGAGAACTAGGGCCTAGTGACTTACGACTCTCAACCATTCCAGTTAGCGAGTAAAGTTGTCAGCGATGGCGGGGACCTACAGTTTTAAGCCGAATCCGAACGGCTAATTTGAGAAAGCACTTTTCATGACAAGAATTGTTCTTGGAGAGTTTGTCAATTCCTCGCAAGAGGCAGTACCCGTGAAAACTTTTTTTTTTAATTAAGGTGGCACAGGCAGGGATTGAACCTAAGAGCTCTGGCGTACAGCCCTACACACTAACCACCACGCCACGGGTACTACCGGAGTTAGTTAGACGTACGAATTTTGGCTCACTGATTTCCAAAACATCATTCTTATCATCATTGAGCTGTAGCCGGGTTCGATTCCCTCTTACAAATCTTTTCACCTATCTCCATGGTTAGTTCACTTAATAAAACTAAACACAGTAGAGCTTCAGAAATCCTGTGGGAATCGTTTGACTTTAGGAACTTGTCAACTTTCCAAGTTGGTTGCTCTTTGGGTTTTTCATCGGATTTTTCCGAGGTATAATTACGGCACCTGTGATATCGTCCTTCTTCACACAGGGGCTAACAATTCTCCGTAATACTTTTTTCTCAAATGAAACTAAGAAGCCAGAGTGTCTTTTTCTAATCACCCTAATCTCGGATCCATATTTGAGTATTGCCTCTACTGGCAGGGATATGATCATGTAAGGCAGCAGCTTGTGCATTTAATGTTAGCTTTCTGGAGCTTTGTGTTTATTCTTCATTCGCCACAATAATACGTTTTTCTCTCACTGAAGTGCAGCTTTAGGTTTTGTGCCGCCTCCTAGTCAATATAGATGATTACATCGTTTATAGCTTATTCCATTCTTCAAATGATGTCAATGTTGCCTGCGTAAGCGACTATTTTGCTGAACCTAACGAAAATCTTCCCCTTGACACCATGATTATTTTCCAGTTCTCTTCTGAACGCCTTGCAATTCTGTAAATGATTTGATTTATTACTTACTAGCGGCCCCTCCCGGCTTCGCACGGGTAGACATAAATAGGTACAGATATTTAAGTTATAAGCATGCTAATTAAAACGACCATGAATCACTAAATTAGAAAACATTTTTTTGTCCTATCATTAATACTCTTCGCAGCGTATGCGATGAAAGACATTTTATGGCTAATTTTTGTACACCTTCGGTTGGTTTTAATAGGAATTTCTAAAGATTTCTATAGTAATATAATGGGTGATTTTTTTGAGGTTAGGATTTTCATGCATTAGTATTTGACAGATCACGGGATTTCAGACATGGTGTCAAAGAGAAAGATGCTCAGTATGCTTTGACATTTCATCATGAATAGACTTACTAACGAGCAACGCTTGCAAATCATTGAATTTTATTACCAAAATCAGTGTTCGGTTCGAAATGTGTTTATCGACAAATTTTGTTCAGCGATGAGGCTCATTTCTGGTTGAATGGCTACGTAAATAAGCAAAATTGCCGCATTTGGAGTGAAGAGCAACCAGAACCCGTTCAAGAACTGCCCATGCATCCCGAAAAATGCACTGTTTGGTGTGGTTTGTACGCTGGTGGAATCATTGGACCGTATTTTTTCAAAGATGCTGTTGGACGCAACGTTACGGTGAATGGCGATCGCTATCGTTCAATGCTAACAAACTTTTTGTTGCCAAAAATGGAAGAACTGAACTTGGTTGACATGTGGTTTCAACAAGATGGCGCTACATGCCACACAGCTCGCGATTCTATGGCCATTTTGAGGGAAAACTTCGGAGAACAATTCATCTCAAGGAATGGACCGGTAAGTTGGCCACCAAGATCATGCGATTTGACGCCTTTAGACTATTTTTTGTGGGGCTACGTCAAGTCTAAAGTCTACACAAATAAGCCAGCAACTATTCCAGCTTTGGAAGACAACATTTCCGAAGAAATTCGGGCTATTCCGGCCGAAATGCTCGAAAAAGTTACCCAAAATTAGACTTTCCGAATGGACCACCTAACCCGCAGCCGCGGTCAACATTTAAATGAAATTATCTTCAAAAAGTAAATGTCATGGACCAATCTAACGTTTTAAATAAAGAATCGATGAGATTTTGCAAATTTTATGCGTTTTTTTTTTAAAAAAAAGTTCTCAAGCTCTTAAAAAATCACCCGATAGTTTCATTGGTCAAAATGTACGTTCAAAGATTTTAGTTGTCTGCTTATGAAGTGCCTTATGATTTCTGAACCTGCCCAATGATTTTAAATTTCTAAATATTCAAATCACAAGAAGACAAAGTGTGCTAAAGAATTCAACATTCGTGTAGTACGGCTAAAAAACATATCCCTGTCATATCCTTGTCTTGACTGGACTTGATCAATTATGAAAAGAGAATCGAGTAGTTAATTACATATACAAATTATTTCCAAAAAATGTTTGTTTAGATTTAAAATCTTTTAAATTACTTCTTATTAACTTTTGAAACTTCCTTTACTTAAATCCTCTTCATCTTTCTTTTTTTGAATATTGTGTAAAGTTTTAAAGTTTTGTTGACTTATAAAAGACGCATTTGTGTTCCAAAAAATTAAACAAACATAATCAACTAGTGAGCGTACATAAGTTCATAAATCCGCAATTAAAAACTTGTCGAAAACTCAAGACAAAAATATGGCAATTTCATTTAAAATTTGCTTTTGACTTCGAAAATAGAGCGATTATGAAACGAACATTTTGAAAGTAGTAAACTTAATTTTCACCGATTAAAGTGATTGACTTTGTGTTCCGTAATCGGCCATTGTACTTGACAGTACGGACGATATAAGGTTTGATGGAGAATTCCTGAAAGCGCGAGAATTAAGTGATGTTATTGTAACCAATCATTTTAAACGTTTTTTTTTTTGATACAGTCCAAAATACTTAAGTATGTTAAATTATGGGATTAAGCTTTAAGACGTACATAATGTCCAAAAAGACTTATTTCGAAAAGACCTGTGTCTTTAGCAAACCTCATATTAAAATATCATAACTTGTCCAAATTGAAGTGAACTCGCTACCCTCAAATGATGCATGAAAGAATTAGTTTTGTGGAATACCCCGTTTAGCATCTGTCATCAATATTTAATTTGGACCAGCAACATATAAGTCTTAAAAGTTTAACAAACGAATGCTGATGCCGTGCAGCTCAAAGTCATTACATTGAAACCTATTGGAAATCTAGTAAGTTTTTGTGTTTCCATTTACCCATAATTCATCTAAAAATAGCTCAACTTAAAAATGATTTGTCGGTTCAAAACTTCTTTCAAACCTTCTGCTACGTATTCAACTATAAAAATAAAATAGAATTTTATTTGAGGTCTACGACTTTTATGGATGTGTCTGGGGAACAATTTTCCATATTGAAATCAGATAAGGAAAGACAAAGAGTCGAATGCTTTTGGGTCTTTTAACACTTGTGTGTAAATTGTCGATGTTGTCAGACGATCGGGAGTTCCTTAAATTAAAAAAATAAATCAGGTGGCGCAACAGTCCATTGAGAACTAGGGTCTAGTGACTTACGACTCTCAACCATTCCAGTGTGCGAGTAAAGTTGTCAGGGATGGGAGGGACCTACAGTTTTAAGCTGAATCCGAACGGTTAATTTGAAAAAGCACTTTTCATGACAAGAATTACTCTTGGAGGGTTTGTCAATTCCTCGCAAGAGGCAGTACCCGTGAAAACTTTTTTTTTAATTAAGGTGGAACAGGCAGGGATTGAACCCAAGACCTCTGGCGTACAGCCCTACACACTAACCACCACACCACGGGTACTACCGGAGTTCCTTATACGTACGAATTTTGGCTCACTGATTTCCAAAACATCACTCTTATCATCATTGAGCTGTAGCCGGGTTCGATTCCATCTTACAAATCTTTTCACCTATCTCCATGGTTAGTTCACTTAATAAAACTAAACACAGCAAAGCTTCAGAAATCCTGTGGGGAACAGAAAAGTTGACACGCGCGATTTTTTTCAGCTGTTCTGTTAATTACTGATGCTTTTCAATATAAGGATCGTGTTGAAAACTATTAGAGGATTTTTACTTGCATATATAATTTTTAATATATTTTAAAATTTAAGATTTTTCCCATTTTTTTTGTTCTTATGGATAAAAGAACAAAAAAGGCGGTATTTTGCTAGCTCTGGGTCCTCGATCAGCGGATTTTCTTAATATTTTTTGTGAAACCAATATTGTTTTGCCAATTTCAAGTAAATTATGCAAAAAGTCATTTTTTTGGGGCCTTATTTAATTTTTTCTTTGGGGCCTAATTTCGCAGATCCTTTTACATTTATTGTAAGATTTCTGTACCTTTATGTTTATTCTTCATCCGCCAAAATAATACCTTTTTCTATCACTGAAGTGCAGCTCTAGGTTTTGTGCCGCCTCCTGCTCAATATAGATGATTAAATCGTTTATAGCTTATTCCATTCTTCAAATGATGTCAATTTCGCCTGCGTAAGCAACTATATTGCTAAACCTAAACAACCCTTGACAACATGATTATTTTCCAGTTCTCTTCTGAACGCTTTGCAATTTTGTAAATGATTTAATTTATTACTTATGAAACAAAAATTAGTTCAAGAGAAATTGCCTTGGCTGGCTCAAAGACCTTACGCAAGTTTCAAAGTACAGTTCTTCGATTGTTTTCCTAACTTCTGGATTATTGGCATAAAATTGTTCGTTTATGGTTCCTTACAAAAAAAAAGTCCAAAAAGCCAATTGACATCACCTAGACGACTAATAATACGATTTGGGATTTTGATGCATGAACCAGAGGGGGACCAATTCATGTCAAATATTTTAGTAAAAATAAAATAGGTAATAAAAATAAAATAGGTATTGCAAAACTTCGACGCTAAGTCGTGAATTTTGCGAGCCCTGTGTACAGCAACTATATTTGTTCGTAAGAAACGATGCTATTTAGCTCAAAAACCTTGTTCGCTTCAAACTACTCTGAGGTCCAAGCTGCGTTGCCTTAACGAAAAAAATCCTTACTTTTTGTTAATTTGTATTTTAAAATTCTTTTCACTCAGTAATGTTGATTAGTTCATCTGTTGTCTTTTTGATTGAATTCTATGATTTATGGAATGTCTCCCCCCTCCACACATAAAATAAAGTCTTCTGAGTCCGCCTGTAGAAGCGATTTTAATTTTTAAAAAATCATTAATAACTTTTTTTGGTTCAAAAAGAAGACAAAGCTTTGAACATTTCCTAACCATCAGCAGCCGCTGTCGACATAATGTCTCTCAAATAATATACTTTGCATGTTACGTCTTCTATTTTTAAAACTAACAACAACAAAAACCCCAAGGAAGGTGAAATGATCTCGTTCTAGGTTACAAAACTCACGTATCAAAAAATGTTGTTCTTCAATTTCGTTGGCCCTTGAACTAAATTTTCAAGAAAATCTAAAAATATGCCTGAGTGATAACGTAGAGCATATGATTTCTAACATACAAACAAAAATGTCTATACATATTTTCTTTCTTCTTTTATTTCTAGCGTGTCGACGAACGCGTTGAATACCTCGAACAAAAAGATGGCACCACAATCGCCATTCGCACAGCATTCATTAGTTCGCAAGTATTTGGTTTTTCGCGTGCGATTCGTGCATTTGGCGTGGAACGCTTTAAATCGAATTGCAGCAAAGCATCAATGGGTTTCAATCATGTCCTGCGGAATATGTTCCCCTCAGCCCATCTTCATGCCATCGAAGCAGCAGCAGCAACTAAAGTCAAAGAAATTGCTCCAACAAGTCAGCAAACAACAACGACGACAGTAGCCCAGCAAGCTTCTAGCAAAGCGGAAAAAATCAAACGAGCTAGTCGAGCTAGTTATGAATTTGTTAAGAATCAGGCTGGCAAAGTTGCTCAAATGTTCTCGGTGAAGAACTGAGGTCCAGTGGAAGATTAAAAGATAATAATCATAGAAAAAGCACGTCAAGGTCAACGTCACGTCATTGAGATTGACTGGCTTTTATAATTTTATTATAATTTAGTCCTTAGTCACTAAAAACAAAACATCTAAACTTAAAAAAGATTTATCATCAAGGCTCGAAAAGGACAGCAATAAAAAAATAATGCAAAAGTGTATTTAAAACAAATACAAAGATCGCTTTTGCTAAAAAAGGAACGAAACTGCCAGGAAGAAGGACAAATCAGTCATTGGCTCCCAATACTAATTATTTTATCGACAGTTATTCTCCCTTTCCTTAGAGTTTAATGAATTCCATTCCAACAAACTAAACAAAACAAAAATAGATATTAATTGAGTAAAAGTTAAATTTAAATGATGAAATGAAGAATAAGTGATTGTTTCTGCTAAAAATTGGGTTTTCAACATTTTCAAAAAATAGATTTTGATCTAAATAAAAATTTAAATTTAAATTTAATTAATTATGATGCAACTGTGACTCTGGTCCATAAAATACATTATTATTATTGTAAACTTAATATTAAACTTAAATATTTAATTAGATTTATAAACAAATTCTTTGTTAAAAAAAATTTATTATTGTTTTCATTTTTGTTTGTCTAAAAATTTAAGTAAATTTTAAATGCGATTAATCGAAAGTAAATTGCAAATAATGCGATAGATATTTAAATTTTGTTTGTGTTTTTCTTTAAAAGAAGTTTGGAATTTTAAGGATACAAATGGTGATGCTGAAAAGCGATCTTATTTTGGGTCAAACAACTTTAGAAAAATGGCGAAAAGAACTTCAACGCTCTAACTTGAACTCCAGAAGTAAGCTAGAATCCCTGAAAACTTTAAAAAAGTGAGCAAAACTGTGCTTTCAAGCTCTTTTGTACTTAATTTTTAGACATGCTTGATGAAGAACTCGATTTGGAAAATGTTTTCTTAAGCGAAGAAGCGCACTTTGTTTTGAATTATGGGGACATCTTAAAACCAGCGTAAAAATCGTTAAACAAAGCATCAATTACTAATCATGTCAATTGAATTAAAAGAGAAAAGTTGGAGAAAGTAATGACAATTTTTCTCAACGCATGACGGAGTCTAAACGCCGCTTCAGAGTGCACAAAATCTTAAATAAAACATATAAATAACAAAGTTCATCTAAAATAGCATAGTTTATACTTCATTTTTTTATTGTGTCCAACTCTATAGCGTTTTTAGGAAGTTTATTATGGTCCATCCTGTATATTGTACTTAATAAAATAAATTCGTGGGCGCAACAGTTTGTTGACTTACAACTCTCAACTATTCCTGTCTGTGAGTCATGTCAGGGATGGAGGGGACCAACAGTTGTATGCCAGATCCAAACGGCTGACTTGAGAAATCACTTTTCATGACAAGAAGGATTTTTCAATTCCTCGCAAGAAGCAGTACACATGAAATAATAAACGAGTTAGGGTTTGTTAATTTGTCGTTGATCAATCGTTAGTTAGTTGTGGCAAACTTAAAAGCTGATGAAATTTTCATTTTGTGAGTCAGTCAATAGCTATGAGAACCTTTAAAAAATATCGAAACAACTTTTAAAATGTTTGATAAATTAATTAATTTTGAAAAGTGTGCTACGTTCAAAATTTTAACGTTTTTATTTATTTGTCAAAAATAAAATCATCGTTTGTAGTTTTCCTCCTCCAGGATTCGTTCTGTTAGGTAAGGTTTTGTTGACTTCAGAAAAATAAATTAAAATTAATAAAAAATAGTATGTATGTACTTTCGTTAGGTAAATTCAATGTTGGTGCAGAAGTGCACATCGACGAAATGCAATAACAGAATCGCAAACATTTCCATCAGCTGTTAAAACTTTGGAAAATTGGAGCAACCATTCTTCATATTCAACACAAAGTTTTCAACATGATGCGCAGTAAATGGATATGATTTGAAGCAATGCAACAATCAACATTTTAAATAATGTGCTACAAACCGTTTTGTATGAAATTTAGCTTTTATATTTCTGGTGAAAAATGTAATACCATTCCAAGCAAACGAAGCAGCAACATCGATAGTAGACCAATAGTAAATTTATTCCAAAAAAGTACCCCAAACCAATTTTTAAAAAATTTATTTAGAGGGAAGCGATGAAAACGAACCTAACCGTTCGAACCCTGAACGAGGAAAATAAAAAAACTATGTGATTTTTTGACAAGTTTATGAAAACATATTAGTTTTAAAATTGATGGATAAAAATATATTCATGAAAAATTAGTTTCCTTTCCTACAAAAAAAATAAAAGTTTTAAATCTTTCATCTCTTGGAATCGCGCAGAAATGGTTTGGTGAAATAATTTATAAATATTTAGATATCCACGATGTCATGAATTTTGTTTGCTCAAAATTCAAAATTAATGAGAATTAATTTAATGTTACACCCATTAATATTATTTGGAAGGCATGTGCCTCAACTTAAAGCATAGTCAAGAATTGCTAAATCCAACAACAGTATAGGTACATTAATGAAGAAATTCTCAAAATAGTTGTTCTGTTGGAATTGGTCGGTTAGTCTGAACTATGAAACCGTTTAGGTTTAGTTTTTAACTGGATTTGAGGCGGTGGTTTAGTACATATGTATGTACATAATTTTAAATACTGTATTTATTACTTATTTACTTATGGTAGCACTACAGGCAACAGTTCTGCGTGAACCAGAGCCTCACCCAACAAACTTCTCCATCTAGCTCGGTCTTTGGATATACATATATCTCCAGTTGCGCACTCTAAGTTGGGTGATGTCACTTGATTCGCGGCCTTCGTAGATTCGTGGAGGTGGCTTATGAGAAAAAAAACCTATGGACGCTTGTGTCCTCTTGGGTGCACATGTCTACTCAAGATAAGGATTTTTACTTGTTCTTAAGAAAGTTTTTGATAATTTTATATTCCAAAAATATAGCAACCAAAAAAACATTTAAAATGGAACGAAACAATGTATTTTCTTACAGTTGATTAGAGCTTAACTAATGACAAATTAATGAGCTAAAACTCAAATCGTATAGTAAGCTTTTGCAGATTTCTATTGGATGCTTTGCAGAATTTATATCCAAGCTAGGCAACTACTGTAAAACATATCGAAAACATTGCACAACAAACTAGAATTTGTATCAAATAATTAAAGGCTTATTAATAGAAGTAAATTTGTTCTTACGATCTTTAAATTTATTTTTAAGGGGAGCTTTTCTAGGTCTAGGCTTTTCTAGTTATAGACCAGTAAAATAAGGCGGAAAAGGGGTCAACCTCGAAATGAGAGATATAAAGTTGGAAATGCGTTCATAAAATTAAAATTGTATAAAAAGTCTCATAAGATGTCGTGCTCGTGTCGTAAGTAATGGATTGCTAAGAGCTAAGAAAAAGTCCGTTTTTTGTGTTTTTTTTTCTTTAATTTTATTCCCTAAAATTGCTGAGCGGTACGTAGTCTCTAGTTTCGTCCCTCTAATTCGAAACGATTGAGCGTATGAAAAATTGATCCAAACAAACATTTTAGGAAAAATAACCACGCAAAAGCGGTTTACGCAACTTTTGGCTTTCCATAACTCACAAGGCGGATACGAGAACACCAAAAGAAACTAATGGTATACACAAATGTTAAGCTTGCTACATATCTCATTTCAAGGTCAAACCATTATTTTACTTAACTACCTACATGTTTTTTAGTTGATAGGCTTTTTTGATATCAACTTAATGCCCCCAGAAAAAAATTTAATGTCGAATATTTAACTGTCCTATTTTTTGCTGTTAATTAGTTGCGTCTTAGTTGTTTCAATTTTAAGTTTATCGTTGAATGTTTATTGGTTTTTAGTCAAATTGCTACAATTTTGTCAATTTAGCAAAGCTCGCCACCCTCTCCTACCCAAAATCAATTCAATGAGTTATGGTATCTTGAATTGGTGTTAGTTAATCGTTACTTGGTCGTTACAAACAAAAAAGTTTTGTTACTTAGCAAATAACTTTGAGAAGCTTTAAAAAATAAAAACTGACAAAAAACTTACAAAATATTAATTTTGAAAAGTGTGCTTAGACACAAAATTTACAAATAAAATTTTTTTAATTTTCCTTCTCGAGGATTTGTACAGTTATGTTTTTTTGTTGACTACCAGAAAATTTAATCGTGTTTAATTAAAAAATAGTGTGATTCCATTAAATTGTAAATTATATGTTTATGCATCTACCAAATAAACATCAACGATATTGTAACCTCAAAATCTTAGAAAATGTCGAGCGTGTGCAGCGTCAATTACTGTTAAAACTCATTTAAATTTGAGCAACAATTCTTCATTTTTAACACCAACTTGACAACCTGATGCCTAGTATTTGCGTTTGATTCAAGGCAATAACATTCAACATTTTTAATAGAGTGCCATAAACTGTCTTAAATGAAATTTGTCTTGGATATTTCTGGTAAAAAAATTACTATCATTCCAAGAAAACGAAGCAACAACATCGATAATAAACAAATAGTAAATTCATTACAAAAAAAGTACACGAAACCAATTTTTAAAAAATTTATTTTGCGCGTATAGCGATAAAAACGAACCTAACCGTTCGAACCCTGAACGAGGAAAATAAAAAAACTTTGTTTTTTTTTGACAAGTTTCTGTAGACATATTCGTTTTAAAATTGAGAAACAACAATATAATCATGAAAAATTAGTTTTCGTTACTAAAAAAATAAAAGCTTTGAGTCTTTCGTCTCCTGGAATAGAAATGGTTTGGTAAAATAAGTTTTACAAATTAGATACTACTACCATGTCATGAGCTTTGTTTGCTCAAAATTCAAAATTACTGAGAATTATTGTTTGACCCATTCATATTATTTGGAATGTAAGTGCCTCAACTTTAAGCATAGTCAAGAATTGTTAGATCCAGCAACTTAACATTTATGAAGAAATTAAAACATTGAATATTTGGAGTTTTACGTGGATTTGGGAAGTTGATTTAGTGCATAATTTTATATGAATACTGTTCATCGATCGATAGAAGATAACAACTTAATAACGTTTTTTCTTCATAAAATTACTCAAAAATAAATTATAAAATAAATATAAGGAGTTTGTAATTGTTGAATAAAATCAAATCAAGCAATAACACATTGCTTATGTCCGTATGTTTATACGTCCGTACGCTTGTGATACCTTTTTTCGTCGGCCATATCTCAAGAACTAGAACAGATATCGACTACAAATAGATTTTGTTTTACCGATGATAACATCAAAAGACTTTCAATAAAATTAAGTTTTAATAAGTCAAGTAGTTTAGATTTAATCACCGATAATATCGTTCAAAAACCCTCAATACTGTCCAGTGCATCCTATCCTTCTATGTCTACATACATGGATGCTATTTTATGATTTATGTTTTATTAATTTGTTGTTAATCAAACGTTAATTGGCTGTTACAAATCATCAGCCAATAACTATGAGAAGATTTAAAAACAAAACTCAAAAAAAAAACTCAAAAAACATTAATTTTATGAAAAGTGTGCTTAGATACAAATTTTGACAACAATAAGTTGTTCATTTATTTTTCAAAAATAAATAATATTTATTAATTTTCCTTCTTCAGAATTCCTACGGTTAGATTTTCTTTTGTTGACTAACAAAAAATTAAGTTGTATTAGTTAAAAATAGTGTACTTCCGTTTAGTTGTAAATTATGTAAATGTTTATGCAGAAATGAAAATCAACGATATTGCAACCTCAAAATCGCAAAAAAAATCGTTTCCAGGGTCAACAACTATTAAAACTCATTAATATTTCAGCAACCATTCTTCATTTTCAACACTAAATTGACGACCTGATGGGAAGTATCTATTTGCATTTTATTCGAAACAATAACAACAATCAACATTTTTATAAAGTGCCATAAACCGTTTTTTAAGAAATTTATCATGGATATTTTGGGTACAAAATTAAGTATCATTAGAAGCAATCCAATCAACAACTTCGAAAATGCACCAATATAAAATTTATTTAAAAAAAAGGGCACTATACCAATTTTTAAAAATTTATTTTGCGGGAAGCGATAAAAGCGAACCTAACCGTTCGAACCCTGAACGAGGAAAATAAAAAAACTGTGTGATTTTTTGACAAGTTTCTGAAAACATATTCGTTTTAAAATTGATGAATAAAAATATGGTCATGAAAAAATAGTTTTCTTAGCTATAAACAAAATAAAAGTTGTAAATCTTCATTTCCTTGAACTGCGAAGAATTGGTTTGGTAAATTTATTTTTATAAACTAAACGTCAACTTTCTTTTGCTCAAAATTCAAAATTACAGATAATTAATTTTTGATCCATCAATATTTTATGTGCCTCAACTTTAAGCACTTTTCCGTATCAATTATTACAAATTTCTGGTTAGTCTGACTGATCTATTAAACTGTTCAATGTGAGGAGTTTTAACTAACTTTGAGAGAGTGATTTGGTTTATAATTTTATATGAATAAAGTTCTGCGATCGATAGAAAATAATAAAATTTCCGATTGTCAAAACTCATTGTTGCCATGTTAAAATTTTAAAATGGTCATATTGTATATCTAAATGAAAGCACCAATTTGGCAGTCTTGGGATAACATTGCTACAAGAATGTTTTTTTTTTTAAACGGAAAAAATCGTTTGTTTAAGCGTCTGTAGCCCTATTTTATATATGCGACAGAAACGTCTTTTTTGTTAGAAACCGACAGTCACATTTTTGTTGTGGCAGCTTCTTAGCTATCAATTTGACTATAACCTTACATAAATCTAATTCATCCATTTTGATTGTCATTTATCAAAATCACCTTAGCTGATTCCAATAACCGCTAAAACTATTTTTCAATTGTTTTCTACAATTTTTTGGTTCAAATTTCATATTTCTAAACTTTAAATTCTTTATCCTGAAAAATGCTTTAATAGACCTTAATCTTTACTAGTTAAGTAGATAATTTAACTGGTAGGTTCCTGAACTGTTTTAGTCAAGTTTTTCCAATGAATTTTGTGTCGAACGCTCTTCGCTGGTTCTTAGCGGTGGATTTCAAAAATTATATATGTATTAATAACATGTTTACGTCGATGTAATTACATATGAAATTATATGACAAGTTTCAACTTTGTAGAACAAAAATAACTTTCGCTTTGTTCGTTCGATCGCAGAACTTTATTCATATAAAATTATAAACCAAATCACACTCTCAAAGTTAGTTAAAACTCCTCACATTGAACAGTTTAATAGATCAGTCAGACTAACCAGAAATTTGTAATAATTGATACGGAAAAGTGCTTAAAGTTGAGGCACATAAAATATTGATGGATCAAAAATTAATTCTCTGTAATTTGGATTTTGAGCAAAACAAAGTTGGCGTTTAATTTTTAAAAATAAATTTACCATACCATTTCTTTGCGGTTCCAGTAGATGAAGATTCACAACTTTTATTTTGTTTATAGCTAAGAAAACTATTTTTTCATGACCATATTTTTATTTATCAATTTTAAGACGAATATGTTTTCAGAAACTTGTCAAAAAAACACATAGGTTTTTTATTTTCCCCGTTCAGGGTTCGAACAGTTAGGTTCGTTTTTATCGCTACGCGCAAAAAAATTTTTTTAAAAATTGGTATGGTGCCCTTTTTTTAACATACATTTTATATTGGTGCTTTATCGATGTTGTTGCTTCGTTTGATTGGAATTGTAATACATTTTTCACCCAAAATATCCAAGATAAATTTCATATAAAACGTTTTGTAGCACATTATTTAAAATGTTGATTGTTGCATTTCTTCAAATCATATCCATTTACTGCGCATCATGTTGAAAACTTTGTGTTGAATATGAAGAATGGTTGCTCCAATTTTCCAAAGTTTTAACAGCTGATGGCAAATGAATGTGAAAATGTTTGCGATTCTGTTATTGCCATTTCGTCGATGTTCACTTCTGCACCAACATTGAATTTACCTAACGAAAGTATATTATTTTTATTAATTTTAATTTAATTTTCTAGAAGTCAACAAAACCTTACCGATCAGAACGAATCCTGGAGAAGGAAAACTACAAACAATGATTTTATTTTTGACAAATAAATAAAATCGTTAAAATTTTGAACGTAGCACACTTTTCAAAATTAATTAATTTATCAAACATTTTAAAAGTTGTTTCGGTATTTTTTAAAGGTTCTTATAGTTATTGACTGATTAGCAAAATGAAAATGTCATCAGCTTTTAAGTTTGCCACAACTAACTAACGATTGATCAACGACAAATTAACAAACCATAACTCGTTTATTATTTCATGTGTGCTGCTTCTTGCGAGGAATTGAAAAATCCTTCTTGTCATGAAAAGTGATTTCTCAAGTCAGCCGTTTGGATCTGGCATACAACTGTTGGTCCCCTCCATCCCTGACATGACTCACACACATGAATAGTTGAGAGTTGTAAGTCAACAAACTGTTGCGCCACAGAATTTATTTTATTAAGTAGAATATACAGGGTGGACCATAACAAGCCAACTAAATTGACATTATTCGAAAGAACTAACTTTAATGGTAAGGGGGTTTTTGTCGCCTAGAATTGATGTTAAAAAACTGAAGATATAAGATGATAATGGTCAATTCTAAATACGGTTTATATTCTTGACTCTCCCTGTTTGAATGTCCCTAGTGAGGATACAAACAAAACCAAAATTCTTCATACAAATAGTTTTTATTGTAAAATCCTTAGAATCTATTTGAAAGCAACAATACAAAAGTGTCTTGGCGAAACAACAGGATCAAACAGTGGAATCACATAACTACTGGCATAACCCTGCTCCCTTAAATACAACAAGCGATCTAGGATAATGAGAGTTTCCAAAACAGGAGCAAATCCCATTCGAAGGAGATAAAACAAATCAAGAAATTTTGCTTGTTTTTCATACGTTTTCTCTATCCTTTCAATATCTTCCTCGGGGAGTGTTTCAAGCTCCAGGCTCACCTTTCTACTACACAACGCGATGTATTCTTTGAAGTTATTGAATTTTTTAATCTTCCCCACTTGGACGGTATCCTTGAGACTTGGATCTCGCTCGACAATCATCACCTCCAGAAGTGCTCGGTAGAACAACGATATATTTGGTAACTCTTTTGCATTTTGAGTTCGATGGATTGATTGTGCCGCCAACATCCTTGCATTTCGTCCCATTCTAACTCGTTGGTTTTTAAGAAACTCACTCATAGGGAATCCAATGTCCGACTGCTGATCCATAATTACTTTGTTGCCAAAGAATTCATCGGTTGAGAATTCTTCCTTCAGCAGATGGTAACAGCAGCCGATGTTGCAAACGATTCGAAAGTCTTCTTGGGCTGAGAAGACCTGCAGACAGGTTGGAGCAAGATTTCCACATGTGTGAAGACCAGTCAAGCAGAGTGATGGGGTTGAGTCGGCCGGAAGATCAAAGTGCTGATTAACGAGGTCCTTGAAGGGCAATTTGGTGGTAATGAACTTGTTTGTGGTTTTGTAGTTATCTGGCTTCGGTTCGGCAGCTGGAGTGGGTTTTTGTTTCTTACCGCGTCGTGGAGGTTGGATGCCTTGACTTATAAGCTCAGCACGTTCTGTGAGTCCATTCCAAGCACGCTTAAATTAGAGGAGTTCCAACGTTAAGGAAAACCATGACGTAAGAAAAGATAACTCACCTGAAGCTTTTTATTTCTTTCGGTAGCGTTCTCAGTATTTGTCTCCTTAAAATCGATTCCAAGGACTTTGTGGTCATACTGCAAAGCCAGTCGCGAAGAAAGATAACCCTTGCCATCGCCAGCGTCAACAATATAGATATCATTCGCTTCCTTGGTCTTATGTTGGTCAATCAGGTCGTTTACTAACTCAGCTGTAATTTCAACTTCATGTCGCTTCTTTTCGCTCATAAATTCTTTGAGAGTCAGCGAGTTCTCCAAACTATTCTTTTTTTCCAAAACCATATGAAAATCATCAATAGTTGTCAAGAGGTGCTTCATGTTTTCCAATCGAAATCTCTTGGAATCATCGAAGAATTTCCATACATCCTCGAACTTTTTTGATTCTATGGACTTCCAAAACACCACATCGATGCACTCATCGATATCGCTGGATTCCTTCACATTTTGTTGAACATCTTCTGGTATAAAAGTTTCCCAGTGGTTGTCAGTTAGGTAATTGACCATATGACAATTGACAAAATCCCAATGAGGTGCCAGAAACTTAAGAATTCCTTGCAAACTTGTTCTTAATTCTTTTGTAGACATTTTTCTTGTTTTCTCTTAAAATGATAAATCTTTTTGTTGTTCCACTGATGTTCCAGTTTCAGTAGAAGTTGGCAATCTTAACATAGCCTTGAGCTTCTTGTACTGAGTTCGAATATGTTCGATCTCTCCAATGATATCAGCTTCAGGATCGTTAGTTTTTGGGAATTTCTCAAGAGCAGAACGAACTTGTTCCAAGGTTTTCCTAATGCGTTCGGAATGTGGAAGTTGTAAGTGGGCTATCACAGTGCCGTAATATGTTCCTAGTTCTTCACCCAAACTTACTCCCTGAGCATAACCTAGCTTATAGCCTTCTAGATTACCTTCTTTAACACCGTCTTCGAAACCTTCTTGGTAACTTTTTTTGGATAGTTTTTCTTCAATCAGAGCAATATCGTCGAAGATATCATTGATGTCGCGTTCTTCGAATGTTGTCATTGCATGGATGGGGACAACAATGAGCGGTTGACCAAGTCAGAATCTTATTTGAATATAATTAGGATGTAATTATTATTTATTCATGAGAATAAAATATTTTTGTTTTAAAAATTGTAACAATCTTCTTGAAACGTCACTTTTTAGCACATGCATCTGACAGCTGACACTTGAATACAGGGGTGTCATATTTTATAGATTTCTGTATTAGAATTAAGAAATGTAAAAGAATATGTCTTTATGGGTTAACACAAAACAGTTATCAACATTTCTGATTTATGCAGAAAATTAGAGCCATAACTTATTGGCCCAAATCTATTCAGTATCATTTTATATATGTATTTAAATGTACAATGAAGTACAAAACAGTTCATGCGGTTACATTTACAGTGGTCGATGTGATAAATCACAACCTTCGTTTAATGCCTAATATTGAACTACTCTTACGGGGCAAGGGCTATTCGTTGGCACATATCAATTATTTAATTCTGCCTTATAAAAGTACTCTAGAGGTCTTATAATAAGATTCTTCCTTTCGTATAGTCTCCTATAATTTCTCAGCTGTCACTTTTAAAGTCTTCATCTTTTGGCATTTGACAAGTAGAAACTAAGCCATATCAAAATTGAAAAGATTCACGCTAATATTGGAATTGGAAATATTAAAATTGTTACGATTTACTACAAATTGGTGATCATTTTGCAGTCGAAGTTGTCGAAATGTATAAAAATAAATAAATTAGGTGGCGCAACAGTCCGTAGAGAACCAGGGCCTAGTGACTTACAACTCTCAACCATTCCTGTGTGCGAGTACTGTTGTCAGGGATGGAGGGGACCTACAGTTTAATGCCGAATCCGAACGGCTAATTTTGAGAAAGCACTTTTTCATGACAAGCATTACTCTTGGAGAATTTGTCAATTCCTCGCAAGAGGCAGTACCCGTTTTTTTTTTTAATGAAGGTGGCACAGGCAGGGATCGAACCCAAGACCTCTCGCATGACAGTCCAACGCACTAACCATCATGCCACGGGTCGAAATGTATGTTCGTCGTATATAACCTTCTCTTACGGCATTAGTGAAACTGCTTTCGTGCTTTTTTGGCAGGGAAAATCCAAGAACTGTTGTTGCAAAACTTCCTCCATCCTCAAAGTGTCACTGTAAGCTTAGTTATTGGAAATTAAGGTTGGTTCTACTGTCACGGTAAATGGATTGTGTTATCGTGCTATGATCAAAGTTTTGTTGTAGCTGGATTTGGAAGATATTGATGTGGAAGACGCTTATTATCAACAAAACCACGCGGTGTTTCATTCCACATGGGATCATGACGAAATCTAGAATGCCAAAAATCTCGAATGCCGAAAATCTCGAAAATAAAAAAAAATTATCTAGAACGCAAAAATCTCGAATCCACAAAAATCCAGAATTAACAAAAATCTCGAAAGACTCTATCTAGAAAAAAATCTCGAAAAAAAATAAAAATTCGAGATTTGATTACTCTGGCACGACAATAATGCGATTTGTTAAGCTCACACAACCAATAATATTTATTATTATAACGCATTTGTTACAATGGTAAATAAATCCCTAGATTTCAATTTTAATATTTCTATATTTGTGACAGTTTCATTTACTTTCATCTTTATAGAGGTAATTTCAAGCTCACGTTAGACTAATTTTAATAATACTGAATTTACTGTGGATGTTCTTACAGTTTCATTGACAATGTGTTTAGATGGGTAACTGTTCTCACAGGTGCATGAGTAGCAATGTGCAATTGTATGATTGATAACTTTACTTGTCAACTTTAAGTTTGTCAAGGAGAAGTAAGTTATCCAGAATGTATGTTTGAATTTTTGAGACAATGTTTAAAATTCGCGCGAATTTTAAACATTGCCTCAAAAATTCAAACATACATTCTGGATTTTTGCATTCAAGATTTTTTTTTTCTAGATTTTGGCATTTCGAGATTTTATTTTCTAGATTTTTGTTTTCGAGATTTTTTCCATTCTAGATTTTTGTTTTCGAGATTTTCATATTCGAGATTTTTACTTTCTAGATAATTAATTTCTAGATATCGTGGTAGACCCATTCCACATAATCAACGAAACAATCCCAATATTTACTCCATTATTTCTGGAAGAGTTGATTAAAATTTCCTGTAGAGATCTTATGATTTAACATCTTTAGATACTTTTTTTGGAACATGTCAAATATAAAGCGTATGTCAATACTCTAGAATCGATTCAGAACCTTAAACATAGAGGAAATATATTATCTAGAGTCCCGACTTAATGGGTTTGCTCTCTTTTTGCCTACAAACTAAATTGAGAGAATTTTGCCCATTAGCATAAGCATGTGTTAGTTGTCCTGTGCATTTCTTATGGGAAAATCCAGATTCTATGTAGTTGTTACGGGCTTTTAAGAGAGTTACCTCAAATAAAATTTGAGGGTGTTTTAGGCAAGACGGGTACCAGTCGGGACTCTAGATAATATATTTCCTCTATGACCTTAAAGATGGAATTGCAAATGAGCAAATAGGTCTTGGAAAATTTCATGAAAAGGGAGTAGTGGCGGCCATTTGGCAGATATAGTTATGCTTTGTGATGTGATTGACATATACCTTCTTCTTTAAACTGAAATAAACATGCAATTGATTTCTCTCAAAATATGCTCGTGTTGTTTAATATAAAAAATAAAACCTCTTATTTGAAAAACCTGTATTAAAAAGCTTGCCAATTTGACAGATGTAGCTTCAGAAATGGTTGCGTTCAACCTCAAACAAATAGGGTATCCGGATACCATTTTGTTAGTGGACAGGTTCAGACGACATAAGGGACTTGAAAGTAAGGCAAGTTTTAAGTATCTGAATGGCCAGCTGCCAAAAAATTGTCTTCCAATTAAGGCAATTTTATTCGAAAGATGACTGGAAAGTTAGTCAAGCAAAATCTCCTTCACTATCAAGTCAAGTCTACTTATGTCAAAATGACAGCACAATTCTAGTTAATGTTTTGTAAAAAAGGGTTTATTCTCCAATTGGAAGATAAATAAGTAAAATAATTTTACAATACAAAATACAAATCGTGATGGACTTTAAGCTTGTCTGAAGATTGTTTTGTAGAAAATTATGTCTTTGGTATTTTTTTTACGATAAACTGAAGGTAGAGGTTAGTGAAGTGAAGTTCCATGTTTGAAATTGATGACACTGTAAAACTAACTATTTACCTTGGTCAAAATTTACGTTTAAAGAATGCAGTTGACTGCAAATGAAGTCCCTTAAGTTGTCTGAACCTGCCCATTGTTTTACGTGTAAAGGAACAACTGATCCAAAACAGCTAGTATGTCAAAAAAGCATTCCAAAGGTATTCAAGAATTTTTGGTAAATGTATGTGTGTATCTGACAGAACAACAGCTGATTTACCATATGGTTCAACTTGAAGGACCCCGACAGCTAATTTTCAATGTGTATGTATTTCTGTGAAAATCCAGTGAATTATTAAAGTTATCATTTTATTATTATCATTTTGTACTTCCCATAGAAAGTTATTGTAATGGGTCCAATTTGTCGAATTGAAAATTTTGACATTTTGACCATTCTCGACGTTTCAAGGTCCCTAGAGTCGAAATAAAAGATTTTTGGGAAGATGTCTGTGCGTGCGTGTGTACGAACGTTCGCGAGGTTTTTTTCGTCGTCCATAGCTCAAGAAGCAGAAAAGATATCGACTTAAAATAAATTTTGTTATACAGATAATAAGGCAGAAAGATGCAGAAAGGGCTCTCAAGAAAATTTGCATGGGTGGTTTTATTACCACAGCAGTTTAAAAAAAGGTGAACATTTTGGTTAACCCTAAATATCTCACGAGCCAATAACGCCAGAGGCTTGAATTAAATTTTATATTAATATTGTGACGTGATATCAAACAAGTATATTTTTGGAAAAAAGCCAATCAATAATTTTTTTATAAATCAAAAAAACTGAAAACAAAATTTGTCAACTCGAAAATTTTACGAACAAAAAATGGTTTTAGCTTCAGAACAATTGTGTGCAACGAAGAATTACGTTTTTAACATATGGTAAAATTTTGAGAAAAAATTAATTGATAGTTTTTTGTTATAAAAAATAAAAACCTAAACAAAACATTACTCAAAGTTGGTAAAAATTGATTTTCGACTGAAATATCTTTTCAAAAATTTAAGATTACAGCCTCCAACTAATTTTATCTTACAAGAAATATTGTTTTCAACATTCGGTAAAATTTTGAGAAAAATCGAATTGACAGTTTTTTTATAAAAAATAAAAACTTAAAAAAAAACATTACTCAAAGTTGGTAAAAATTGATCTTCGACTCAAATATCTTTTCAAAAATTTAAGATATAGGCTTCAAATTAATTTTATTTTATAAAAAAATATTGTTTTCAACATTCAGTAATTTTTTTATAAAAAAATCTAACCGTCCGTTTTTTCATAAAAAATCAAAATCTACAAAAAATAGTACGCAAATTTGGTAAAAATTTTGAAATCAAACTATTTCATTATAAGCAAAATATTGTTGGTAATTTTTAAATTTTAAGGGATAATTCAACTGACAACTTTTTTACCAAAACACGAAAACCTAAAAACCTTTTAAGCAAGACAAATCGACAGACGGGATTTGAAGTTATCAGTGTGGGTCGCATCCCAGCCTATTTTTTTAATTTCAAAATGTTTACGAATTTCGAGGGATTACAGAAAAGCTACCATTTTAATGTGATATTTCTATGAAACTAGTCTTTTATTTGAGAATAAGTTTTGTGTGTCACTTTTCAAATCGTTGTAATTAGAGCGCGTATTTCCTAAAATATAAATAAAAGCAAGTTAAAATATACAAATATCTTATTCATAAAATATTCTGAATATTTCTGCACATAAGCAAGAATTTCGAGACATTCATTCATTTATTACTTTATTTTACTTAAAAATACCTTTTCAAACTAATACAAAATAGATGTTGTACGATAGAAGCTCATTGAAATCAGACAAACATTTGACCCTTCATTCATATTATAATATTTTTACCAATTATGTGTGTCATAAAATTTGCATTCAAATGAGTTACGGATTTTTAAATGTTGTGCTTCGAACCCAGATCAGTTCTACCTCGGATGCTCAAGTGAAAACACTCACCAAAATGTTGGAATCATATCGTACAACTCTTGTTCTACTTCATATTCTATTTGTTCTTTTATACATTTGGATTAAATCGTTGTACAAATTTTGGCAAAGAAGTGGAATTCCATTCATAACACCAAGTTTTTTGGTTGGAAATTTTAAAGAAATGCTCACGTTGAAACGATGTCCCGCAGAACAATTTCAAGCAATGTATATGCATTCGACAACGGCTGAGGAACCACTTGTAGGAATTCATATCTTTCATAGAGCTGCTGTTCTCTTGAGACATCCTGAGTTGGTGAAAAGAGTTTTGGTGAAAGATTTTACTAAGTTTTCTGATCGGTCAGTATTTCGAAAAAAGTACTTTGCAGCCTTTGTTTTAAAACTACTGTTTCAGCTACTCAACTTCAGATCTCTATGCTGACTCATTGGGTTCGAAAAATCTATTTTTCATTAAAAACCCAGCTTGGAAGGAGATTCGCTCGAAAATCTCACCCGTTTTCACCAGTGGAAAGATCAAACAAATGTTTCCCCTTGTTGAAGAGGTGAGCTTGAGTATATGGTTTTTCAAAAAGTGGAATATTTGAGACGACTTTTGTTGTTTTTTTATTCCTTCGCAGATTGGTCGTCAGTTGGATTCATATTTGTTATCGTTGCCAGTTGATGCAACCAATCAGTCAACCTGTCAAGAACTTAAGGAAATATGCGCTCTCTACACTACAGATGTCATAGCTACGGTTGCTTATGGGGTTCAAGCAAACAGCCTTAAAAATCCTCATGGAGAGTTCCGTAGCCATGGAAAGTTTATCTTTGACTTTACCACCAAACGTGCCATAGAATTTGTGACTGTATTTTTTCTACCCAGATTGGTTCCGTTCTTTCGATTCAAGGTACCTAATATTTTTTTCATCAAATCATGGAGATTTTTAAAATTTAACTATTTTTCTTAGGTGTTTCCCAAACACTCAGCAAAATTTCTTCGATCCACGATCAATTATGTGATGCGAGTTCGTGAAGAAACTGGTATGGCCCGAAATGATCTGATCGATCTTCTTCTGGAATTTCAACGATCGGCAAAAGCTGATAGGCGGAAAAGTCAAATAGCACTTGAAGGAGATATTCTGGTAGCTCAGGCAGCTCTTTTCTTCACAGCTGGATTTGAGACTTCATCTTCAGCGATGTCATTTGCTCTGTATGAGCTTGCAAAAAGACCCGATTTGCAGATGAGACTTCGCAATGAGATACGAGATGCTCTCGAAGAAAATGGTGGAGACATCAACTACCGAATGATTGCTAATCTGCAATATCTCCATATGATTATTCAAGAGGTTTTGCGGCTATATCCTCCTCTAGGCTTCTTAGATCGAGAGTGTACAGTGCAAGATGGGGAAGTATATTCATTTGATCCATTTAGCAATTTGACTGTTCGAAGGGGAATGCCAATATACATTCCAGTTTTTGGAATTCAACGAGATCCAAAGGTAAGACTTTAAGAAGTGCTTTACGTAGGTTAAGTTAATCGTTTGTTTTGTCTATTTTCAGTATTTTTCAAATCCAAATGAATTCGATCCGGAAAGATTTTCACTTGAAAATAAGTCAAAAATTGTGCCATTCACTTATTTGCCCTTCGGAACTGGACCACATAGTTGCATTGGTGAACGTTTTGCCATGTTACAAGCTAAGATTGGGCTGGTGAATTTTTTTCGAAATCATTATGTTACGACTTGTGAGAAGTCAATGCCAGTAATGAAGTTGGATCCAAAAGCATTGATAACACAGCCTCTGGGTGGAATTTACTGTAATATTGTGAGGGAACCATTGATTCAATAAATTCAAATTTTAGAAAAATACCACGAGTCTTTATTCTCGAGTTAGAGGTATCTTGATTTCCATGGAGTTAGGATACTTATTTTGGAGATATTTTCGTGAGGCTAAAAAATAACGGTACTTTTCTTTTAAAATGTATCTTAATAGCGATTTTGATACAAAAAAAAATATATTTTAAACACTTCATAAGTAACTTTTCTTGCAAGATATAACTTGACAAATAAGTCTAATCTTAAGCATTTAAGGTACATTTTTCATCTAAAGACGGTGTTAACGTTGTACTCAACTTGAAGACAAGTTATTGAGTCGTTTTTTTTTTCTGCTCAGACTCTGAATCTTCAGAGTATGTTAAACACGCTTTGAACAATGTCTGTTTTGAATGTTCGTTCGTTTTAGCATTTCTGAAAAAAGTCTTTAGTTTTCGAAATCAAAAATATGGTCATCGTTTTGTGCATACGAATACTGATACGAAAATAACAAACTTTTTTCAAAACTAAACAAAAATGCTTATTTTGGCGTTTTATTATTATATTTTGTGTTAAATTAAAAATGGGAAGGTTCAGACAACATAAGTGACTTGAAAGTAAGGCAAGTTTCGAGTATCCGATTGGCTAGCTGCCAAAAATGTTCCTTCCAATTAAGGCAACTTTATTGGAAAGTTGACTGGAAAGAAAGTTTTTAAAAATCCCCCTTACTATCAATTCAAGCCTACTTATATGTCAAAATGACAGCTGATCATGTTTTTTCAATCAACTGAAAGCTGAACTTTATTATTCTATGATTTATTTATTTTCCACACAATTCCATTTAATGTTTTATGTAAAAGGGTTTATGTGTAAAATTGGAAAAATAATAATTAATATTTCTTCAAAATACAAAATACAAGTCGAGGTGGAATTGTAGCTGCCTAAGGATTGTTTTGTAGACAATAATGTTCTTTATAGTTCTTGCACGATGAACTGAAGGTAGATGTCAGTGAAGTAAAGTTTGAAATTTGAAATTTATGACACTTGAAAAACTAACTACTTGCCTTGATCAAAATTTACGTTCAAAGAATGCAGTAAATAAGTCCCTTATTTTGTCTGAAATTGCCAAAGTCTCCTCATGTCTCTTTCACGTTATAACCGCATCAATTGGAAACGAGATTAAACTTCGCCTTAAAAGAATCCAATCGGCAGGTTCAAACACTACAAGGGAGTTCCTTTGCATTCTTTGAATTGCAAATAAGGCCAGGGTAGCTGAAAAATATTCCAGGTGTCGTTAATTTAAAACTTTGAACTTTACTTAAAAATTTTTTGCCAGCACAA
The DNA here is from genome assembly GCA_951509635.1 of Eupeodes luniger. NCBI lineage: Eukaryota > Metazoa > Arthropoda > Insecta > Diptera > Syrphidae > Eupeodes > Eupeodes luniger. The sequence continues at coordinate 47,598,242 of OX608073.1, forward strand.
GGTTATTTCTGCATAACCCCTTTTACACCAAACTACAATTGTGAAGTAAATAAATAAATCACAGAGCTATGAATTTCAGCTATTAGTTAAATGATCAGTTGACATTTTGACATAAGTGGACATCACTTGATAGTTAGATATATTTTGTATATTAGCTTTCCTGTCAAATTTCCAATAAAGTTGGCCTAATTCGATGGTAGATTTTTGGCAGCTAACTAATAAGATACTAGAAACTTGGCTTACCTTCAACTTAATGTCGTCTGAACTTGCCTTACTTGAACACCGTCATATTATTCCTAAATGTCAAATTCAAAGTGACATTTGTTGCCATTTGCAAAAACTAAAACATATTCCAATAGGGTGTCTCGATAGAAGTAAAATTTTAACACAAATGAAATACATTTTCTCTTTTTACTTTTCAATGACTTTATAATTTTTAGGATTCTTAAGAAATAAATCCATCCCTGGTTAGTACAGTCAAACTAGATCAGATATAAAAATACCTATGCAGTAGAAATTGTATTACATAATTTGGAGAGCACCTTTCTAACCTATACATCAATGAATTTGAAAAAATAAAAAATGCAAATCAATAATTAATTTAAATATTTTGATTGTTACTCAATTACCAAACTGTATGCCTAGATATACATATAGTTAGGTACTTCTACATTTAAGTACAAAAAAAAAACTTTTATAATCAAATTGATAACATTTAGAATGACTTTGCTATAATTTATTGATTTAGATGATATCGCTTCACTTTGATCAGAAAAGCATGAATGTGCAAAAATATCAATTTTTAAAACCGTTTTTAAACGTTCTATAATATGACACTATTTGGACACTATTTATATGTACATATAATTCAAATGATTATCCTTTCACTGATTTCGGCACTCCAGCGGTAAATTGACGGTATAGAAATACTTGTAATAACTCGAGATTCATAGTATTATTCATACTCATCCTTCTGGCATAAGAGAGACTTTGGACTTTAGACTATCACTTAAAAATGTTAAGCACCAATTCTAACATTAAAAAGATATATCTATAAGAACCAAAAGAGTTAAGCAGTAAACAATTTGTAAGTGCCTATTTAAGTGCAATTTACCACCAAACCATTTCTGCGCGATTCCAGGAGATGAAAGATTTACAACTTTTATTTCCTGTAGTAAAGGAAACTAATTTTTCATGACTAAATTTTTGTTTCTCAATTTTAAGACGAATATGTTTTCAGAAACTTGTCAATTAAGAAGAATATGTTTTCAGAAACTTGTCAAAAAAACACATAGGTTTTTTATTTTCCTCGTTCAGGGTTCGAACGGTTAGGTTCGTTTTTATCGCTTTCCGCAAAATAAATTTTTAAAAATTGGTTTGGTGTACTTTTTTTTTGAATAGATTTTAAATTAGTACATTTTCGATGTTGTTGCTTTGTTTGCTTTGAATGGTACTAAATGTTTCACCCGAAATATCCAAGATAAATTTGATATAAAACGGTTTGTAGCACATACATAATTTAAAATGTTGATTGTTGTTCTTGCTTCGAATCAAATGCAAATACTTGGTATCAGGTTCTCAAGTTACAGTTGAAAATGAAGAATGGTTGTCCAAGTGTTCGTGAGTTTTGACAGTTGTTGACACTGCAATCGACAATTTCTGTGATTTTGAGTTTGCATTATTGTTGATGTTTATTTCTTCACAAACATTTACATAATTTACAACTTAACGGAAGTACACTATTTTTAATAAATAAATACAATTAAATTTCTGGTAGTCAAGAAAAAAAAAACATTCGTAGGAATTCTGGAGAAGGAAAATTATTAAATATTATATTTTTTTGAAACATAAATTAAATAAATGAACAATTTGTTCTTGTTAAAATTTGTATTTAAGCACACTTTTCAAAATAAATGTTTTTTGAGTTTTTTTTTTGAGTTTTGTTTTTAAAGCTTCTCCTAGTTATTGGCTGACGATTTGTAACAGTCAATTAACGTTTGATTAACAACAAATTATTAAAACAGAAATCATAAAATAGCATCCATATAATGTCAACATAGAAGGATAGGCATACGATGCACTGCACATTATTGAGGGTTTTTTAACGATATTATTGGTGATTAAATCTGAATTTTACTTGACTTATTAAAACTTAATTTTTATTGAAAGTCTTTTGATGTTACCATCAGTAAAACAAAATCTATTTGTAGTCGATACCTGTTCTAGTTCTTGAGATATGGCCGAAGAAAAAAGGGATCCCAAGCGTACGGACGTATAAACATACGTACGGAAATACAAACATACAAACGTACGTACACAAAAGCATCTCTCTCAAAACGATTCATTTAGATTCTAGGGACCTTGAAACGGCGATAAATTTCACAATTTTCAAGTCGATAAATCTGACTTCATACGGAAAGTTAAAAAACACATAGAGCCATATATTTTTCTCACAAATTTAGATTTTTAGATTTAGATTATTAAGTTTTGACTTTGCCATTAGGTGTGAAAAGCTTTGTATTTAAATGGTCGTCTCAGGAAGATTCGCCAGCATGCAATTCTAATGAGATAAATTGTAATCAATTTTTAGAATACTTCGGGCAAGGTACAGAGGTACCTGATGTTTGTTTTAATGCATCTAGAGTTCTTAGCTCCACGGACAAAAATCTAAAGGTGTTCAATTTTATAGTCTTGGTCATAACGTGAAATAACGCCACTAGGAAGCTTTTCACGCAATAAAGCCATAATTGAACCACATCAAGTCCAACCCTAATCTTTAATCTGAACGGAGGTGAACGGAGTTTTCAACACGTTTAATTGCTGATAATTCGATTTTTATTTTTACCAGACCACTTGCACTTGAAGTAGTAATATTTTCGAATGAGCATGCATAACGGTTATGCACAGGCTTTACCACTTTATTAAGTAATTCTTCTTCTTCCTTGAAGATTCGTCTCCATTAAGACCACCATAATCATCTTAGCAAACGCAAAAAGTGCGTTTGTGTTAAAATTAACCTGTTGTATATTTTACTTTAGAATTAGATTTTCATCAGCTTATTATTTTGTTATTTGTTTGTTTTATTTTTTCTCTATAAAAATAAATTTGTTTCTCTTTTCTGAATCTTCAAACTGTTGAAACGTATATTCGTTTATTTAAATATAAAGCAACTTTTAATAGGTTATGGGCCCAGTCCATGCTTAATATAGTTAATTAAATAAAGGAAATTGAAGACCCATTGAAATTTTATTGGAAGAAGCTGAATATTTTCGCAAGATTTTTCGTGATGTCACAGAACGTATTGCCCTCTATCGAAAAACTTAAAGGTCGAGAAAATTGGGATTCCTGGAAGTTTGCGGTTAAGATATACCTCGAACTGGAAGATCTTTGGGACTGCGTCGAATATAATGATGGTACAACACCGGATTCGAAGAAAGTGACGAAAGCCAGAGCGAAAATAATTCTGCTGATCGAGCCAATAAATTTCGTTCATGTTCAGTCTGCGAAGACTGCGAAAGAAGCATGGAACAATCTGGAACGAGCTTTTGAGGATTCAGGACTGACGCGCCGAGTTGGACTTTTGCGGACTTTAATCACTACACGATTGGATGATAGTGGTTCTGTGGAGTCATACGTAACCAAAATCGTAAGTACTGCCCACAAATTGAGATCAGTGGCCATGGAGGTGAGTGACGAATGGGTTGGTACTTTGCTGCTTGCTGGATTATCTGAAGACTATCGCCCGATGATAATGGGCCTTGAAAGTTCAGGTACTCCCATAACCGCAGATGCTATCAAGACGAAACTTCTACAAGATGTTAAAGCTAGTGAGTCCGAATCTACAGTGTTCTTTGGCAAACGAAAGCCAACGAAAAAGTCACGTGGACCAAGGTGCTACGAATGTCGAGATTTTGGCCATATTTCTCGGAACTGCCCAACGAAAAATAAAATCAACAGTGATTCTAAACCAAAATCACATTCGAAGACGCATAGTTTGTATTCTGCTTTTACGGCTAACGCAGGAAACAATGATTGGTTTATTGATTCAGGGGCATCGGCTCACATGTCTATGAAGCGTGACTGTCTTACAGATTTCGCAGAATCAGATAAGGGAGAGATAATATGTGCCAACAACTCTCGCCTGTCTGTTAAAGGGATAGGAAATTTGAACCTACAAGTTAAGAATATCCGAGATGTTTCTGTGAAGGACGTTTTGTACATTCCCAACTTGTGCGTAAATTTACTGTCTGTAAGCCAAATGGTTAAAAAAGGAAACTCCGTTGTCTTCGATTCAAAAGGCTGCACAATTTTCAGTAGCGATAAACAGGTAGTTGCTACCGCTTCGCATGTGGGTGATATGTTTAAGTTGAATGGATCGAATATTAACGTGAGTATGATGGCAAATGGTAACGTCAAAGAAGCAAAAGTAGAGGATAGTGAGTTGTGGCATCGTCGCATGGGCCACCTTAACTTCGATAGTTTGCTAAAGTTGAAGAATTGTGTCTCTGGGGTTAACTTTAACAAAGTCAACAAGAAAAACTGTGAAGTCTGTGTGAAGGGCAAGCAAACTCGAATGCCTTTCAAGGAAAAGGGAACTCGCGCGACAGAAATTTTGGAATTAATTCATTCTGACCTTTGCGGTCCTATTGATGTTTCTTCTCGTGGTGGTGCACGTTATATCATGGTACTAGTCGATGATTTTAGTAGAAAAATCTTTGTTTATTTTTTGAAAGCAAAGTCTGAAGCTTTTCAAAGATTTGTCGAATTCAAAACTTTTGTTGAAAGACAGAGTAACAAGAAAATCAAGATTTTACGCACCGATAACGGCACTGAGTTTTGCAACCGTTCATTTAGCAAATTGATGAAAGAAAATGGAATTCAACACCAGACGACAACACCGTATACGCCAGAGCAGAACGGTTTAGCAGAGAGAACCAATCGATCGATTATCGAGAAGGCACGCTGCATGTTATTTGACGCTGGACTTGACGTTAAGTTTTGGGCTGAGGCAGTCTCTACTGCTGTTTTCATCATCAACAGATCTCCTAGCAAATCAACAACTGGTGTTACACCTGAGGAGACCTTTTCTGGACGAGTTCCAAATCTCAGTCATGTTCGAGTGTTTGGGTGTAAGGCAATGGTGCATGTGCCGAAACATTGTTGGAAGAAGTTTGACTCAAAGTCAGAATGCTGCATTTTTCTCGGTTACTCTGAAAATACGAAAGGTTATCGATTATACCAGGCCGAAAAAGATAAAATCATAACTAGTCGAGATGTTGTGTTCTTCGAGAATTGTCAACTAGATAAAAGTAAGCTATTAGACCCAAAAAATGATAAATATTTTTATATATTCTCAGATGAGTCGAATTCAGTGGGGGATGTTGGTGTCAGTGAAGATGATAGCACCATTAAAGAATCACACGACAACACTGAAACGTTTTACTCAGAAGAGGAAGAAGTTGACGAAAACATCGAGAGTGATATGAGTTGCTCGCCAGCACAAACAGTTAATGAAATCACTGAACCAAGACGCAGTCAACGTCCATCAAAACCTGTCCGAATGGATGATTATGTTTGTCAAGCTAAATCCGTTGAGCTTTACGATCCATTAACAGTTGATGAGGCATTAAACAGAAGCGATTCAAAGTTATGGGAAGAAGCAATGAAAGAAGAGTACAACTCTTTAATTGAAAACGAAACCTGGGTGTTGACCAATATTCCTTCCAGTAAGAGACCAATAGATTGTAAGTGGATCTTTAAAACGAAGAAAGATGCAAAAGGTAATATATATCGCTACAAAGCCCGTTTAGTTATTAAAGGGTGTGCACAAAAAAAGGGGATCGATTACGAAGAAACTTACTCCCCGGTAGTTCGATATACCTCTATTCGATTCTTACTAGCAACGGCTGCCAAGTACAACCTCGATATCGATCAAATGGACGCAGTGAGCGCGTTCTTACAAGGCGATCTGAACGAAGAGATTTTTATGGTTCAGCCAGAAGGCTTTAATGACAAAAGCCTAAGAGCATGTAAATTGAAAAAATCCCTTTATGGTCTGAAGCAAGCAAGCCGTGTTTGGAACCAAAAATTAGATGCGGCATTACAGAGTTTCGGCCTTACAAGATCTAAAGTCGATCCCTGTATTTATTACAGATTATCTAAGGGGAAAATGTTGTATGTAGCAGTTTATGTAGATGATCTTCTCATATTTACTAACGATAAATACCAGAAGTTGGAATTGAAAAACAACTTGCAAAACGCTTTCAAAATGAAAGACATAGGAGAGGCCCGTTTTTTCTTGGGCATTCAAATTAACAGGGATCGAAAAAGAGGTTTAATTTATTTGGATCAAGAGTTATACATCAATGAAATTCTTAATCGATTCCATATGTTTGATTGTAACTTAGCGAAAACACCTTTAGATGCTAATCAAAAGTTGACAAAGGAGATGTGCCCACAAAACGAAAAGGAGAGTGCTGAAATGAAAGATGTACCTTATCAAGAAGCTGTGGGAGGTCTTATGTTTGCAGCTCAAGTTTCACGTCCGGACATTAGTTTTGCTGTAAGTACAGTCAGTCGATACAACCAGAACCCGGGAAAAGCCCACTGGACAGCAGTAAAACACATATTTCGCTATCTGAAAGGAACAGCTAATATGAAACTAGTTTATACCGCTGGGGAAGGTCATGTTTCCGGATTTTGCGATGCCGATTGGGCTAGTGACACAGATGAAAGACGATCCGTAACCGGTTATACTTTCTTGCTTCATAATGGTGCAATCTCATGGAATTCGAAAAAACAGCCAACAGTCGCCATCTCGACGACAGAAGCAGAATATATGGCACTAACTGCAGCGACTCAAGAAGCAACCTGGTTGATTGGCTTACAGAGAGAGCTAATTCCCAATTCACCAGATTCAACTATCATTCGTTGTGATAACAAAAGTGCTATAAGCTTGGCTCTAACTAGCACATATCATGGAAGAACCAAACACATTGATGTTAAGCATCACTTCATACGAGAAAAAATTGACGAAGGAAAAATTATTTTGAAATACGTCAGCACTGAAGAAATGACAGCTGATTTGTTGACTAAGGCTCTTCCTGGCCCGAAGCATATTACTTGTTCTTCTGCTCTTGGACTAAGCTTTGGTGTTATCTAATTCAGTGAGGGTGTTAAAATTAACCTGTTGTATATTTTACTTTAGAATTAGATTTTCATCAGCTTATTATTTTGTTATTTGTTTGTTTTATTTTTTCTCTATAAAAATAAATTTGTTTCTCTTTTCTGAATCTTCAAACTGTTGAAACGTATATTCTTTTATTTAAATATAAAGCAACTTTTAATAGTATGCGTTTGAATCACTTACTTCTGCAGTAAGTTTTGATAATTTAAACGCGTGGTTCGATTGTTAAGCAAACCATTATCGTAAATGACAAACATTGGGCAGGTTCAGCCGACATAAGGGACTTGAAAGTAATGAAAGTTTCTAGCATCTGATTGGCCAGCTACCAAAAAATTGCCTTCCAATTAAGGCAACTTTATTGGAAAGTTGACTGGAAAGTTAGTCAAGAAAAATCTCCCTAACTATCAAGTCAAGTCTACTTATGTCAAAATGACAGTTGATCATGTTTTTTCCTTCAACAGAAAGTTGAACTTTAATACTCTATGATTTACTTATGTATATTCTGTCCAACTTCATTTGATGCTTTCTGTAAAAGGATTCTTTGTCAATTTGGAAAATAGATAAGTAATATTTCTTAACAATACAAAATTCAAAACGTGATGGACTTGTAGCTTGCCTGAGGAGTGTTTTGTAGACAATAATTTTGTTGGTACTTTTTGTACTATGAACTTAAAGTAGAGGTTTGCGAAGTAAAGTTCTGAATTTGAAATGCATGACACTTGAAAAACTAACTAGTTGCCTTGGTCAAAATGTACGTTCAAAGAATGAAGTTGACTGCAAATGAAGTCCCTTATGTTGTCTGAACCTGCCCATTCAAATAATTTTACTACACTTAAAATGACACTTGAGATTGACAGATGTCAAATGTCAGAGTATGCCAAAGAAAATGGTATACAAATTTATATTTTTTAAAATACAAAAATTATGCTAACATATTTATTTTCAAGACACCCACTTATTAATTTGTTTGCTTATTTTCCTAAAAACATAAGAAAATAAGATATTTTAAAACTTTTTTAAATTACTGAAGCTTAATTTTTTGCTTTTTTTAAATGTTTGTATGTTTTCTTGAAATCATGATATGTTTAACACACTACTCTTGAAGCCCGTTTAAAAGAAGCCGGTAATTACTATTTTTGTTTACCTAATAAACGACCTTGAAATCAAGTATTCTACACGCTGGCTGTCAGACTCATTTATATCATTTTACCAAAAAGCTCTAAGCAGTATAAACTATAGGTGCATACGTAATTTTAAAATTTTGGAAAAAATAATCATTATTCACCCGACGCGCGCCGCGCGCCGCCGCGCCGTTTCGGATTCTAACATTTGTTTTTGCTATATAGGTAATGTTTTTATAAATATTTATTGTAGCATGACATAATGTATGACGTTTGTACATATGTATAATTGTACAATGTACATCATAGTATCACTATTTAAATTGTTGTTATTGTTATTACTTTTCAGCGCAGAACATCGAGAATATTATAAATTATAATTAGGCAAAGTATAAGAAGTTCGTGATTTGAATTTATTTCTTAAAAACGCAGACTCAATTTGTGTGTCTGGAAAGGAATGGATGATCCAATCAGCATCACAATAATAAATTACCTACATACAATAACATATTATTTTGTTTACATAAACAATAGAAATTATTTTTAGTTTTTTTATTGCGTCGAAAAATGTAGTTTTGCTAAACAATTAACTATGAAATGTACCTAATTTTTGTTGTTAAATTTGGAATTTAATTTACTCTCCGCTTGTGATTAAATTTAAATAAAAGACATTGTTTTATAAACTACATAAACATTATGTATAATAATTGTATAGATTTTATTTTGGTATCATGTCAAATTTAAAGTTATTTTGTTTTTGCGTTTCAGCCTTCAAGTTAAAAATCTAGATTAGAGGATCTCGGACAAATTTACAAAATATACCACCTTCTGATTGAATGACTAAAGCTTTGGGATCGAGTTTCATTTTACTGTGTGATTTATCACAAACGTCAACATAATGATTTTTGAGAATATGGATTAGACCAACTTTAGCTTGCACAAGTCCAAAACGTTCTCCAATACAATTGTGTGGTCCTAAGCCAAATGGCATATAAGTGTAAGGATGAAGGTTTGCTTTGTTCTCTAGAGAAAATCTTTCAGGATCAAATTGTTCGGGATTTGGGAAGTACTAAAAGGAAGAAACAACAAAATTATATTAAAAAATTTCTTGTAGTTCTTTAAATTATCCGGATAATTCGGATAACTAAAACATATTAAGATCATGATTCGTAGTTGATATGCTGTCATAATAACTGAAACAAATTTGAATATAAAATACTATTCGGATTTTTTGAATCTCGAGCTTCTTATTCGTATGCATTCGAATATCCGAATATCACTTTATCTTAGAAAAACAACAAATCTTACCTTAGGATCTCTTTGGATGCCAAAAGTCGGAATGAACACTGGCATATTATTGGGTATGGCAAAGTTAGATTCAGGTTCCAAAGAGAATTCCTTCTCATCTTTCGCCAAAGTACATTGTCGATCCAAGAACGGTAGTGGTGGATACATTCTCAAAACCTCCATAACCACCATATTCAGATAATCCATTTCATTGACAGCTTCATATGTTAAATTGCCATCGTTCGCCTTCAAAGCACCTTTGATCTCCTCACGCAATCTCTTTTGAATTTCAGAATTCTTTGCCAATTCGTACAAGCAGAACGACATTGTCGCCGAAGAAGTCTCATAACCAGCAACAAAAAAGATAGCAGCCTGTGCTACTAAAATTTCATTATTCATTGCCAAGGCACTGCTCATGTCATTTCTATCTTCAGCTGCTTTTTTGAAAGCTATTAAAACGTCTATCAAATCATTGCGACTATTTCCGTTCTTCATTCTTTCACTCATGACAAAGTTAATGGATTTTCGAATGAATTTTTCAGCTTCTTTTGGGAAGATCCTACATCGAACAAGTGGTGTTAGATAAGGTATAAAGAAGGCAAAAGTAAATTGAAGAGCCCTGTGTAGAGTGAAGTTGAAGATACTTCTACCGTTTCGTCGGAATTCACATTCGGGATTGTTAAGACAATTCGCTTGTATACCAAATGCCACCGATGCTATCACATCTGTGGTATAGAGGGCGCAGATTTCCTTAACCTCTTCAACGAAGCTTTTGTCCTGATCAGCATTCAAAGCCAAAAGATGCTCATCCAGCTCATTGCCAACCTTTGTGAGAAATATTCATAAATTTAAAGTATTATAAGAAGGAAGTGTGGTTTTTTGTAACTTACGTCTAAAATAAGTGGAAACATTTGTTTAATTTTCCCACTCGAAAACACCGGCGTCAACTTTGAACGCAATTCTTTCCAATGTGGATTTTTGATAAAGAACAAAGTACTCGATCCCAGAGGATCGCCTTTAACATCAGTCGAAGAATAACGATTTGAGAATTTATTAAAATTCTTTATCAATATTGATTTTATTAATTCCGGTTCACGAACCAACAAAACGGGCTTATTTAAAATGTAAATTCCGAGAATAGGCTGATCTTTGGCATTTGTGTGATTGTAAAGGTCTTGTAAATTCTCAGCACCACTCTTGGACATTTTCAACATATCTTGTAGACTTCCCAAGAAAATGTTTGGTTCAATGAAGGGAACATTTTTTCTTCGCCAATATGATAATTTATATTTTGACCAAACGTATAAACCGAAGAGTACGGTTATGATAAACAACAGCCATTCGGTCAGGGAAATCATCCTGAGCTAAAATAAAGAAAATGAATTTATTAATTTACAATGTAATGCCTGTCAGTACATAATTGATACAAATGATTTGTTACCATTTGTATATAAAACTGTCAGCAAGCCTGGCTTTTTCGACGATAAAAATGTGAACCAATTTTCTTTAAAGTTTTTTAGTTTTGAAGAAGCTATTTAAAATAATTTGTCCAATTTAAGTATGATTAATTATACTTAAACTTTGCTGTGAACTTTTCCCACCAAATGTGCAATCATTTTAAAATTGTGTTCTCTCGTTTATTTCTTTAAGTAACTCCCTTAACGAAGTAGGCCGATTTAAATACAATAAAAAGAGGCTGGGATGCGATCCACACTGATAACTTCCCATCCTTTCTGTCGATTTGTCTTGCTTAAAAGTTTGTCTATATGTATCAAATTTTACCAAATTTGCGTAATATTTTTTGTAGATTTTATTTTTTTATGAAAAAACGGACTGTTGGATTTTTATAAAAATATCGAATATCGAAAACAATATTTTCTGTGAAATAAAATAAGTTTGAAGCCAATATTTTTAATTTTTGAAAAGCTTTTTGAGCCGAAAGTAAATTTTTACCAAGTTTTAGTATTGTTTTTTTTTAGGTTTTTATTTAAAAAAAAAAATTGTCGATTTGATTTTTCTCAAAATTTTATCGAATGTTGAAAAAAATATTTCTTATAAGTAAAAATTAGTTAGAAGCCATTATCTCAAATTTTTGAAAAGACATTTTAGTCAAAAATCAATGTTTACCAACTTTTGTTAAATTTTTTTTAGGTTTTTAATTTTTTGTACAAAAACTGTCAGTTCGATTTTTTTCAAAATTTTACTGAATGTTAACAACAATATTTTTTGAAAGATAAAAGTAGATTTATGCCAATATCTCAAAGTCTTGAAAAGATATTTGAGTCGAAAATCAATTTTTACCAACTTTTATAATTTTTATTTTTTAGGTTTTTATTTTTTGTAAAAAAAACTGTTAATTCGATTTTTTTCAAAATTTTACTGAATGTTGAAAATAATATTTCTTATAACTAAAATAAGTTTGAAGCCTTAATCTCAAGTTTTTGAAAAGATATTTGAGTAGAAATTCAATTTTTCCCAACTTTGAGTAATGTTTTTTTTAGGTTTTTATTTTTTATAAAAAAACTGTCCATTAGATTGTTGTCAAAATTTTATCAGATGTCAAAAACATTATTCTTCGTTGCACAAAATTGTTTTGGAGATGAAATCATATTTTGGTCGTAAAATTTTCGAGGTGACAAATTTTTTTTTCAGTTTTTTTGATTTATAAAAAAACCATTAATTGGATTTTTTCCAAAAATATACTTGTTTTGTATAACGTTACAATATATAATATAAAATTTAATTCAAGTCTCTAACGTCATTGGTTTATGAGATATTTAGGGTTAACCAAAATTTTCACCTTTTTTTTTAAACTGCTATGGTAAAAAAACACCCACTGTATAACAAAATTTATTTGAAGTCGATATCTCTTCTGGTTCTTGAGCTATAGAAGACGAAAAAAACGTCGCGAACGTACGGACGTACGAACGTACGTACACACGCACGCACAGACATCTTTCTAAAAATCTTTTATTTCGACTCTAGGGACCTTGAAACGTCGAGAAATGTCAAAATTTTCAATTTGACAAATCGGACCCATTACAATAACTTCCTATGGGAAGTTAAAAAACCTGGGATGTGACCCACACTGATAATTTCATTTTGTCCGTCTTTCTTGGTTTTTAAAAGTTTAACAAAGTATTAATAAAAATATTTTGTGGAAGTTAGAAAAGTTTGTAGTCAATATATTTAATTGTTTCGAAGATATTTTAGTCAAAAATCAATTTTTAGAAACTTTTAGTAGTATTTCTTTGTAAAGGTTTTTGTAAAAATACTTTCACTCTGATTGTTCTTTGAAAAATTGATCAGATGTAAGAAACGTTATTCTCCAATGCATTCAATTATTTTGGAGGTAATATCTCTTTGTTCCCTAAAGATTGAAGCCGCTATAGCGTTATTGGGTCGTGAGATATTTTTGTAAACCAAATTGTTCACTCTTTTTTTCAATGTTAAAAGAGACATTTTTCTAGTTCTAGAATTCCTATATGGAAAGCTAAAAACGATTTTGAAACGTACAAATCTTTGCCTTCTAAAACAAGTTTAAATCATTTGTAGTTTCTGGAAATCCTCTATGTCGTCAATAATTAGTTTTGTTTATTTAAGCATATTTTTTGAAAAAAACTTTTACTTAACTGGCCCTTTAATTTTTCTTAAAATCTGTTTGGAATATTTAAGAAATAAGAACATAATGTACGAGTACGAGGTGTGTTCAAAAAGTACCCGGAATTTTTAAATTTCGCGGGTCTGGAGAGTTCGAAGGTCAACATTTTTTGTATTGTGTTGGTATACATGCCCCTAAAGTATGATGCAATTTTCAGCTATATTCACTGTTTACTTTGTCTGTGGTAGTTGCTAAGGTTCGACGTGTTTTTATGAGCTCGGCGATTTTTGGTGAAACTGCTGAATTTTGACCAAAAAAACAATCGCATGAACATCGTTCAAGAGCTGTTAAATGACGTCAAAAACGATCCAAGTTTGCTTGAAAGGGTCATAACTGGTTATGAAACATGTTTGTACGGTTATGATGTCGAAACCAAAGCACAATCGTCCACCTGAAAGCATCCAACGTCAAGACCGAAAAAAGCACGTCTAGTTCGATCAAATGTGAAGGTTTTGCTAACTGTTTTCTTTGATTATAATGGCATAGTGCATCAAGAGTTCTTACAACAAGGTCGTACGGTTAATAAGGAGTATTACCTTGAAGTTATGCGACGTTTGCGTGAAGCAATCCGAAAAAAACGCTCAGATTTATGGAAAAACTATTCATGGATTTTGCACCTGCTCACTCGTCGTTGCTTGTTCGTAATTTTTGGGCCAAAAACAATACCGTAGTCATGCCCCAACCCAACCTCCATATTCACCAGATATGGCTACGTGTGACTTTTTCCTGTTTCCAAAGTTGAAGAGACCCATGAAAGGACGGCGTTTTTCCTCGATTGAAGAAATAAAGGCCGAATCGCTTAGAATGCTCAAGGACATATCAAAAAGCGAATATCAACACTGCTTCGAAGATTGGAAAAAACGCTGGCATAAGTGTATTATATCTGTATTAAATTCCGGGTACTTTTTGAACACACCTCGTAAATGCAATAAATGTTGCTATAATTTTTATCATATGTCACTATTTTAGAATCTTAAAGGAAATAATCAAAAAAATTAATTTTGAAAAAATTCTTTAAGCTTTTGAATATGTGTACCGATTACACGTAATTTATATAAAATTCTATATATTTATATAAAATTTTAGAACTTAAAGCCACTTGCACATTTTTAATTACCAGTTTTGTATCCCTTCTTTATTATTGTTTTTGTTTAGTTTTAAGTTGGTTATTTTAATTACAACAAAAAACTGATAATTTGTGACAAATTAACTTAATTTTTCAATGTTGTTTTAGAATTACAAATTTCTAAATTTATATGTTTATTTAAAAAATTAAAAATAGTTTTGTTTTCCCCGAAATCACCCAAAAATGTGTAGTTGATATTTTTATTACTATATTTTATATTTAACATTAGATGTATCAATAAAATTTCTTATCACTAGGTCAAAAAATACATAAATTATTAATCTTACAAATAAAGAGATAATAATTATAGTATTTAAGTTTTTGTTTTAAAAGAGCCGAATGGTTTCAATGCAAATTATTTTGTCTATTTAGTTATTATGGCATGACTTTTTATAACTTGTACAGGAACATATCAAATGATGACACGCGCGATCAGTATAGTAAATAAAGATTTTTTTATTGTTTATTAAAATTAAAGCAATACAAATATGTGAACACGAGAACAAGTTTTTTTTTCTGTTTTGTTTAGAAATTATAATTATCACAATGATTAAAAAAAATATAAAATTGTTTAACAATTTAACTACAATCAATCTGTCACACTTTTAATCATTAAACATAATCCGGTATCATTAAGCTTAAGATACATAATTTAAATAATACAAAAAATCAAAATATTCTCTACCTTCTTTAAAATGTTTAACGACCGAAAAGATACTGTCTTTAAATTTAATTGGCTTTATGCTTTTATACATAATTTTATCAAAAAAAAGCTCTGAGAGTTATCAAAAACAATATTTTGAACTACTCTTGGACTTTGTGAAAGAATCAAGAAATAGTCTGGAGGTATAAATAAAAAAGACGTAACTTGGTCGCAGATACCAAAAGTGGCTGTAATGGTTTTTCGATTTTCCCAACTATGGTATTTTGTTTGTTGCTTTTAATTGTTTTAATTTAATTTTTACTGTAGTCAGTTTTACAAAAGCGGTACAATATTTTAACTTTTGTTTCTGAATTTCAAATCACTAATGTCAAATCACCAATATTTTCATCCAAGGCAAAAATTCAAATTTCACTTCCATTAACTAATTAACTTTTAACTAATTTCTTGTTTCTAGAAATTTAAAATTTAATTATTATAAGTGTTTAGGCAAAAATAGGAAAATACGTTCAGGGCGTACTTTATTCCTTTAACTTACTTTTGAACTACCAATACCTGTGAACCAAAGTGCACTCAAATATTAATCGATATTAATGTTTGGTTTATAAAATAAGCTTTGTTTGCTTTTTACACTAAACCAATAAATGACCCATTTTAAGAGAAAATTTAAACTACTCGTTTATTAGAATTCAAATACATAATGAGAACCGTATTTTTGGTTAACTTTTGAATTAATTAAGTTTATCAAATTTTGTGCCACAGCCAAACTCCTTGTTATATTTTCTGTATCTTTTTTTGGGTAAGGTATTAGGTTGATTCTTGTATAGACAAGTGAATTTGTTAATTGTTGATTATTGATTCATATCACATCTGCTTTAGGTTATATTTTGTTTTTATTAACGTAAACAAAGTGGCTAAGCTTTTTATATCTTTTTTAAAACATACTTAAGCTATTTATGGTTGATTGTGTTGACTATGTTCGATGTACATTGTACATATATATAATGTTTCTTAGATACGATTTTTATCATCCCATGCATATGGTAATACAAAATTATCTTAAGAGGTACTTCAAAAATATTCCTAATAACTTGGAGTAATAGCTTGAATGATTTTTAGGTATTTTAATAAAACGTATGGCTTAGAGAAAAATTTAAACTTGAAAATCATTATTTGTAATAAAAATTTATCGAGATCTTTCTAGGTATTTTCAGTAGATATCACTTTTGAAGGAGTCATCTTTTGAAATTTGGTAAACTATTTCGAAAAAAATGTACGATACACGCTTTGACAGCCTAACAAAAAAGTTAAATTTCACTTTACAAAAATGTTTCTACGATCAACGAAACAATCGCATTTTTAGCTATTATCTTTTTGCAACACTGCACTGGTTTAAACAGCTGATTCACGTTTCGTGTTTTGTTTCACTGTCAAACATCTTCAGTTTGGTCTTTAATTTAACCATGAATCGTCTTACAAACGAACAACGCTTGCAAATTATTTTTATCAAAATGCGTGCTCTGTTAAGAAAGTTCATCGCGCGCTTCTTCCATTTTATGGTTAGTTTAATCGACCCACTGAAGCAGCTATTCGGGCTATTGTGACTTAATTTTGCACCAAATTTACATTGTTGGACATTAAACCACCCCACACGCTTACGTAGAGTGCGAACTGAAGAAAATATCGCCGTTCGCAGCAATTGGGCCTCTGTTATTCAACAACGTGGAAAATTTTGTGGAAGATTTAGATGTGATGCCTTTCAAAATACAGCTGGTGCAAGAATTGAAGACCTACTGCAACGTTAAACTTTTGGTAAATGAATGAACCGAAAAATTGTGTTCACCTACGAAGCTCATTTTTGTCTCAATGGGTACGTACATAAATACGCAGAATTGTCGATTTGGGAGTGAATATCAGCCAGAAGCATTGCTACCAATGCATCCAGAAAAAGTCACAGTTTGGTGCGGTTTATGGGCTGGTGGCATCATTGGATCGTACTTCTTCAAAGATGATGCGAATCGTAATCTAACTGTGAATGGTGAGTGCTACCGTGAGATGATATCCAACTTTTTTTTGCCCAAAATGCAAGAGCTTGATTTGAATGACATGTGATTTCAACAAGACGGTGCCACATGCCATACAGCACGCGCAATAATGGACTAATTGTGAAACGAGTTCGGTGAACACTTTATTTCACGCTCGGGACCGGTAAATTGGCCGCTTAGATCGTGCGATTTAACGCCTTTAGACTATTTTTTGTAGGGCTATGTTTAAGTTCATGTCTATGCAGAAAAGCCCGCTTCAATTGAAGCATTGGAAGACAACATTGAAGCATTTATTCCGGCCGAATTGTTGGAAAGAGTATGCCAAAATTGGACTAAGCGGATGGACCATTTGAGGCGCAGTCAAGGTCAACATGAAATAATCTTCAAACATTAAATTATATGGACCGTACTATCGATTCAAATAAATATTTCATGCATTTTTTTGAATTTTATGTGTTTTTTTTGAAAAACTTTCTTATATCTTTTAAAAAATCACCCTTTAGGAAGAAAAGTTTCATGATCGCGTTAATTTTCCAGATGTCTCTGCTGGTTCTCAAGATATGGAAAACGAAAATTGTATGCCATAACGTAAGATAGTTTGTTTACGTACATGAAGATGAAGATGACTTTATAAAATCATGGATTTGTAAACGACAAAAAAAATTAAAAAAAATGTCAATTCGACAAATCGAACCGATAACAATAACTTCTCATGTCAAGTTAAATAGCGTCTTTTACAAAGTCAAAGTTATGTTTTGAAGTATTTAAATTTTGTTTCCATTCTTTATTTTTTGGATCATTTAGCGATTAGAATGATTTCTTATCATAATTTTTAGCAGAATTTTTTTTTTTATTATTATTATATAAGCTTTTATTGCCTTATCATTTTAAATACATCTATAGATACAATTTTTTAATATTTCCAATTAGAATTTTACAAATTATTTGATATAATGATACAAATTACAAATATAGAATTATTAATTAGATAATGGAAAAGTAAGATAATTTGTTATTCAAAAGTTTGGTTATTTATTTTTTCAATTTTTATTATTAGTTTTTGGCGTAAGCCTCCCCCAAAGCGGCACATAGGTCTCACTGTACCAATTTTCGTTTATTTGGCAAAGATCGTCGCTCCATCTCTTGTTCGGTCGGCCTGTTCGTCTCTTGCTTTCCGGTCTCCATTTTGTTGCCAACTTTGTCCATCTTTGATCCTGTAGTCTTGAAATTATGTCCTGCCCAACTCCATTTTTGTCTTTTAGTTCTATCTATCACGTCAATTATTCGAGTACTGTTTCGGATGTCTTCATTTCTTATCCTTTCGCTGGGTCTTATTTGGCAGACTTATGCACCTAAAACTCACGAAATACATATTAGGTATTAAAGTTAGACACTTTTAAATTGTTACATTATTTGAACAACTGTCTCAAAACAAAAATTCCTTCTAAACTTTTATTGGTCTTATATTCATAATGTAACAAAATCAATCTAAGAAAAGCTCTTTAACATAAACATACACTTATTATTCAAAAACCTCTCTTTACTCGTAATAGATAAATAGCTATAGTTAGAAAACTTGAACTTTGGTACATAATTTATAATCAAATTGTGTGTACAACTGTACATACCTACATATCGATAATTGTTATTGTTTATTTAAATGTTGCTAGCTCATCAGTATGCATAAAAAAGTCTTTTTTGGCGCTTATAGTTTTTAGGTTTGTTTTTATTATTGGATTGTTTTTGTGTATATTAATTTTTATTCTTAGGAGATTCCCTAATCAATTATGATTACATTAAATCATGATAACGTATTTAATTTTTGATTTAAATGTTTAACTTATCTTTATAAGATATTTTTTTATAACTGGGTAGGAATATAAAACACCATGATGGATCTTTACTAACAAACTGTAAAGTAATGAGTTATTCTCGTAAATGTGAATTATATATATTTTTTCCTATAATTTCATTGGAGAATATTTATTTAAAAAAAATGTAATTGTTTAATTAGTTGAGTATCTTAATTATAAAATGATATTGATACTTCTTTGAAATTCACATAGATATAATAAATAATAATGGGATTCTCATCTAGGCAGGTTAAGGACTCTAAGATCTCAAAAACGTTGTGTTTTGGGTGATGATAATGCTCTTAGTAGAAAACGGATATTAGTAGCTACTTTTGTATCTTATGCCTAAGTTATTCATATAATATTTTGTTTACGAAATTTATATTTTAATAAAAACTATCGGCTTCATTATCACTTAAAAACCATCTTTAATTATTGAAACTATTATACTTTAACTTGAACAGAAAAAAAGGATTGCAAACAATATGACATTTTTCTTTCAATTAATATCAAGATTTATTGACTTTTGATTATCAGTCTTAATAAACCTGTTAACAATTATTTGTGAGTAACAGTTTTTTTTATAGATTTTACAACTTGATGGTTTTAATTTCTTAATAAAGGTTGCATAAGAGATTATTTAATGTTAATTTCTTAAAATTTAGTATATATCATTTTTTTCCCATTTTAATACATTATTGTAAATTTTCTTTATATACAATGATGTATGTTCATTAATAAAACTAAGACCTTTGAAACTGTTGTTGAAAAATATAGAAAGAAATTAAATTGCAAGGTTATCTTTATGACAAGAGAAAAATTCTTTGGAAATTACATTTAATAACGGGTTATTATTTTGCAGTTTCAAAAGTATAGGCCTGGAATTCGACATTTGTCAAACTATGTTGTGAAACCAATTTTTTTTTCAGTTGAAAGTCTGGCATTTACGAAAATAGATTGCTATCGCACAACGCATAAAAATTGTTAAAACCTAACACAAAAAGAGGCTGGGATGCGACCCACACTGATAACTTCCCATCCCGTCTGTCGATTTGTCTTGCTTAAAAGTTTGTCTATATGTATTAATTTTTACCAAATTTGCGTACTATTTTTTGTAGATTTTATTTTATTATGAAAAAACGGACTGTTGTATTTTTATAAAAATATCGAATATCGAAAACAATATTTTCTGTGATATAAAATAAGTTTGAAGCCAATATTTTTAATTTTTGAAAAGCTATTTGAGTCGAAAGTAAATTTTTACCAAGTTTTAGTGTTGTTTTTTTTTTAGGTTTTTATTTTTTGTAAAAAAAAACTGTGAATTCGATTTTTTTCAAAATTTTACTGAATGTTAAAAACAATATTTCTTATAAGATAAAACAAGTTTGAAGCCTAAATCTCAAGTTTTTGAAAAGATATTTGAGTCGAAATTCAATTTTTACCAACTTTGAGCAATGTTTTTTTTAGATTTTTATTTTTTATAAAAAAAACTGTAAGTCAGATTTTTCTCAAAATTTTATCAGATGTCAAAAACATTATTCTTCGTTGCACAAAATTGTTTTGGAGATGAAATCATATTATAGTCGTAAGATTTTCGAGGTGACAATTTTTTTTTCAGTTTTTTTGATTTATAAAAAAACCGCTAATTGGATTTTTTCCAAAAATATAATTGTTTTGTATCATGTTACAATATATAATATAAAATTTAATTCAAGTCTCTAGCGTCATTGGTTCATGAGATATTTAGGTTTAACCAAAATTTTCACCTTTTTTTAAACTGCTATGGTAAAAAAACCGGCCACGCAATTTTCTTGAGAGCCCTTTTCTGCATCTTTCTGCCTTATTATCTGTATAACAAAATTTATTTGAAGTCGATATATTTTGAGCGGATGTACGAACGTACTTACATACACACGAACGCACAGACATCTTTTTTAAAAATCTTTTATTTCGACTCTAGGGACCTTGAAACGTCGAGAAATGTCAAAATTTTCAATTTGACAAACCAGACCCATTACAATAACTTCCTATATGAAGTTAAAAAAAAAAACATTTTAAAGGTTTTTGAAAATAAAATTGAGAAAATAAATTCTTTTTTTGATTTGTTAATATTCTAGACAATCTTATTTCATAGGTAGATTTTAAAACATAAGAATTTTTTTTCCAAAGTCTTTGTATGCAGGAGCAGGTTCGTGCGACCCAGTCGTACACTTTATTTCTTCTAATTTCATTGGAGAATATTTATTGGACAAAGTTGAATTGTTGGTTATGTTAATATTATATAACTATACTGATTCTTCTTTTAGTTCACATATATATACCAGAAATAATAAATTGGATTTTCATCGAAGGAGCTGAATCCTGAATCACTCTTAAATTTCAAAGACGTTGTGTTTTGGACGATGGTAATACTTTTAGTTAAAAACTGCAGCTTTGTTTGTATATGATGTCCAAGTTAATCACATAATATTTATATCACGAAATTTGTATTTAAATAAAAACTATATCAATATTTATCCTAACTTGATCAGAAAAATTGGATTGTAAATATCCATTTGATATCAACATTTAATGTTATTCCATTCACAGTCTAAATAAACATGTCAACAATTATGTGTAACATTTTTGTATAAAGATTTTACAACTTAATTAATTTTAATTTATCTACAAAGATTGTATTAAGAGTATTTAATGTTAAAATCTAAAAAATTGAATTGTTTAACATTAATTACAGGTTCCTGCATTTATCATTTTTTTCTTATTTGATCAATTTTTTTATTATATTATTATCAATTTTTCTTTAATATTATGTGTATGTAAATTAATAAAACTTAGACCTTTGAATCTGTTATTAAAAAGGATGGAATGATTATAATTTCCCATTGCAATTCAAAAGTATATGAAAAAGAATCATGCAACCGCTAATTAAAATTAAAGCTGTTTCTTGTTGAGATATTGGAAACGTTAAAATAATTGAATAGTGTTTTTGGTGGGATGAAATTTGTAAAAATTGTTAAATACTTTTTTTTTAATTTTACCAAATGTTTTAAGAATTTTTCTTACATTGTATTAAATACCTGACCATTTAGACAGCTGTCACTTATGAAGATTTCATGTTTTGACATTTGACAAGAACGACGCCATTAATATTGAACGTGCACTATTCAAAAACGAATTGAACTTCTTAAAATTAAATACAAAAATGGTGAAAATTTTGCATTCACAGTTTGCCGTTCGGGGCTCTGAAAATTCAAGAGACATTGTAAAAAAGGCTCCCAATACTGAACGTGTCGATGTTTGGTACGATTTTTTGGCTGTCGATGATGGTGTGATTGGACCCCTTTTATTCGAAATAGAGGCTGGTGCAACTGTAACGGAGTATAGATTAGGGTCTGGGGCTATGATTAATGATTTTTTATGGACGGAATAGTTTTTTTTTTTTCACCTAGACGGCGACGGACAATATGGCGCGATTCTGCGTGCCACCCAAAAAATAGAAGACATCCCAATTTTGCAAGTAAAGTGTCCTGACCGTGGTATTTCTCAAAGAACTGATCACATTTTGCCACAAAAGAGTTTGCGATATAACATCCTTATACTTTTTCTCCACAAGCACGAAAATGTGCTATAACTACCAAAGTGAGGTTAATTTTTTTGCAAAATGATGATTTCACAATATTATGTAAACATTATTTTATTATGATGCTTTTATGTTGAAATATATGTGCATATAAATGTGTGTCGAGTACAAGTTAAGTGCGTGGTCCATGTTTTTATTGTTTTCGTCTGAACTCAGGCGTCTTATCTGTAATTTGATTTTCAAAGCTTAAAATATTATGTAGTACTAATTTTTTCCAGATTTTCAAAATGACCTTATAAGAGGTTATTATTATATTTTTTTTTTTAACAATAAGAATTTACACACTCAGAGAAAAAAAAATTGTCTATGTTTTCTGTTTTTTTTTTCATTTAAAGAAAGTTTTTTCGAAAGTTGGAAGAAGAAATACAAATCAAAGGGAACTTAGTTTGATTCTAAAATTTAACCATCGTAACCATTATTTTTGTATTTCTCCCTGGGGATTATTCAACTGAATTGAGGGCTTAGTGATTATCAAATTTAAGCACCAAAAAATCCATAGTAACTTATCACCGATTACACCCAGTTTTTGATTATGTATGATAAGTGAAAGGTAATTACAAAGTGAAATTATTTTTCATTTTTTGTGAAAAAATTTCCTTATATAAAAGTGAAAATCTTACCACACCTAAAACGAAAATATGTAAATTCACTAGAAAATAGTTAATTTATTACTCACTCAAAGTAAAATTATTTCCCACGTTAAAGTAATGCACGTGAAGTTAGTTCATTTCACTTTTCACATTGGACTCTTTTAAGGCGACTAATTTTGACATTTAATAATTGTTTCTCTATTTCACTTGATAGTTAAAAAGTGACAGGAATGAATTTAATAAGCAAAAATCAAAATTAGTTTTCTCAAAAATGTTCAGAATGAATACAAAATTTAAAAAAAAAAGGCTGGGATGCGACCCACACTGATAACTTCCCATCCCGTCTTTCGATTAGTCTTGCTTAAAAGGTTTTGTAGGTTTTCGTGTTTTGTTAAAAAAAATTTCGGTTAAATTATTCTAAAAATGAACTAAAAATTACCAACCATACATATTTTGCATATGATGAAATAGTTTGATTTCAAAATCTATTTCTGTTAACAAGATGTTTAGTGGAAAAACATTTTTCACCAATTTCTGTACCATTTTTTAAAAGTTTTTATTTCTTTTACAAACAAATACAGATTGGATTTTGATAAGAAAATATATCACAGAATGAAATCATTTTGAAGTCAATACCTTCATTTATTTTCATTTATTCACAAGATATTGAGAACCGAACATCGATTTTTACCAATTTTGCGTACTATTTTTTTTAGATTTAAAATTTTATGTAAAAAACTGAATGTCTGATTTTTATAAAAATTTAACTGAGTGTTGAAAACAATATTTTCTATAAGATGAAACACATTTGACGCCAAAACTTTAAATTTCAAAAAAGTATTTGAGTCGAAAGTAAATGTTTACTAAGTTTTAGCATTGTTTTTTTACGTTTTTATTTTTTGTAAAAAAAAACTGTCAATGTGATTTTTCTCAAAATTTTACCAAATTACAAAAACGTTATTCTTCGTTGTATAAAATTATTTTGGAGATAAAATTATTTTTTGTTCGTACAATATTCGAGGTGACAAATATTTTATTTCAGTTTTTTTTGATTTATAGAAATTGGAAATTTTCATATTTTTTTTAATTGCTACAAAAAAAAACCACCCACTCAAATTTGTTGAGAGTTCTTCCTTCATCTTTCTGCATTACTATCTGTTTAAAAAAATTTATTTGAAGTCGATATCTCTACTGGTTCTTGAGATATGGACGACGAAAAAACTTCCCGAAAGTACGGATGTACATATGTACGTACACACCCACGCACAGACATCCCTCTAAAAATCTTTTATTTCGACTCTAGGGACCTTGAAATTTCAAAATTTTCAATCCGACAATTCGGATCGATTACAATAATTTCCTGAAGGAAGTTAAAAAATAAACGTTTTTGGAAGTTCATTAATTAATAGCATTTTTGTTTCTACAAATTATACCCGTACTAGGCCTAAGTTTTCAAGGGTTCCAATTTGGAGTTCGAATTTCTTCTAATGTAATTTCACTTTTTTGTTTTTAGAAGTTTTTTGGCTGAGTGTACTATTAGTTTTTTTTAATTTAAAAAATATTATAGCACTTTCGGAAATGTTCATCTATAAAAATTATGAAGTTGACAATTATTCCGGAAAGGTTATGGATTATCACTTATGGACCATGTAAATCTAGCGCCCATAAATTAGTAAAATTAAAGCCAGACATAAGCTGTAATATTTTTTCTTAATGTACATTTTTGACAGCAGATTATTTTATTTCATATTACAAGAAAAAATATGATGTTTTAAAATATATGGATGAAGTAAAAACATTTCCAAATTTCTTATCAAAATTCGGAACAAAAAAATAACACCATCTGACTAAAAGATGGCATTTCAGTATCGGACCCTAGACATTTTTTAAACATAAAGCTTTGGCCCGGTATGAATAATACCTACAATGTATGTATGTAGGTATGTATAGAGGAACAGGGAGAAAAATGGAAAATATAAATCTGTCTCACTACTTGTGATATTTTTAATTATTGTTCCCTTGACTGTTTTTTATTACGTTCCTATTATCATTTTGATTGAAATTTTATTAAGCATTATAAGAAAAAACATAATCAAAAAAGAAACTTGTTAAAGAAAATAAATCGTTTGGACCAGTCGTGATTTAGTTATCATAGAATGAAACCGTGTTTTTCTTTTGTTATAATTCTTAGAAGGTAACCAAATTTCGTAATCATTAAATAAGAAAATATTTGAAAACAAGGAAAAATAAGTTTATTTTTTGAGAAAGTGGTCTAATATTTTTTAAATAGTGTTGACAAATAATCTGAAGTTTTATTTTTAATTCTATTCTATTAAAAAAAAAACTACGTTATGTTATGTACTGGATCAGAAAGGTCTCTTTAAGACTTTTAAAATCTTTATGGTGTTAATTTCTACGAAAAAACTGATTTTTAATCAATTGCAATAATTCTCCAAACTATTATGATAAAAACTTATTATTTTTACGTTTCCTATTTTTTGATTAGCTCCCTTTAATTTTAATGCAAAGTGAATAACTCCATTATGTATTTTTAAGTGTTACACAATGTGAACGGTATTCTTAGAGTCGTAATAATTGAGAGTTAATTTTAATAAAAATATGTCCACCGAAAATTAATTCAAAACTGTCATTTAGGTAGGTTAGGGACGATATATTGTGAAGCCAAAAACCTTGTTCATTTAATAAAACATTTAATCAAAAATCGATTTTTATTAATATCGCAAAAAAAAAGAGTTTAAGTTCCAGAGATCAATAAAATCATTAAATATTTTATTTTCAAATTTAATTAACTTTCTCTCCCTTCCATCACTGATGTTTCTATACATATAACCTGCAAAAAGAAAGAAGCTGATTTAGTTGCAGCTGCATTTTGATCTTCTTACTTATTACTTGTACCTCATATATACTTTTTTATTAAATTTGAAATTATGCATAAATTAAAAGTGATGCCATTAATTAAATTCGAATAAAATCTTTATTTGGTCGGGTTTTTAAATTTTATAATAAAAGTTTGGTTAGTTACAGAAATTTGGTTTAGTTGCAATTGATCCTTTTAAAGTGTTGTGTTAGTCTTGTGCACAAAAGTTAAACAAAATATAAGTGATTGAAAATACAAAAAAGTATTTAATTAAAAGTTGAATACAAAAATTAAATTTACTGCAAATATTTTGTATATGATTTCAAAATTTTCTACAATCTTGGCTAATTTAATTTCTTGTTCCTTAAAAAATCAATAAGGACATTACAAAGAAGAACTTTTTAGCGAAAGAATCAATTTCCATGCCAAATCAATGGAATTTCTTTTATGACTCTTATCTGAGCTTTATTCAAATTATTAGACTATTTTAACAATCGATTCCTTTTCTTAGTTTCAGTCAATTAAATACGAAAAATGGCTTTCATAACCGAGTTGCTGCTTTTCGCCACTTTCATCCTGATTGGAATTTACGTTTGGGCAAAGTATCATTTCTCATATTGGCGAAGAAAAAATGTTCCTTATGTTAAACCAAATTTCTTCTTTGGTAATTTCAAAGACATGTTGCTGATGTCAAAAAATTGCGCTGATATCCTTATAAATTTGTACAATCACAAGAATGCCAAAGATCAACCAATTCTTGGAATTTACGTCTTCAACAAACCAGCTTTACTGATACGTGATCCCGAATTGGTAAAATCGATATGCGTGAAGAATTTTGACAAATTCTCAGATCGTTATGCTCAAAGTGATACCAAAGGTGATACCCTGGGATCAGCTACGTTGTTCATGATCAATAATCCCCAGTGGAAGGAATTGCGAACGAAGTTATCACCAATTTTTACGAGCGGAAAAATGAAACAAATGTTCCCACTTGTTCAAGAAGTAAGGCTAAACTGATTTTCGGAACCAAGAGTTTTTAACAGTTTTTATTTTCAGATCGGTAACGATTTGGACGCATACATTAATTCTTTTCCCATGGACAAAAATAGTAATAGCTTCGTTCGAGAGGTTAAAGAAATGTGTTCCCTTTTTTCAACAGATGTGATTGCAACAGTGGCATTTGGTATTAAAACCAGTAGTCTAAAAAATCCTAAGGATGCCTTTCGGAGAGTCGGTCGAAGTATGCTTGATTTTACTATTTGGAGAGGTCTTGAATTTGTTGTTGCGTTTTTTATACCCAGTTTGGCATCACTTTTCCGCTGCAGGCTATTTACCAAAGATGCGGAAATATTTTTTCGGACAACCATCAATTCGGTTATGGATGATAGAATTCAAAATGGAACAACTCGCAATGATTTAATAGATGTTCTGGCAGAATTTAAAAAAGAGCGTTTAAGAAACAATCAAAATAACGATAACGATAAATTACAAATGACAAATGACACTTTGGTAGCACAGGCAGCGACCTTTTTTATTGCTGGCCTGGAGACTTCTGCATCTACTATGTCTTTTTGTTTGTATGAGCTTTCAAAGAATCCAGAAATTCAAGAGAGGTTAAGGGAAGAAATAAGGCAGGCTTTGCTTAGAAACATCACCTCAACTGGCAAGGACACACTCACCTATGAAGATGTTTATGGAATGGAATACTTGGATATGGTCATAATGGAGACTTTAAGACTTTATCCGTCGCTACCAATTTTAGATCGAATATGTACTTTACCAGAAGATGAAAAGGAATTCTCATTGAAACCGTTTTCTGACTTTGCCATACCGAACAATATGCCGATTTATGTCCCAAAGATTGCCATTCAAAGAGATTCAAAGGTATTTTTAAAACATATTTTCTTAGAACACAAAAGTTGTTATGTTTTTTTTTAAATTTTGATAGTATTTTCCGAATGCTGACAAATTTGATCCGGAGCGATTTTCAGCTAAAAATAAGCCAAAAATACAAACAGGGACTTATTTAGCTTTTGGATTGGGACCACGAAGTTGTATTGGATATCGCATGGGACTATTAAAAACGAAAATTGGATTGATAAGTTTTCTTAGAAATCATATTCTAAAGACTTGTGAAAAAACCACCAAACAAATTTATTTTGAACCAAAAGCATTGTTTATACAAACAAAAGGGGGAATATTTTGTGAATTTGTAAGGGATCCATTAATTTAGTTTGAATTAATGATTTTCAAAGACGTGTATAGATGAATTGCAGTAAGATATTATTAGTTTAAGTACTAGCCTTAAATTATATTTTTATAAAACGACTTTTAATGTATTGTAAAAACTGGTGTAGTATTTCCTTACGAAAAACAAAATTATAAAGAAATTCAGCCAAAAGAGTTCTTAAGCAGCATTCACCTGTGCGCGACCAACGAACGACGAATGAATTACAAAATGTGAGTTTATGTACGTTTAAGGACATATTTCCACACAAAATCTTAACAAAACGATAGCAATATAGTTTCTATTTGATTTATGATGCATACTTTTACTTTTCAATATCATCATATATTAATAAATTTAAGAAAACAAATTTGTTCGTCGCGAAACAAATTTTAGTTGATACGAACTGTCAAACTTTATTCGCGTTCCACATCATCCACACTCGCAACGAATAAAATAATCGCGCGTACTTAACCTAAAAAATCATGCTTGTTTTGGTTTCGGTGGTAAATGTCAAACTTCATTCGCGACGAATTAAAAACTCTCATGTGAAAGAAATGTCAAAATCGACGAATATTCGTCCATTCGTTGGTCGTTGGTCGTGCTCATGTGAATAGTGCTTTAGTCCCCTTTGACTAACTTTGAAATACTGTAATTTTCGTGTGAACCTTGAAAAAAAAGAAGCCAGGATGCGGCCTTCTATTAAAATTTATCTCTGGTGAAGGGCTTTTGAATTGATTATTTTTTTTCAGAAAAAGTCTATATTATTGCAAAGTCCCTTTTTATTTTACCGGCTTTTTTCTGCTCATTGTACTATTTGTTTTTAATTGAAAAAATACCGTATTTTCTGAAAAGTTTATCTATACAAATTATAAAGCTAAACAATTATTGTGGTTAGGTTATGGATTATCTCTTATTGAACATATAAATATCACGTCCACAGTTATTAAATAATATGAATTAACACAGTAATTAACCCTATGACACGAACTGTAGTGTTTTTTTTTTTCAATGTACGATTGTGACAGCAGATTAATTTGTGTTAAAATAGAAAACAAATTTTAAAAAACACATCACCACATGGATGAGGAAAGAGAAATTTCTTATCAAAATGTAGGAAAATAAAATGCACGACTGGGTCGCACGAACTTGCTCCTGTATGCAAAGAGTCTGTTTAAAATAGTACCTACATTATGTATATAAGATTTAAAAATATACCTGTAAAATAAGTTTGTCTTCAAAGATATAAATGCCATTTGATTTGTCAAAAAACTTGTGATTCATCCCAAGACACAACTAATCCTAGGACAACTCATCCCGGAAATGAAAAATACTTGTAAGCATACTTAACGAAAACAATTGTTTGTGTATTCAACTACTTCGTTCGAAGCTTTTTCCTTTGGATAGCTTTATTTTAATTTCATATTGGAAGAACCAGGATGGAAAATAAATTATCTCAAGATAAGAAAGAGGAAGAACATGTGTGTTTAAATTATAAAGCGATCGCCTATTGGTTGTGTAGTTAGGTAGGTGTCTAAAACGAATAAAGAATAATTCATTGTCGTGCTCAGCTTTATGCAGATAGATAGATATAGACATGTTTATGATGATAATGAAGGAATGTTATTAGTAGGTAGAAAGTACTTACTACAATCCAATCACATTCCTTCTTTCCTACAAGTTTTCAGTGCAAACATTGAGTTATTACGTTCAGTTTATTTTTTTCGTTAAAGTTTAAAAAAAAAAACAAGCATACGAACAGGTACAAGAAATTACTATTCATGCGTTGTTTACAGTCAGGCTCTTGTGCGTTTTGGATTTTAGTTATGAAGTGACACGTAAGCAGTAGTTGTAGAGGTTGTACGCAAAACAATATATATGTAGGTGTACGTTGAAAAAGTGATTCTAATAGAAAATACATAATACTCTTTCTGGCCCGTTTCTTTAACTTGTACTTAGTATTTATTCTTTTATTTAGGCGAAGGCAAGTAAAAGAATAATATTTTAAAATCATACATACAAAGTTACCAAGATATTACTTCTTGATAGACACTTTAAAATAGATTGTTCATTAAATATTATTATATTCGTTAATCCGATGCAGTGGCGCTACACGGCCATCGTTGGTATTTACAATAGTTATAGTTATAATAATACATAAACATGTACCAAATACATTAATTTGGATAAAAGATAAGAATGTAATTCAAACTTTGTCAAAATAATGCGCTCTCATGCATAGGATTTGATCTGGTGAGATGGGAGGGGGTTACATTTAATACAGTTAAAAAAATTTTCAAAAAAGAGGCTGGGATGCGACCCACACTGATAACTTCCCATCCCGTCTGTCGATTTGTCTTTCTTAAAAGTTTGTCTATATGTATCAATTTTTACCAAATTTGAGTACTATTTTTTTTAGATTTTATTTTTTATGAAAAAACGGACAGTTGGATTTTTACAAAAAAAAAATACTGAATATCGAAAACAATATTTTCTGTGAAATAAAATAAGTTTGAAGCCAATATTTTTAATTTTTGAAAAGCTATTTGAGTCGAAAGTAAATTTTTACCGAGTTTTAGTAGTGTTTTTTTTTAGGTTTTTATTTTTTGTAAAAAAAATGTCAATTCGATTTTTCTCAAAATTTTATCGAATGTTGAAAACAATATTTCTTATAAGAATAAATTAGTTTGTAGCCAATGTCTCAAATTTTTGAAAAGATATTTACGTCGAAAAACAATTTTTACCAACTTTTATACATTTTTTTAGGTTTTTTATTTTTTGTAAAAAAACTGTCAATTCGATTCTTCTCAAAATTTGCTCTAATGTTAAAAACAATATTTTTTATAAGTTAAAATTAGTTAAAAGCCATTATCTCCAATTTTTGAAAAGATATTTGAGTCGAAAATCAATTTTTACCAACTTTTGTTAAATTTTTTTTGGGGTTTTTAATTTTTTGTTAAAAAACTGTCAATTCGATTTTTTTAAAAATTTTACTCAATATTAACAACAATATTTTTTGAAAGATAAAAGTAAATTAAAGCCAATATCTCAAAGTTTTGAAAAGATATTTGAGTCAAAAATCAATTTTTACCAACATTTATTAATTTTTTTTTTAGGTTTTTATTTTTTGTAAGAAAACTGTCCATTCGATTTTTCTCAAAATTTTATCAGATGTCAAAAACATTATTCTTCGTTGCACAAAATTATTTTAGAGATGAAATCATATTTTAGTCGTAAAATTTTCGAGGTGAAAAATTTTTTTTTTCGGTTTTTTTGATTTATAAAAAAAAACGTTAATTGGATTTTTTTCCAAAAATATACTTGTTTTGTATCACGTTGCAATATACAATATAAAATTTAATTCAAGTCTCTAGCGTCAATGGTTCATGAGATATTTAGGGTTAACCAAAATTTTCACCTTTTTTTTAAACTGCTATGGTAAAAAAATCACCCACGCAATTTTCTTGAGAGCCCTTTCTGCATCTTTCTGCCTTATTGTCTGCATAACAAAATTTATTTGAAGTCGATATCTCTTCTGGTTCTTGAGCTATGGACAACGAAAAAAACGTCGCGAACGTACGGACGTACGTACACACGCACGCACAGACATCTTTCTAAAAATCTTTTATTTCGACTCTAGGGACCTTGAAAAGTCGAGAAATGTCAAAATTTTCAATTTGACAAATCGGACCCATTACAATAACTTACTACGGGAAGTTAAAAAAGCTATTTTAAGATTCAAAATTTTAGCTGAAAAAAAGTTTGTCTTCGAAAATTTAAATGCCATTTTATAAAACAAAAAACATTTGATTTTTCAAGTTTTTTTTTGAAAATCGTTAGAGCGGTTTTTTTTTTTTAAATTAATTTTGTATATAAAATTTTTCAATTTTGTTCTAAAAATATTTTTGGTATGCAGTTGTTTAGTGATTGTAAATATACGCTTTACATTTGAATTTCGTAAAAAATTGTTGACCCGTTTTTGAGATATAGAATTTTGAAAAAAAAAATTCAATATTTTTTTTTAAATCCAAAAAATAAAAAAATGTACTTTTGATAATCAAATATTGTTAAGGCAATATAAGAGCTTATTCAAAAAAAAATTATTGAAATCGGTTCATAATTTGCTGAGAAAATTAAAAAACAAAATAACGGTTCTATGAGCGGTACCTTTCCTGAGAAATACAAAAATATGTTTTTCTTATTAAAAGAAGCCAAGTTAAAAACTAAAATTTTAGAGAAAATTTAAGAAAATCTATCGGTTTGTTTTTGAGAAAATTCAATTTTTCGTTTTTTGACCAAAAAAATTGTATGGGGGCCACTGTTAGTTTTGATCTTAAATAAAAAATGAAAAAACACCTAACGCGAATCTACTCAAAACCTTAACTTCCAAGTTTGAACTCAATCGACTGAATGGTTTAGGCTGTAGGAGCGTGGACACACAGACAAAACAGACCGGACGGAATCGCGGGACCCACTTTTTTCGACGTCTCTACCATCGTAATATCATGTTTGATTAAAATCTCGAGTTCGAAATTTTGCACTAATGCAAAACTTGCCATATAGTTCCTATATGTCGCAAGTAAAAAATCCATAAGACGGCTGAAGAAAATATTTAACTATACAGAAACCTTGTCATCACTTTAAACATAAAACTTAAAAACAGTATATCAAGTAGGATGAAAAATGGAAATTACTAATTTGTCTTACCACTTGTAAATTTTTCAATAAAATAATTGATAAGGATTAACGATTAATCATTATCATTGATCGCTAACTTGGTTAAGTATAAACTATGTCTGCCATCAGATTAATAGGAACTGAAAGTGTCAGGATAGCCTCTTTGTGTCGGCCCGTTACCAGAAATAAATCCCAAAAGATTGTGGATGGTTTCTTAGGTTGTTGAGTGGGAGGCTCATAATCTGTCCAGTAAACAATCATCACGTAAGGAACGTATATAGAGCTCTATGAGTAGGTGCAAAGGAGCTAGTCTGACAAATTCAATCGAATATGATGATGATAGTGCATCGTTAATTCACATGGTGGCGAGAGCAAAATAAGTAGAGAAAAATAACTGACGAAGAATTCGACACGATACAAGATCTACATTCTACATACTCGTATGTAATCCAATAGCCAAAAAACTTCTTTAAAGCGTAGCTTGAAAATTTGAAGAGTTTTAAGGTTTTTCGGTGGAAAAAGTAACATAAATCAGACGTAATAAGGGAACATCAGACATCCCAGAGCCTCCCCTAGTTAGGAACGCAGTAGAAAACACCCGTTGCAAAGGAGATAATTTTTTAACTTCCCATATAAAGTTATTTTAATGGGTCGACATTTTTCGTCGTTTCAAGGTTCATAGAATCTTAATCAAAGATTTTTAGAGAGACGTATGTGTGCGTGTGTGTGTTTACGTACGTTCGGGATACCATTTTTCATCGTGCATATCTTAAGAACCAGTAGAGACATGACTTCAAATAATTTTTTTTGTGCTAATTTCAAATTTAATGGCCGAGTTATATTGTAATAGGCAAAGTGTTTATTAAATAAATAGAATTTCTTCTTATACAATTATTGAAAATAAACCTAAATAAAATAATCACACAAATTATATGACGACTCGTTTGTAAAAAGAACTTTAAGATATCAGAGGTGTTTTAGATGCAAATATTTTTTTTAGTTTTTCAATATTAATATAAAAATTGTTGCATATTATATTTCTTAAGTAGAATTGATGACATTTATTGATGTATAAGTTTAAAATCCAGTTAATCAAATGATGATTAGTGATTAATTTCGAACGCAATTTGTAAATAACTTTTTTTTTAATCATGATTATTACCATTTAAATGAACTTTTAATAAATATAATAGGAAAAATTAAAACGAATCTGATGTCTTAGCTTACTTGTTTTAGAAAATAGATCGTTTAGACCAGTCTTGATTTAGTTATCATAGAATGAAACCGCTTTTCGAACTTAGATTCTTCATTATTGTCTTAGAAAGTGCATTTCCCTTATAATTCTTAGAAAATAAATAATTTTAAGAAAATATACCGACTTGATTAAATAAAAAACGAAAAAACGAAAATTTAAAAACCAAGTGCATTTTCGAAGTAAGTTGTGTTCAAAAAAGATTAATTTTTTGACTGTGTTGACAAAAAAAACATTGAGTTTTATTTTCAAATACAAAACATACAAAAATAGAACAACGAATTTATATTGCAAGCTAATGTAATTAAATATCTTTTAAACTCCTTTCATCTTTAAAATGTAAATTGCGCTGAAAAATCGTTTATTTAAATATTTACAAAAATCCATAAGCTGTTATTATAAAAAGTTGTCAATCTTACGTTTCCTTTTAAAAATAACACCTAATTGGTTAACTTTAATGTAATGGTAATAATGGCATTATTTTTATATACATATGTTATAAAATCGTCACTTGTTCAAAACAGGAATTACATACGATGAGTTCAATTTATTTCACTGATTTTCGGGAGTGTTATTATAAAAATGTATGTTGTATTCAAAAATGTATATGCGACCCACACTGATAACTTTCCATTCGTTCCCGTCTGTCGATTTTTACAAAAATTTAAAGAAAAAATTAATAACAATACTTTGAGTGAGTTAAAAAATTTGAATAACTTTTTTAACATTTGGTAACATTTTTAGAAAAATCGAATTGAAAAAATTAAAATTGGTAAAAATTAATTTTCGATTTTCGTCATACATATCTCAAGAACAAGTAGAGATATCGACTTTTATCTCCAAAATAATTGTATGGAACTAAGAACTAAGTTTTTGACATCTGATGAAATTTTGAGAAAAATATAACTGACAGTTTTAAAAAATAAAAGCCTAAAAAAACATTATCTTTCCAAAAACTACAAATATTGGCTTCGAACTAATTTGAACTTATAGAAAATATAGTTTTTGACAATCAGTAAATTTTGTATAAAAATTCAACAGTCAGTTTTTTCATAAAAATTAAAATCTACAAAAAAAGAGGCTGAGATGCGACCCACACTGATAACTTCCCATGCCGTCCATCGATTTGTCTTGCTTAAAAGTTTGTCTATATGTATCAATGCTACCAAATTTGCGTACTATTTGTTGTAGATTTTATTTTTTTATGAAAAAACGGACTATTGGATTTTTATATCGAATGATATATGAATATCGAAAACAATATTTTCTGTGAAATAAAATAAGTTTGAAGCCAATATTTGTAATTTTTGAAAAGGTATTTGAGTCGAAAGTAAATTTTTACGAAGTTTTAGTATTGTTTTTTTTTAAGTTTTTATTTTTTGTAAAAAAAACTGTCAATTAGATTTTTCTCAACATTTTATCAGATGTCAAAAACATTATTCTTCGTTGCACAAAATTGTTTTGGAGATGAAATCATATTTTAGTCGTAAAATTTTCGAGGTGACAATTTTTTTTTCAGTTTTTTTGATTTATAAAAAAACCGTTAACTGGATTTTTTTCCAAAAATATATTTGTTTTGTATCACGTTACAATATATAATATACAATTTAATTCAAGTCTCTAGCGTTATTGGTTCATGAGATATTTAGGTTTAACCAAAATTTTCACCTTTTTTTTAAACTGCTATGGTAAAAAAACCACCCACCCAATTTTCTTGAGAGCCCTTTCTAAATTTTTTTGCCTTATTATTTGTA
Organism: Eupeodes luniger; assembly: GCA_951509635.1. NCBI lineage: Eukaryota > Metazoa > Arthropoda > Insecta > Diptera > Syrphidae > Eupeodes > Eupeodes luniger. Next base: position 47,634,200 of record OX608073.1, read on the forward strand.
TAAAAAAATTTATTTGAAGTCGATATCTCTTCTGGTTCTTGAGCTTTGGACGACGAAAAAAACGTCGCGAACGTACGTACGCACGCACGCACAGACATCTTTCTAAAAATCTTTTATTTCGACTCTAGGGACCTTGAAACGTCGAGAAATATCAAAATTTTCAATTTGACAAATCGGACCCATTACAATAACTTCCTATGGGAAGTTAAAAATAGTGCGCAAAATTTTAGGTATTTCAATTTAAATTGAAAATCAAGTGAACTTGTTTTCAGGCTTCATTTCATTCGGTCGATTTCATAAATTCGAATACTTTTTGAAATCACTTCAAGTGAAATTAAAGCAGCTGATATTTAGCAAATCAGTCAATAAACAATTTTGTTCATTGTCATAATTTGTATAATTAATTTTTTTTCTGTATTTTCTTAAAATTAAATAAATATAGAATATGAGTGTTTTTTTTTTATTTTGCGGTTCTTGTAGTAAACAGTTTCCAAATATCGGTTGGAAAAGATTTGGGTATCAAATTAAATTATACTTTCTGAACGTGCCTTGAAAGTTTTTGAAAGAAAAGACATTCGGTGGGTCGAAAAATTAAATGCTTTGCCCCTTAGGTTAAATAGAAAGTAGAAGCTGCAACTTCTCACGAATCAAGTGCATTCTATAAAAAAAAATATAAGGTTTATGTTCTTTAAGAAAAAATATTACTATTTTTAAACAATTTCCTCTTTTCGAATTCAAATTACACCAACTTAATCTAGTCGAATTCAAAACACAATCGTAGATATCGAAATGTAGATGACGAAAATTCACTTAATTTTGAGTTCGAAACAAAATTAACTTGATATTGATAAAAGTGAATTTCAGAACTCCAATTATTAACAATTTGAATCGTTATCAATTTTATTTCGAGTGAAAGTGAATTGTTGAACCTAGCTGATTGTCTTCAAAATGCTTTCATTCTGTGTTATATTAGAAATGCAATTTTTTTAAGAAATGCTACTATATATTGGTAAATATTGGTTTTCGACTAAAAATCTCGTTAGCAAAAATAGATTTTGAAATCAAACTATTTCATCATATGCAAAATATTGTTGGTAATTTTTAGTAAATCATTTAGAAAAATTCAGCTTACAACTTTTTTTACAAATCACGAACACCTTCAAATACAACAAAAATAAGAAATGTTTTTCGACTCAAGTATTAGGAGAACAAAGAAAGATATTGAAATCAATTTATTTATATCACACAAAATATTTTTATGAATTTTGTCAAAGTTTTAAGGAAGAAAAATCGCCGAGATGGAAAGTTATCAGTGTGGGTCGCATCACAGTCTCTTTAAATTTTATAAGCGGGCCAATAAATTTCATTTATGTTTATTTGATTTGTGTAATGTAATTTTTTAATCCTGATTGGAAAAGCAATAATATCTCATTTTATTTTTTAGATTCGTGAAATTATTTGGTTTTAAGTCTTAAATCGTTTTTATCAGTGGTTGATGCTTTTGTTCATTTCTTCTTCAGAACAAGGTCAAACAATCAATTAATTTTTATTTGTATTTCTTTCTTCAAGGAAAAGATCAATTTATATATTTAAAATCTAAAAGTGTAATAGAACTGTTGAAGTTTACAAGTGATCCTTCTAAACACTAAGTTTTTCATTCATGTCAATCTTTTTTTTCTGTTACAGTGACTTAAATACAAAATAAAAATGGATTTTATTACCGAGTTACTGCTATTCTTCACTTTCATTCTGATCGGTATTTACATTTGGGCAAACCATCATTTCTCATATTGGCGAAATAAAAAAGTTGCCTTTGTTGAACCAAATTACTTTTTTGGTAATTTCAAAGATATGTTGATGATGTCGAAAAATTGCGCTGATGTCATCAAAGATTTGTACAATCACAAGAATGCCAAAGATCAACCAATTCTTGGAATTTACATCTTCAACAAACCAGCTTTACTGATACTTGATCCCGAATTGGTAAAATCAATATGCGTAAAGAATTTTGACAAATTCTCAGATCGTTATGCTCAAAGTGATACCAAAGGTGATACCCTCGGGTCAGCTACATTGTTCATGATCAATAATCCCCAATGGAAGGAATTGCGAACGAAATTGTCTCCAGTTTTTACGAGCGGAAAAATGAAACAAATGTTTCCACTTATTCAAGAAGTAAGGCTAACTTCTTTTGAGAACTAAGAGTTTTGATTAGTTTTTACTTTATTTTGTATTTTCAGATCGGCAACGATTTAGACGCATACATTAATTCTTTTCCAATTGACAAAAATAGTAAGAGCTTCGTAAGAGAGGTCAGGGAAATCTGCTTCCTCTTTACAACAGATGTGATTGCAACAGTGGCATTTGGTATTAAAACCAGTAGTCTTAAAAATCCAAAGGATGCCTTTCTACGAGTTGGTCGAAGTACACTAGATTTTACTCTTTGGAGAGGACTTCAATTTGTAGTTGCATTTTTTATACCACATTTGGCATCCCTTTTCCGCTGCAAACTATTTGCAAAAGACACGGAAGTATTTTTTCGGAAAACCATCAATTCGGTTATGGATGATAGAATTAAAAATGGAGCAACTCGCAATGATTTAATAGATGTCCTGGCAGAAATCAAAAAGCAGTGTTTAAGCGACAGCCAGGAAAGTAATAATTTACCGATGACTAATGACATTTTGGTAGCACAGGCAGCGACTTTTTTTATTGCTGGCCTGGAGACTTCTGCATCTACTATGTCTTGATTTAGTTATCATAGAATGAAACCGCTTTTCGAACTTAGATTCTTCATTATTGTCTTAGAAAGTGCATTTCCCTTATAATTCTTAGAAAATAAATAATTTTAAGAAAATATACCGACTTGATTAAATAAAAAACGAAAAAACGAAAATTTAAAAACCAAGTGCATTTTCGAAGTAAGTTGTGTTCAAAAAAGATTAATTTTTTGACTGTGTTGACAAAAAAAACATTGAGTTTTATTTTCAAATACAAAACATACAAAAATAGAACAACGAATTTATATTGCAAGCTAATGTAATTAAATATCTTTTAAACTCCTTTCATCTTTAAAATGTAAATTGCGCTGAAAAATCGTTTATTTAAATATTTACAAAAATCCATAAGCTGTTATTATAAAAAGTTGTCAATCTTACGTTTCCTTTTAAAAATAACACCTAATTGGTTAACTTTAATGTAATGGTAATAATGGCATTATTTTTATATACATATGTTATAAAATCGTCACTTGTTCAAAACAGGAATTACATACGATGAGTTCAATTTATTTCACTGATTTTCGGGAGTGTTATTATAAAAATGTATGTTGTATTCAAAAATGTATATGCGACCCACACTGATAACTTTCCATTCGTTCCCGTCTGTCGATTTTTACAAAAATTTAAAGAAAAAATTAATAACAATACTTTGAGTGAGTTAAAAAATTTGAATAACTTTTTTAACATTTGGTAACATTTTTAGAAAAATCGAATTGAAAAAATTAAAATTGGTAAAAATTAATTTTCGATTTTCGTCATACATATCTCAAGAACAAGTAGAGATATCGACTTTTATCTCCAAAATAATTGTATGGAACTAAGAACTAAGTTTTTGACATCTGATGAAATTTTGAGAAAAATATAACTGACAGTTTTAAAAAATAAAAGCCTAAAAAAACATTATCTTTCCAAAAACTACAAATATTGGCTTCGAACTAATTTGAACTTATAGAAAATATAGTTTTTGACAATCAGTAAATTTTGTATAAAAATTCAACAGTCAGTTTTTTCATAAAAATTAAAATCTACAAAAAAAGAGGCTGAGATGCGACCCACACTGATAACTTCCCATGCCGTCCATCGATTTGTCTTGCTTAAAAGTTTGTCTATATGTATCAATGCTACCAAATTTGCGTACTATTTGTTGTAGATTTTATTTTTTTATGAAAAAACGGACTATTGGATTTTTATATCGAATGATATATGAATATCGAAAACAATATTTTCTGTGAAATAAAATAAGTTTGAAGCCAATATTTGTAATTTTTGAAAAGGTATTTGAGTCGAAAGTAAATTTTTACGAAGTTTTAGTATTGTTTTTTTTTAAGTTTTTATTTTTTGTAAAAAAAACTGTCAATTAGATTTTTCTCAACATTTTATCAGATGTCAAAAACATTATTCTTCGTTGCACAAAATTGTTTTGGAGATGAAATCATATTTTAGTCGTAAAATTTTCGAGGTGACAATTTTTTTTTCAGTTTTTTTGATTTATAAAAAAACCGTTAACTGGATTTTTTTCCAAAAATATATTTGTTTTGTATCACGTTACAATATATAATATACAATTTAATTCAAGTCTCTAGCGTTATTGGTTCATGAGATATTTAGGTTTAACCAAAATTTTCACCTTTTTTTTAAACTGCTATGGTAAAAAAACCACCCACCCAATTTTCTTGAGAGCCCTTTCTAAATTTTTTTGCCTTATTATTTGTATAAAAAAATTTATTTGAAGTCGATATCTCTTCTGGTTCTTGAGCTTTGGACGACGAAAAAAACGTCGCGAACGTACGTACGCACGCACGCACAGACATCTTTCTAAAAATCTTTTATTTCGACTCTAGGGACCTTGAAACGTCGAGAAATATCAAAATTTTCAATTTGACAAATCGGACCCATTACAATAACTTCCTATGGGAAGTTAAAAATAGTGCGCAAAATTTTAGGTATTTCAATTTAAATTGAAAATCAAGTGAACTTGTTTTCAGGCTTCATTTCATTCGGTCGATTTCATAAATTCGAATACTTTTTGAAATCACTTCAAGTGAAATTAAAGCAGCTGATATTTAGCAAATCAGTCAATAAACAATTTTGTTCATTGTCATAATTTGTATAATTAATTTTTTTTCTGTATTTTCTTAAAATTAAATAAATATAGAATATGAGTGTTTTTTTTTTATTTTGCGGTTCTTGTAGTAAACAGTTTCCAAATATCGGTTGGAAAAGATTTGGGTATCAAATTAAATTATACTTTCTGAACGTGCCTTGAAAGTTTTTGAAAGAAAAGACATTCGGTGGGTCGAAAAATTAAATGCTTTGCCCCTTAGGTTAAATAGAAAGTAGAAGCTGCAACTTCTCACGAATCAAGTGCATTCTATAAAAAAAAATATAAGGTTTATGTTCTTTAAGAAAAAATATTACTATTTTTAAACAATTTCCTCTTTTCGAATTCAAATTACACCAACTTAATCTAGTCGAATTCAAAACACAATCGTAGATATCGAAATGTAGATGACGAAAATTCACTTAATTTTGAGTTCGAAACAAAATTAACTTGATATTGATAAAAGTGAATTTCAGAACTCCAATTATTAACAATTTGAATCGTTATCAATTTTATTTCGAGTGAAAGTGAATTGTTGAACCTAGCTGATTGTCTTCAAAATGCTTTCATTCTGTGTTATATTAGAAATGCAATTTTTTTAAGAAATGCTACTATATATTGGTAAATATTGGTTTTCGACTAAAAATCTCGTTAGCAAAAATAGATTTTGAAATCAAACTATTTCATCATATGCAAAATATTGTTGGTAATTTTTAGTAAATCATTTAGAAAAATTCAGCTTACAACTTTTTTTACAAATCACGAACACCTTCAAATACAACAAAAATAAGAAATGTTTTTCGACTCAAGTATTAGGAGAACAAAGAAAGATATTGAAATCAATTTATTTATATCACACAAAATATTTTTATGAATTTTGTCAAAGTTTTAAGGAAGAAAAATCGCCGAGATGGAAAGTTATCAGTGTGGGTCGCATCACAGTCTCTTTAAATTTTATAAGCGGGCCAATAAATTTCATTTATGTTTATTTGATTTGTGTAATGTAATTTTTTAATCCTGATTGGAAAAGCAATAATATCTCATTTTATTTTTTAGATTCGTGAAATTATTTGGTTTTAAGTCTTAAATCGTTTTTATCAGTGGTTGATGCTTTTGTTCATTTCTTCTTCAGAACAAGGTCAAACAATCAATTAATTTTTATTTGTATTTCTTTCTTCAAGGAAAAGATCAATTTATATATTTAAAATCTAAAAGTGTAATAGAACTGTTGAAGTTTACAAGTGATCCTTCTAAACACTAAGTTTTTCATTCATGTCAATCTTTTTTTTCTGTTACAGTGACTTAAATACAAAATAAAAATGGATTTTATTACCGAGTTACTGCTATTCTTCACTTTCATTCTGATCGGTATTTACATTTGGGCAAACCATCATTTCTCATATTGGCGAAATAAAAAAGTTGCCTTTGTTGAACCAAATTACTTTTTTGGTAATTTCAAAGATATGTTGATGATGTCGAAAAATTGCGCTGATGTCATCAAAGATTTGTACAATCACAAGAATGCCAAAGATCAACCAATTCTTGGAATTTACATCTTCAACAAACCAGCTTTACTGATACTTGATCCCGAATTGGTAAAATCAATATGCGTAAAGAATTTTGACAAATTCTCAGATCGTTATGCTCAAAGTGATACCAAAGGTGATACCCTCGGGTCAGCTACATTGTTCATGATCAATAATCCCCAATGGAAGGAATTGCGAACGAAATTGTCTCCAGTTTTTACGAGCGGAAAAATGAAACAAATGTTTCCACTTATTCAAGAAGTAAGGCTAACTTCTTTTGAGAACTAAGAGTTTTGATTAGTTTTTACTTTATTTTGTATTTTCAGATCGGCAACGATTTAGACGCATACATTAATTCTTTTCCAATTGACAAAAATAGTAAGAGCTTCGTAAGAGAGGTCAGGGAAATCTGCTTCCTCTTTACAACAGATGTGATTGCAACAGTGGCATTTGGTATTAAAACCAGTAGTCTTAAAAATCCAAAGGATGCCTTTCTACGAGTTGGTCGAAGTACACTAGATTTTACTCTTTGGAGAGGACTTCAATTTGTAGTTGCATTTTTTATACCACATTTGGCATCCCTTTTCCGCTGCAAACTATTTGCAAAAGACACGGAAGTATTTTTTCGGAAAACCATCAATTCGGTTATGGATGATAGAATTAAAAATGGAGCAACTCGCAATGATTTAATAGATGTCCTGGCAGAAATCAAAAAGCAGTGTTTAAGCGACAGCCAGGAAAGTAATAATTTACCGATGACTAATGACATTTTGGTAGCACAGGCAGCGACTTTTTTTATTGCTGGCCTGGAGACTTCTGCATCTACTATGTCTTTTTGTTTGTATGAGCTTTCAAAGAATCCAGAAATTCAAGAGAGGTTAAGGGAAGAAATAAGGCAGGCTTTGCTTAGAAACATCACCTCAACTGGCAAGGCCACACTCACCTACGAAGATGTTTATGGAATGGAATACTTGGATATGGTCATTATGGAGACTTTAAGACTTTATCCGTCGCTACCAATTTTAGATCGAATATGTACTTTACCAGAAGATGAAAAGGAATTCTCATTGAAACCGTTTTCTGACTTTGCCATACCGAACAATATGCCGGTTTATATCCCAAAGATAGCCATTCATAGAGATTCAAAGGTATTTCTTAATTATTTTTTGAAAATATAAAATTTCAATTTGTTTTCTTTTATTTTTTTAGTACTTTCCGAACCCTGATCAATTTGATCCTGAACGATTTTCCGCTAAAAATAAGCCAAACATACAAACAGGAACTTATTTAGCATTCGGCCTGGGACCTCGAAGTTGTATTGGATATCGCATGGGACTATTGAAAACAAAAATTGGATTGATAAGTTTTCTTAGAAATCATATTTTAACAACTTGTGATAAAACCACCAAACAAATATGTTTGGATCCAAAAGCATTGTTTGTACAAACGAAGGGTGGAATATTTTGTAAATTTGTAAGAGATCCATTAATTTAAATGTTAATGGTTTTTAAATGGGAAAACATGTGAAGAGGCTTTAAAGTATGATATTATTAGTTTAAGTGCTAGTTTTGAATTGTATAATTATTAAATGAATTTCAATATTTTTTAAAACTATAGAAATGATTTTAACGCATACAAAAGTATTAAAAAATCTAGTCTCAAAGAATTAATTGAACTAACAATGTGTTTTAATTCGCTGTTTGCTTTATTGTTTTTATTACGTTGCAATTATTTATTTGACTGAATGTTGACTAATAATCAAGTAAACAGATTTTTTACCATAAACTGACTCTCATTTGAAGTCCCAAAACATAATGAGATGCTAACTACAAGGTTAAATCATCTTGATTCAATTCTAAAATATTTCGGATTTCTTTCTTTGCTCGGAGTTTCCTGTCCTCAAAGTAAACACGCAGCAATGGGCAGATTCAGACCACATAAGGGACTTAAAAGTAAGGCAAATTTCTAGTATTTGATTGGCCAGCTGCCAAAAACTAACCTTCCAATTAAGGCAACTTTAATTAAAAGTTGACTGGTGTGGTGTCTTGGAGTCACCCTGTGACCTGAATACCAAGTGACAGCAGACTTCAAAGTGACACCTAGATTTTATGTCTGTCAGAGACACGTGTCGAAGAGAGTTTTTTGACTTTGCTTAATCCAAGAAGAAACTAAATTAAAAAAGAGGCTGGGATGCGACCCACACTGATAACTTCCCATCCCATCTATCGATTTGTCTTGCTTAAAAGTTTGTCTAAATGTATCAATTCTTACCAAATTTGCGTTCTATTTTTTGGAAGTTTTATTTTTTTATGAAAAAATGGACTATTGTATTTTTATAAAAAAAATTACTGAATATTAAAACAATATTTTCTGTGAAATAAAATAAGTTTGAAGCCAATATTTTTAATTTTTGAAAAGCTATTTGAGTCGAAAGTAAATTTTTACCAAGTTTTAGTATTGTTTTTTTTTAGGTTTTTATTTTTTTTTTAAAAACTGTCAATCCAACATTTATCAAAATTTTACCGAATGTTGAAAACAATATTATTTATAAGATAAAATTAGTTTTAAGCCAATATCTCAAAGTTTTGAAAAGATATTTGAGTCGAAAATCAATTTTTACCATCTTTTATTAATTTTTTTGTTTAGGTTTTTATTTTTTGTAAAAAAACTGTCAATTCGATTTTTTTCAAAATTTTTCTTAATGTTGAAAACAATATTTCTTATAAGTTAAAATTAGTTGGGAGCCATAATCTTAAATTTTTGAAAAGATATTTGAGTCGAAAATCAATTTTTACCAACTTTTGTTAAATTTTTTTTTCGGTTTTTAATTTTTTGTAAAAAAACTGTCAATTCGATTTTTTTCAAAATTTTACTGAATGTTGAAAACAATATTTTTTGAAAGATAAAAGTACTTTAAAGCCAATATCTCAAAGTTTTGAAAAGATATTTGAGTCAAAATTCAATTTTTACCAACTTTTATTAAGTTTTTTTTTAGGTTTTTATTTTTTGTAAAAAAACTGTCAATTCGATTTTTCTCAAAATTTTATCAGATGTCAAAAACATTATTTTTCGTTGAACAAAATTGTTTTTGAGATGAAATCATATTTTAGTCGTAAAATTTTCGAAGTGACACATTTTTTTTTCAGTTTTTTTGATTTATAAAAAAAACCGTTAGTTGGATTTTTTTCCAAAAATATATTTATTTTGTATCGCGTTTCAATATATAATATAAAATTTAATTCAAGTCTCTAGCGTCATTGGTTCATAAGATATTTAGGGTTAACCAAAATGTTCACCTTTTTTTTAAACTGCTATGGTAAAAAAACCACCCACGCAATTTTCTTGAGAGCCCTTTCTGCATCTTTCTGCCTTATTATCTGTATAACAAAATTTATTTGAAGTCGATATCTCTCCTGGTTCTTGAGCTATGGACGACGAAAAAAACGTCGCGAACGTACGGACGTACGGACGTACGGACGTACGGACGTACAGACGTACGGACGTACGGACGTACGGACGTACGTACACACGCACGCACAGACATCTTTCTAAAAATCTTTTATGTCGACTCTAGAGACCTTGAAACGTCGAGAAATGTCAAAATTTTCAATTTGACAAATCGGACCCATTACAATAACTTCCTATGGGAAGTTAATAAAACCTGAATTATTAAATACTCAAAGTACATTTATTTCATTTCAATTATTATTTTAATTAAAACCACAACATTTTGGCGACGAGGATGGGATGAACGAAACTGCGATGTCGAATGTCAACCATACGTCGTCACAAACTTTCGGCAAACTGGAGCAATTTCAGCCATCAATGGCCTGGAATAATTACAAAGAACGAATGGAGTTTTATTTTGAGGCCAATGGCATATCTAACGACGGATCAATGAGAGCAATATTTTTATCATGTGTTGGGGAATCTACATATGAGATAATCCGTTCTTTACTTACACCTTTGTCCCCCAAAGATGTGTCGTTCCAAGAAATCGTAGAAAAGTTGGATGGTCATTTTCATCCTAAACCAAATGAAATTGTACAGCGATTTACGTTCCACCAACGTATTCAGAAGAGTCGGGAATCAATTGCTGATTTTGTTAAAGACTTAAGAAAATTATCTGAACACTGCGATTTCATGGAACTAGACAAAATGCTGAGAGATCAGATTGTTTGCGGAGTGGCCGATGAGTCATTACAAAAACGTCTGTTTAGTGAACTCAAGTTAGATTTTAAAAGGGCTTACGAAATTTCAGTTGCACATGAAGCAGCCCAGCGCAACGTACTCAACGTCCGTTGCAATAATGAAGTGATGGCAATGTCAACTAAAAAGAAGTACCAGAGACCAGAACATTTGCGATGTTTTCGATGCGATGGCAATCATTTTGCTGATAAGTGTTTTTATAAAGAGAAAAACTGTGAGTTCTGCAAAGTAAAAGGCCACTCAAGCAAAGCATGTTATAAAAAAAAGGCAGCTAATCGTCAACAACAAGCTATTCACGTAGTAGATGAAAGACCAGTTCAAGACGAGCCCGAACATCAGCTTTGTGAATCAACGGGATCATCAAACTATTTTTATGAATTAAATCACATCCAGACAGCAATGTCAAACAAGATTTTGACAGAGGTTTGGCTTAATGGGGTTATAGAGTCTTTTGAGGTTGACTCTGGTGCGGCGTGCACCGTGATTTCAGAAGTTACTTGGAATCGTATAAATCACGAAAACAAGTTGTTGATTCCATCGACCATTACTTTGCAAACTTGGTCCAAAGAGAAGTTGCGCATTCTGGGATCATCTTTGGTGAATATAAAATATAATAATAAAGAATATAAATTGCCGGTTGTTGTTGTTGCAGGTGGTGGGCGGTGTTTGATGGGAAGAGACTGGTTTCCAAGTTTGGGAATTTCTGTTCAAGGTGTTTGCGCGTTAGAGGTGGCAGGGAATGCTTTGAATTTGGAGGGTAAATTTCGAAACGTTTTCAGCGAAGAATTGGGTGCTCACAAAGGGCCACCTGTTTCTTTGGAAATATTGCCAGGATCAAATCCAATTTTCCTCAAGCATCGTCAGTGTCCAATCGCCTGGAAGCCAGCAGTTGAAACAGAAATTGAAAAACTCGTTCAACAAAAAATTTTGGAGCCTGTCATGTTTTCCCGTTGGGCAACACCCATTGTACCTGTGCCTAAGTCTGACGGTTCTGTGAGAATATGCGGTGATTACCGGAGCACCGTAAATGCAGTGATAAAAACCAATGCTTACCCCCTACCAACTGTCTCAGAAGTCATGGCGGCAATCTCAGACGGCAAAGTTTTCACAAAGTTAGATTTACAACAGGCCTACCAGCAACTGGTTGTTGATGACGCCTCGGCTGAGTTGTTGACCCTTAATACACACAAGGGATTATATAAGGTGCGTAGATTACCTTTTGGTGTTTCGGCCGCTCCAGGTTTGTTTCAAAAATTTATGGATAGTCTTTTGGTCGGTATAAAGGGCGTAAAAGCATATCTCGATGATATCATCGTTTGTGGAAAAGACGAATCTGACCACAAATGTAATTTAGAAGCAGTTTTTGAAAAATTAGCTAAAGCCAACGTGACAGTAAACAAAAATAAGTGTTTATTTGCTCAACGCGAATTGGACTTTCTTGGTTTCCATATTAGTGGGGATGGAATTTCCCCTAACAAAGAGAAAGTGAGAGCGATTCAACAGGCACCTATTCCTGAAAATAAAGAGATGTTGCAATCCTTTCTGGGTTTACTTAATTTTTATAACTCATTTTTACCTCATAAATCATCTGTTGCCGAAAAATTGCATCGATTGCTTGATAAAAATGTGCAATGGAAATGGACCGATGAACACCAAGGTGTTTTTAACGAACTAAAAAATTTGCTTGATTCAGTTACCATTTTAATACATTATGACGTTTCTAAACCGTTGGTTCTCTCTTGCGATGCTTCGCCTTATGGGATTGGCGCCGTTCTGGCACACCGTGATACGGAAAATGGAACAGAGCGTCCCATTGCATTCGCCTCTCGCACTCTTGGAGTCCATGAGCGAAACTACGCTCATATTGACAAAGAGGCACTAGCTATTATTTTTGGAATGAAACATTTCCACCAATATGTTGCTGGACGTGAAATAATTATTACCACTGACCACAAGCCGTTGTTGGGAATTTTTAATAGACGTAAACAAATACCACTAATGATCTCACCCCGAATGTTACGTTGGTGCCTGCTGTTGTCCGCTTATGACTATACAATGGAGTATAGACCAGGGCCAAAGAATGCAAATGCTGATTGTATGAGTCGTTTGCCATTACCATCGTCAATTGACGCTCCAATAAATGGTCCGGCTGACATATTGATGTTGGAGATGCGTAGTAATCCGCCAGTGACAGCGGCTGAAATAGCTAAAGAGACTGCAAAGGATCCGGTAATGTCAAGAGTGTTACGGTTAATTTTACATGGATGGCCAACAATTTTTGAAAGTTCAGAAGAACTTATTCCGTATATCCGTAGAAAGACGGAACTCTCTACTCATAAGGGCTGTATCTTGTGGGGTAGTAGAGTAGTTGTACCTCCCACATATCAAAATCAAATTTTGAAACTTCTTCATGGTTATCATCCGGGAATCAATTTAATGAAGGCCTATTCACGTAGCTATGTGTGGTGGCCTAACCTTGATAAGCAAATAGAATTAGAAGTCCAACGCTGTGACCAATGTCAAACAAATAAAGGAAATCCACCAGCTGCACCACGACAATTTATTAAGCCCCCAGAAGATCCATGGAACACCTTACATATAGATTTTGCTGGACCATTCCAGGGATATACATTTTTGGTCATAGTTGACTCTATGTCAAAGTGGCTTGAAGTAAAAATAGTATGCAATATGTCATCGTCCGAAGTGATAAATAAATTGCGTGAGGTATTTGCTATACATGGCCAACCCAAAAGAATTATTTCAGATAATGGTACGGCTTTTGTGTCTGCTGAAATGCAGCAGTTTTATACTGTAAATGGTATTAAGTACAATTCAACGGCTCCATACCACCCATCCAGTAATGGACAAGCGGAACGTATGGTTCAATACTTAAAGACATCTCTCAAGACCATGTCAGAGGGAGACATGCAGACCAAACTGCAACGTGTTCTGTTTAAACAACACACGACACCTAACACAACAACAGGAAAAACACCAGCGGAGCTGCTGATGGGACGAAGGCTTCGTACTGCATTAGATGCCATGCATCCGGATGATGGACAGATAAATCCGGTGAGTCCAGATTCATCTTTTGGTCAGGTAAGAAGTTTTAAGATTGGAGATACTATTTATTTTCGGAATTATTCGATTGGACCGCTCTGGCTGGAAGGTGAAATTATAGAAGTAACTGGTCCCGTTTCCTATGTAGTAAAATCAACTGATAATAAAATCGGTCGCCGTCATATTGATCAAATCAAACGCCGCCTAACCAACAACAAAAGCCGCCTAACCGACAGCCATACATTTGAGATTCCGTGTAGAGGTGATGACACTGAGGATCGTCAGCGAGAAGACTTAACCCTAGAAAACTCATCCCTGCCACCATCAACAACAGCAGAAAACGTAGTTACACCTGATTCACAAGAGCAAGAGGAACAAAATGTTAAATCAAATGAAGATATCTTAGCCCCCACCACCTCCGCAAAACAAGTTCCTGATAATGTCACCCGTTATGGACGAGTGATTAAAGCGCCTAAACGTTTTGGAATAAACTAAAAGGGGAGGAATGTGGTGTCTTGGAGTCACCCTGTGACCTGAATACCAAGTGACAGCAGACTTCAAAGTGACACCTAGATTTTATGTCTGTCAGAGACACGTGTCGAAGAGAGTTTTTTGACTTTGCTTAATCCAAGAAGAAACTAAATTAAATAAAACCTGAATTATTAAATACTCAAAGTACATTTATTTCATTTCAATTATTATTTTAATTAAAACCACAACAACTGGAAAATTAGTCAAGAAAAACCTCCCTAACTATCAACTCAAGTCTACTTCTGTCAAAATGACAGTTGATCATGTATTTTCATATAACTGGAAGCTTATTACTCTATGATTTATTTTGTTTCTGCAATTCCATTTAATGCTTTCTGTAAATTGTTTCCTTGTCAATTCTGAAAAGAAATAAGTAATATTTCTTTACAATACAAAACACAAATCGTGATGGACTTGAAGCATGCATGAGGAATGTTTTGTAAACAAGAATGTTTTTGGTATAGTTTTTTTTTCTATGAACTGAAGGTAGACGTTTGTGAAGTACAGTTCTGAATTTGAAATTCATGACACTTGAAAAACGAACTAGTTACCTTGGTTCAAATATAGCCACCGACCGAGATCTGTTTGGGCACGTGATTCTGACATACGAGTACATCATTGTAAAAGATCTCCTTGTATAGAAATTGTCCTTAATAAAGCACAGGCAATCAATAATATATCATTTCCTCAAGCAATATTGGTATTTCCGGGCCTTATTTATTTTAAAATAAGAAAAGAGTCACCGTGCTCGTCACAAGATTTAAACTTCCTTCCTGTGGGAAGAGCCTGACAACATCAGTGGTTCCAAAGATTGAAGCTATAAAGTTAATATTATGGCAACTAAGTCATTTTGCGACGAGTGTTCAGAAAATAGCCGACTCAATTTAGGACTTCACCAATACTTCACAAAAAAAAGGTACGAGCCACAAACGTTATCAACACTGCCTGACTAGTTTTACAGTTACGTCACAAAATTACATCATTTATTTTTTATTCAACAGACATTTTATTAATAAAATAGCCAAATTTCCTCAACTTATGAACGTTTGATTAACACCTGAAATAGACAAACATAATTCACAATTAATTTCATTATCTGATAACTAAGCTAAGTTATTTAAAACTTACCCCTCAGTCTTAAGAGTATAATCTGATTGACATGTTACTTTTGTGCATTTACCATCAGCACCAACTTCTGAATAGTCTTGGCCTTCATTAATTCCTGGGAAGTACTTGAGGAAGATCATTTTTCCTTCAGTGTTGACATAACCACAAACTGGCTCAGTAACTAAAGTAAACAAAAATAGATAGTAATGAAAACAAGACAAAATATTAAGTTCAGTTCAATTAAACTTACCTGCTGAGCAAGTGTCAAAATAAGCAGCTATCATCAAAAATGCTACTAACATTGATAATAAGAACTTCATTGTTGTTTTAAACTTTAATTGTACCCTGACGAAAACAAGATTCTAAGTAAGCATTCTTACAGAGAATGTCTAGCTTTTATATTTTAATTTGCTATTGATGACGGGCTATCACATATTATACACGTTTGTGAGACAATATGGGTTCACGTTTAAAAAATAAATAAAGAAAATTAATTATATAATTTAAAATATCTACCTGTGTCGCATGCTTTTAAGCGGTTGGATAAATTTATTTTTTTTAAATGATGATGAAATGATAAAAAAGTGGTAATTTATAACGAAATAATTTAGCTTGGTTTATCTTTTTTGTTTATCTGATCTGAGAGTAAATGTAGGAAAACTAACTTAAAAAGTGCTTCTTTCTGTGAGTTTCTGTATTTATTTAAAATGTATGTATAATAGTACAATTTTCAATTTTTCAATTTTAAGAAGATCAGCCAGGTTGAAAACTTTAATTATTTTTGAAAGCCGGATAAAAATATTAACATACTTTTAAGCAGAAATATAAATAGACTTTTTCTTACATTTGCTTCATATTTAAAATCTAATATGTATTTTTTATTTTATAAAACCCATAAAAGTCCCTTAAGTCATCAAAATAAATTAATAAAATACTAACAAATGAACAAATAACCAGTAATAAAAGAAAACTAGTTTCACAAACTGTTAAAGATCAATATACCTATAAGTTGGAGAAGTGTTTTGTTTACCAGTAGAAAATTAGTAAAACAGATGTTCGGTCAATTATTAAACAATTATTTGATCTTATGATAAGAAGATGTGTTTATACTAAAATTTCAATTATTGTTTTAGAATAGTATTTGTTTTTCATCTTTTTTTACATTTATCAATATTGTCATTTTGTATTGGCTTTCGAATTGTCTTTAATTAAAGTAAATAAAAGATTGCATTCAAGGGTTAAACATTCTTTACTTAAGTATATGCCCCAGCCCCACAATACTGTTTTAATGTGAAGATCATTAAGCTCATAACCGTGGCATGATTATTTCATATATATTTTTCTCTTTGAAATTAAAGCACTTATAACATTGAAGAAACAAATTATAGCAGAATAAGGAGAGTTTTCAAAAAACAAGCACAAAATTCGAAACTGATAACCAACTTTCCAAAATTTAAATTTTCGGTCTCAAAATCTTAAGATAATTTCTGGTGTTTCTTTTTTGCAATGGTATGAATTAAATATCTACAATCGCAATATTTAAAAAAAGGTATTTCAGTTTAGAGATTTTTGTTGAAAAAAAATATTCCGGTCGACATTCTGCACTTTCTTATTCATTATTATTGTAACAAACATTTCCAATGAAGCCATCATCTGGATCGCATAGCATATTAATTCAGTTTTAATTTCAATACTGCTAACGTGAACTATGCCTAAAATTCGGACTTTTTGATTTTTTAATTGAGCTGATTGTGACGTTGGACCAATTGATAACCCAAGTTTTTAACTACGGGCAACGAACGCGTTAGAAAAGTAAAATTTTTGTACTTCTTTTTAACTTCCCATTGGAAGTTATTGTAATGGGTCCGATTTGTCAAATTTTGACATTTCTCGACGTTTCAAGGTCGAAATAAAAGATTTTTAGAAAGATGTCTGTGCATGCGTGTGTACGTACGTTCGTACGTCCGTACCTTCGCGACGTTTTTTTCGTCGTCCATAGCTCAAGAACCAGCAGAGATATCGACTTCAAATAAATTTTGTTATAGAGATAATAATGCAGAAAAATGCAGAAAGGCTCTCAAGAAAATTGCGTGAGTGGTTTTTTTAACATAGCAGTTTAAAAAAATGTTGAAAATTTTGGTTAACCCCAAATATCTCAAGAACCAATGACGCTAGAGACTTGAATTAAATTTTATATTATATATTGTAACGTGATACCAAACAAATATTTTTTTGGAAAATAATCCAATTACCGTTTTTTTTATAAATCAAAAAAACTGAAAAAAAAATGTGTCACCTCGAAAATTTTACGAATAAAAAATGATTTTATCTCCAAAACAATTTTGTGCAACAAAAAATAACGTTTTAACATCTGGTAAAGTTTTGAGAAAAATCGAATTGACAGTTTTTTTTATAAAAAATAAAAACCTAAAAAAAAAACATTACTCAAAGTTGGTAAAAATTTAATTTAGACTTAAATATCTTTTAGAAAATTTTAGATTATGGCTTCCAACTTATTTTATGTTATAGGAAAAATTGTTTTTAACATTTGCTAAAATTTTGAGAAAAATCGAATTGACAGTTTGTTTACAAAAAATAAAAACCTAAAACAAAAAATTATTAAAAGTTAGTAAAAATTGATTTTCGACTCAAATAACTTTTCAAAAATTTGAGACATTGGTCTTAAACTAATTTTATTTTTAAAAAAATATTGTTTTCAACATTCAATAACATTTTGAGAAAAATCGAATTGACAGTTTTTTTACAAACAATTAAAAACCTAAAAAAAAAAAATAAACAAAAGTTGGTAAAAATTGATTTTTGACTTAAATATCTTTTTAAAACTTTGAGATATTGGCTTCAAACTAATTTTATCTTATGAGAAACATTGTTTTCAACATATAAAATAAAACTTATAGTTTCTTAACAAAAAATAAACACCTTAAAAAAGCATTACTAAAAGGTCGTAAAAATTGATTTTCGACTCAAATATCTTTTTTAAAATTAAAAATATTGGCTTCAAACAAATTTTACTCACAGAAAATATAATTTTCGACAATCAGTAAATTTTTTATTAAAATCCAACAGTCAATTTTTTCATAAAAATAATAAAATCTACAAAAATAGTACGCAAATTTGGTAAAAAATGATGTTCGGTTCTCTATATCTCGTGAAAAATAAACTTCTCTTGACTTCAAATTCATTTCATTCATCTATTTTGTATATGTTTATTTAAGAAATAAAAGTTTTTAAGAAATGGTACTAAAATTGGTAAATATTGGTTTTTGACTAAAAATCTTGTTAACAAAAACTGATTTTCAAATCAAACTATTTCATTGTATAATGCTAATTTTTAAATTTTTAAGAAACAAAACACGAAACCCTACAAACTTTTAAGCAAGACAAATCGACAGACGGGATGGAAAGTTAACAGTTTGGGTCACATCCCAGCCTCTTTTTAGACATATATTTACTGTCCAAAACACAAAATCTTAAAAATAAATCCTTAAATCCTTTTGACGCAAAACGAAAACTTAGGAAATAAATACACCAGTGGTAAAATCCCGGGAGCAACATCCAAAAAGTTTAAGTTGCTCGCAACTTACTTGCGTTGTATAGGTTCTCCCCAATACAACTCAATTGTATTGAACTATAAGCTACTTTAATTTACTTGGAGTGCTTGGAGGCCTTAAAAGATTAAATTTGTTTAAATAAGAAGATTTAAAATGAAATTATAATCCTAAAAATAAAGAATACGTCCTTTTACAAAGTTAATTTATGATCAAATTTAAGTTAATTTCCTTAAAATCATTCAATTCAATTTATTACGGGAGGTGTTAACTATGTTAAACTAGAAAATATTTCTTGCATGATAACCTAAGATTTTATAAAAATATCAATATCTTACGAAAAGGCTTTTGTTATACAATCTTTAATCCAATCAAAAATATCCTACATCGACGTAGAGTAAATATGTACATAATGTATGTTATATCTTAATATATATAATTCTTCTGTGAGTTTGTATGTCACTGAACTTCTCTTAAACGACTGGACCGATTTTGATGAAATTTTTTGTGTGTGTTCAAGGGGATCTGAGAATGGTTTAAATTCACAATTTTGTCCGCTAGGTACACCTGTTATGCTTTTAAGAAATTTAAGCCCTCCCAATATGTGTAATGGTACAAGACTATTGATCAAAGAATTAAGAGATAATGTGATTGTAGCAACTATCATTACAGGTCCCGTGGCTGGTCAGCTCGCACATGTTCTGCGGATTCCAATGATACCAACTGATTTGCCCATATCTTTTAAAAGGTTACAGATCACTTTAAAAATATCCTTTGCCCTAACAATAAATAAATCCCAGGGACAAACTTTTTCCATAGTTGGTATCGACTTCAGGAAAGAGTGCGTTTCCTACGGGAAATTGTATGTGGCACTTTCTCGAGTAGGATCTCCTGAAAATTAATACATTTTGTTTCCACCTAGAAATACCACAGCCAACGTAGGGTAAAGGGAGGCTTTAAGATAAGCATACAATTTTTTCTAATTTAGTGATTCGTGGTCGTTTTAATTAGCATGCTTATAACTTAAATATATGTACCTAATTTTGTCTATCCGTGCGAAGCCGGGACGGGCCGCTAGTATGTATGTATATTCAAGAGTACTTCATTTCAAGTATTTTGAATTTAATTTAACTTGCGAGCGGTCGCTCTTGCACCAACAGATGAAATTACTGAATAATAATAAGGTATTTCATGCTTTTGGACTACAATAATTATGTTGGTTCATATCTTGATTCTGGACTAGGGTTTTTTAATAAGAGATTTCATTTTGGAATGAGGTTTCATTTTGAATAGCTAATTTTAAAACTGTCATCTTTTCAAAAGTAAAATCCAAAATTGTATAGCTCAAGTCGCTTTGATTTTTTCATTTAAAAAAAAAAATAAAAATCGTGGTCTAAACCATTTCCGAAAAAAATTAGTATTTTGAATAAAATCATTTTGAAGTCAATGCCTTCATTTAAGAGGAGATTATAGTTAAAATAATCTTCCAACAACGCAAGCAATTGGCAAAATTGTGAAGAAATTTGAAGAGACTGTATTGGTTACAGATATTGTTAGGCATGTACTGTACATCACCGTTTCGCTCGTAACACTGAAAATATCGCTGCTGTAAGTGAAAGTGTTCTTGAAGACCCGAATATGTCGATTCCTCGTCGTTCTCAGGAATAAGGACTGTCTTACGGCACCTTATGGTGTATTTTGCATTTGGACCTACACCTACATCCATATAAAGTCCAGCTCACACAACAACTGAAGCCAGCTGACCATTCACAACGTCGAGTCGTAGATACGTCAAATGGGTGGTTGGTATTTACAATAGTTATAGTTATAGTTATAAAAATACATAAATATGTACCAAATGCATTAATTTCGATAAAAGATAGGAATGTTATTAAAATTTTGTCAAAATAATGCGTTCTTTCGGGCTCATGCACAGTTAAAATAATTTAAAAAAAAACTATTTTAAGATTCAAAATTTTACCTGAAAAATAAGTTTGTCTTCAAAAATTTAAATTACATTTTATAAGTCATAAAACCCTTGATTTTCCAAATTTTTTTTTTTGGAAAATCGTTAGAGCGGTTTTTTTTTAAATTAATTTTTTATATATAAAGTTTTCAATTTTGTTTTAAAAATATTTTTGGTATGCAGTTGTTTAGTGATTGTAAATATACGCTTTACATTTGAAATTCGTAAAAAAATGTTGACCCATTTTTAAGATATAGAATTTTGAAAAAAAAATTTAATATTTTTTTAAAAATCCAAACAAAAAAAAATGCACTTTTGATAATCAAATATTGTTAAGGCAATATAAGAGCTTATTCAAAAAAAATTATTGAAATCAGTTCATAAGTTGCTGAGAAAATTAAAAAACAAAATAACGGTTCTATGAGCCTTACTTTTCCTGAGCAATACAAAAATATGTTTTTCTTATTAAAAGAAGCCAAGTTAAAAATAAAATTTTAGAGAAAATTTAAAAAAAATCGATCGGTTTGTTTTTGAGAAAATTCGAATTTTCGTTTTTTGACCAAAAAAATTGTATGAGGGCCACTGTTAGTTTTGATCTTAAAAAAAAAATTAAAAAAACGCCTAACGCGAATCTGCTCAAAATCTTAACTTCCAAGTTTGAACTCAATCGACCCAATAATGGTTTAGGCTGTAGGATCATGGACAGACAGACAAAACGAACCGGACGGAATCGCGGGACCCACTTTTTTCGACTTCTCTACCATCGTAATATCATGTTTGATTGAAATCTCGAGTTCGAAATTTTGCACGAATGCAAAACTTGCCATTTTGGTTAACCCTAAATATCTCACAAAAAAATAACGCTAGAGACTTGAACTAAATTTAATATTATATATTGTAATGCGATACCAAACAAATATATTTTTGGAAAAAATTCAAATAACTGTGTTTTTTATTAATCAAAAAAACTGAAAAACAAAATATTTGTAACCTCGAAAAATTTACGAACAAACAATGATTTTATCTCCAAAAAATATTTTTGTGCAACGAAGAATAACGTTTTCAATATCTGGTAAATGTTTGAGAAAAATCGAATTGACAGTTCTCTTACGAAAAATTAAAAACCTAAAAAAAAATTAACAAAAGTTGGTAAAAATTGATGTTCGGTTCTCGAAATCTCGTGAATAATAGAAAACATTGGCTTCAAATTATTTTAATTCATCCAAATTGTATTTGTTTATATTAGAAATAAAAACTTTTAAGAAATACTACTAAAATTGATAAAAATTGGTTTTCGACTAAAAATTTCGTTAACAAAACTAGATTTTGAAATAAAACTATTTCATTATATGCAAAATATTGTTGGTAATTTTGAAATTTTTAAGAATAATTCAACTGACAATTTTTTTTTTAACACAGCACGAAAACCTACAAACTTTTAAGCAAGACAAATCGACAGACGGGATGGGAAGTTATCAGTGTGGGTCGCATCCCAGCCCCTGTTTTTTTCTTCAACTAATTAGAATAAGAAAATTCGAACTTCACTTCAGATACGTTTAAACAAAATTCTTTTTTTTATTACATCAAAATTAACAAACAAAAAAAATTTTATTTCTATGTCAAAACCCAAGCTTGATTTTCAACTTCCATTTATTTGGGAGTTACAAAACCTAAGGTTAATTTTCTCTTAATTTGGTAATTGGCAGATGAAAACGTCAACTTGGAGTGAAATTAAAATCACGAGTTGATAATAAAAATACTCAAGTTATGTTCAACTTTGACTGGACAAAATCGGTCTTATTCAATTTTGTGTCAATCAAAACAAATAAAATTAAATCATCTTTCAATTATAGATTACATTATTAAAATTTGTTTATTGTTCCGAATCTTTTTATTATTTTGAATTGTTTTGTTTTGTTAATTAATTTAAGTGCAAGCTTAAGTCTATTGTTCTATATCTATATAAACAATTAAACACTCCTAAAATTATACAATTCACGTACTTAGAATGATTTGCACTTTTTTATCTATTAATGCACATGTTTAAAATAAGCACACCCAGAATTCGTTTTCATTCTATAAGCCTCTTATGAATGTATGTATATTTTTATAGCTACTTGCATCAACTGCATTTGATTGATAGGTGCATAAATAATTATATCACAATTGATAAAAAGTATATAAATGTCAATGTTGATAACTGTTTACAACAGTAAATATTTACATCTATATGGACTTACTTACATCTATGTAAATCTATCAACGGTATACATTTACTCTTACGCCTGCACATCTTTTTTTAAAATACTATAAAAGTAGCTAAGAAATCTAGAAACGAACTTGTTTTGATTTTACAATCGCGTAAACAAGTTCATCAAGCGAGTGCATTTCGCTAAAGATAAAAAACACAAAAAGTGAGTTCGCGGATAGTTTTCCTTTTTTCCTTTTATTAAACCTGAATTATTTAAGTGTTTTGTTTACAATATTAAATTAATTTATTTGAGTTTTGCTAAAGGTTTTTTGATAATTAAGTAACCCTAAGAAAAAGACCATCAAAATATTGAACTCCTGAACAAAGTAAACGAAAATAAATTAAGTTTTATAAAAAAAAAAATCAGTTAATCAATCCGTTAATTGTGTTTCGAATTTGGGATTTAACAATAACTAAATTGCTCCAGCCATTAACAAGACATTCGGGAACATTACCATTAATAAGAGCAAGAGCTTGATTGTATTGTTCAAGTTTCAAGGCCAGACACCCACTGCAGTTTCCTTGAGGCCCCTTCGTTTTAGTGTTAATTTTAATAAAAACCTGAATTGTGGTTCCTAAAAAATTCAAAACAATTGTTGGCTATTTCTTTTTATAGTCTTTCAAAATTTAAATCAGTGGATTAAGCCGAAAGGGCTAGAAAAGAAGCTCTGATTAAATATTAATTTTCTTTGATTTATATTTTATTTAATTAACATCACTTCTTTTAAACTTAAAAAAAACTAAAATTAGTACATTGATATAATTATTGAATATACGAACTCATTACTATAGCTATTTTATTACAAGATGCAGGTTAACCACCCATTACAAGGTCAAAGAGCTTATAGATGCATAATGTATATTGGCTCTAAAACTTGTTTGCTTATAGGAATAAGAACTTCGATGAAAACTGACTACATATGTTAACAATGTACGACGAAAAAACAACTCTATAAAATAATACATTATCATTTTATTTATAACTTTGACATAGGCTTGTATGCCTACAAAGCAATGCATCTCAAGCTCATCAGATTATTGCAATGGAATTAAGTAGGAATTGAAAAACATCTTAAACGAGACTGACAGGCTTTTTTGTATGTAATACAAATTTATATTCTTACAGGGTGATCTTAATTATCAAATGAAAATGTTACAAGCCAACCACTTATTTCATAGACATTGACAAGTGTCACAGGTGACAGAAGACAATTTGTATTCTGTCAACTGTATATAAAAAAATTGTCATGACAATAAATTTTAAATGGTTTTTGAAAACTGTCAAAAGTTTCCCGACAAATTAAGTGAGAATTTTTAGGGAACTGAAAAAAATACTAATTTGTCAATATACTATAATTAACAACTTTGACAGGCAATTGAATCTCTTTTGTGAAGTGACAATTTGAGTACAAAATTATAAATTTTGTTTTGAGTAAAAAAATGAAGTGCGATTTTGCGAAGGACAATAGCTATCCTCGAATAATTAAAGAATATTAATTTTTTAATATTAAGTAATTTTAAATTTCATACAAAATTTCGCAATTTTGCAAAAGTACAAGGGTAATATACTTTGTTAAAAATCGGTCAACATCTCAAACATGAGTAAAAATATTTTGCAATCTGACAGTAGAGAACGTTATGGAAGAAGAAATCAGCTGATCTCAACGTATTAGACATGCTGCGAATTTTGCTTGTGTTTCTGGTATTTTTGAAGAATCTTTAATGACTAAGGATTCACTGACTGATAATAAGTCTGCATTTGTTTACAGAAACGGTGACCACTTAATCAATGCCATATTAGTGTGACATATAGTGTCTCGAAAGTGCTTCCAATCTTTTTTAGTGTCTATTGTGTTGAGCAATTTTCTTTTTCAATGACCTCTTTTACCTTTGGGGGGGCCATATAGCCCAAAAGTGACAAAATTGAAATGACAAATTTGTAGATGTATCTAAGTGACCATTATGTCACCTCACAATACGTTATGCAATGAAAACTTGTAAGTGCGTCAAATTTGTTAAATTGTCACTTATGAAATAAGACCCAACTATATACTTTTGGAATCTATACATTTTTGAAAGTTCTTGAAATCCAAAAATAATTTACACTCGCTTTGCAAGTCGGAATAAGAATAATAAAGATGGTCTTAAGACCAATTTTCCACCTTTGAGGCAGAATTACTTCAACAACTTCACGAATAAACGTTTAATATGTCTTGAATCGATTGTAGAGCAATAACCGATTTTTGACGTCTTCGTCGAAATTTTTTTTAAGGCGTTAAATCACAAGGTCTCTTTGGCCAATTGTCAAAACCTCTTTGAGAAGTCATACTTTTAGAAAAATTTTCTTGAAAAATTGAAAATATTAGTGCTTTAGTTTTGCAAACTGTGATTGAAAAATGTTCACCATTTTTACTGTTCTATTTTTAGCAATTATGTAGATTTTAATTGTCAAATGTCAAAATATGATAGCTTTAAAAGTGACAGCTGCTCAAATAGCAGAAACCTCTTATTTGAAAACCCTTCATGAATCACACAAATATTTTAATTTATTTTTATTAATAAAACAAAAATTTCGACTGATGATTAATTTGTGCGAACATTTTAAGTGTATTTTTGTTTTCCTTAACTTGTGTATAATTTTTGACAGACTGTATCAAAATAACAACATCAATTTAAATACAAAACAAAAATAAAATACACTCAATTAGAAAATATTTAATTGAAAGCCCCTAAGTAAAACTAACTAGTCTTAAAGTAATAATTAAATTCACTATTCACGTTCACATTGATTGAAGTCTATTTAGCAGGTAAGACAACATCAACATGAATAAAATTAAATTGTAATCTTCTTACAGACGTACAATTTATTATTACGTAGTTTATTAGGTAGACTTCTTAATAAATAATAATATAATGCACGCACAGTTTTTAAGTCTTAAATAAAATGAAGATGAAGAATCAGACAGTAAGAATTAAGATTCTCTTAAGATAAGTTGTGAGTGTTCTCATATTTATTTAAATTGTAAATTAGTTAAATACATTACAAGTTCAACGTTAATAGTTCAAATAGTTTTTGTAACACTTAATAAAATTAAACAAAAATATAGAAATTGTAACGAATTAATTTTTTTTAAACGTATACTTTGTACTAAATGCTTAGCAAATTTAATTTTGACTTTTTTTGAGAGTTTCTTATAGCCCCTCTCCCCCAACAAAATTGTCTTTATACCCTGGTTTCACTTGTTTGTTTGTGTCCTTTAATTTTGTATGTTAAACCCCTTCTTTAGCTCAATGTTTTATATTTTATTACTGTTCAATTTGAGTTAATTAATAGGATTTCACTTTAACGTGCCTAGTGCTGTGCAACGATGGTGAAGTCATGTATTTTTCGTTGTTTCTTTAATACACTTTGGTTTTCTGTAGCGTGTGGATCAATGTATTAATGTTTTAATTACTTCCCATTTTTTGTAAAATCTTGAAACTCATATTTTTTTATTAAGGGGGTATTCTAGTGTAGAGACATGAATTTCGCCCGGTTTTTGAAGCGTTGTATAAAGGAAACAACAAATATTTTTAGTATACATTTTTTTATCATTTGTTTATTGATTTGTTGTTCATACATACAAAATTAATTTAAAAAAAAAAATTAAAATTAACAAAGTTACAAGCAGTCAAAGTGGGGGGTCTAAATAAAAGAGGGTGTCTTGGCGTGCATCCTACCAACCCTCCTGGTGATCTGAAAAACAAAAACCAGACGGATTCTTAATTATTATAGATGTCGCTATCGTTTGACCCTTGGATAAGTTAAAAAAAAAACTTTTTAACAAAATGGCAGCAGTTTGAAAAAAAAAATGTTCTTGTTGCATATTTTTGAACAATTCCGAATTTTTTAAAAATACTAAATGAGAAGTTATATTTTTGAGCAAGGACCACACGATAAAGAGATGTATAAATTTGAAGTAAATCGGTCTATTAGAACTCTATATATCCTTACCGCCAGCTCGAAAAAAATAGTTTCGAGAAAACGCGTCCAGAGTTTTGAGACAAGTTTTCGTCAATTTTACTTATAGAATGATACAGAATACGTTCATATTTTTAATCCATATAAAAATCCTTCCTCTACTTCAAAATACTGATTCGATGTTCTCTGATGAAGACGAGCAGTTCTACCCTCCTTTGACGCCTCTGAAGTCCGGAATTCCGAGCGCTCGACCTTCCGAGTTTCTATGACCTTCAAAACCAGTTTCTATGACCTTCAATTAACTTGTGAAATAATAGGAATATTAAAAAATCCTTTTAAACGCATATTCTTGAATGTCTAAACTTTGGAAATATGAAAAAAAAAATTTTTGATTTTTTCAAAATTCTACATTAGAATACCCCCTTAAGATACCAATTGGACCTTCGGAAATAAATAAATTATTGAAGCATATGTAGCTTTTCTTTCGAGATATCTGGGAACTAGCAAAAATTAGCAGTGATTTTTGAAAAAAGTCTTACTATACATTTTTTTTAACTTCCCATAGGAAGTTCTTGTAATCGGTCCGATTTGTAGAATTGAAAATTTTGACATTTCTCGACGTTTCAAGGTCCCTAGATTCTAAATAAAATATTTTAAGAGGGATGCCATGCCGGTGCGTGCGTTCGTACGTTCGTACGTTAGGAAAGCTTTCTTCATCGTCCATATCTCAAGAACCGTAAAGATATCGACTTCAAATACATTTTGTTATGCAGATAATAATGCAGAAAGGACTCTCAAAAAAAATGTATATTAACACAAAATACCTCACGAACCAAGTCGCTATGACTTGAACTATAAAATTTAGTTCAATATTGTGACGTGATACCAAAAAAAAATCAAGTAACGATTTTTTTTTATAAATCAAAAAAAATGTCACCTTGAATATTTTACGAACAAAAAACGATTGTATCTCTAAAATAATAATTTTGTGGAACGAAGAATAATGTTTTTATCATCTGGTAAAATTTTGAGAAAAATCGAATTGACAGTTTTTTTTATAAGAAATAAAAACCTAAAAAAAATTACTAAAAGTTGGTAAAAATTGATTTCGACCCAAATATCTTTTTAAAAATTTAAGATATTGGCTTCAAACTAGCATCATTTTATAGAAAATATTGATTTCGATCCGACAACGTCAGTTTTTTCATAAAAATTAAAAATATACGCAAAATTGATAAAAATTGATGATCGATTCTTGATATCTCTTAAAGGTATGAAGGTATTGGCTTCAAAATGATTTCATTCTATTCTGAATACAAAAAAACTGATAAGAAATGTTAAAAGTATTAGGAGAACAAAGAAAGGTATTGACTTCAAATGATTTATCTCACACAAAATATTGTTACAAATATTTTGTTAAAGTTTTAAGCAAAACAAAAACGGTATGGTTGTCACTGTGGGTCGCATCCCATCCTCTTTTTTTATTTTACCTTTCGTTGCCAAGTTATTCCAATCAAAAAACCGTTTTTTAATAATATTTTGTACATATTAATTAAATTGGAATCTTAGCAAGTGTCAAAAACTTCATTCTTCTTTGTATTAAATATTGTTTTTAAATAGAATAATTTCTGCAATGTTTATAATAAAATCTAATAAAAATCGATACAATTTTTTTTCCTAAGATATTTGAGGCAAACCAAAATTTTGTCTTCATATTTTTGAAATTGCTGTATAGTAATACTCACTAAAAGTCTTCCTCACAAAAGTGTTCCCCATAAATCTTGATGTCTTTATCTATAAAATGAAATGTATGTGTAGTCTAACATTCTCTAGATATGATGGATTTAGATTCTAGGGACCTTCAAACGTTAAGAGTAATGTTCAATTTAAATTCAACTACACAAGTTGCAATAACTTACAATGTTAAAAATTGATTTTTTCTTGTGGCGAATAGAATAAAATTGCAAATTGATTTTTTTTAACTTCTCATTGGAATTAGAAATTATAGGAATCGGCCGACTTGAAGCATTACAAATTTTGTGGTTCCATCCATGGATCTTAGAGAGATGTACATACATATGTACATATTATGTATTTGCGTACGTTCAAACCTCATTTTTCAAGAACGAACTGAATATTGAAAGGATATTTATAACCTATACAAAATAATTCTAGACTACGACGATGACGAAGGAATTACATTTCTGATAAGTGATGAAAATTTTAGAAAAATTTACAACAAAAAACAACTAAAAGTTGATCCAATACAATTTTTGACTTAAAATTTATCACAACTTTTACAAAATAGACTTCTTAACACTTGATTAAATTTCTTACAATCGACAGTAGTTTTGCATTGAATTCATTGAACGTCTCCAATATTTTTACAGAAAATAGGATAAACATCAATTTTTATTTGCATGCAAGTTTAAGTATTTTGAATAAAATACAAAAATGAGCTTTGAAAATGATAGGCGATAACCAAACCGTTTACATTACTCGAACACCGCCGTAATGTTTTTTGCCTTTCGTTGGTTTACCCATATTTTTACAAACAATGTTCTGTCAAATTATCTAGTTGCATTTTGCATTCCCCCGATCAAATAATTCAATACAATACTCACGATTCCAGGAATGCTTATCAGCTTACTCTTGAACTCAATTATAGACCTACTGTCAAGTATAGAGATTTATTTTTTAACAGCACATAGAGAATGTGGAATGCTTAAGCCAACTCTGTTTTTTCCTCCCATATAAATATTCAAAACTTTAAGACTAATGTGAACCGGTATCTCTTCTCCCAGTGTGTTTAAACTTTAAACATGTTAAAAGTATTATTAACCCCTTGAATAAAAAAAGTGCTTTTAGAAGTTCTTCAAATTTTTCTACATGTATCGAATTTTGATATACATACTAACGTAAACATTTTAAAATTAATCAATTTATTTTGCCCAAATGAACGCTGAACAAAACTTTCAAATCGAAAATATGTAAATTGATTTATTCCGTAATCGTCTGATACTATACTCAAAATCCTATTAATTTTTCCGTACCTTGCAAAAGCAATCAGATTCTCCCACAATATAATGTTCAATTGTACATTATAGGAATAATTACAAAATAATTTACGTAACTCATTGACTTCGTTTTGGTCTTGCTATGTGCTCACCCAGTCATTTTTATCTTAGTTAATTTGCCCAATGAGCCCTAAGGTTTATCACAAATGCATTTTGAATGCTCAGAGCACTTCTAATTAAAATAGAAACATAACTTTTTCCCAAGCTTAGTAGATGGCTTGGGGCTAAAAAAGAAAAAAGTCAATAAATTGACCTATTGTTGACAGTTCTTCTACTGAAATGAAACTCATGGTGTTTTATTTCCCCATGACTACGAAGTCATTTTTAGACGGAATACTTTAAATAACTAAATTGCTTTAAAAATTAAATTTGTTTTAACTATATTTTAAAATGTTTTTGTGTTCGTGTTCTCGTTTGTTTTATAGCACTCCCTCTTTCAACATGGCTCTCTCCGAATGGCTTCTAATCCTATCGGGTGCCCTAACATTACTCTACATCTGGATATCACATCACTTTTCATATTGGCGAAGGAAAAATGTTCCCTTCATTGAGCCAAACTATTTATTTGGCAATTTGAAAGACATGATCTTTATGAAGAGTTGTTCAGCCGATCACATGGTCAACCTCTATAACCACAAACAATCACAAAATGAACCTGTTGTTGGTATTCACCTTTTCAACAAGCCCGCCTTGCTTATTCGTGACTTGGATCTGATCAAGAATGTTTTGATCAAAGACTTCAATAAATTCTCAGATCGCTATACGACTTGTGATCCTCATAGCGATGCTTTGGGCTCGTTTAATTTGTTCTTCATCAAGAATCCGTATTGGAAGGAGTTGAGGAGTAAGTTGTCGCCGGTGTTTACAAGTGGTAAAATCAAGCAAATGTTCCCACTTGTTGAAAAGGTACGTAATTCTTATTTTTGTTATTTTAAGAAGTCTTAAAATCTTTTACATTTTTAAAGATCGGTATTGAATTGGATAAATATCTTTGCAATTTGGCCCTCGATTCCAGCGCGAGTGTTTGTGAAGTCAAAGAAATATGTGGCAACTATACTACTGATGTTATAGCTTCGGTGGCATTTGGGGTTGAGGCGAACAGCCTTAAGAATCCCAACGCTGATTTTCGACAAAACGGACGAGCTCTTTTCAAGTTCACAAGCTTTAGAGCTTTTGAATTTACAATCATCTTTTTCTTGCCACAATTTGTGAAGCTCTTCGGTTGTAAGATGTTCTCCAAAGAAGCAGCAACATTCCTTCGAGAAACGATCAACTATATCATGAAAGAAAGGACAAAGACTGGTCATATCCGAAATGATCTCATTGATATCTTGGTGGCGTTCAAAAAAGCCGCCGAAGCCGACAAGGAAAAGCAACATTTGGCCAAGAATCCTGACATGCTGGTGGCACAAGCAGCTGTTTTCTTTACTGCAGGTTTTGAAACTACCTCATCGGCTATGTCATTCACGTTGCACGAACTCTCTAAGAAACCTGAGCTACAGAAGCGCCTAAGGCAGGAAATTAAGGATGCCTTGCTGAAGTGTGATGGAAAAATCACCTATGACATGATCGCTGAAATGGAATATTTGAATATGGTGCTGCAAGAGGTTTGGAGATTATATCCACCTCTGCCATTCTTAGACCGAAAGTGTACTTTGGCAGAGGGGGAAAAAGAATACTCATTGAAGCCGTTTAGTGATTTTGGTGTCCCCAATGGAATGCCAGTTTATATTCCTGTTTTTGCTATTCATAGAGATCCAAAGGTATGTCAATAATTTCTGTGATCTTAGATGAGCCTCCTCAAATAAAATTAATATTTTATTTTCAGTACTTCCCTAATCCCGAGGAATTTGATCCAGAGAGATTTTCACCAGAAAACAAGGCTAACTTCCCTCAACTCGCCTATATGCCATTCGGATCAGGACCTCACAATTGCATTGGGGAACGGTTTGGAATCTTACAAGCTAAACTGGGACTTATTAATTTCCTCAGAAATCACTCTGTTACGACTTGTGAAAAATCCCACAAGAAAATGATACTCGATCCGAAAGCTTTGATTATACAATCGATGGGAGGAATCTATTGTAAAATTGTACGTGATCCGTTGATAACATAGATAATTATATTTTTTAAAAGTTTATTCTCTTCTTGTTCGATGAGAAGGGGATTAAAGCTAAATTTTAATGTTAAATAAATACAACAAAAATAGAATAAGTTTAATTTAATTAATTCATGTTAATACCGATAATAATAAAAAATGTCTTTTTAAAAATATGGTTTTTATTTCTTTATATATATAACTTCAATTAAATAATTTCAGTTCTTATCTATGTATAAAAAAAACGTTGTTGTCGGTTTTCTTATCAATTCCTATCCACAATTGCAAACAGAATCTTTTGAACCTTTAATCTACACTAATATTATAAAGAGGAAAGATTTGTATTTTTGTATGTAACGAATAAACTCAAAAACTACTGGACCGATTTTAATAATTCTTTTTTCATTAGAAAGCTACACTATCTGTATCTATTTATGTCTACCCGTGCGAAGCCGGGACGGGCCGCTAGTTAAGTATAAGTTTGAAAATTAAATATCTTCAAAATAGCCTGATCAATTTTTTCAAGACAAATCATTAGTAGATTCTAACAACTGAAATACCATATTTAATTTTTAAAAATTGTTTCAAAAATAATATTCATTTGTTCATCTGCATATTATGAAGACTTAGAGCAACAGTGCTTTCAAAAATAATTTATAATAAAAAATGTATTTATTTTTCAAACCTTCTTCAATATATTTTAAAATTTGTTTCATTAATTGAATTTTTTTCGGAAATTGTTGTAGAAGTTTATTCAATTACTTGTTCTAATTTCTCAAAAATAATTAAATTTCATTGGAATTTGCAGTTTTTAGAATTTATATTTTCTGAATTCTCCAAAAAGTATACACGATTTTTGTAACTTAGGCTACTAAAACTAGACAATACGATTTTTAATTTTCAAAACAGTCACCGTAAAAGAAGTAATGATTTTTATTCTACAAAATATGATAGGGTATTAGATAAGAATAGAAAAGAGATTTATTATTTATGAAATTTAAAACTATAGCTATTGTAGGCCATTTAGGGTGATTTTGTTCACTTTTGCTCTACTTGAAGGAAACTCTCAAGTTAAACAACTCTCGAGTTTGTTTCAACTCGAGATAGTCCAGGAGCTAGCAACGTTTGGAAAACAAGAATTTTAGGTCAGTCAATTTTTCGATATGTTGTCTTTCTTGCTCTTTCGGTTAGAGTCTGTCTGGCTGGCGGTAGCGGTTGCGTTTGTTAGTGTGCATCCTACCTGTACAGGTGATAATTTTGAATTTTTAAAGATTTTTTAAAGCTTAATTTTCAATTTTCCACCTTTAAATAGGTCTCCTAAATATGCATTTATTATTGCCAGAAATTTTTATGATTGTTTATTATGTGCCATACGCGATTTTTTAATTTTTTTAAATAAAAAATTCAAAGTTATTTATATTATATTCTTTAAAGATAAAAAGTATAAAATTGATTTGCCAGACGTTAATTCGATTGTTAAATCTTAAATAAAAATTAAAAACTCTTGAAAAGGATTGCCGTATGATTCTAGTAGTTAGAGAGAAACAATTTCATAATATCATTGTGAATCAGACAGAAAATAAATCCAAAAGTCAATTACTTATACTCGAAGCAGTAAGTGAAAATTTAAGTAAAAAAAGTTTAATATAAAAAATAAAATAAAATAAATAAAATTGGAGTAAGAGTAAATCAGAAAGAAGGGAATTAAAAATACATTATTGAAGCTTTAAAAATGAGGCATCGTCGTGATGATGAATCGTCATAGCTCTCATTGACATTTCTTTAGTTTATCACTCACAAAAAGTATTATTTTATCTTTATGTCCTTTACAATAAATGCACTTCATTTTATCACTGGCCATTGTAACAAAATTTATAAATAAATATGTATTAAAAATAATATAAACACAAACATGTGACTTTACACTGACGCCATGTTGTATACTTGCCATTGCGCAAGAGTTTTTAATTTTTATTTAAGATTTAACAATCGAATTAACGTCTGGCAAATCAATTTTATACTTTTTTATCTTTAAAGAATATAATATAAATACATAACTTTGAATTTTTAATTAAAAAAAATAAAAAAATCGCGTATGGCACATAACAAACAATCATAAAAATTTCTGGCAATAATAAATGCATATTGAATATTGAAATGGAAAATTGAAAATTAAGCTTTAAAAAAATCTTTTAAAATTCAAAATTATCACCTGTACAGGTAGGATGCGCACTAACAAACGGAACCGCTACCGCCAGCCAGACAGCCCAGACTCTAACCGGAAGAGCAAGAAAGACAACATATCGAAAAATTATGACTGACCTAAAATTCTCTCTCGAAAACGTTGCGAGCTCCTATACTAAGAGTTTATCGGCAAGTTCACCCAACAAACTTCTCCATCTACCTCAGTCCCCAGCTAGATGTCTCCAGTTGGGTGAGGTCACTTTCCACTTGTGCGCGCCACCTGATTCGCGGTCTTCCTCTACTGCGCTGTCCTGTGGGTGAGGATTCGAAGACTTTCCGGGCTGGAGCATTGGTTTAAATGCGCTCTACGTGACCCAGCCATCTTATAGTCGTTGGACTTTTACCAACGTCGTTCCATCTTCTCCTCCACTCCCCTTCTATGCATACGGGACCGTAGATCCCGCGAAGAACTTTTCTTTCTAAACTACCTAAGGTGCTTTCATCCACTTTTGTCATAAAACATGCTTCTGAAACGTACAGCAGGACGGGGATGATGAGGATCTTAGATAGTGACACTTTGGTAGCTCGAGAGAGGGCTTTTCTACTCAATTGCTTTCTTAGCCCAAAGAAACAGCGTTAGCAAGGGTTATTCTTCGTTTGATCTCAGCGCTGGTGTTGTTTTCTGCGTTCATAGTGGAGAATAAGTAGACGAAGTCGTCAACTACCTGAAATTTACATCTGTCGATGGTGACGTATTGACCGAGATGTCGGTGTTGTAGGTCCTTTCTTGACGACAGCGCATTTACTTTGTTTTGCCCTCATTAACCGTTAAACACATTTTTGCTGCCTATGCCTCAATACTCACAAAAGCCCCATTGACATCACACTGAGTTCTTCTAATTAGGTCAATGTCATCAGCATTATGCTGGACAGGCTTTTGAAAGATAGTGGCTCTAGTGTTAACGTGGGATCTCTGCACTATTCTTTCATGTGCGATGTTAAAAATATCGCATGACTGTGCATCACCTTGTCTAAAGACTTTTTTGACATCGAAAGGTTCTGTTAAGTTGTTTCCAACCTTTATGCAGCAGCGTGAATTCTCCATGGTCATCCTGCACAAACGAACGAGTTTGGTAGGGATTCCAAAACTAGACATGTCTTTATACAGCTCGTACGTGTAGATGCTGTCATATGCGGCCTTAAAATCGATGAAAAGATGGTGGGTGTTGATTTGATGTTCTTGGGTTTTTCCCAGGATCTGCTGTATTGTGAATATTTGATCGACTGTGGACTTTCGTGGTCTAAAACCACACTTATAAGGACCTATCAGATTGTTAACGATGGGCTTTAGACGTTCACATATTAGGAAGGAGAAGATTTTGTAAGCAATGTTAAGTAGACTGATGTATCTATAGTTGGTGCAGTTTAGAGGGTCTCCATTTTTCAACAATTAAATAACTAAATGAACCCGAAAGATCTTCTGATTAGGATGTGATATATCAGAAACCATAAAAAGGGTTGACCCCGAAACCAACTTTAATGAAAAAAAAAAAAATTGGGGTGGCGCAACAGTTCGTTTAGAACTAGGGCCTACATTGACTTACAACTCTCAATCATTTCTGTGTGCGAGTACTGTTGTTAGGGATGGAGGGGGCCTACAGTTTTAAGACGAATCTGAACGGCTAATTTGAGAAAGCACTTTTCATAACAAGAATTACTCTTGGAGAATTTTTCAATTCCTCACAAGAGGCAGTACCCGTGAACCAACTTTAGATGGAATAGGCAGGGATCGAACCCAACACCTCTGGCATGACAGTCCAACGTACTAACCATCATGCCACGGCTACTATAACTTTAGTGGCAATTCAAAAATGAGTATCAACTTATAGAAAAACAACAGGAATCTTTTGAAAAGTTAGTGATTGGATATTTTGACGTTAATAAGTTATGATAATTTTGAATTAGTGGTTCTATGTTGTCTATGTCTTTGTTGTTGTTGTGTAAGATTGATATTAACTTAGCAAAGCAAAGCCCCCAGACATCTATGGAACTTTTAATATTGAATTATTTATGGTTTATAAATTTTTCGTTTTTTTACCGCCACGGATGGGTCGGACATAGTCTAATTTGGAGGTCAAATTTTCGATGACTTTTTTCCAACATTTGTAGCCGTGGTGCCACAACTGTGGCACGAGCTGTATCCCATGTTGTTGAACAAAAACTATGATTTTCAAAATAAATTTGGACAACGTACAAGTGTTTTCCTTTCGTCAATCTATTTAAGTTAAAAGTTTTGACCAAACAGCTGACAAAATGGCCGCTATTAAAATTGTGTTACCAACTCAAAGTTCTACAACTCACTTTTTTCTAATAATTTTGTTTTAAGGTGAAACATTTTGTTATAACTGTTGATTCTGGAAATATAATTTGTCTGCAAGAATTTGTAGTGCTTTTTCATTCTTGTAAATTTACTTAGGAAAATGTATTGCTGCTCAAGCAGATAATATTTATATTTATACTATTATATAAAAGCGAAACCATTTTAAAGTTTGTAACGCACGATCTCAGAAAGTAGTCAACCGATTTATTTGAAATATATTTTATTATTTCCTATATTGTTATGAGAGTGTTTATCGCTTTAATTTTTTTTTCATTAATTATTTGTCAAACTTAAATATTATTAATTTTACGTTTTGTGTCCATTTTTTTTTCATTAGTTGACTTATACAACCACTCATATCTTAAAACCTGAGAAATAAATAAAAACAAATTATAAAATTATAAACTTTTTGAATTTATTTTATCCAGGAAATTAGATTCCATCACATCACAATCGCGAGGTCGCTGCTTTGTTTCATTTCATTATCATTCCAACATTTTTAATTTTCTTTTCTTCCAATGCTCTTTCTCTCTTAATATGTGTTCCATTTAATAGTTACGTTTTTTCTCTTACCTACCTACCTACATATTCAATTTTTCTGTATTGTATAGTTCATCAACTAACCTATACACACACACATTATTTTTTTGTATCTCTAACTCTATCGTCACATCGCTGAGCAGTGTGGGCTCTTTTTTTTAAAGTTACTATGGACATTTAATTAACTACAGTGCCGTGCACATGAAATGCCGATTTATCAAAAGAAAAATTAGATCTTTTTTATTTTTCTGGTTCGAGGAAGTGAATAGATTATAATTCTTCCAATTTAAAAATAAAAAAGTTCTATTATAATAGCTTGAATTACCAATTTTGTATCACTTCCTCGAACAATAAAACTGAAATTAAGTTAACATTTTCTTTACAAATAACTCGAAGAAGGTACTAACAATGACGTCGATAAAAAGAGCACACAAATGTGGGTAGGTTAAGTCAGTTGCACTGCACTGAACATGAGCAGATGAATAAAAAAATGTGTCTATGGATATTTACACACGCATCCAGGGTTCAAACATCACTTCGATCGAAGCAAATCTACTCCAGTTTTGAGGGAGAAAACAAATCTACTTCGCCACTCCGCTTTTTTCCACACTAAAAAATTGTTAAGCCAAACCAAATGAAATTAAATGACAGCACTGCGTATTCTCCAAACAACTCTGCTCTGACTCTCTGGCTCTTAACGGAATCATAATTTTTCTTACTTAATATAAGCAACATAGATCAGCAAGATTTAGTTAGCTTTTGGTACTCATTAAAAACAACCACTAATAAAATGGAAGAACTTATGTTCCAAAACTTATCTTACCACACAGTAGCGCCGCAGCTGAGAGAAAGTTTTCCGAAATGAATTTATTGAAAACTAAAATAAGATCATTAATAGCAGATCGAAAACAAATTTTTGAATCATTGCTTGAATTGATTAAATTTATAAGAGAATTTAAATTTGTCCAAGGCAAATACATTCTAAAATAAAATCAATAAAAACCAAAAATATATATAGTATGTATTATGAATAGTTTTTAGTTTCTGAAGTCTAAAACCGTTTGTGATTCATTTTTTGTTTAAAAAAATTAATATTTTTGTTAAAAATATAGTTTTTGAAAACTTTATTTTTTTGTTTTCAACTC
The DNA here is from genome assembly GCA_951509635.1 of Eupeodes luniger. Lineage (NCBI taxonomy): Eukaryota > Metazoa > Arthropoda > Insecta > Diptera > Syrphidae > Eupeodes > Eupeodes luniger. The sequence continues at coordinate 47,672,685 of OX608073.1, forward strand.
TAGTTTCCTATTTAATTTAGCGTATAAGATATGAAGTTTAAGGTATTCAAGTCTGAATGAATTTATGTGATTTTTTTTGTTAAAAATACCTATTTATGTTAAATAAATATTTGTTAAAAATACAGTTTTTGAAAACTTGAGTTTTTCTTTCATTTTCAAATCTACTTCGGAAATTTTTGATTTACTTCACTTTTGCTGCAAATCTGCTCCGAAATTTTGTTACTGAGTTTCGAACCCGGCATACCTATAGATGTATGAGAACATTAAAAACACAAATTTGTTCTTTTTTTACCGCAAACTATATTTTTCGGTTGCAAAAAATGCAAATAGACAAAAATTTCGTTCTGTTTTCAACTAAAAAATTGAAATGGTTTTGTTTGTTTTTACGTGCGGCTTGGCCTTTACTACGTAATACTTTACTTAATTTTTTTTTCTAAAGTGTTAATTTCGGTAAGGAAGTGTTTTTTGGTTTTTTTTTTATTAAATACGAGTACATAACAAGCTTAAATTCGTTGTTTTTCTTTTATCGCATAGAAATATAAAATGGGTAAAAGAAAGGCTAACATCGGAAGAAAATCCATAAGCACAAAAAGAATGTGTTGGTTACAATTTGCGAAGCAACGCGAGCACGGGTCGGCTAGTATTTTATAAAAACAAAAATAACGATATACAAAAAAATTGAAAATTCCATAATGTTAGCTCAAAAAGGCAAGGAATTACCTTCGAGAATTCTTCTATAACGATCTAAATTCTAAACGATCTCAATCATATTAACATAATCAGTCTCTTACTGGCCTTAGGGTGCAATAATCCATTACATACAGCCACTTTAATCTAACCTATTGCAAAAGATGTGACAAATAATATGGCAAGTACTGTACATATATGCTACAATAACGTCAATGTAATTTTTTGAAGCATTCTTTATGTATAAATGACCCATTTTTGGTAAATACCTTCCGCAAAAATAAATATTATCAGAGGGCACCTCTCGCTCTCATAAGGTTTTGTGCAATATATTCATACTTTATTTTTATTAGTTTATAAATCTAATATTTCGTATCGTTATCTTCCAGAGAACATGATTTAATTAACAAAATTAGAAAATGTGGACATAATACGGAAGCCATCTTTATTGGGATTAATAATGAGACATTTCACCGGATTTATAATAATGTGTAATGACTATACATTTTTTTATTAAATAAGCATGCTTATTCAATAAACTGATATACAATGTATGGATCACTAAACTTTAATAATTAATTTTAATACGACGTTCATGACTTTCAATATTTTCAGAATAATAATATTTTGAATAACCTTATCACAGACATTACTGAGAGAAGATACATACATACATAGATTATAAGATGATGAATATTTTGCGAAATTATTTGTCTCTGTTGCGGTCCAAGGCCTCAACTAGTTAATGTTGTCAGTCCTATGTTTTTTTAAGATGATCCACGATGAAGAATATTGAACTTCGGTCCGCGTCATTATGTCTACAGAACTGTACAAATGGAAAGTTTAAATTAGGTAAGAGCTATTCCTGAACTTTAAGTCCAAAACGTAATATGGCGCTAACAAAGCATTGGTGAACAAGTCATCATGCGAATGTTCTAAAGACCCATGTGCGACGTAGTCTCGTTCAATAAAAACTTATCTTACATCTAATGAAGTGTAAACTTTACTTTTGCGATTATATTACAATATCTTTTTAAAAACTAATAAATGCAAGACTATAGGTCTTATGTATTTGCTCTGTGTAAGGTTAAACATTTTTCTTTTTAACTTCCCATAGGAAGTTATTGTAATCGGTCCGATTTGTCGAATTAAATTTTTTTACATTTCTCGAGGTTTCAAGGTCCTTAGAGTCGAAATAATTTTTTTTAGAGAGATGTCTGTGCGTGCGTGTGTACGTACGTTCGTACGTCCGTACGTTCGCGACGTTTTTTTCGTCGTCCATAGCTCAAGAACCAGAAGAGATATCGACTTCAAATAAATTTTGTTATACAGATAATAAGGCAGAAAGATGAAGAAAGGACTCTCAAAAAAATTGAGTGGGTGTTTTTTTTACCATAGCAATTTAAAAAAAGGTGAACATTTTGGTTAACCCAAAATATCTCATGAACCAATAACGCTAGAGACTTGAACTAAATTTTATAATATATATTGTAACGCGATACCAAACAAATATATTTTTGGAAAAAATCCAATCAACGGTTATTTTATACATAAATCAAAAAAACTGAAAAAAAAATATTTGACACCTCGAAAATTTAATGAACAAAACATGATTTTATCTTCAAAACAATTTTGTGCAACGAAGAATAATGTTTTTAACATCTGGTAAAATTTTAAGAAAAATCTAATCGACAGTTTTTTCATAAGAAATAAAAACCTCAAAAAAAAATTAGGTACTCAAAGTTAGTAAAAATTGATTTTCGACTCAAATATCTTTCCAAAAATTTGAGATATAGGCTTAGATTTTATTTTATTTAATAAAAAATATTGTTGTCAACATTAGGTACAATTTTGAGAAAAATCGAATTGACAGTTTTTTACAAAAAATAAAAACCTAAAAAAGGCATTACTAAAAGTTGGTAAACATTGGTTTTCGACTCAAATATCCTTTCAAAAATTAAAAATATTTGCTTCAAACTTATTTTATCTCACAGAAAATATTTTTTTCGACATTCAATAAATTTTGTATAAAAATCCAACAGTAATTTTTTTACATAAGAAAATAAAATCTACAAAAAATAGTACGCAAATTTGGTAAAAATTGATGTTCGGTTCTCGATATCTTGTGAACAATATAAGATATTGACTGTAAATTAGTTTCATTCATCCAATTTGTATTTGTTTATATAAGTAATAAAAACTTTTAAGAAATTTTACTAAAATTGGTAAAAATTGGTTTTCGACTAAAAATCTCGTTTACAAAAATAAATTTCGAAATCAAACTATTTCATCATATGCACAATATTGTTGGTAATTTTCAAATCTTTTAGAATAATTTAAGTGACAACTTTTTTAACAAAACACGAAAACCTACAAACTTTTAAGCAAAACAAATCGACAAACGGGCGGGGTGGGAAATTATTAGTGTGGGTCGCATCCCAGCCTCTTTTTAGATGAACAAATTGTAATTCAATTCCAAACTATTACTGTCCTTTTTTTTAGTTAAAATAAATCTGATAAAATTGTGGAGAAGTAATTTTGAAACAAGGGGATCCCGCAACATTTATTTCCAACATCAGGTAAAATATTTGATTATCCAACAACCGGGTGATATGCGACCATTTAAATTATCAGAGCTAACCTAATAAAACGCTGTTTTAAAAGTACCAACTAAGAATGTAATAGATCTCATAAAATCTTTGTTGTTAAGCTTACTTGCAAAAATTACTTGTCATTGTATAGATCGATAAATAATACAAGACTTTGATCAATCTTTTTTGATAATTTTTATTTTATAATCTCTTAACTTAATGTTATAGACCAAAAACGATTTGTTTAATAATATTTTTTTTTATCACATAAAGAATCGAAATTTTTTATCGATAGCGGATGTTAACAAAATATAAGTGTTATCATTTCCTCTTTATATTTATCGGATTGCAATACACCTTCTTTCAAATTTCTTAAACCTCTTTGTAGAAACGTTGGAAAATGCTTAAAAATTATTGTATATGGAGAAAACAGATTGATAAGAATCCTTTGTGCAAATAACTTAATTGAATAGCTTTTAGATTAAACCAATCGAAAATACTAAGGAAGCTCATAACGCTAGGACCATATTCGCTTTTTATTCTCACTTGTCACTTGGCTTATGTCAACATTGTTGCAAACAAGCTTAGTGATCTTACATTTTGACAGCTTTAATGACATTAATCTTATTTGAAATTATGGCTAATCGGAATTATGGCTGTCAAGGCTACGGTTAGAAAGATATCTTTTTCAACATCATCGATTCACACATTTGCGCGGCTGTTTGTCATCAAAACCTTCACTAATTCCAAGATCAAGATTTAAAATTAGATCACACTGATCACTTCTTAAAGAAATATAACACGGACAGGAAATGTGTGTGTTCCAAAGTTGCGATTGTTTCGTTGCTTGTGATGGACTATGCGTCACTTCGTTAAAAATAAACATTGTCCACATCAATATATTCCAATTTCGCCTATACAAAATTGCTTTAGTTTTGCGAAAATGTAATTGAAAAAAACAATTTTGACAATTTTATGGCGTTGTTGAAAAGTGTATCGTTAAATTTTTAGTTATAGCGTAGTTTTAAATGATCAAATGTCAAAAGATGACAGCTTGAAAAATAGCAGCTTCATAAATAACAATTCAAAATTAAATCATGTATTGGAAAACCATTTATAAAAGCTATTTATTATGTTCCTTTATTTTTGTTAAATTAGAAGTATTAAAATACCTACTAGGTTATCAAACTAAATTTCATAACAAACTATTTTTGTAATGTATTTAAAGCACCTTAATAAAATCAAAAAAGTAGTAATTTTTGATAAGACTGTCTAGCTCTATCTCGTCCACATCAAATACCTAGGTAGGCATAAGTAGGTACTTCACCTTATACATATACTTAAAATTCTTAACAATACCCCGCATCTAAGTCGAACAGCAATTGTATTCTAAATTATCACTTGTTACTTGTAAACTTTAAGTTTTTACTTGCTCTATAGGGCATTTATTGGTTTCGTGTAAAAAATTGAGGTTATAAAAGGATATTAAATTTAGAAAAATATTATTTGTCCAACAAAAATATGAGATTCTTAAAAATCTTCTCTAGTAGAAATCTTAAGCAACTTCATTGTTTTCTCTTACGCACGTATTATTATTCGAACTAATTTCTGAACCAATTTAGCCAATTTGAACTTTTGGTTCCCATGTAAATAAAATGATTTTGTGTACGCTTTTTATCAAATTAAAATTAAAAAAACATCTTCATTTCTCTTCACTTCAAAGAAAAGCAGATAAGTTTCGAACAGTAGTTTTTAACAGCAAGTTTGTGCGATCGAGTAACATATTTATTTATTAATGAATACTAAATTGTTTCTATATTTAGAAAATCCAAGTACAATATGATAACAGATTAAACATAATATTGATTAAATAAACAAATATGAATTGCGGTAGCGCGAGAAGCCTATAAATGATGTTGAATTAATTAATATAACGATCAGTCTTTAAAGAACCGAATCGACTTGAGGAAGTGAGAAAGTTGTTGTTGATATTTTGTTTTTGTTTTTTTTTTTTTGGCAAAATATAATATATTTGTTTAAGGTGATTTATTTAAAGTTTTCGTTTGAAAATATTTAGTCCGAAAAATGGATTTCATTTGAAAAGACAAGTTTGAATTTGGGATATCAAATTAAATCGAAATTACGAAATCTTATAACTTTCATAAAACCCATTCAAGTGTCAAGTTTTGTTTGTGTTCAAAATGATCTAACTGAGTGTGTTGTACAATTCGATTGGAAAGTTTTTAAAATGATTCTTGATTGAAATCAAGCCCTGTCAACCAATACTAATATCAAGACAATCGTGTTAAGCAAAGTGTTTTGTTTGATTATCTTAAAAAAATTATTTTTAAGAATTATTGTTTTGAGTCTTTTACAGTGCGAGTTCTTAAAGGCTTTACATCTATAGTTTAGTATAGTAGTCATTTTTTGTTTTCGAAATCATTGATTTTACATTATTGTGCGAATACAAGTTTTTATCAATTTTGTTTGGCAATTCGGAAGCCTTTTAAACTTTTTTGAAAGTGTTTACCCTGGAATAAATTATTTTGAAAAGAAGTTAAGAAACGTAGTATTTCCACTGAGCTTTATGATAATAATGTTTATTAAGTGCTCTAAATGAACACTTTTAAAAATTCATATCCAGTGTACTACATTAACAAATTTCTATTTTATTTTTTAAGATTCCTACCTTATTGTGATAATGGGAGTTTCTGAATGGCTTCTGGTTCTAGCTGGAGTCGTAACGGCCCTCTACTTCTGGATAAAACATCACTATTCATATTGGCGTCGACAAAATGTTCCCTTTATTGAACCGAATCCAATATTTGGAAATCTCAAGGAATTGATTTGCATGACAGTCAATCCTGCAGCTCATATAGCTTCGCTGTATAATCACAAAAATGCTCAAGATCAACCAATAGTTGGAATTCACATTTTCCATAAGCCTGCACTCCTACTTCGTGACTTGGACTTAATCAAGGCAGTTATGATTAAGGACTTCAACAAATTTTCAAACAGATATACAGCATGTGATGTACATGGTGATCCCTTAGGACATCATAATATTTTCTTTCTAAAGAATCCACAATGGAAGGAAATGCGAACAAAGTTGACACCAGTTTTCACAAGTGGCAAATTGAAGCAGATGTTCCCACTTATTGCAAGAGTAACAAGCAAATTTAACCCCTTTAAGTCTTAAGATCTTCTTATCTAATTTTGGGATCTCTTTTATAGATTGGATTGGACTTGGATAAGTATTTGTGCAAACATTCTGAGGACTCAACAAACTATGTCCAGGAAGTCAAAGAAATCAGTGCTCTCTTCACTACCGATGCCATTGCTTCTGTTGCTTATGGACTTGAAGCAAATTGTTTAAATAATCCTAAAAGTGAATTCCGTGAACAAGGAAGCGAAATATTCAAATGGAATACATACACCACCATCAGGTTCAATGGAATATTCTTCTTGCCAGAATTTGCAGCACTATTTCGTTGGAAAAGTTTCACCAAAAAGGCTGCCTCATTTATTCGTGAAACTATATCATTTGTAATGAGTGAAAGAATGAAGACGGGGTTGACGCGAAATGACTTGATTGACACTCTTGTGTCGATTAAAAAGGCAGCTGCTGCTGAAGGTGAAAAACTTGATGACGAAGTTCTTATTGCTCAAGCTGCTGTGTTTTTCACGGCTGGTTTTGAAACTACCTCATCGGGTATCTCCTTTGGATTGTACGAATTGTCCAGAAATCAAGAAGTTCAAAATCGTCTCCGTGAAGAAATCAAAGAATGCTTGGAAAAGAACGATGGCAATATAACTTATGAGGCTCTTCAAGGGATGGAATATTTGAATATGGTTACTTTAGAAACTTTAAGATTGTACCCGACGTTGCCGTTTTTGGACCGAGAATGTACATTGTCTAAGGATGAAGAAGGGTATTCCTTGGAGCCATATAGTAATTTCAAGATTCCCAACGGAATGCCTGTTTACATATCAACTTATGCCATTCAAAAAGATCCAAAGGTAGTTTCCCTGAATTGTATTTGTCTGTTTCATTTCTTCATTAATTTAATTTTGTTTTTTTTGTTTTCAGTACTTCCCAAATCCATTGAAGTTCGATCCTGAAAGATTCTCTGCTGAGAACCGACCAAATCTAGTTCCTAATTCCTTTATGCCATTTGGGGCTGGACCACACATTTGTATAGGAGAACGTTTAGGAATTGTTAAAGTTAAAATTGGTTTGATAAGTTTTTTGAGAAATCATAAAGTTGACATATGTGAAAAAACCCAAAAAGTATTGCAACTCGATCCTAAAGGTGTGCTTTTACAAGCTAAAGGAGGAATTTATTGTAAACTAATTAGAGATCCGCTTTACGTTGCTAAATAAAAAATACGTATGTACTAATAATAATTAGTCCAAGTTTAGCTAGAAGTAAGATTTATGAATAAAAATAGAAATTTAAACAAAAAAACTGAGATCTTAAACTCTTATAATAAAATATGTTAACCAAAAGATTCTTATAAAAGAAACAACTGAGCATTTAAAAAATAAATTCAAGAAAACTTCTATTGGGTACTCAAACAAGAGGGCCGTAAAAACAGAGATTAATGTTAAAGTGTCTTTAAGTGAAAAAGATATTAGTTAAATCTCCTAAACTGATATGAATTCTGGCAGTCTTTCTGCTCTTCTCACCTTAAAACTAGAAACAATTAATTTAATTAATTGTAGTCTTTTGAAAATAAAGAGTTTCAAAAGTTTGAGAAATCTGAAATTTCAGCCCTGGGTAAAAAAACAACACAAAATTCTAACTTATGTAATATGCAACGAGTTTTATGCATATAATTGCTGAGAATATTTCTTATTAAATCTTATCAATAGGGGAGACTGGTAAAAATGTGTACTAAATTAGCAAACAACTATTCAGATTTAAAAATACTAATTAATATAATCGAAATCATTCAAAAACTCCATCATGAAGATGTAGAAATTATTTTAAAATTAGTACTACAGAGCATAAAAAAGGAGAAATAAAATAGAACAAGCCGAAGAAAAGCTCTTTTAAGTTCTTAAAGATTACTTATTAACTTCCGATAGGAAGTTATTGTAATGGGTCCGACTTGTCGAATTGAAAATTTTGACATTTCTCGACGTTTCAAGGTCCCTAGAGTCGAAATAAAAAATTTCCAGACCGATGTCTGTGCGTGCGTGTGTAGTCGTCCATAGCTCAAGAACCAATAGAGATATCGACTTCAAATAAATTTTGTTATACAGATAATAATGCAGAAAGATGCAGAAAGGACTCCCAAAAAAATTGAGTGGGTGGTTTTTTTTACCATAGCAGTTAAAAAAAAAGGTGAAAATTTGTGTTAACCCTTAATATCTCACGAACCAATAACACTAGAGACTTGAATTAAATTTTATATTATACATTGTAACGTGATACCAAACAAATATATTTGTGGAAAAAAAATCCAATTAACGGTTTTTTTATAAATCAAAAAAACTGAAAAAAAATATTTGTCACCTCGAAAATTTTACGAACAAGAAATTATTTTATCTCCCAAATAATTTTGTGCAACGAAGAATGATGTTTTTTACATCTGGTGGAATTTTGAGAAAAATCGAATTGGCAGTTTTTTTATAGAAAATAAAACCTAAAAAAAGCAATACTTAAATTTCGTAAAAATTGATTTTCGACTCAAATATCTTTTCAAAATTTAAATTATTGACTTCAAACTTATTTTATCTCACAGAAAATTTTTTTTTTCGACATTCAGTAATTTTTTTATAAAAATCCAACAGTCAGTTTTTTCATAAACAAATAAATCTACAAAAAATAGTACGCAAATTTGGTAAAAATTAATGTTTGGTTCTCGATATCTTGTTAACAATGGAAGATATTGACTTTAAATTAATTTCGTTTATCCAATTTGTGTTAACATAAGAAATAATTTTTTTTTAAAATGCTTCTAAAATTGGTAAAAATTGGTGTTGGACTAAGAATCTCGTTAAAAAAATCGTTAGATTTCGAAATCAAACTATTTCATTATAAGCAAAATATTGTTGGTAATTTTTAAAAATATTTCAACTGACAACTGACGAAAACCTATAAACTTTGAAGCAAAACAAATCTACAGACGGGATGGGAAGTTATCAGTGTGGGTCGCATCCCAGCCTCTTTTTACATCTAAGAACAGTATTGTTTTGTTGAACTCATTTTCAATTGTGAGTTGAATTTTTAGTACTTTGTCTATGTTTCTTTTTATTTATTATACCATTTCTTCTTGACAATGGTGATAGCCAGTTGAACGGGGATGTTAGTGAATAATGAAACTACATCAAACGAGACTAAAACATCATTTTGACTTAGTTTTACATTCTTTGCTTTTTCAACAAAAATTCAAACGAATTTTTTACAGAGTGGCTTGAATTCGTTGTCACGCACTGTAAAATTTTGCCAACATACTTCGATAACATGGTACATTCATGGATGACGTAATCGGGCGCAGAGACATGTCTGTTTTAAGAATTTTTGGCATTTGTGCTTTTGAAGTAAATGACGTTTTTACCAAAAGTGTGTATGTACTTCATTTCATGTACAGAGTTTTCCAAATGCGTTCCGTTCTGTATTAAATAAAGAGTATTATTAAAATGCTTATTTCATTTTAAAGAGGAAGGTTTTTTTTAACGTTGGAAAACCATATCAGTAAAATAGCCGCATTAAAAAGGTTGCAGCTCTGTATCCTTTTCAAGAAATTTTCCATCATTAATTCAAACAATCGCCGATGTATGGTGAATTGGCTATAGCAGAGGTGAATTGAATTTAGGAGTGGAGAATCGATATTAGCATGGTTTCAGCTTGTAGGAAAACCAGAATGACAGATTGGTCGGTCTTTATATACAATGTCTTTGGCCTTGGCTGTATAATCCATTCACCGTAACAGTGTTGTATCAGCCTCAATTTATTCTTCACAGCACCAACTTGTCCCAACAGCTCAAATAGTTCACCATTTTTGTGGTGAATTTTAACAATTTCAGTGCGTTATTAGGGCATATTTCTTTGACGTTTTAAAAAAGATACTAACTTCATTTTACGTAGACGTAACATTTTTGTTTCATTAGGCAGTTTTTTTTTAGTTCAGAGCAGAGCCCGAACTGTTAAACTCTGAAGGTTCACATATTTATATTTGTGTTCTAAACTTGTTAGGATATATTTCAGAAATGTTTAATTGGTTATTATATATTAATTTAGGTATTTAATTCTTATTTATTATTTCTATAGAAGAAACCGACATGTCCGTTCGGATTCGACATTAAAGTGAATGAGTCGCACACAGAAATAATTGAGATTATTAAGTTAGTTTGGTAGGCCCTAGTTCTCTACGTTTATTTTTAAAAGTTGAGGTGTGTTTTAAAAATAATTCTGAGTGCTCATATCACGCTTTAAGTTTAGAGAATGTTTGTAATTTGTCGAATTGTATCCTTTTACTACCTCTTTCTCCGGTCTCCCCTATACATCTACATATATGTACTTACTTCATTGTATTATAAGATTTTTTTAGAGAGTCGAAATATAATACTACACAAACAAACAAACTTACTTTTAAATGCCATAATATTTACAATTCATAAATAATATACACTACACATGTCTCAATGGCATTATAAACATAATAAAACTTGATAAGACCGATGTCTCGTTAGATTCTACCTTTAACATATTCAATAGTTATCTTGTTAAGGTAAGCAAAGCAGTAGGTAAGGTACATAATGTGACGATTGTTTCATCTGGCAAGATCATTGTACAATTATAATTAAATCTTAAATTTATACAATGATATAAAATTATCTGAGACTATAAAAGATATTGGATTAAAATTCGTTGAGCAGTGTTTAAAAAAATATCCCGTGATGTTATTAACTTTTTTTTTCAATTTAACGAGCGAAATGCGCATTGATGCAGATTAAAATAGTTCATTTTAATAAATATTTTAAACAATGGGTGTTTCTGAATGGCTTCTGGTTATAGTCGGAGTTGTTACAGCTCTTTACTTTTGGATAAAACATCACTATTCATATTGGCGTCGACGAAATGTTCCTTTCATTGAACCGAACCCAATATTTGGAAATCTCAAGGAATTGATTTGCATGACAGTTAATCCTGCAGCTCATATAGCTTCGCTGTATAATCACAAAAATGCTCAAGATCAACCAATTATTGGTATTCACATTTTCCACAAACCTGCACTTCTCTTGCGTGACTTGGATTTAATCAAAATAATTATGAACAAGGATTTTAATAAGTTCTCAAATAGATACACATCATGTGATCCACATGGTGATCCTTTGGGGCATTATAACCTTTTCTTTCTGAAGAATCCACAGTGGAAGGAAATGCGATCAAAAATTACTCCCGTTTTCACTGGTGGCAAATTGAAGTTAATGTTTCCACTTGTTGCAAAGGTAAGTACAATTTGCCCCTTTTTCAAAGAACTGTCATAAATATTGATACCTTTTGACAGATCGGAGTGGATTTAGATGAATACTTGTGCAAGATGCCTTTGGATTCAGCAAATTGCATCAAAGAAGTTAAAGAAATCAGTGCTCTCTTCACGACTGACGTAATTGCTTCTGTCGCTTATGGACTCGAAGCAAATTGTTTGAAAAACCCCAGAAGTGAATTCCGTGAACAGGGAAGTGAAATTTTCAAATGGACAACGTACACAACCATTCAATTCAATGGTATATTCTTCTTACCAGAATTTACGAGGTTTTTTGGTTGGAAGACATTTTCCAAAAAGGCTGCTACGTTTATTCGTGAAACTATAGCCTTTGTGATGCGTGAAAGAATGAAGTCTGGAGATACCCGAAATGATGTGATAGATACTCTAGTATCATTGAAAAATACTGCTGCAGCTGAAGGTGTGCAGTTAGATGATGAAACTCTTATTGCAGTAGCAGCTGGATTGTTTACAGCTGGTTTTGAGACGACTGCCTCCTCCATTGCATTTGGATTGTATGAATTGTCAAAAAATCAAGAAGTTCAAAATCGTCTTCGCGAAGAAATCAAAGTATTTTTAGAAAAGAATGGAGGAAATATAACTTATGATGCTCTTCAAGAGATGGAATATTTAAATATGGTTGTTCAAGAAATATTGAGGTTATATCCATCGCTACCGTTCTTAGATCGAGAATGTACTTTGCCAAAGGACGAAAAAGAGTACTCCCTGGAGCCTTATAGTGATTTTAATATTCCCCATGAAATGCCAGTTTATGTTTCAGTCTTTGCCATTCATAAAGATCCAAAGGTAAGTTTCGCTATAAGTAAACACTCTTTTAGATGATTCAAAATTGATGTTTGTTTGTTGTTCTTTTAGTACTTTTCAAATCCTGATGAATTCGATCCTGAAAGATTTTCCACAGAGAACATTTCAAATTTAGTACCTAATTCCTATATACCTTTTGGAACAGGACCACATAATTGTATTGCAGGACGTTTGGGAATTATTAAAGTTAAAATTGGTTTGATAAGCTTTTTGAGAAATCACAGAGTTACCACTTGTGAGAAATCCCATAAAACACTAACACTCGATCCAAAAGCTGTACTCTTGCAAGCTAAAGGTGGACTTTATTGCAAGTTTATCAGAGATTCACTTTTTACAAAATAAGAATACCTATAAATTTAGTTTTATTTTCTTAGATATAAGTTATGAAAATAAAAAAATAAACTTGTGATTGAATCTATACTAATATTATAAATGCGAAAGTAACTCTGTCTGTCTGTCTGTTACTCAATCACGCCTAAACTACTGAACCAATTTGCATGAAATTTGGTATGGAGATATTTTGATACCCGAGAAAGGACATAGGCTACCCTGGAAAATGACGCATTCCTATGGAAAAATTCAGGTGAGCCGATCGCTTTTACGCCTAAACTACTGAACAGATTTAAATGAAATTTTGTAAAGAGATAGTTTGAGACTTAAGAAAGGACATGAGTTACTTTTGACCTCGGAAAAACAACCCATTCCCATGGGAAAAATTACTCTCCGAGGAATTTGATCGCTTTCACTCCTAAATTACCAAATATTTGAATAATATTTGGATAAAATTGGTATTACGGGAAAACAACGCATTCCCAACCCTTCTTATAAATTGAGATTGGAGGTTGGTGTTCCAGTCCTGTTTATGAGAAATCTTGACGCATCAAAGTTATATCATGGTACACTGCTACAGATTACTCACTTAGGACGAAATATTATAAAAGCTATAATCATGACTGGATAGGAAAAGGAAAAAATGTTTTAATTCCCCGCATTCCGATAATTTCAACCAATTTGCCGTTTCAGTTTAAAAGAGTGCAGTTTCCTCTGAAAGCAGCATTTGCAATAACAATAAATAAAACTCAGGAGCAAACGCTGAAAGTTGCAGGTGTAAATTTGTAAAAAAAACTGTTTTTCCCATGGACAATTATATGTAGCGTGCTCACGAGTCTCAAACCCACAGAATCTTTACGTTCTGGCCAAGGAAGGAGAAAACAAAAAACGTCGTATATAAAAATGTATTGCAGTAGCCTTACCTAACCTATGACAATCACACTTAGTATGGCCTTATCCCATTTCGGCACAATTCAAACATACGTACAAAAAAGTACAGCTCAGGTTTTTTCATACTACCATCCAAAAAAACTATCTAATGCGGACGAAGTCGCGGGTAAAAGCTAGTACTTAATATTTATTTATACACAATTGTAAAATAAATTGCCTTAATATTTTTATATAAGACATCTCGTAATTTTCACTAAACAAGTTTTTTTTTTTAATTATTAAACGTCAAAATGAGCTACTTTAAAAGAGTTTAATATGATAAGCGTCTAAAGGGTTTTCAAATTCGAACATGACATTATTGAATTTATGCTGTGAACACATCCTTCAATTAGTAGTACCTGTATATTTAGCATATAATGAAATAGTTTGATTTCGAAATCTATTTTAGTTAAGGAGATTTTTTGTCGAAAACCAATTTTTACCAATTTGAGTAGCATTTCTTAAAAGTTCTTATCTATACTATTATATAAAAGCGAAACCATTATAAAGTTTGTGACGCATGATCTCAGAAAGTAGTCAACCGATTTATTTGATTTATATTTTATTATTTTCTATATTGTTATGAGAGTGTTTATGGCTTTAATATTTTGTCATTAATTATTTGTCAAACTTAAATAATATTAATTTTACATTTTTTGTCCATTTTTTTCATTAGTTGACTTACACAACCACTCATATCTTAAAACCTATACAGTAATCGACAAAGATTAGCATTTCTTCATAAAGTCAATATTGTTGCGCAAATTTTAAGCCTAAAATCACTTCTAAGTTAAACATACAACCTGAGAAATAAATAAAAACAAATTATAAAATTATAAACTTTTTGAATTCATTTTATCCAGGAAATTAGATTCCATCACAATCGCGAGGTCGCTGCTTTGTTTCATTTCATTATCGTTCCAACATTTTTAATTTTCTTTTCTTCCAATGCTCTTTCTCTTTTAATATGTGTTCCATTTAATAGTTACGTTTTTCCTCTTACCTACCTACCTACATATTATTCAATTTTTCTGTATTGTATAGTTCATCAACTAACCTACCCACACACATTATTTTTTTGTTTCTCTAATTCTATCGTCACATTGCTGAGCAGTGTTGGCTCTTTTTTTTAAGTTACTATGGAGTATGGACATTTAATTAACTACAGTGCCGTGCACATGAAATGCCGATTTATCTAAAGAAAAATTAGATCTTTTTTATTTTTCTGGTTCGAGGAAGTGAATAGATTATAATTCTTCCAATTTAAAAATAAAAAAGTTCTATTATAATAGCTTGAATTACCAATTTTGTATCACTTCCTCGAACAATAAAACTGAAATTAAGTTAAAATTTTCTTTACAAATAACTCGAAGAAGGTACTTACAATGACATCGATAAAAAGAGCACACAAATGTGGGTAGGTTAAGTCAGTTGCACTGCACTGAACATGAGCAGATGAATTCAAAAAATGTGTCTATGGATATTTACACACGCATACCTATAGATGTATGAGAACATTAAAAACACAAATTTGTTTTTTTTTTACCGCAAATCTATACTATTATAATAAAAGCGAAACCATATAAACTAAAATTAATATTATTGTAGAAAATATGCTCAGTCCCATTGAGAAATTTGTTCATATGCTAATACTAATATTCAAAAAATGTTCGTGGTTACAATTTGCGAAGCAACGTGAGCACGGGTCGGCTAGTCTTTAATAAAATCGAAAGATACCACCAATGCTTCCTACTTCCTGGTTTTCCCCCACATAAACATTCATTTTTTTTAATTTAAAATAAAAAACATAATTTTGAAGATTTAAATCTAAAAACTAATAAGACAATTTTAACAATAGACCACTTATTATTATATCAAATTTAATAACACGAAATCGACTGTCCCCAATTACTATATTATAGACAACCTTAAGCGCGACGCACGTAAGTAATTAAACGAAGTAAATAATTAAACTTCACAACTGACTATTAGTTTTGAAATTATATAACTTCTGACCAGACTTTTTAAATACCCAAAATTGAGAAAGTCTATAAAATTTCCATAGAATTCATGGATATTTTGTTATTCCTCCCAAAAGTAATTTTAAACCAAATTTTGTATTAATTTAATTCATCCTTACCTTAACAATTTGGTTGAAGTGATATATATATATTTTAAAACCTATATTCGTAACAACAGAAAATTCCAATTTTTAAGATTTAAATCTTAATTTGATTATAAAAACACAACAATATATGTAATTAATAATAACATTCAAGAACACGTAATAGATACTATTCATTTTTATACAAAAAAAATGAAAAAAAAAGTTCACCTCATGATTGGTTAAACTTGCTTTTTTAATTATATCGTATTTCGAATCAATTTTAATAACATTTTCAATCAAGCTTATAAGTTTATTTTGAAAAAAAAAACCAGAAATGTTGGAAACTGTGACACCTTAGGAATTTGAAGACAAATTAAAATCAGATAAGAAAATCTGATAATTTATCCTGTCAAATCATATCTGATTAGAACTGTCATAAAATGTATGGACAAAAAGTCCGTGAAATATCAATAAAATCTAAAATTTGCTTTCTCGAATTTTTCCTAAATCATTTATATCCAAGAAAAAAAAACACAAAATCTAATTTCTTGTAGAAAATGTTGGTCTTTGTTTTCCTTAGAAATAAATACAGAAGTTTATATGGAGAAATTTCTGGCGGTTTTTCAAAACAAAATCGTGATTTCTTCTGGTGCAATTTCCGGAAACCGAAAGTTTTATTTATTTGGAATTGATATTTTCTTTACGTGGATCCAATACATAACCTGAAGAAATTTGTCAAAAAAATGATATATTTAACCTTTAGTAGCTTAACTTACTTTCGATGCTATATAAAAGTAAACTAGAAACTATTTTGACTCTTAGTTTTGAAACTAGCATAGACTGTTAGTGTTTTGTTAGTTTGGATACAAAATTTAAAAAAATTGAAAAACAAACCATTAGAAGTTTTCTTTATTGGGGTAGCAGCCTGGTTACTTTTGAGGAATTTTCCTCCAATCTTCAGAAAAAAAGTAAAACACGAAACTAACCACAGCAAAGCTGAATATAATACGTAGTGAGTTAGTGACATTATATAAACAGCAATTCTGGTTTAAAAAAAAAAAAAAACGAAGAACGAAATTTAAATTCGATCATACAATGTGATTAAAAGTGAAAAAAGTATTACTGTAAATTTCTTACGATGTTCCAAAATAAAATAATAACTCGATCTAATACATAATTCTCGGTTTATCATGGAACTTTATTTTAAAAATATTTAGAACTTAAGCATTTTTTCACATCTAATCTTAACTGTAACGGTTTTAAAATCATTTTTGAGTTTTTAGAATTTTAGATAGATAGTTCTGACAAAAATGCAACAATATTGATATAAGTTTAATATTTTTAAATATTTCTTCAAACGCACATTATGTCAAACCTGGCATCTTCTATAAACAGATTTATGTTCACAACATTTAACAATTACATGCAGATAGATAATTTTATTTTCAAAAAGATTTTGCAAAAAAATTTAGTAATGCTGATTTAAAATTAGTTTTGACAATAACTTTAACCTGACAGGCTTAAAAAGGAAATTTAAAAACATATATGTAAGCTTAGTAAATTTTACATTATGCAGCTCCTAATTATGACTTTTTGGCAAACACTTCATATTTATGTATTTTTTAAAAAATATTTTATAATTGCACATAAAAATCCTTGTGGTCTAAAATTTAATCCAAACCCTGAATGAATCTACAAATTTAGTATTTCGAAGAATCAAAAACATTTCTAAACCGAGTTCTAATATCCTAAACCTCCAAATTTGAGGGTCTAATAAATCAAAATTCTATCTCAAACTGAGATCTAAATCAGAGTTCTAAAGCTTGAGAACTTGATGAAGAAATAACTTAGAACTTAATCGAGTTCTAATTTATCAATAATTTATGGAGAATTGAACTTTGTCAAGAAATTGACTGTAACAGTTTTTAAGTTAGAACAAATTCTGATGACAACATTCTTACCAAATTTATAAAACCGTGTTTAGACTATTTGTAGGCATTTTCATTGCAAGTTCTGTAGATTACGCAACATTTGGAACTTTTCCTGATTGATCACATTGAGTTTCTGTGTTTTTTCGTACTTTGTACTTTAAAGACCTCTCAAGTCAAATGAACCAAATCAAACAGACCATCGTAGTATAGTAGCATTAGTGCACTAAGTTACAAAGCTTTACCATCAATTAATCTCTCTTTTTGAAAACACTATTTCAATCACAATTTTTGCTTACCTCATTTTAGCTTTTAATACGTGTGAAAACAAAATGTTCCTAACCATATTTCTTCTACTCATCGTTGGTGGTCTTACTAAATTTTACATCTGGATGAAATATCAATTTTCCTACTGGAAGAGAAAAAATATAGCTTATGTTGAACCAATGCCAATAATTGGTAATATAAGAGCTATGCTTACATTGAGGAGCTGTCCTGCTGAACAATTTAGGGAGCTATATATCCATGATACCATTAAAAATCAAGCTGCCTTCGGAATGTATATGTTCAATAGACCTGCCCTTATTATTCGAGACCCTGCTCTGGCAAAAACTATTCTTATTAAGGAATTCAATAGGTTTGCAAATCGCAATGCTTCGGCGGATCCACATGGCGACCCATTGGCATTCAATAATCTATTCTTTTTAAAAGGTGAGCCTTGGCGAGAGATGCGATCTTAAGTGACTCCAGTTTTTACCAGTGGAAAATTGAAGCAAATGTTTTCATCCATCACCGAGGTGAGGTTTTTTTAAAAAGTTGAAGTTGAAAATCTTTTTAAAAAAAACTCACTTTATTTCTAGATAGGAAGTGAATTGAATCAATATCTTTGTCGATTGACTAAAGATACAAAAGATTGTGTTAGAGAGGTTAAAGAAATCAGCGCCCTCTATACCACCGATGTTACTGCATTGACGGCTTATGGAATTTATGCAAATAGTTTGAAAGATAAGAACAGTGATTTCCGACGAAATGGTAAACCAATCTTCACATGGTCCACATTCAAGGCACTTGAGTATATTGTAATTTTCTTTGTCCCACACTTGGTGAAATTTTTTCGTGCAAAGGTATTCTCTCCGGAGTCAACCGAATTTCTGCGAAACTCCATAAGTTTTGTAATGGCTGATAGAGCAAAATCCAGAATAACAAGAAATGACTTAATTGACATTCTGGTGAAGTTAAAAAAGACATCTGAAGATAAGGCTGAATTTATGGACATAAACAAGCTAATAGCACAAGCTGCTGTCTTTTTTACGGCGGGCTTTGAGGCTTCTTCTTCAACTATTGCCTTTGGATTGCATGAATTGTCAAGGAAACCCGCTTTACAGAAGCGATTGAGAGACGAAATAAAAAAGTCACTTATGGAAAATGAGGGCAAATTAACCTATGACTCCCTGAATGCTATGGAATATTTGGATAAGGTGATTCAAGAGGTCCTTAGAATGTACCCACCACAACCATTCCTAGACCGAAGATGTACTTTAGCCAAAGGTGAGGAGGAGTTTTCATTAAGTCCCCAGCTTGAGTATAATATACCAAATGGTATGGCTGTCTACTTTCCAATCTTTGCTATTCAAAGAGATCCAAAGGTATCTTAAAATAAGTTTGCTAAATCGTTTGTGTATCTATTTATACATTTTATTTGTTTTAGTACTTTCCAAATCCCGATGAATTTGATCCGGAAAGATTCTCCCCCGTGAATAAGCCAAATATTACACCATTTTCCTACATGCCATTTGGTGTTGGACCACACAATTGTATTGGAGAACGATTAGGAACACTTCAGTCTAAGATGGGACTTGTCAATTTTTTAAGGAGTCATTACGTGGAACCTTGTGAAAAATCACACAGCAAAATTAAACTAGATCCTAAGGGATTGCTTCTAAGTGCCAAAGGAGGAATTTATGTTAAATTAGTTAAGGACTTATTGTTTATTGAGAAATAAAACTTAAATTTTCTTAATCAATGCAAAATACATGCTTTACATCATTTTTATTAAAAAAGTTGGTAGACTAAATATGAAAGAAATGGAAAGAGTGAAAAGTTCACCATAGAAATCTTCCATGATATTTACCTTTACCTCAGTTAAAGTAAACAAAGTTTTCTGATTGAAAATTTTATTTTCCAATATCTTAGACTTAGAAATCTAATTGTTTGGTTTTATTTTTTGACAGCTATCTCAATCTAGCTATCAAACTCTTTAAATGAAGTATCGAGAAATACACCTATCCAACACGAGATTGAAGGTAGCCAATGACACAGGCCAACTTATAATTTGTCCCTGAGATGGGACTCTGACGAACTGACAGGTTTATTGATACTCAAATAAATGTTTGTTTCTAAGAAAGTTTGCTTTTATGGTAAGAAGTGAATTTTTTAACGTAAACAAAAATTGCCGTGCCCTAATGTTCTTGTTCAAGAAGATTGACACTTTTCTATTTATTTTTCGTCACAATACAGTCTTCTATAGTCTACAGTCTACTATAGTCTACTAAAAATTCTTCAAAGCTTAAAAAAATGTCACAAAATTGTACGAAAGTAAATTCGCCAGAAAATGAATTGTTTTCATATAAGATTTTTCACTTAAAATATTCCGCAAGTGTCACAATTGAAACTGTCATCTTTTGACACAACAACTACTATATTCTCAACATGACACTTTTTGGTGTGGTGAATATGTTTTTCTTGTCATGTCTTCGTTTCTAACAAAAAAATAACAACCATTTATGGCTGAAACACAAACACGCTTCAGCTGCGGCCTCGTCTGCGTTACGATGGGCCTGCTTCGAGGTTGCTTTGAATGACTTTTCTATAATAACCAATGGGAATCCCTCAAAAAGCAAATGTATTTTGTTTGTTGTTTTTTTTTTACAGCTGTGGAGCTGTCAGACAAAGCAAATGTTCAGCAAATTTGAACTAGAGCTTCCGTTTGGAGTCACATTACGTAACATTACGTTCTTTTCCTTACGATTGTCAAACGAAACGTGAGGTCGAAGCTCCATTGTGATAGCATGCATTGAATTCCTATGGCTGAACTCGTAAACGTCAGGCGAAGCCGAAGCTGAAGCGTGCTTGTGATTCAGCCATAAACGTCAGGCGAAGCCGAAACTGAAGGGTATTTTTATGTTTCAGCCACTATTATTTTCTTCATCAAAATTATTTTTATTTCTCAACAAATCATAGGATCCCTTACTAAATTAACATAAATTCCTCCTTTGGCACTTAATAGCAATCCTTTAGGATCTAGTTTAATTTTTTCGTGGGATTTTTCACAAGGTTCCACATAGTGACTCCTCAGAAAGTTGACAATTCCCATTTTCGACTGGAAAACTCCTAATCGTTCGCCAATACAATTGTGTGGTCCAACACCAAATGGCATGTATGAAAATGGTATTATTTTTGGTTTATTCTCGGGGGAAAATCTTTCCGGATCAAATTCATCGGGATTTGGAAAGAACTAAAGAAAGTTCAGTTATTAAAAAAAAAAAAAAATAAAGTGTATGAACTAACCTGGGGATCTCTGTGAAGGGCCAGGAGTGGAAAGAAAACTGGCATTCCATGTGGAATACTCAAATCAATATGTGGTCTCAACGAGAACTCCTCCTCACCTTTGGGTAAAGTACATACTCGATCGAGAAATGGTTGTGGTGGATACATTCTCAACACCTCTAGCACTACCATATCCAAATACTTCATTGCATTTAGAGATTCATAACTGATTTTGCCATCATTTTCTTGAAGAGACTCTTTTATTTCCTCTCTTAAACGTTTCTGCAATTCGGGTTTCCTTGACAATTCATGCAATCCAAAGGAAATAGTCGACGAAGAAGTCTCAAAACCAGCAGCAAAGAAGACAGCAGCTTGTGCAATTAACTTGTTCTTATCCAAATCTTCACCTTCAGCTTCTGAAGTCTCTTTTAACTTCACTAGAATGTCAATTAAGTCATTTCTTGGTATTTTGGTTTTTGCTCTATCAGCCATTACAAAACTTATGGAGTCTACCAGAAACTTGGTTGCTTCTGTAGGGAATAACTTAGCACGAAATAATTTAACCAAATGTGGAAAGAAGAACATGACAATAAATTCGTAAGCTCTCATGGTGTTCCATTTGAATATTGGTTTACCATTTCTTCGGAAGTCACTGTTTTTATCTTTCAAACAATTGGCATACATTCCAAATGCTACCGAAGCAATAACATCGGTTCCAAAGAGGGCGCTGATTTCTTTAATCTCATGCATAGAAGTTTTGTTGTCTTTAGTCAATCGACACAGGTACTCATTCAGCTCAAATCCTATCTGATATTAAAATAAGTTCTTAGAACCAAAATATGTAAAGAATTGGAAAAATTCTCACCTCTTCAATTAGTGGAAACATTTGCTTCAATTTTCCACTGGTAAATACTGGTGTCACTTTAGTCCGCATCTCCCTCCAAGGAGCACCTTTCAAAAAGAATAGATTATTGAATGCCAATGGATCGCCATGAGGATCCGCTGAAGCAAAACGATCTGCAAACTTATTGAATTCTTTGATTAGAATAAGTTTGGACAGAGCAGGATCTTTTATAACAAGAATTGGTCTATTGAGCAAGTAGATTCCAAAAGCAGGATGGTTTTTAACGCTTTTATCGTTACACACAGCAGCCAATTGTTCAGCGGGACAACTCGTCATTGTTAGAATTTCCCTTAGGCTACCAATCAATGGAAATGGTTTTATGTAAGGTATGTTTTTCCGCTGCCAGTAGGAATATTGGTTTTTCATCCATAGGTAGAATATTGTGAGGGTGCCTATCAGGACTAAAAGCAAAATACTAAGGGCCATGTTTGTTGAGGACTAAAAATAGAAATATGTTTCTTAAATTTTTGTACGCAAAGCATTATTATAAAAGTTATATTAGATAAGAGTAATTTGATAATAATTTTGGGTTTTTTTTATAAAACTCGTAATCAATGATATTCAAATTTATTAAGTGTTGTCTAGATTAGATTAAATAAAAAATTAAGGCAAAGTTATAACTAAAACTAGGACGATGATAGAAAACTTATGGATTTTCCCATATTCTAAGCAAATCACTAATGTCACATAAAATAGTTCTAATTTTTTGTAATAATTGATTATGACCTAAAACTGTAACATGTTGAGATTTAAAACTAAAGAATTTATGATTATTAATCTTCTTTAGATTGGTTAAAAAAAGGGATAGCAAGCTTGAAATCGTAAAGTTTATTTATAGTGACAAAAAAAGGGATTTTTAAAGTTTTGTCAGTTTGGATTTAAATATTAAATATTTATAAGGTCACAACATCATCTAATAGATTTAAAGAAAGGGCCAAGAAATTGAAGGGGGTGAAAGGGGGTCAAGTACCTACACCTTTTTGAAAATTACAGTTAATACGTATTTTTTGTATTGTTTTATGTCTGGAAAAATCTTTTTTGAGCAAATTATATTTTAAAGTAGTACCACCAGAGTAATCCTACCATCTTTAAAAATATGGATTCGCCATTTGTTGGATAATTTCCCAAGATGTATATTTTTTTTTCAAAAAATTATCTGAAAAATAATCGCAGAAAACAACGGGTTTTCCATTTTGCAGCTTCAAAAGTATAGGTCTGGAATTCGATATCTGCCAAACTAAGATGTTAAACATTTTTTTTTTCAGTTGAAAGTCTGACATTTACGAAAATGGATCGCTTAACTATCGCTCAACGCATAAATATTTTTTAAACCTTCTACGCAAGTAATTGGCAAAATTGTGAAGAAATTTGAAGAGACTGGATTGGATACAGACATTGTAAGGCCTGTGCATCACCGTTTCGCTCGTATCACTGAAAATATCGCTGGTGTAAGTGCAAGTGTTGCCGAAGACCCGAATGTGTCGATTCCTCGTCGTTCTCAGGAATAAGGACTGTCTTACGGCACATTATGGTGTATTTTGCATTTGGATCTACAGCTACACCCATATAAAGTCAAGCTCACACAACAACTGAAGGCAACTGACCACTCACCACGTCGTCGTTGGTACTTTGAATGGGTGCTATACTGCGCGCCGGTTTTTCAAACAAAATTTTCTTCAGCGACGAAGCACATTTCTCACTTGGTGAGTAAGTTAACAAACAAAATTGTCGTATTTGGGGAGTATTAAGAGAGCCCATTACATCCACAAAAAGTCACTGTTAATTGAGCTCTTTGGTCCGGAGGTGTGATTGGACCTTACTTCTTCGAAAAAGACGATGGAACGACTGTTACCGTCAATTCTAGCGTTATGGTCATATGATAACCGACTGTTTTTTGCCTGATACTGAATAATACGACTTATAGAATATGTGGTTTCAACAAGACGGTGCCACATGACATATAACACGAGCGAATATGGCTTCATTGCAAGAAACATTTCCTGGCCGCGTAATTTCTCGTCGTGGCGATATCAACTTGCCACCAAGGACATGCGATTTGACACCGCTGGACTTTTTTGTTGTCCGCAAATTGGATAACCCTGTGCATTGGGTGTAAGGTTTTAAGGATAAAGCTCATGTGAAATAAAATTTTGTAAGCTTAAAATCGTAAAGTATATTAATTTTGAAAAAAAACTAATGCAATAACTTTAAAACGAAGAATTAAAGTTTTGGCAGTTTTTTACTTTCCACATATATAGGAAATATAGGGAAGTTGTTGCATTCGTAAAAAATTTGAACTCGATTTGACGATGGTAGAGAAGTCGAAAAAAGTGGGTCCCCCGACTCCGTCCATCTAGTTTTCTGTCTGTTCTCATCCCTACAGATCAAGCCATTGGGTTAAATGAGTTCAAACTTAGGAAAGAATATTTTAAGCAGATTCGCGTTAGGCGTTTTTTCATTCATACCGAACCTTCTTACTTTGGCTTTTTTCAATAAAAAAAAATATTTTAGTATTAGTCCATAAGGATACCCCCCATAGAACCGTTATTTTGTTTTTAAATTTTCTCAAAAACTGATCAACCGATTTCAATAATTTTTTTCTGCATAATAATCTCTTATACTGTCTCAATAATATTTGATATTCAAAAATGCCTTTGTTTTAAGTTTTGATTTTTAAACAAATATTAAAATTTTTGTTTCCAAATTAGATGTCCGAAAATGAGTCATCATTTTTTTTACGAAATTGAAATAATGGGTGATTTTTTTGAGGTTAGGATTTTCATGCATTAGTATTTGACAGATCACGCGGGATTTCAGACATGGTGTCAAAGAGAAAGATGCTCAGTATGCTTTGACATAGCATCATGAATAGACTTACTAACGAGCAACGCTTGCAAATCATTGAATTTTATTACCAAAATCAGTGTTCGGTTCGAAATGTGTTTCGCGCTTTTTTATCGACAAATTTTGTTCAGCGATGAGGCTCATTTCTGGTTGAATGGCTACGTAAATAAGCAAAATTGCCGCATTTGGAGTGAAGAGCAACCAGAAGCCGTTCAAGAACTGCCCATGCATCCCGAAAAATGCACTGTTTGGTGTGGTTTGTACGCTGGTGGAATCATTGGACCGTATTTTTTCAAAGATGCTGTTGGATGCAACGTTACGGTGAATGGCGATCGCTATCGTTCAATGCTAACAAACTTTTTGTTATCAAAAATGGAAGAACTGAACTTGGTTGACATGTGGTTTCAACAAGATGGCGCTACATGCCACACAGCTCGCGATTCTATGGCCATTTTGAGGGAAAACTTCGGAGAACAATTCATCTCAAGGAATGGACCGGTAATTTGGCCACCAAGATCATGCGATTTGACGCCTTTAGACTATTTTTTGTGGGGCTACGTCAAGTCTAAAGTCTACACAAATAAGCCAGCAACTATTCCAGCTTTGGAAGACAACATTTCCGAAGAAATTCGGGCTATTCCGGCCGAAATGCTCGAAAAAGTTACCCAAAATTGGACTTTCCGAATGGACCACCTAAGACGCAGCCGCGGTCAACATTTAAATGAAATTATCTTCAAAAAGTAAATGTCAATCTAACGTTTCAAATAAAGAATCGATGAGATTTTGCAAATTTTATGCGTTTTTTTTTTTAAAAAAGTTCTCAAGCTACTAATCACCCGATATAAGGCGCCAGTTATAACTATCATTGGTTTTCATCATTGAAAACAAATATTGGAATCTTTTTGACAGGTCGTTTATAGCTATCATTATGGGCCAGTTATAGCTATCATCCGATCCGGAAAAATGTTTGAATCAATATTTCTCTTTGATTAGAAATAAAAATTATATACTGATCGATTGGAAATCACACAAAGAATTTTTTTTTTGAGAAAAAAAGTGTAATTGCTCATTTTTTTTTCTCTAAAAATGAATTTTTCTATTTTCCGGACGGAAATTCATTTTCCTCAACAGCTGATACTTTTATGCTTAAAAGTGAAACGAATCGTTCCACTGATTTGTGTTCGAATTTCACACGATTCTAATAACAGATTTAGATTTCTGTCAGTAAAAATTTATCGGTGGATCTCAATCAGGAAATTTTTTTCAATGACAGAAAGTTTTTGAACGACCTGTCAAAAAAATTCCAATGTTTGTTTTCAATGATGCAAATCAATGATAGCTATAGCTGGCGCTAAAAATCTGCAACACGTCAGCTTCAAAAAGACACCAAACATAACAAATTTGACTCTCTTACTCGCTTTAAAATTTGGAAATATAATTTTCATCATTTAAAGTACTCATTAGATTTTTTTTTGATAGGTCGAACAATCAAAATTTATGCCATTGAACACAATTTTCTGATTGAAATCACCGGAAAAAATTACGGTTTTGTGTGGTTTATGGGCCGGCGGCGTCAATGGGCCGTACTCCTTCCTTGATGATCGATCAAGACCGGCACGTTACTGTGAATGGGGATCGCTACCGTTCAATGATAACCGAATATTTTTGGCCCAATCGGATGATATGGACTTAGAGGACATGTGGTTCCAACAGGACGGGGCCACAAGCCACACAGCGAATGTCACAATCAATTTATTGAAAACCAAGTTTTGAGAAGTCTGTGGTCTATGCCAACAAGCCAGCGACAATTGATAAACTTCTTAAGAATATCGAACGTGAAATTGAAGCAGTATCGGCCGATTTATGCTTGAAAACCGTAGAAAATTGGGTTCAGCGTCTGGACTTCTGCAAGCGTGCCCGTGGTGGCCATGCAAAAGAAATTGAGTTCCATACATAATGACATCAAACGTACTTTCACAGGAATATATAATTTTATTGATATCCAAAACCCGTTTCGTTTTATTTAAAAAAAACTTTTGTAGAGCTCTTATTGAAAAACCTGATATAACTGGTCCCTTAAGTTGTTTTATCTCTAAGATAATTCCTCTCAAACCCATAAATTAAGATTGTTGATACCTTAGGGGCCAATTATAGCTAAAATAATAAATTGGGTGGCGCAACAGTCCGTTGAGAACTAGTCCTAGTGACTTACAACTCTCAACCATTCCTGTGTGCGAGTACTGTTGTCAGGAATGGAGGGGGGGCCAATTATAGCTATCATTGGTTTTAATCCTTGAAACCAATAATTGAAATTTGTTGGCAGGTCGTTTATAGCGATAATAAAATTTTTTGTCATTGGAAAAAATGTCCTGCTTGAATTCCACCGAAAAATGTTTACTAATAGAAATCTGTCATTGGAATTGTGTAAAATTTTAACACAAATAACTGGAACCATTCATTTCACTTTTGAACATAAAAGTATCAGCTCTTCAGGAAAATGAATTTCCGTCCGCAAAATAGAAAAATACATTTTCACCGAAAAATAACTGCGCAGTTAACCTTTTTTTCTCAACAAAATTCTTTTTATGATTTCCGATCGATCAGGGTAGAATAATCATTTCTAGTTAAAAGGAAACACAGTCAAATATACACACATACATTAAAAAAATATCCCGGAATGATTTCAATGATAGCTTTAACTGGCCCCTTAATCTCCTAAAATCGCGCCAGTAAAAACTATGAAATTAAAATTAACGAAGACATTTTTAAGAATACAAAATAAAATTCTAATAAGCTTTCAACTTCTCACTTTTAAATTTTAACTTTTTTAAAAGTAATTAAAAAATATACGTAAGATAGAAAATCATAGTTTTCGTTCCCTCCGGTATATTTTTACATTAGCCTTTAGTGTTCAGGTTAAAATTTTATTTCAGATTATATTTTGTTTTAATAATCACATTTTTCACTATTGAACTTCACAATATTATCCACAATATTATTGACAAAGGTAGGTATCCAATAAATTAAGTATAGTCCTTATTCTTACTTCAACTTAAATCAAACAGCTAAAAACTCAGTCTGATGGTCTTGAAACTGAATTCTAAAAATGAGCCATACGTTACTTTTATATCTTTTATTAAAAATTCTATTATCGTTAAATTAATACTTGTTAACTCAAAATATAAAATAATTTATTATAGACTAATTAAACAATGACGTCATATGGTCCGATTTTATGTTTTTTTTAGATTAGATAGATATTTTTTAAGTCCATATTTTAAGATAATGTACACAATTTTATTAGAGAGTATCTTTTTTGAATGTCATTGCCATTAGTCTGAATGAAAATTTTATTCTTTATTCATGGTAAATTGACAGATTTTTGCAAACATTTTAAAACCAAAAATGTAAGTCCCACTTGAGAAAAGCTTAAAAGTAAAATATTAAATTCACGCTTTTCAATGTACGTTAAATGAAAATTTGGCTTATAACCTTTATAATCAGGTACACGTTTTTGAGCTCACCAAATGGGAAGTAATAATTTAGTTTGTTGAATAAAAACCACCCTAATGTGAATTTGTTTGTACAAACTAGTAATAGGTACATAGTAATATTATAAAATTTTAACAAAAATTAAAGAGTATATTACAAATATAATTTGTCCATGTCGATATCACGTATAAAAAGTTTGTTAAGACGTTTTTTCCTTTACTTATCAGATATAAGATCAAAATTAGATGAGATTGAAATGATAAATTGATAATAACAGTATAATTAGGTGTACGCACTTATAAAATTTTATATTTTAAGTGATCGTATACATGTTGCAGATTGTATTAGATAAAGTGATGACTATAAAGCTGTAGTGCGTATCTTCAATTTATATCTAAAATAAAGTTTTAAATTTTGTTATCTTTTGCAAATTTTCTAATCAATGAAAGCAATTTAAATAAAGGGGTCAGGAAATTCAAGGTCTTTTAAAAAAAAATGATATTTTTATTTTTTTTTTTTGGTAGATATACTTTAGTGATAAAGATTCAGTCGTTTATTTTAAAACAATTGCAATAAAAGTTTGTAAGTATATATAATTGTGTATTTAGAAACTGCTAGTAAGAAACTTTAGAATTCGTTGTTAAAATATTAAAATTTGTCTTACATTGCTAATGTTCTGTTCAGTGTCAGTCTCAGTATAAATAATGTTAAATTCACATCAGAACTATTACAAAAAACGCAGTTTAATGACTTTGCCATGATATTCTTTAAAAAACTGCAATTTGTTTCATTTACATTATATTTGTAGCCGAAAGCTGCACTGAACGAAAGAAATACGACAGAATATTACACAGAGTATACCGACAAAGGAGGAAATAGGCGCACGTATATATCTCTCTCGCTTGAGCGTACGAATAATGATCTTACACTCGTAATCAAAGCGAGATTTTAAAAATGTCTGGGGGATATTTGGCCCCTACAATTTGTCTGGCTGTTTGCAAATGATGTTGAAATAGTTTCCAAAATATCATGTATAAAAATTAAGACTCAGACTCTAAGAAAACTTACCTCATTTTTTCGCAAACTTTAAAGTGTCTGGCGGAAATTACCGCCGACGAAAACTGTCTGGCAATATTGATTTTAAATTTTTTGTGTAAAATATATACAAAAATTATCACTTAGACTTTAAGAAAAGTAAGAGATTTTTTTATTTACCTTTAGTACCTGGTACTGGTAAATTGGCCACCGGCCCAAGCTAGCAAGTATGTATACCTTCATAGTATACACTAACACTATTCTGTGAATACATTTTGTTACTCAGAAAATAAGTAACGTCTGGCGGCCCTGGGCTCTTACTCTATTGTGTCCTTACCTAGCAGCTGATTGTGAAACGTCAAATCCAGTGTGCACTAACTTTGTAGCCGAAATTTTTACACTACGTCAGAAGGGAATTTTTAACTACTTTTGCAGTTGCATTTAGCCAATCAATTTAGCCATTTTTTTTTAATTTGAAGCTCGAAAACTTGGTTCAGTTATGAATTTAGAAGAGTTCTGGAGCTTAGCTTACAATGGGCAGAAACTTGAAAGTAAGGCAAGTTTCTAGTATCTGATTGGCCAGCTGCCAAAGAACTGGCTTCCAATTAAGGCAATTTCCTTGGAAATTTAGTCAAGAAAAACTATCAATTCAAGGCTACTTATGTCATGATGACAGTTGATCATTCAACTGAAAGCTGAACTTTATTACTGTGTGATTTATTTATATTCTGCACAATTTCATTTTATGTACAGTATTCCCCGCTTAATTGCTCTGACCATTTTGTCAGATTTTTCGGTCAATTATCCGGTCGGTTCAATTAGAGAAACCCCTCTTAATTGACATATTTGTTCAAAAAAGCGAAATCCGTATAATTGGACGAGTAGGTCAACTAAAAAATAAAATATTCATCCCAGAAATTTACTCTATAAACATTTCAGTGTCAACTTAATTTCGGCGTCTGTTAGTTCGCCATAACATGAATCATGATGTGTTATGTCATCCCATGCCAAATAAGCATTGAAATCTGCATTGTCCTCAAGAACGTTATCTATGACCACGAGATCAATTTCCGGCTGCTCTTCTTCTTGAATGAAGCCTGCCTTTAAAAAAAGAACTTGCAAATGTAGGTTAAGTAGTAAAATATTTCTAATATTACCTTTCTAAAACAATTTCTTATAGTAGAAGGTGTTATAAGCCACAAACAATGTTTGCTTATGTGCATTGCTTGCAAAGATGTGATCGACTTCGAAAATTCTTCGATAGTCTGGCCACGTTCGATGGCTATAATTTGTTTCCTTATTATATTTTGCTGATAGTACCTAAGCTTTGAAACAATGAATAATGCCTTGGTCAAGGGGCTGAATGATGGACGTTGTATTTGTGGGTACAAACTGCACGTTTATATTTTTTAAAATCGTCCAACTTCTTACTACAGGCAGCATTGTCGACAAAATGAATTATTTGTTTGTTCTGCTTTATCATTTCTTCATCAAATTTATATAAAATTTGGGCCCATAAATGGTCATCCATGACTTTTGTTTTGGAGAAATATTGCAAAGGTACAACCTTATTTCTTCTAATTTGCCTGAGAAGTTTTATTTATGTTTTTAATAGTTTCTGCACGATCAACTGAAAGTAGAGGTTGGTGAAGTAAAGTTCCGAATTTGAAGTTTATGACACTTTACCGACTAACTAGTGGCCTTTGTCAAAATGTACGTTGAAAGAAAGTAATTGACTGCAAAGGAAGTCCTTTATGCTGTCTGAACTTGCCCAACTTTGTTGGAAAGTTAAGCCTAGTACGCAGCTGAAGTGAAACGAATTTTTTCGGCGGTCTCCAAGTGCAGAGCGAAATGAAAACGAAAACCACAGCGGAAAAATATTTGTGGAGAGTTCTGTCTGGAAGTTAAAGTTCACTGCTTGTCTTCATCACTTCTTGCACATCACCAATAACATCCTGAGTTTCCGATTCAGAAATGCAATGTTGGAACACATTAGAGAAATCCATTTTATTTTAAATCAAAGATAAATCCAAACCAAAACACCGAAAGTCACGAGTAAACAATTTTTTTCAATTTTAAGCCTAGTACGCTGCTGATGCGAAACGAAAATTCCCATAAAAAAATGACATGACGAAATCATAAACGAA
Source organism: Eupeodes luniger (assembly GCA_951509635.1). NCBI lineage: Eukaryota > Metazoa > Arthropoda > Insecta > Diptera > Syrphidae > Eupeodes > Eupeodes luniger. Next base: position 47,704,550 of record OX608073.1, read on the forward strand.
CAAAAAAAATTTCGTCAAAATTTCGCAAGCAATTAATATACCGGGCAATTAAATTGAGAACGAAAAGAGTGGAGAATTGTACAAAGAAATCTAGTACAGCTATCCACTAAAATGACACATTTCGTAGTTCAGCAGCGTACTGAAAAACGAAAAGCACAGCGAAATTTTTCGTTTATGATTTCGTCATGTCATTTTTGTATGGGAAATTTCGTTTCGCATCAGCAGCATACTAGGCTTAAGTCTGTAATATTTTTATTTTCTGAACAATTCTATTTAATGTTTTGTGTAAAAAGGTTCCTTGTCAAATTTGAAAAATAATATTTCTTTATAATACAAAATACAAAGTAGCTTGCCTTAAAAGTGTTTTGTAAAAAACAATGGTTTTTGGCACTCCATTTGAAGTGTCAAAAAAAGAATAAATGGACACACGGTAGCGCTCAGTTTTAAAGAACCTATAATGAATGGCTTAACACATTTTACTAAGTATGTAGCAATTTCCGTAATGTTTAGGAATTTACTAAGCGACTCCAAAATTTTAAATCTGTTTTTTCCTTTTTCTGTTAATTCCCTTTTATTAAAAAACTGGCATCCAAACATGTCTAAATAGTGACAGTTAGTGAAAATAAACAACGCCAATAAGCTTAAACGGACCTATTAATTGGAATTCCCAACTGAAGACTGGACCATTCCATCCACTGCTCATAAGATTTACGTCGTTTTCAATTGGCAATCTGGAATTGTTCTTCGATTCGGAATCCCAATTGAACAGTTTTTTTTATTCCGAAGAATCTGAAGTTTGGTGAGAATGTATTAGTTGAGTATGACATGTGTCACATATACATATGTATTCCAGAAGGGAAATTCTCTTCTCTTCAGAATCAGAACTGTCACTTTTGCCCAATTGAACGCATTCAGAATGCTTTTTTTCACTTCCAGATTGCCAATTGAAAACGACGTAATAGATAAACCACAACGGGGTTTTTTTTTTTTGTACAGTTAGGTAGGGGTCTCAATAGAACATGTTTTAAATATTAAGGCGAAGTCATAAGTCATAAACAAAAATATTTTCTTTTTCGGACTTAAGCCTAGTTTTTTTGTATTTCGTTTTTTGAGTCTTAAACAATTTTTTTTTGAATTGAAAGTACGGCTTACTAACAGCTAGGTATGTTAGGGGAGTCATGCTGCCCCCTGCAACCACCCTGCTTGGATCTCTATAGGATTTTAGGTGGGTGCGAGTTTGGGTATATGCAAAGTACTTTTTGCATTTGAGCACTAAAATCAAAGAAATCCCCAACAAAAAAATCAAGTATGGTAACACTGAACAAAAAACGGAAGAAATGTCAAAATCAACCATTCGTGCTGCGGTAATGGAAAGTTGAGCCAAAAACCGTTACATACCAACTGCAAAGAATGGGCAGGTTCAGACAACATAAGGGACTTCATTTGCAGTCAACTTCATTCTTTGAACGTAAATTTTGACCAAGGCAACTAGATAGTTTTTCAAGTGTCATGAAATTAAAATTCAGAACTTTACTTCACAAACCTCTACTTCAAGTTCATAGTACAAAAATTACCAAAATCATTATTTTCTACAAAACACTCCTCAGGCAAGCTACAAGTCTATCATGATTTGTATTTTGTATTTTAAAGAAATATTACTTATTTCTTTTCCAAATTTACAAGGAACCTTTTTACAGAAAGCATTAAATGAAGTTGTGCAGAAAATAAATAAATCATTGAGTAATAAAGTTCAGCTTTTAGTTGAATGAAAAAACATGATCAATTGTCATTTTGACATAAGTTGACTTGACTTGATAGTAAGGGAGATTTTTCTTGCCTAACTTTCCAGTCAACTTTCCAATAAAGTTGCCTTAATAGGAAGGCAATTTTTTGGCAGCTGGCCAATCAGGTGCAAGAAACTTGCCTTACTTTCAAGTCCCTTATGTCGGCTGAACCTGCCCAATAACAAACTCACTTACAATTAAATTGTATTTTAAACATTTAACAGAAATGAAACAATTTTTCTTTTACTTTTGCAGACTCAATCCACGAATATTTATTTTTAGTTTTTCTTTGTATTTAAATGATTCTTAACTTAAATGTTTCCATTGAATCAATTTAAACAAACTTATGTAGTTGAAATTCCTTCCCTCCTCTTCTAACTAACAAAAACCTGTCTAACTTTTAATCTTGCTGAGTTTTTCTTCGATGTCCTTAATGCGACAACGCACCTCAGGAGCTGAATCCTTTTCAAATCGCTGCAGTGATTCATCGAAGATTTTCTTAACAAGAGCAAGATTCCGTTCATCGTGAGCTTCTGAGAGTTTCTTGATCAAAACGAGGACAATATTCAACGATTCTTTCTTCAGACCAGTATGAGGTAAACCTTAGAACAAAAAGAAAAGGGTATAAGACAAGATATAAAAACAGAATAACCATCTTTAAACCTGATGCATAAGTCACAGCTCCCAAGACATCGGTGCATATTTTCTCTTTTATCGAATCATTTGAGGAATCCACCTTCAGTTTCTTCTCCTTATTTTCATCCGTCTCGGCTTCGAAAACTTTCAATCTGTCCACAAACTTCGTCATGGCAATCATCAGACTAACCTGAACCGGACGTGTATTGTCCTTGAGACACTGAGAACATCTTTCAGCAAATTGAACTTGATACTTGGCTTGAGTTGTCTCTGAGTTCTTTGGCCAGGATTTGCCAAGTGTTTCGCAGACAGTTTCCTTGAGTTTGTTGAAGAGGTTCGCTCTCTTATTCCGCTGATCGGCATTCAACTCACCCATGTCGTCGTCTTCGTCACTCTTGAGATCTTTCTTATCCAATAAATACCAAATCATGTTGTAAACCTCCTCGAATCGATCGGCTTCGAGTTCCTCGAGAATATCTCCCAACGAACACAGCACCAAGGTTCGATATTGAGGCTCCTCCTTTTTGCATTCCTTGAGTGCTGCATCAATGATCTTGTTGCAAATCTCATGATTCTTATCCAAACCTTTGCAAAGTCCTGCCAGAGCCTGTAACAGACGTTCCTTTCCCTGGAAGGTCCTCCCTTGGAGAGCACCCAAAAGTAAATTGATAAGTCTCAAACGCTCTGCATCCTCCAGGGTGGTGTTCAATCGCTTGGCAATGGTATTTATGGCATTGGCACTTTGTGCCTTCCTCAACCAACTGGGATCTTCCAGGGACTTCTCGAGTTTGGGTATGATCACATTCAAATTCAGTCGAATACCAGCATCGCCAGGACTTACTTCATTCCACAGATCCTTCCATAGCTCAATGTTGCTCTTGTTCTCCTCATTCGACTCCTCATGCATGGCATAGAAGATCAAAGGAATAGTGCTTTCTGTGTAGTCCTTGAGAAGTTCATGATGACGTTTGTTTATCGACTGAATTGTCAGGGCAATTGATCGATTCGAAGGATTCTCTGTGTACAGCTCATCGAGCTTCACGAAGAGGTTCTTTATAGATTGCTCCTAAAAAAAAAAGAAGAAACAAGTTGATTCATGTTGTTCACAAAAACAAGAAGTGAGGTGAATTTCTTACTTTGGCGATGCCCATAAGATGACCAAGTGCACTTGCATAATACTTCCTAACTGTGGCATTGCGATCCTTGAGTCCGGTGAAACAGGCTCCCAAGTACTTACCCACGAGTGGAGTCATCTCCTTACCCAAGCGGATGCTTACCTAAAAGTCATCTTATGAATTAGAAATGATTCATGAAATAGAACTTGGGTTTTGTTTACCAAGCAGACAAAATGTGCACAAGCAATTTTCGTTCCCAAATTTATACTCGTCTTGATGAGCTCGAGGATTTCTGGTGTCATCTTCTCCAGAGATGCATAATCCACATGACGAATGCACTAAAAATCACAAAAAAAAAAGGAATCAAGCTTAAAAACTCAGGAACATCTCCCTCTGAAACTTACCTTAGCCGTAGTCTCGGTGGTGTGATGAGATTTAGCTGCCTCAGCTCTGATGGAATCAACAGCTTCTTGAGCTTCAGCTTCGGCTCCAAGTCTTGTGGATAAGTAGGAAAGTTTAGAAGACTCCAATTCCCCAGTGGCTTTCAATAAACACGGAATCAACGAAGGTAAATGCGGGGTAATAAGAGATCCCGAAGATTCAATCATTTCGGAAATAGTTTGAATGCTAACTTTTCTTATGTCAGCTACGGTATGACCAACTCCGGTCTCTAAAAGCAAAGGTAAAATGGAAGACGCAACAGCTAGACCAGACTTGCCGTGATCACTCGACGCGGCTTTTACACAGATCTTTGGAAGAGAGAGGAATAAGATAAAAATGCCATTTTTTTTTTTGGAAGGAAGGATCAATTGTCGTCAGGTTACCTTGCTAAGAGTTGAAACTGTTCCTTGAGCTGCCAGACGGGTGCCCTCGTGTATGTCATCCATGACCCGGAATAACTGTGACCAGAGTTCCTTTAACTCAGGTTCTGGGACTTCATTATCTTCAAATTGAAATCAACATTAGTCAAATTGTTTTAGAAGCCTCTCCAAACCAAAGACTCACCAACTTCCATAGCATCAGCCTTCTTTCTCATCGTTGCTGGCTCCTCTGTCCTCAATCTCAAGCCATTCGGTCTGCGTATCAAATCCCTTACAGCCAAACAACACGCAATTCTCACTCTCCATTCATTGAAAGTCAAATTATCCAGAATCTCCCTCATAATCTCCCAATAGTACTCCTCCACCACCGACTTGGAATCAGCAACTATCGAATCCCAAATGGAAATCATGGAATTTTGGATTTTTGGCGTTGGATCGTACTTGTAGCGATACAAACGGGGAATGATTTTTCCCAAATATGGTTGCATTTTAGTTTTGGCATCCTTGGAGATCGATTTCAGACCAAAAGCGGCTCCTAGCTTGCTGGTCCAAGTAGCATTGTGATTGGCCAATTGCATGAATTGATAAATCATTTCGGGTTGGTTGAGATCCGAGGCCAGACTGCAGAGTTCCTTGTAGGTTGTGATGTTGCCTCCGGTTGGTGTTTTTCCCAACATTCCCTCGGCAAAGAGTTCTGTGTCTTCGGCCACTTGGTTGACCTTCTTTTTGCCACCGATAAGTTGGTCGAGAAGGGAGTTGGCCAGGTCGTTTTGGCTGTTGCTGTCGGAGAGAGAGTACACCAAACCCAGACCTCGAGATGCAACGTCCTGAACAAATTCTATTCAACAACACGAAAACACATGGAAACACATAAAAAAAAAACCTTTAAGAAAGTCCTACTTACCACTATCGTCTGAGAGAAGCTCTGTAAAGGCGAACTGAAGGAGTTGCTTCTTAGCCAATACACTTGGTCGGCTACTGCAGTGCTTCACCACAGCCAAGAGCCACACAGCACTCGCCTGGAAGAATGCATCAAAATTCATTAAATTCTCAATAAACCCTCCTCAGTTTCTACCTTACCTGTCTTGAGTTGGGATTTGGATCAGTGACAATCTTGACCAAAGAATTCAAGAATTTATCAAAAGCCTTATCATCGCAATGTGTATTCACAAATCCCGCACTTGGTGGTCCACAGCTTGGATCGTAACCATTGATTGTTGAGACAATAGCCTCCGAGATTGCGATGTTTAGAGCAGCATCTTTCTGAACCTTGACCAGAGAAAGGAACTTATCAAGATTCTTGGTGGTAAAGTGGAGACCATCGCCGATGGCTAGACTGCCCAAGCATTTGCAGGCATCTTCACGAATTTTAGCTCTCACTGAGGAGCTTCTCAGGAGGCCAAAGATCACTCCGAAAATTATGAATTTTGTGGACACAGAAGCAGCTGAAAGAAAAAAGGAATGTGTTTTTTTTTTTGGGGGAATCATTTAAAAGGGAAGTTAACTACTTTTGTCTTCATCCATAGCGTCATCATTTTCGTCATCTTTCTGGACTGGTATCTCGACATCAAAGTCAGGGATTTCGACGGTCCTGCCAATCATTGAGATGCCCTTAATCGCAGCCGACACCAAGAGTGGCTGAGTCTCGCAGAGCATTTTAACTGAAATTTGTAGGTTAGATAGAAAATTCCCACAATAAGTTTCTCCCAAAAATACCCACCAAGAACCTTTACACTTCCAATGAACTGTGGTGCCTTGCTGAACTCTTTCTTCTCCTCTACTTTACTTATGGACTCAATACGTCTGCTGTAGGCATGTCCCAGAACCAATAACCACCCATGACGATTCTCAAGGGATTTCTGGGGAAGTCCGGCGAGAATCTCAGAAATCTGGGAGTCGAATTCTTTCTGATCGGTTCCATAGGCCAAAAGAATTCCATACACTTGGGCGACATGTAACCTCGTTGTCTCGGAGACATCTTTGAGGGAATTCGCCAGGGATTCCATTAAATGCATTTGAGGTTTTGCGAGAATTTCTGGAGCAGCATTTAGAAGATCATACAAACAAAGGAGACTTCCTTCACCTGGAAGGAGATTAAGATAAGAACACATTTTTTCTTGGATCTCTTGGGAGTCCTTTACTCCTCTTGGCTTCCACGGATTTCTGCACCAATTGAAGGTATTGATGAATTTCATTATCTTCGCTCTCGGCAAAGTTCTTCATGATGTAATTTTTGAGCTGCATGGTGTTCTTCTCATCTCCAGGACCTCCTTTGACTCCAGCCGAATACCAAAGGCACACTCTCAGATAGTCAAGGATCTGGAAAGACACTTTTAACACTTTTCCCGTCACCACGATGGATTTCAGGAGGGGAACTCACCTCCTCGTAGACATTCAAATTGAAAGCCAACTTAGTTCTTCCAACCACGACGCATTGGGTATTCTTGGCCAGACGCTTCTTGGCGACATCAGCAACGTGTCTCATCATTGGCTTGAATCCAGGAATCACCACACGTCTCTGTTCGGAGCTGAGTTTATTGAAATCATCCACAGTCCCCTCGGGGAAGTCAATCGACGAGAGATAGTTGTAGTTGACTTGGTCTTTTTTGGACACTCCATAGAGATAGGATGTGACAGTCTCTCTCAGGGAATTCCTAGAAACCCACAAAGAAGCCCATGATCATGCCCATGAAGATCACAGTCCAATTGACTAATTAACTTACCTCTCTCCAGCAATGAGAAGTAGAAGGAACCTGGCTGGCGCAAAATGCTCTGGGAAACAAGTCGTCAAGAAGATACTCGTAACATTCTGGACAATGTTCAACTTGGACTCGGCGTTATCCGCCAACATGGCCAACAGAAGATGTTGCTGTGAGTCAAGCTGATAGTCATCCTTGCTGTTGTCCGTTTCCATGGTTGAATTGTAGGCAAACGCCGGAGCCATCGAGATCAAAGCTTCCCTAATCGAGGAATGCAATTCCGGCTGTGCATTGGCCAAATGATTGAAATACGACAGAACTATCTTCAAATCCTGATTGATGACATTCGGACAGGTCCGAGAGAGTTGAGCAAGCGCTGAATAGGCAGCATTCTGAACATCCACCGGTTCATCAGCTTCCCGACCGATGAGTTTCGATAGACCAGTCAGAATTACTTTGGCCACTTTCGACACAATCTCGATGGGTCCTTCTTTGATGAGGATCTCACAGAATTGCAGAGCCAGGACGCGACACTTCTGGTTGGTGAATTCACCAAAGAGACCCTCGAAGATGACCTGGATCCCTTTGGGAGTGTTGATTCCCTTGCCACGGGCCTTGATCAGATACTGAAGGAGTTTCTGACGGACACGAGCACAGCAGGGAGTTGTCTTGCGATCGGGATTCGGGGAGTTGTTACCCGAGAAGAGTGTGTACAAGGGAGCTGTGACATGGCCATCGGTGAAGTCGAGCATGGTGCAGACTTTGCTCAATTCGGCAATTGCCGGAGTGGCTACACTGAATCGGGTATCGGATGAAGCTATGACGAGGAGAATGAAGATCTCCAAGTCGGAAAAGATTCCAGAGCAAATGAAACGAACGATTCCTTGTTTTATCTAAAAGATAAGGAGATGATTATCTGATGTGTACCTTAAGAAGCAGACTGGACGAACCTTTTCTAGTTCCTCGGCCTTCCAATTGTTGGAGTTGATGCGTTTAAAGGAACTTGCACTGAGACCAGCTGGGATGACGTCGTTAGTTGATCTAGAAACGTAAAAGAAATTATGGCTCATCCCAAAAGAAGTCACAAAATCAACAATCTCACCCATAAGGAACCAGGAGAACATCCTGAAGCAGTCCCAAGAAGCTCTTCTTGATGGCGGGCTTATCATCAATGGCGAGTAGGTCTTTCCTTTTAGCTGGATCGTCAGGTATCTTTATGTCACCCAACAATGGCAATAGCAACATGAATAACCTATCATAGAAATCAGAGAACAGAGTGAGATAAGTCTGTGAGGTACATCCCATCTCCCCATTCACATACTTATCCTGATAGTTTTCTAATTTGTCTTCGCAGGCAATCAACTTGGCTGCCAATTCGGTTTGTTTCTCAATCGGTAGCCTCGGAAATCCCATGGTAATGAATATGATGGCGAAATTCTGTAGGAATGGTGACTCACCCGAAGCCTTATACTGATCCAGCAGCGATTCCACTGGGATTTGGACCAGAGGTCGGGATGTTACACGCCTCTTTATGTGCGTAAGCACTTCAACCACCTAGAATTTGAAATCCCATTTCAGAAATTAGACTTTTAGGGATGCAGAAATTATGCAAAGTACCTTCAATCGGACATTGTCATGGGGAGAGGTTATCTTGATGATGACCGGTGTCAGGAACCGGCCAACAGTTGCCTCAAGTTTCTCATCGGTATCAGCAACACCCAGACGCAATAATACGCGTTCTAGAAGCTCTATAAATAAGAAAACAAATATGAATAATTTTTATATTTAAATTTTGGAATTTTTCTGCGATTCAATTCTTTCGCAGACCGAAGAACAAAAGAAACTCAAAATAGTTGTGCCACAAAAATGCCGATTTCTTCCCATTGGAATTGTTTTTGGATTATTTTTGTACACAGAAAGATTGTTTCAAATATTGGGGAAACATTTTATTCATTTTAATTCAATTAATTTTATAAATAAGAAAGATTTTAATATTTGTGCAAGGAATTTACCAATTTCTTCTGCAGCTGTTGATGACATTTTGTTTTTGGACTGTTTTCTTTTCCTACTTTTTTCTCTTTCTATATTCTTGTGCTTGCTTCTTGATTGCAATGCAAAATAAAATGACAAGTGGATAAGTCAATAGGCGTTTTGTAGGCCAGTGTTGTTGGTTTTGGGGTGTGTTCGTTAATCGTGAACATGAATAGCGAATGGAAGCGTTCGAAGTTGAAACTTTTTTTATAAATCTCGATTTGTTGTCTTCTAAGGGAATTATTTCTTGAATTGGAATATAATCTTATAATTTCTCTAGTAGCTCACGTTTTTGAATTATATATCTTTAAAAATGCAAGAAATGAATAAAACGCTGTTTATAAAGTTTAAGTTTTAAACGGAACGTAGATCTTAAAAATATATTTTACAATATTTTCAAAAAGTATTATTTTCTAGATATAGTTTAAACCATTCTGGTATCTCACTTAGTTTTCGTAAAATTTGATTAGTTATGAGATAACTTATGGGTCTTCATTTGCATCCGTTTGAAGTTTTAAAAAACCTAGCTATTATTGGTTATCATCATTGAAAAGTTTGTTTCGAATTTTTATTGTAAGTCACTAGGCCCTTGTTCCCAATGGACTGCTGTGCCACCTTATTTATTTATTTATGAGAGTCAAATTTGTTATGTTTGGTGTCGAAATGAAGCTAATTAGTTGTAGATTTTGTCTATTAAAAACTATTTATTTACCCAGAACTTTTCTTTAATTTAAATTTTAGTTTTTCAATGATGAAATTATTTTCTATGAACAGCTGATTGTGGATTTCACAATTCAGAACATAATCGTTCAACTTAAAGCGTTCCATTTTCTTTGTATTCCCACCTGTCAGTTTTACTGTCAATGATCAACTCTTACCTCAAATGCTTGATTATAGTTAGGAAATTTTGCGCCCAATGACAGAAATGTTCAATAACAGCTGTTACCAAAATGTCAAAATAAAATTCCAATGATTACTTTCAATGATAAAAATTAATGATTAGTTTTAGAGTTAATTCTTAAGTGCCTTGCACATGAGCAACGAACTGCGAATGGACGAACAAACGTGATTTTACACATTTCAAAAAGTCAATTCCACACAAAAACACATTTAAATTATAAGAAACCAATTGACACTAATATTAGGATAATAAAATTTGCATTTTGTTCTCTAAAACAAGAGAATTTTGTAAAAACAATTTGGTAGTAACGAATCGCAGTGTGGTTGCTGCGAACTGTCAAACTCTATTCGCGTTCCACATACCATCCACACTGCAACGAATAAATTGTTCGCACTCAACTTAACCTCAAAATTATACCACTCTTGTTTTGTTTTTGTGTGAAAGATAATGGCTGAGGAAAATATGGAGAAAAGGGTTGACAATTCGTCGCTACCTGCGAATAGAAATAAAAGCTCATGTGAAAGAAAAGTCAAAATATGCGAACATCCACAGTTCGCAGTTCGCAGTTCGTTGCTCATGTGCAAGATGCTTTAATCCTGATTCCGAATCTGAACTCCGATTTTAGCTTCATATGCTCAAATTCAGAAATACCCGTTCTCAACATTATTTTTATATTTTATTGATAATTTTCTTATAACCAGAAGACAACGAATTCCTAATAAGGACAACAAATTACTTTTGTAACGTTTTAAGTTTTGACGTGAGTTTAATTGGAAATAAATTAAATTTAAATTGTTAAAAAGTAAATTATATTGACGTCTATATAAATAAATCTATAGTACTTTATGCGACATCTGGGCAACTAATAAGGAACTTATTATGGTAGAGTTGAAAATGGGGAAAAATCGGTGCACTAAAATTACAAGTTCTGTGAGATTATTATATTCTATCCTATCTAAATTATAGCCACAAATTTTGATAATGAACATTTTTAAAAGTGCCGATTTTAAAAACAATAATTGTAATCTTTGTATAGAGAGAGAGAGAGGGGAGGGAGTTTAGTTCAAAAATTGAAATTGTTACTTTTGTGGCTTTGCTATTTAAATGTTGATTTGAATATTAAATGTTACATATTAAGGGTATTCATATAACGATATAATTTTCTACTTTGTAGAAAAATATAAATTTCCGCAAAGGGTTTACATGAACACCCCATCAGAAATATTTGCGGAAACGTTAGAAACAAACACAAAATTTATGTTTTTTTTCTACGATTTCTGCTTCAAATTTGAGAGATAAAAGTCTATATTTTGCAGAATATTTTTCCCATACAAATTTTGACAGTTGATTTCTACCGATAGAAAATTCTACAGTTTTTAAGGTTTCTATGGGTTTTCTGTGATGTTCAAATGGTAGACATGTGCATTCAAGAGGACACAAGCGTCCACAGGTTTTTCTCAAAACCCACCTCTGTCTATCAACTCCTACTCTCACCTCCCCGCGGTGAACATCGGGTGCCTACTACCTCAACTGGAGATTGGGTTCTAACCCCAGTGGAAAGTTGTTGGGGGCAGCAAACGAGAGAGGGGGGGAGAGGTGTTTCCACTAAGGCACCTCTCCTTATCCAGACGGCAGCGGACGAATTCTCGAGATGGAATCAACGGTGGCGTCTACAGTTCCAGTAAGGTTGAACTACTTAGTGAACACCTTATAGGGCTTCTACGACTTATTCGGAGCCCAGGCCTATAAGGAGCGGTTTATCCGGCTCCCCGTCCTTGGAGTTATATTAAGGATCTGGCCCTCCAGGTTGGGGGTTGTGCCGTCGGGGTGACTTCCTGACCACGTAAAAACCTTTCTAGTTGCGAAGCACCAACAAGCCTCGGATACGGACGGATTCACTGTTGACAACCCAAGCAAACGAAACAAGGACAACGAACTTCGGATCTGTACGTGGAATGTTAGGTCCCTTAACAGACCACGTGCAGCCGAACAACTAGCGGAAGCCCTAAACTGCTGCAAGGCAGATATTACCGCCATTCAAGAAGTGCGATGGGATGGACCGGGCAAACGCAAATTAAAAGACTGCGATGTATACTACGGCGACTGCTACCGAGAACAAAGGCAGCGTCTATTTGGGTGTGGATTTGTGGTTGGAACTAGACTCAGGCAAAAAGTCTTGAGTTTCAACAGTGTGAGCGAGCGCATCACGACAATCCGCATCAAGGCTAAATTCGCCAACATAAGCCTAATATGCGCGCATGCCCCAACAGAGGAGAAAGATGAAGACACCAAAGACATATTCTTCGAGCTCTTGGACAAGACATATGAGCAGTGCCCTGGCTATGACATTAAAATTGTCTTAGGAGATTTTAATGCCAAGCTAGGAAGAGAAGACATCTTTGGTGGCACAATCGGGAGATACAGCCTGCACGACACCACCTCCGACAACGGATTCAGGCTGATCGATTTCGCTGCGGGGCGAGACGTTCTGGTAGCTAGTACGCAGTTCACACATCTCAATATCCACAAGGGGACATGGAAATCTCCTGATCAATCAACTGTCAACCAGATTGACCACATTGCGATCGACGCACGACACTTCTCCAGTATACAGGATGTCCGAACATTCCGAGGGGCCAACATTGACTCGGACCACTACCTCGTTGTAGCCAAGGTACGGCTACGGATATCCCGATCCAAGCCAAAACAAGGAAGTACTGTGAGAAGTTTCGACGTTAGACGGCTACAATCGCAAGAGACTGCCATGTCCTTTTCCGATCGAGTCTCAAGTAACCTCTTAAGGAGTCCTATGCTGCCTGCATTAAGCATTGAAGACCAGTGGCAACATTGTCTTGCGGCCATCAGAGATGCCGCCTCTGAAGTGCTAGGTTTCACACGGCCACCACAGCGAAACCCCTGGTTTGACGACGAATGCCGGCAAGCGCACGCAGCGAAACAACAGGCATACAAAACGGCGCTGCACAGGAGGACCAGAGCTGCTCGCGAGCTCTACGAGCAGAAGAGGAGAGAGGAGCACCGGCTTCTTAGACGGAAAAAAAGAGAGCATGAGAAGCGCGCGATCGAGGAGATAGAGGGATGTCACAACAGGAATGAGGTTCGTAAATTTTACCAAAAGGTAAAAAAAACCTCCCAAGGGTACCAGCCACGAACCGAAGCCTGTAAAGACGATCAGGGGAACATCGTTGTAGAAACGCAGTCTATGCTGAAAATATGGAAAGACCACTTCTCCAAATTATATAACGGCGATGACGAATCGAATTCCGCTGTAAGGGAGATAGAACTACTCAACCTAGGCGACGCAGATCAACAATTCCGCCTACCCGACCTCGGCGAAGTGAAGATAGCTATATCTAAGCTGAAGTCAAACAAAGCTGCTGGAGCTGACGGCATCACTGCCGAACTATTCAAAGCAGCAGGGGATGACTTGGTAGGGAGCATGCACCAACTCATCTGCAAAATATGGTCGGAAGAAAGCATGCCCGATGAGTGGAATCTCAGCATAGTTTGCCCGATACATAAGAAAGGAGACCCTCTAAATTGCGCCAACTACAGAGGCATCAGTCTCCTTAACATTGCGTATAAGATCCTCTCTGCCATATTATGTGAACGTCTGAAGCCGTTCGTCAACAACCTGATAGGTCCTTATCAGTGTGGCTTCAGACCAGGAAAGTCCACTATCGACCAAATATTCACACTACGGCAGATCTTGGAAAAAACCCAGGAACTTCAAATCGATACCCACCATCTCTTTATCGATTTTAAAGCCGCGTATGACAGCATCTATAGGGAAGAGCTCTACAGAGCAATGTCTAGTTTTGGCATCCCTGTCAAACTCATCCGTTTGTGCAGAATGACGATGGAGAATGCACGCTGCTCCATCAAGGTCGGAAAAGATCTCACCGATGCATTTGATGTCAAAAAAGGTTTTAGACAAGGCGATGCACTGTCATGCGACTTCTTTAATATCGTTCTGGAAAGAATTGTGCAAAACTCAACCGTCAACACTAGAGGCACAATCTTCCAAAGGTCCATCCAATTACTCGGATACGCAGATGATATTGACATAATTGGAAGATCAAAGCGTGATGTCAGTGGAGCGTTTTTGAGCATTGCGACGGAAGCGAAGAAGATGGGTTTAGTGGTCAATGAGGGCAAGACCAAGTATATGCTGTCATCGAAAAAGGACATTCAACAACGACGTCTTGGACAAAACGTCACCATGGACAGCTATAACTTCGAGGTAGTTAAGGACTTTGTCTACCTAGGCACCGCTATAAACACAGACAACGACACCAGCGCTGAAATCAAACGAAGAATAACTCTTGCAAATCGCTGCTTCTTTGGACTAAGAAGGCAATTGAGAAGTAAAGTCCTCTCTCGATCATCTAAAATCACCATCTATAAGACACTCATCATCCCGGTTCTCATTTATGGCGCTGAGGCCTGGACCCTGTCAAAGAAAGATGAGAACGTCTTAGGATGCTTCGAGAGGAAAATTCTTCGGGTGATTTTTGGTCCCGTACGTATAGATGGAGAATGGAGGAGAAGATTTAACGACGAACTGTACGGGCTGTACAGCGACACTGACCTAGTTAGCAGAATAAAAGTCCAACGGCTTAGATGGCTGGGTCATGTAGAGCGAATGGACATCAACGCTCCAGCCCGGAAGGTCTTCGAATCCAATCCCGAGGGACGGCGCAGTAGAGGAAGACCGCGACTCAGGTGGCGCACTCAGGTGGGTGAGGACCTCAACCAACTTGGCGTGCGAAACTGGAGACAGCTAGCTAGGGACCGAGCTGGCTGGAGACGCATGTTGGTTGAGGCCCAGGTCCGCCCCGGACTGTAGCGCCACCTTAAGTAAGTAAGTAATGGGTTTTCTGTGTTTGCATGAATACCCTTATTATATTACAATTTATTTCATTTCTGTTCTGCTAATTCGACTATATTTTAAAATTCAATACTGATTTGGGATTGATTGCAATGATTCTCAAAGAAAAAATCAAACAGAATATTACCACCCATATCTAAAAATCTTTACTAAAAGTAACTACAGCCGATTGTCATATCTTATAATATTGACATATCTGTCAGTGTTCTGTCATCAATGACAAATTGTATATTTTAAGACGTTCTGGGTAGATTTTCTTCAAAGTATTGTATTGTATTGTATTGTATTGTATTGTATTGTATTGTATTGTATTGTCTTTGTCTTAATTTTATTGCCTGATGGTAAGTGGATTAGATTTTGAGTCCACATAAAAGATTTACAACATAATGAGAATAGAGAAATTGTCCGATGTCTTAAACAAAAACATATGACAGTCCTTAACGGCGCGCGGCGTCTGGTAACAGCATTGAATGAGGTTTTTTTGGCAATATTGTCATAATTATAATTGTATTGGGGTAGCACTCATTAGTTTTCATCATTGAAACCAATAATTGGATATTGGAATTATTTTTGACAGAGGGTTAAGGCAGTCAATGGAAATAATAAGGAAATATTTTTTAATTTAATTTTCTTATCTATTATACTATAAATCACTCAACAAAGCATCGACTTGATTTCAACCAGGAAAATTATGACAGCAAAACAAAAATTACAATAATTGGTTTCAAAGATAATAACAACAATGATATCATCAAAAACACTCTAGTAAAGATATAAATCCTCGGTAGCCATATTGGTTTGCCTACAAGCTAAACCGGAAACGGACCTTATAAAGTATGACTTAGTGTGCGTGTAATTTCTCCTCTAATTCACTACCGGAACTCAGGAATTGTGTCTATGTATGCGTGAAAACACGTCAATTTTTCTCGTTGAATTCGTCCACATTACAAATACAACAATGTAAACAAATGGGTTTTGGAGGGTGATACGTACGAAAGATTTATATCTTCATATAGAGTGTTTTTGGATATCATCTCTATCTGACATTTTTCTGAGTTCTGAAAATCGTTTGTATATTATGCTGAATACAGAAGTCATTTTCATTTATCGTTTAAACTGTTTAAAATGCTCTTATGCTTGAAGTTTTGAAAGAATTTATTTATTTTTTCAAATACAAAAGTGAATGATTTTCTTGTGTTCGAATATAGGAAATTTAATTTTTAAGAACATTAAAATTCCAACGAAACTTAAAATTTCTAGTGAATTGTAATAATATAATTTAATAAAAGTCTGTTTTTAAACAATAAATAAAAACCGTCAAAATGACAATGATCTTGTTCATGAAAGATGTTAAAAAAGTGTCATGTTCACATTTGACTCTTTCAAAGTGACTAATTTTGTCGTTTCATGATTTTAAATAATCAGTCAGGAATCAGTCCAGGATAGACCTAACATAAAAGCGACAGCAATTTTTTAGTTTAGTCGACATGTATCTTTCAATTCAACATGATTTTTTAAGCAGCGTTGAAAAAAACGATGAATAAATTAGGTCTGCATTAACGAACTGTCAAAGTTATTTATATGAAGTGTTTTCCACAGGATACAAACATGTACTTCATGAATTTGATGAGGAAAGTGCAATAGTGAACCAGATAAACTCAGAAAAGTCAATTTTGACTTTAATGCGACATTTTGCAACAAAATGTCACCGAAGAAAAAACTCGAAGCCAAATAAAAAAAAAAACGAATAAAACTTTTTTTAAATTTCTATATTGGTTCTTAGTGGCGTTTTTACCAACGTCTTTCAGGCGAAAAAATACTTTTTCAAAGCATTTGCGACTTGTCTACCCTTAAGTGAATGAATTGTTGTAAAAAAATGTAGCGTTTTTATTTTTAGTTATAGTAACTCAGCAAGATTGAATGGCTTTTCGAACTAATTTCAAACTGAAACTGACGGAAAATTTTTAAACAATTTAGTAAAATGTCAAAGCAGTTTCAAAAGGTTATTTATTTGAATAATAAATAACTTTAGCATTTCATTAAAGTTAAAATTAAAAAATAGGTAACTTGTATAAATTTGATAAATCCATACGACATCAAACTTTCTGACATTTCAATAAGTAGTTTAGGTTGTTTTACACGAAATGTCACTTCTAGACGTGTTTCGATTCTAAAAGTTTAGTAAAATTGATTCGAATATTGAAAGTTGGCAAAAGATAAAAACATTTTGTAATATCTGCAAAAATTTTTAAATATTTAGGAAATTTGTTTGGTTAAAATTTTTCACCATAATATTCAGAGTACACTTTTACCAGAATGTACTTAATTTTAAACGAGTTTTAATTTTTTGACTTAGTTTTTAAATTGATTTGTTACCAAGTCATTGCGCAACTGGGTTTCAGTAGTATTTGTAGAAGAAAAATAAGAAATATGTCAGTTTTCTGAAAAATGAGTATATTATATAAAACCTATATTACTATCATCGAGGTTTCTTATGGGGCGGTACCTAGTGGTCACGGCCACAATAGCTATTGGTGTTTTTTTGACTTAAATTTTGTATTTAAAACTTCTAACCTCGTGGCTACGGTGAACGTAAAGTAAAACAGCTCCAATATAATACTATAAATTGTATATACAAAAATGACATTAGATTTTTTGACATTTCAACAAGTAGTTTCAATTGTTTTACACGAATTGTCACTGTTTAGACCTGTTCAGATGCAATTTTTCTTTAGTAAAATTGATCAGAGTTTTGAAAATATGAAACGATTAACATCGTCGAACGTTTGCAGAAATTGCTAAATATTAAGGAAATTAAAAAAAATAAATAATTGAGAACTAGGGCATAGTGGCTTACAACTCTCAACCATTCCTGTGTGCGGGTAATATTTTCAGGGATGGAGGGGACCTACAGACAAGAATAACTCTTGGAGGACTTGTCAATTCCTCGCAAGAGGCAGTACTCGTGAAAAAAACTTTAGATGGCACAGGCAGGGATCGAACCCAAGACCTCTGGCATGACAGTCCAATGCACTAACCTAACCATCTTGCCACAGGTACTAGTACTACATTTAGGAAATTGCTTTGTTTAAAATGTTGCTCCATAATATTTGACTTAGTTTCTTTAATTGACTTTTGACCACATTATTATGCATTTGGGTAGGATTCGCAGAAGAAACATTGCATAAATTAGATATGGGATCACGAAACCATGTCAGTCTTCTGAAAAATGAGTGGGGTGATATAAAGCGATGAAACGTCAAAATGTGTCGACTCAAAAGATTCAAACGTGAACACTGTCATATATACATATGACAATTCCCTGAATATTTTATAATTGTCGATCGGGATTCGGAAAATAATTTGAGAAATAAATATTTGTGAGTATCTATAGTAATCAGAACTAAAAATAAAAGCGCATGCAGGTATGTTCATTTACGTTGAGTCGGTAAAACGTCAAATGTCAATTCAACGTCATATCAACTCAACTCTTATTCAAGCTCTCAACTCAAATGACGATAGATCAAAAAACTCTGAAAATGCAAACACTCCAGGTAAGTTCAAAGACTCTAAAAGAATGCAAGGACTTCAAGTGAATGCAAAGAATGCATGACATCTCAAATGATTGGAGAAAAAATGATTGCAATCTTTTCAATGTCAAGTGATTAATGATTTCAAAATTTGAAGTTCCAATCTCTAGATGAATTTAATGAATGCACTCTTTTTATTAAAGTCATAAAAGATTGCATTCCCTGACAAGCCTGATTACTTTTTAGTTTAAAATGTTTTTTTCCATTCCAAACCCCTCTCTCCCTCTTGGGGAACACCCTTTTATTGATGTAGACCATCAAAGCTAAAACTATTTTCTTTGGATCTATTGAACTATTATAAGGTTCCTTAACTGAAGAACCTTGAGCTTAACTTTCTTAAGAATGTTTCTTTCCTTTTTAACGGAAATAATTACTTTTAAATTTTACCTCATTCTCTCGTCATAACCTATAATCAGATTTTACTTCCGCTAATAAATCAATTTATTAATTTTCGAGATGCAAATGGCTCTTAAATAAGAACCTTGTCCCAGTAACAAGTTCACCCTCTTATAGATTAATACAATTTCTTAAGTAGACTTTATCTACCCTTCTTTGCATTGAGTAACCTTGATTCTATTATATGTATAGAGCCCAGCCTTCTGTGTTCCGTTAAAGCCAAACATAAAAATGAGAAACAAGTCCGTACATAGTACGAGCACCTATCTTCCTACCAACATACAAATAAAAAAAGAAAACAATTTGCTTGCTGCTTTTCTAGAGTCGTAGGTATATGGCTTTATGTTGCTGCAACGACAACGACCGACGACCGACGACGACGTCGAATGTCAACTTTATGTTACTCGTTTATTCATAAGCTGTTCACTTTGTATGCTCTTTGAAGACAGAAGAACATCCCCTTGTGACCACTAGAAAAGTGAAGAAGTAAAAAAAGCACAAAAAATAAAAAGAAGCAAAAATATTACAGAAAATCCTCTTCAAAGACCTTGCTTTCTTTTTTCTATCCCTTATTTCCTTTGTCTCCATCAACCATCCATCAACAATAAAGGCTAACCACGGTTCGTTCTACTCTTCTACTCTTGCCCAGCATTGGCTCTTCAAGCAGGTTTTTTCCTTCTATTTAAAAGAAACAACAACAAAAAGTATTCAAAAAGAAACACGAGAGGACTGAGGACAGAAAAAGGAGGTCAAAATGTAGAAAAGTTGATCTATAAATAGACACAGACCATCAGTGCAGCGCGCAGACACATACAGCACTACAAGTATACCATCTCAGAATGAGCTCTGCAGAAACTAGTCCAAACCGCAACAACTAGGAAAACTTTTAATAATGCAACCATCGCCCCCTCTTTCAGCCCTCCTTTGCCCCGCTTTCACCCTCCGTGCTTACACTCGATTTAGCTGCAGTTTCGGGCATGGGGCTGTTGAAATTCCATGAGCTTTACTCGGATTCATAGATGGCGCCCAACGCGGGTCCACCCACAATTTGCGTGCAGATGAATGAACGACTGTTAGTCCTTCAAATTTACCCACCATCATCAAACTACCCGCAATCAGCAGATTAAGATTGGAGTCGAATTATCTACCATCAGGATCAACCGACGCAGTGAGGTGAAAGGTAAATCCACATAACTGTTGTGCATCATTTGCTTATACCCCGAAAAAACACATACATATATCTGTGTATGTTTTGCACACAAAACAGGATATCTACCGTTAGGAGCTTACACGCCTGTGCTGACCTTAACCTGTATTCTGTACAAATGTGAGAGGTAAGTTTCACAGAAAACACAACACAACACAACACGACTGTAAGGCGGGTGGTGTGGTGAATTCACCATTTTATTTACAAATGTACATACCTCTGCGTTCTTTACCTCCTCAACATATTATGGCTGCTGATGCAGCTGCTGGGGCTTGTCTAGGTGCATTTGCGTAGGTTTACTCTCGACTCGATTCAGAAAAAGAAAAAAACAAACATTATTAAGTTGCATGATGTTGCAACCAACCAACGCCCCAATTTGACCCAAATTTTTAACTCTCTCATGAATGACCATAACCTGGATTTTTTGTTTTGTCCTAAGAGTGAGTTTTGAAGAACTGTATTTTCTATATATGTATATTTGTTATGGATGACATTATTTGACGCAGAAATTAAGTTGTTACGGGAAAGAACATCCTTGATAACTCAAAAGAAAGCAATTTATTTTAAATTTATCTAGAAATATGTCAAATGTGTCAAAATCGATAGTTGCACTTTCGTTTCCTATACTAAAATAAGCCCATAGATGATGTTGCTGTCAAAACATTGACATTATAGTTTTACTGTTGCAACGTGACATTGACGAGAAATTGGCTTTATTTGGGGATTCCGCCTAACATGCATGAAGGTGGAAGGGTCGCTTCAGTTATTAGATGAAAATACCAATAATTGCAAATTTGTGATTTTACTTAAAGTACGTATTTTCGATTACTTCTACTTTTAAGGTCGAAAAAGACCGAAAAGGAATAGACATAAGACTTAAAATATGTTAAAAATTTTTTTAATTTGCGGTTTTGACTGATGTGAGGATTCTGATTATGACATTTGATTTTGTCAGCATCAGGCTGTAGTTGTGGTAAGAGACATGTGACTTCTGCCATTCTGTTCGGTTTTCTTCTCTTGGTGTTTAAAAACATCAAACCTGTATCTCTGTAGCAATGTAATTTTTTATTTGTTTTTAATTATAATTCGATTCCGAAATATTTGTTCATCTCCACTTTATTCTCCAAGTGGCAAAGCCAGATCCGTACAATTTTTGACTGTTGCTTTTTAGAAGCCCTATAAAAGGTTTGCAAGTGTTATAATAAATTAATTTTTTTTTTTTCTTATTTAGGTTCTAGTTTGCCTCCCATGTGGAAAATGTTTGGATTAATTGTTGTCTTTAAGGCCAAGTAAGCACTTAGCAGCTAAGTTGCCGTCAACATTACGTTGGCTCTCAAAGTTGCTGGGAATTCCAAACAACTAAGAAGATATTGGATATTGAAAATTATTTGTGACATGGTTAGAGAAGTGACCTGTCAGCTGCCATACATGCTGTCATCAGAATTAATTGTGATGATGGGAGTTTAAAAGTCTAATAAAAAATACCTATCAAGAAACGAATTTTGAATCACTTAGCTTTAGTATTGGATACTTGGTATGACAATATAAGACTCTGAAGTAATTGTCAGCAATTGTTTTTTGTTCTCAACAACCACAACTGACAGTTTCTAACGTGAGTCGCCTGCCAATGACTGCAATGATGCCTGGCAATATTAGCCGTGTTTTTTTGGTATTCCATATATAGTACACTGATAAATTGCCAAAAAAACGATCCGCAGTAGTCCGGTTTTTATATTTGAAAGTTGATACAATTGAATATTTGCCAGAATAATTTATCAAAAAATTCCAAAAAAAAATAGCGAAATTCAGACCAGGGGTGAAATCGAGTAAGCTGATTTTTGATAGTTGACTATCAAAATCAAGAAAATACGTCTGTGTAATGTGATAGTCGATTTCAAAGTTTTAACCAAACAATTTGACATAAAATAAAAACTTCAAGAAGGGGATTTGTTCGTAGACTACTACATTAACATGTGGTGTTGAAGCGAGCTTGAAGCTCGCCTAAATTCTTTGCACATGGAGTAGGTAGCATATTCTTATATGGTTCTGAACTATTTAGTTTTTCATTGTTTAACACGAATCAAACTATCTTACTTGCACTTTATAAGAAACATCGAAACACCATTTGCATTTTAGAAAGTGCTGCCAAACTTTATCATTTTTAAATCTTCTTGTGCGGTGGAAACACCAAGAAGATTTATTTATTTTAAACTGAGATAAACCTTTGGTGGAAACATAGCAAAACTTAATTATCTTTTCTATTGTTTTCTCTTGCAAAATAAGCCCAGTTAGTCCATTTTCATTAACAAAACTAAATAATATCAACAGTAAAAGATTGATTTTTTTCCCCAATGGAAAACACATGATAACAAATGCACAACTACTCAACGAACACAGCAATCGAGATACAAATGCAATATCAATCGTGCCAACATTTGAGAACGAAATCACATAAGATCCATTCGAGACTCGTATAAATGTCAAAAACCCATCCGTAATAGGATTCTACTTTAACTTTTATCGGTAGTATTCATACTGCGGATATTGTTTTTGTTATTCGTGTAAAATCCTACTATACCTACTATTGATAGATTTTCCAACAAAACATGGGTATTGTCATATACAATTTAAATAACATACGATTTTGCTATGGTGTTTTCCATAGGTAAAATAAATCAATTTATATTTGATCTAGATCTGTTATTGTTCTGTTTTTGCATTTCATGGGGCAAAGTAAATTGATTTTTTTTGGATTTAAGATCAAATCTCAAGATCTGGATTTTTCGGCAGAGTTTTCCCTCTTTGTTTAACTGAAAATTCGATAGCCTTTCCGCACTCGTTAACACGTACACGAAGTTACACTAATACAATGACAAAAACAATTCCAATCATGTTCCATGTGCCACGAAAAAATTCTATTTTTAAATGAAATCTGAAGTTTATATTTCTAAGATTTTAGAGATAACCGTATTCTCAGAAACACAAACAAAATTTCTCACTTTTGTTGTCAGAAATCTGAGAACAGAATTTGTATAGTTTAATTTCTCAAGAATGTTTATACATATTTCATTCTCCTGCTCTGTCAATCCATCTGAGAAAATCAATAGACATCTGAACTGGGCCAATTGTTAATGTTTTCTTTCGTCATGTATTTCTAAACTGACGAACTTCTGTCACTTATATCGTTGTAAGCCATAGGCTCTTTTGAGGCGACGACGTCTAATAATAATTGTATTTGAAAAAAGGATGAGTTAAAATAGTTTAAGAGACAGAAACTTTTTTTGTTTTTAAATGAGTGGTAGCGTGAAAAAAATAAAGAATTGTCAAAATGTGTTACGTCAATTTGAACATCGTTTTATACAGAAAAATCAAGATCAACTGAATTGATTTTCGCTGAACAAAGACTGGGACATCGGCATCGGTATAAAAATGATACATTTGTATTTTTGTGTATTTATTTCATAAGAGCAACAGACCCGCTTGGTAAGTAATTTTGACAGGACTCGGAATAGGCATTTATGGTAGGTAGGTAGGTAGAAATGGCTGTCCTGCTTCGCGCAGGACACAATTAGCGCTGAGTGCGCCGTTTTGATACCATACCTCGTGAGATTCTGAATGGATTTGAAAATGGGCTATGGATGGTGCACGTTCCGCACGTGCAGTCCTATGTAAAATATAAAATGTAATTTTATTCTCCTACCCTACGGCCTATTATCTCATAGTACCATTTAGTGAGGGAGAAATAAGGGGGGAGGGGGTTAAAGCCACTTTGTGCTATTTAGGTATGAGATCAAATCTTTGATCTTGAATTCTGAGAGTTCCTCAATACCGTTGAAGAATTCCTTACCCAAGTGGAGTGCTCTTTTCCTGGCCAGGGCCGGACAATGGCATAGAAAGTGTGGGACTGTTTCTTTTTCATCCCGGTTCTCACAGCTACGGCAGAAAGAGTTATGTGGTATACCCAATTTTGCCGCATGCTCCCCTACAGGCCAATGCCCTGTGCATGTAGCGATAATCCTGGCTATGTCATGCCTTGGTTTGGAAATTAAATTGATTGATTTTGGTTTGTTATAGGCGGGCCAGATTTTTCTGGATATAACGCAACTCGTTAAACTACTCCACCTATGATTTGCTTCTGATGTGTATTTGGTCAGGATATTGCCCTTCACAACTCCAAGAGGAGCATATACTCTCACTGCCAGAGAGTTGTGAAGGGCTGATCCTTGCCTAGCTAGCTCATCTGCCCTCTCATTACCCTCATAGCCCCTATGGCCCGGTATCCAGATAAGAGTGACGCTCATATCCAATTCCTTTAGGGCCTCTTTACATTGCTTGACCAGTTTAGAGGATGATAAAGCTGAATCAATGGCTTTAATAGCTGCCTGACTGTCTGTTAGTATAGCTACATTTTGGTTCTGACGGATATTTTTAAGGGCTGTACAAGCTTCCCTTATCGCCAACAATTCTGCCTGGAACACGCTGGCAAAATCGGGAAGTCTATAGGTTTTTGAAATCTCAAGAGATTCACAGAAGACACCTGCACCAACACCGCATTCCATCTTCGAACCATCCGTGAGATAATTGTGTCGAAGTCTTCCGTCACAACGCCTTCCTCCCAGTCGGTTCTTGACGGGAGCAAGACTCTAAACTTCTTTGAGGTGTCTAGGGTAGGGATGCAGTAATCGGTGGTTGTGGATAGGATGTCTGATGGTATCAGGCTTGTTTGGTTGCAGTGCCCGTAAGATCTAGGTTTCCAGCAGCCTATTTCTTTGAGTCTCAAGATACTGCAGGACACCTGATATTTGATAAAGAGGTCAATCGGAAGAAGGTCCAGGATGACGTTGAGTGCATCCGTTGGACAGGACCTGATTGCCCCTGATATCCCTACGCAAGCATTTCTCTGCACCTTTGTAAGCTTGTTTACTATGTAGGCTTTAGTGAGAGCGGGCCACTACACAATGGAACCATAGACCAGTATCGGTCTTACAACCGCTGTGTATGTCCATTTTATCATTTTTGACTGGAGGCTCCACTTTTTGCCGAATGTTTTATTGCAGGCGTAGAAGGCGACAAACGACTTTCTTACCCGCTCTTCGATGTTAAGCTTCAGTTTAATTTGGTATCTAGTATTACGCCCAGATATTTAGCACTGGAAGACAATGATAGTGCTTGTCCGTTTAACCGAGGTAGAGTGAAGGGTGGTACCTTGGTTTTGGTGGTGAAAAGCATCAACTCGGTTTTGTTGCTGTTAACACCTAGTCCGCAGCTCGCAGCCCAGGTGCTTACTTTCTTCAAAGCCATATTAGTGATTTCACTGATCACGCTTGGAAATTTTCCTGAAACTAGAATGACCAAATCATCGGCGTACGCAACCGCTTTCACTCCACTGCTCTCGAATTTCACCAGAATTTTCAAGTTGTCCGTATGTTTCCATTGCTATGAAGTTCAGTTGTTGTACAGTTCTGTCAAGTTAATTTTTACCTTTAAAGTCAAAAACAAAACACTTCTACCGGGGCTTTAACTTTTTGGAAACTGCAGTACAAGGGACGTTTTTTTTTAATCGTATGTTCAAGGGCCCCTGGAGACTTTAAAAATATCCCAAGCGTTTGTCTTTCTCTCCAGCAGCTGAATATTCTAAAAAGATTAAATTCGCATTTGATAAGTGTTAAATGGCTTCCATAATAAAATGTTAAGTAGTGGATGGGAGTATTTCCACTAAAAACATCTCTCTTCGTCTGAATTTCCTTACAAGAAATGCTATTAAATTTCAATGCAAGCTTTTGACGGCTTCTTTTATTATATTTATTTTCTTATTCGTCATCCAATTGAAAGAATATCCTTCAAAATCAACGTCAAGTCGCGTTCACAACTATTAACATCTGCTTTCCATCAATTTCTCTCACCCAAAGTCATGGTATTATAATGATCCATAAAAAGTTCGTACCTACAAGTTTCACTTCATTTCTTGCTCAAGTTTGTCCAAAACCACCTACCCCTGCAGGAAGAATAAAGTTTCATTAAAATGATGGCTACCACAAATTTTATGATCTTTTCCTTTACTCCTCCCTCCGCCCTCTCTCATCCCATGATTTTGTTCTATCGATTCAATGACTTTTCATATTAATTCTATCTCTTCTTCCCTCTGGAATAGTGCCGCCAAAACCACCGCGCCGTGCATCGCTTCGCCGTCGTTGAACCTTAATCTTTAGGGTTAAATACTCTCCCCCACAAGCGAAAAACAAAAAACAAAAAAATATCAGCAGGAAGCGAAAAACTTTCATTTGTGTAATAAAATATTTTCGAGCAATTTTAACGACCATTTTTATTCCATACAAAGTGGAAGATTATTTCCATTCAAGATTCTTGGCCATCCATTTTGCTATATACATAAAATTCACGCTGCTGGTGGCAAAGTCTTGACTTGGCCTAACCCGGAGCTTTATTTTATTTTTATATTTCTAATGGAATAAGTCAATGCGAGTCTGGGAGGATATTATACGAGTACCAAACCTCCTGAAGTTGGTCTTTTCTCATCTCTTTAGAGAGGGAGAAGAGGTGAATTGGAATAAAAATAAATCAAAAAGTAAAGCACTTAAATGCTATCGTCTTCGACATCGTCCTAGCTCCTCGTCTTCGTCGTTGTCGGTTCGGTCGTTGCCATTTTTCTCTCCAACATTATACATGTACATAAGTACACGCGCTAGGAAGTAGGTAAGTACCTACAATGTACTTATATATGATTCCTATTCCTTTAACGATAAGAATGGCAAAAGTTTTTATCCTGTGCTCATACTCTGACAATTTGAATTCTATGTTATCCCTGAATGGGAAAAGATCTTGATAAAACATATAAAACATTTAATGAGGATCGTAAAACTTCATATTCAAGAAGCATTCTAAGTAATGAGATGTGATTCATATAAAAATCATCATTTTTCTCACACCGAGTTTTTCTTTCGAAAGCACCTTACCTCCATACCACCTGTGGACGTAGAAGTTAGCAGTAACTTTCATCAAAGCAATTTGAGATTTTGAAAATAAAATTTTAATACTACGTGTTGAACATTTATTTTAGTGGGAAGAATTTGAGTACGGTTTTAAAGATTTGAGAAAATTTTTGAAAAATTTGTTCCTGACAATTAAATTACACATTTTTCATTTAAATGACCTTTATTTAAATACGACTTCACATCAGGTTTTTGAGGTATAACTTTTTTGGTTTTGGAAAAAAAAACTCAAACAAACGGCTTTTTAGGCAATCTAAATTCATGAAGCAGTTTTTCTTTTTCAATAAAACTCTTGATAGTTTTCCAAATCTAAAATCTCATTCTTCAATATTCAGTTAAAATATTCATAGTAAATATTTCATAAAACTTTCGAAAAATCTTCATAAGTTGTTAGATTTCACCTGTCTTACATAAATCTGAAAGGAACGCTAAACTATCTCTGCTCTAAAACGGTTTTTAACATAAAAAAGGCAAAACGGTTTGAAAGTGTCAACTTTGTTTTTATAATTTAAACTATATTTTAATACGTTTCTCAAATCTCTTCTTATACATACATATATTATATGTCTTTCTCCGTTTCATATCGTTCACATGCTTCTTCTCAATTTTTGTCCAGAGATGGAGCATAAAACCAAAGAAAGTGATCCTTTGCATTAAATATAACCAGGGAAAAAAATTGATTGAAAAATTAATTTTTTCGTAACAAGTACGTCCTCTTAACAAAGCTGTCACATCGCATCGTGTTCTGAAATATGTATATTGAAAAAATATAAAAATAATATTAAAAACAAGCAGACACTTAAAATTGGATCCGAAATCATCATTAATAATTAATTCAAAAAATTATTTTTCAAAACCATGAAATCAAGGTTTTTTTAAAACTTCATATAAAGTCAAGTGAAGAGTCATAACTAATAAGAATTTTCAGAAACTAAGAAAAATACTTAAATGATTTGAACAGTATCTAAAAGACAAAGGTTTCTATTTATTTTGCAAAATTTTTATGGAATTTATTGTTTAAAACTATGTCGTTCTTTACTTTAACCTTAAAAACACCATTTTTGGTTGATTTAAACATTTTAAAAGGGACATATTTTAAAAACTCAAAAATTTATTATGTTGTTTGTATGACAGAAAACGTAATTTTCTTAACAGTGTAGTTATCAAATATCAGGATTTTGACAAATTGCAATAAGCCAACAAATTATAAGAATTATCATAATTAAAAAAACGGTTTGGGGTCGAAATACTGTATGGATCAAAATACTGTATTTAAAATACTGTATCCTAAAATACTGTATTTAAAATACTGTATTTCAAAATACTGTATTTCAAAATGCTGTATTTAAAAATTCTGTACATCAAATTTCTGTATTTCAAAATGCTGTAAATAAGGCTAAAAAATAAAAATCGTTTGAAATACAGAATTTTGAAAACAGAATACTGTTTTTAAGAAAACATCATAATAATTTTTCATTAGCATAATGTTCTAATATACTCCCTTGAACAATAACATATGTATGTACCTTTGATAATTCATAAGTCTCTGAAATAATAAAAACAAAAATAATATAAATGGTATATCTTCTTTTTATTTTCTCTTTCTCATTTTGTTCTTCTTAGTTGTTTGTATCTCTCTCACATTTTTACATGAATTGTTCCTATCATAATCAACAATTGCATAAATAATTACACCAAACTAATTGATCTGTCAAAACTTCCAGTATTATAAGAGATACAGTATTTTGACAATACAGAATTTTGAGATACAGTATTTTGAAATACAGAATATTAACCAATAAGTATTATGACCATACAGTATCATACAGAATTTTGACCATACAGTATTTTAAAATACAGCATTTCGACCCGCTCCCAAAAAAAACTTCAAACCATTGCATTGGGAAAAACAAGCGATACGATGTGTCGATGTGAGGATTCAAGAAATTTCAATTAATTCCGAAAATTTAAATGTTTGGTGTGAAATCTGTACTGGTGTTACGACATCATTTCTCCATAGATTACCAACTTTGCTTCGATGATATAGACATGGACAACTTGTGGTGCATGATCAGCTCACGTGGGGGTCATGTGAACTTACAACCAAAATCGTGCGATTTTACCCCAGTTGACTAGTCCAGGGTTCTCTGAAGTCGCAAACCACATCAGGTATCTTTGAAATAATTCTTGAAATCTATCAAATTCAGTCAGATTCATGCCCCAGAGTCATAGAAAATTTTACGAGTTCATTCAATATTCAGTTTCGAAAGTAAAACTACATAAAGCGCACGACTGGATCTCACGAACTTGTCCATGTATCCAAAGACTGTTAAAATAATAGAACTTATATATTAAAATTTACCTAAAAAATGATTATGTCTTCAAAAACTTAAATGTCATTTAATCAATAAAAAAAACCCTGGTTTATTAAATTTCCTTCACGAAAATCGTTAAAATGTTTTTTTAATTATTTTGCATACTAAACAAATTCTTTCAATTTTAGTTTAAAAAGTTATTTAGAGCTTATTAACATACGTTTTACTTTTGATTTTCGTTAAGTTAAGAAAAAAAATTTAGATAAAATTTAACACAAATCTATCGGTTACTTTTTGAGAAAATTCGAACTTATGATCAAATAATTTGCATGATATTTTTTTACTATAAGTAAAAAAAGGAAAGCGCAAATCTGCTAAAAACCTTTACTTCCAAGTTTGAACTCAATGGACCCAATGGTTTAGGCTGTAGGGGCGGGAACAGATAGACAGATAAACAGACGAAATTGAAGGATCGTAATGTCATGTTTGATTAAAATGTCGATTTCGAAATGTTTTACGAATGCAATACTTGCCATATACATACATAGTTCCTATATGTGGCAAGTAGAAGGAGGCTTGGATGCAACACACACTGATAACTTCCCATTTGTCGTCTGTCGATATATCATAAAGTTGAAAAGAAATGTCAATTAGATTTTTCTAAAAAAAAGTAACAAATGTTGAGAACAATGTTTTTTTATAAGATACTAGCGGCTCGTCCCGGCTTCGCACGGGTAGACATAAATAGGTACAGATATTTAAGTTATAAGCATGCTAATTAAAACGACCATGAATAGAATAGCATAGATAATAATAATAATAATAATAATAATAATAATAATAATAATAATAATAATAATAATAATAATAATAATAATAATAATAATAATAATAATAATAATAATAATAATAATAATAATAATAATAATAATAATAATAGCCTTATATCGTGGTTTAAGAGGAGATTGCACGGAAAGAAGTGTAGGGCATTTATGATAATGCTTGTATGGCCTGGATACCCATACTAAAAAAGTATTTGTGATACTCCTACATTGTCTTGCAACAACTCCTATAAGTATGGGATTATATGTACTATGCTGTATGGTACCACAATCTTTGCTTGTAACACATGGGCGCATAGTACGTTTGACGAGACAGCATTGCATTCAGCCCCATACTGTACCGGAGCTGTAGCAATGCTTCTAGCTTTTCCCGCGATAATTTATGGCGTGATAATCGATACCCTTATTGGATTACTGTCAATAGTTATTACTCCAATGTAAGCATAAGGGACATAACAATAATGGATAGACTTTTCTGCTAGGAGCGTTGTACATGTCGCCAGTCAGTATGGGCCTGACTCCCATACTGGCATTGGCGTATCGGCTATAACTATTGTCGACGTTACTATTCTCAGTATGGCCAAATTAACTATGCTTACAACTTTTTATCCAATGGAAATCTTCTAAGCAATACAGTATTGCGTTCACACCCATACTGACGTTGTAATATTCGCAATGTATTTCTTTCCGTGTATGGTTTACATAATCGTCCAACTACGCAAGCAATTGGCAAAATTGTGAAGAAATTTGAAGAGATTGGATTGGTTATCATCGTTTCGCTCGTTCCACTGAAAATATCGATGCTTTAAGTGAAACTGTTGCCGAAGACCCGAATGTGTCGATTCCTCGTCGTTTTCAGGAATTAGGACTGTCTTACGGAACATTATGGCGTATTTTGGATTGGGATCTACACCTACATCCATATAAAGTGCAGTTTACACCACAATTGAAGCCATATCGTCGTAGATACGTCGAATGGGTGCTTGAACAACAGGGGGTGGACGGCGATAGCGATTTTTCGAACAAAATTTTCTTTAGCGACGAAGCACATTTCTTACTCGGTGGGTATGTTAATAAACTAAATTGCCGTATTTGGGGTTCTGAGAGTCCTCAAGTAATTGAAGAGAGGCCATTACATCCACAAGACGTCACTGTTTGGTGCGCTCTTAGTTCGGAAGGTGTGATTGGACCTTAGTTCGAAAACGACGATGGAACAGCTGTCACCGTTAATTTGAAGCGTTATGGGCATATGATAACCGACTTTTTTTTGCCTGCTATTGAAGAATATGACTTGATAATATGTGGTTCAACAAGACGGTGCCACATGCCATATAACTTAATCCAATGTGGCTTTATTCCAAGAGACATTTCCTGGCAGCGTAAATTTAGAAAAAATAGTACACAAAATTGGTAAAAATTGATGCTCGAATTTTGATATCTCCTGAACAAATGAAGGTATTGACTTACAAATGATCTCATTCTGTGCTAAATTTTCTTAGAAAATCAAATTTTGTATTTGTTTATATAAGAAATAAAAACTTTCAAGAAATGTTACTAAAATTGGTAAAAATTGGTTTTCGACTTAAAATCTCCTTAACTAAAAAAAAATTTGAAATCAAACCATTAAATCATATGCAAAATATTGTTGGTAATTTTTAGTTAATCTTTTAGAAGAACTGATAACTTACAAACAAAAAACAACAACAAAATGATAAGAAATGGTTTTCGATATTGACTTTAAATTATTTATATCACTCAAAATATTGTTATGAAAATTTTGTTAAGGTTTTAAGCAAGAAAAATCTGCAAACGGGATGGGAAGTTATTAGTATGGCTTAAAGAAAAAAATCATTTGTTTTTCAAAGGTTGTGTTTGAAAATTTGATTTCTAGTTCTATCCTTCATAATTCTTCCATTAAATTTTTCATCTGATTTATAGCTTTATAAGAAATTTTTAAACAAAAACAAATATTACCTTTAGCCATCAAAAGTGAACAACAAATTGTGTTCTCACATTTCATATCAACTGGTTGCAGGAGAAAATAACCCTACCAACATCGACTAACAGTTCATTTAAATGCCACTTAAGTAAGAACCCCATATCCTTGCATGTTTATAGAAAAAAGGTACACTAAATATATACCTACTACAAAGGTATTTCCTTGATAATGTTTCTTAAATTATAAAATTTAAATATAAACTACATCAACATTTTTTTGTTCTGAAAAAAGAAACAAAAACAATACCTTCCTACATTTTGTAACTCACGCAACAATAATTATTTATTTAAGTTATTATAAGGCCTTTCGAATATTTTAACCAAAGAAAAGGAAAACAGGTATAAGTAGCGTGATAATTTAATATAAGGGTGTTACTTTGATGAATAAGTTATTTATTGTTGTGCAGTTAATGACTTAATTGTAATTTAAAAATACTTTCAGATAAAAGAAAAATAAACTAAGAAAACAAGGATAGTAGTTATGAGTTTTAATAAAGTTCCTTCGTTTTAAAAGAAAAGTTTAAAATTTAAAAAAAAAAACACTTCCTCTTAGAAAAAACTTAGGTATTCCTAAAAGGAATACGTTTCTAAAAGTTAACTTTGCACCATGCAAAAGAATTTGTATTAAGATAGAGTCAATTATAGAACTCTATAACTGTAGCTTATTTCCAGGAAGCAAAAATTTCATCAGGACCATTCTTTCCATTTTCATCTGAAATCTATTAATTTCCAGGCTCCGATTGTCTCTGAAACATAACACTCTGAAATTAGTTAATTTGATATTCTAAAGCTTAGATGATGCTATGTGGTCTAAATAATATATTCATTTCCTGTCAATTAATCTATTTCCTGCGGTATTTGAAAAAAAAAACTCTTCCTATAATTATATAAAATTTAATTTTGCCCTATATACCAAAATCAATATTATTCTCTTCCTTTCAAACTTTTTTATTTCTGACTGATATAAAATTGAATGAATGGCAATTCAATGTATGTTTAATATGTCAACAAAATCTCATCTTTATTTACCTATTTTTCTTTTAGTTTTGTTGCTGGCATCCAAAAACCATTGGATGAAAGTTACATAAGCCCTTTCGGAATTATAGAAACAACAAAAGAGCATTGTCAACAAACCAGATTGATTGCCCTTCTATATACCCTATACCATACATCCTATAAAGTTGAGAGGAAACAAAAAGAACAACTTTTTTCCATAGCTAAAAACAATAGTCCCAAAATAATAAACAAAAGACACACAAGTTGACAATTTTTCTGAGCATAAAAACTGATTGAGAAAAAAGAAGAAAGATTTACTTAAATTATTTTACCTTAAGGGTAGGTACACATATGTACCGTAGGTAAATTTTAATATATTCATTCTTTTCATTGTTGTTTTGTCTCGTATTTTTAAATTAAGAACCACCTGACTATAGTGAGTATAACTTTTTTAAATTTGTTCTTTAGTTAAGTTCATGCTTGTTTTTGTATGCTATGGGGTAAGTATTGGTTGCATAAAAAAAAAAAAATTTAAAAGAAAACTTAAAACTTAAATTTAATATAACATTTAGGATCATTCATTTTTCGGCTTTAAAGCTGAATAAAACTAAAAAAGGGTATTTTTTTTATGAAAATTATATTTCATTGTAAAGTTTGGACTTTGTCGTTGTGTGTTAGCAATTTTATTCAAATGACGGCCTCTGGAAGATTAGCAGCCTAAGTTAGGTAATGTTAGTTTTTAGTGCGTCTAGAGTTTTTAAAATTATTACAGTGAATGTTGCCTTTTGAAAAAGAAACAAAAAATCAACGGAAATAAAAATTGGCCATGTGGTTTGTGTTGGAACTATATATCGTTCAAGTCATGACCTTCAACCGTTGCGAACTGCCAAAAAAAAAATCATTTCGATAATTTCATATCATCAACAAGATTTGAACTTGCAGCAGCAATATTTCTGACTGAGTGTGTATTACGATGAGATGCATATTATGCCTAATGACATTAGTAACGTTTCCAATCGTTTAAAATTTCTTTACAATTTTACCGATTGCTTACATAGTCATTCAATTATGTCGACTGTAATCATTTTTTAAGGTGGCTAAGTTTTATTCAACAATTTTGAATTAAGTTTTTAATAATTTTAATTGTTTGATTGTTAACTGGTCCATCATCTTAAATGGCAAATATTCAAGCAATATTATGACACTACAAATCACAGCGGAGTTTTATAGCTGTCAATTACCTGCGAAACCAACTTGAACCCATGAAATGAATGATTCTAAACATATGTACATATTCTTTTCTTAACATAACGCATAATGTTCATAATATTGTATGGTTAATATTCTGTGTGTCAAAATACTGTATAATTAAGAGAAAGTATCCCAAAATGCTGTATTGTCAAAATACTGTATCTCATAATACTGTTTGGTGCAATCGTTTATGCAATCGTTGGTGCAATCGTTTATGCAATTGTTGATTATGATAGAAACAATTCATGTACAAATGTGAGAGAGATCCAAATAACTAAAAAGAAGAAAATGATGTAAATAAGGCTGAAAAATAAAAATCGTTTTGATAATGTAAAAAAAATCGCACTTTGCCAAAACGATTTTTATTTTTTAGCCTTATTTACAGCATTTTGAAATACAGAATTTTGGTATACAGAATTTTGAAATACAGAATTTTGAGATACAGCATTATGATCATGCAGTATTTTGTACATACAGTATTTCGAACCCAACCCGTTTTAATTGCACGTTTCTTACAAGAACAAGGCTTTTCATAAACCGATATTTCGGTTTGCTTACTATATGCATAGGCCTGTTTGTGAGAAAGTTTGTTTAAGATCATGAAAAAACAAACGCCATTCTAGCATTTAGTCTTCCGACCAATGAAATTGTTTCTTTCTGAAAATGTCATGGGCGTGTTCAAAAACAAAGCAAATCTATCGAAGGGAATTTCAAGTGCTGACATGGTCTTCAATATTTTAACAGTTTTTTTTTTTCTTACAACTAAAATAAAAATGTGCTAAACTAATCACAATATTACTGCAACAACAAAACAAACTTGTAAGTAAATTTGTTGATCTTAATTAAAATGAAAAATTTAAAAAATATAACCAGATTAAATATACACGAACATATTATTATTAGTATTTCTTCTATGCCCTTAAAAAAAAAAATTAAAACAATAATTTAACTTTTGTAACTATAAACTTCCAAATAATTGTAAAAAATAGTATTTTAAG
Source organism: Eupeodes luniger (assembly GCA_951509635.1). Lineage (NCBI taxonomy): Eukaryota > Metazoa > Arthropoda > Insecta > Diptera > Syrphidae > Eupeodes > Eupeodes luniger. The sequence goes on from OX608073.1 coordinate 47,740,046, forward strand.
CGTTTTATAAAAATTGTAATCCTTGAAAATCAGTTTGTGGTATATTACTAAAGGACTTCTGTTCTTCAACAATGAACATTAATGCCGATTACAAAGTCCGTTGAATGCGTTGCGGGTGGATTAAGAGTGATTTTTTGACATTTTCACTATGGTAGAAATGTCAAAATTGATATTTGATGTCTCCCTATAATTCTTCAATTATGTCATTGATGCCATTGCTTTGTATTAATCAATTTAAAGGTTTCTTTATTTTATAAATTACAAAATTAGTTTAATAAGAATAATATTTCATTTTTTCACATATAATTGTATTGTATAAAAAGGCAATTTGTTTTTCTAAAACTTTTTAACTATCCTGGTAAAATATGAATCGAATTTTATGAATTAAAGTTGCGATTAATTGTGCCCTCACCCTTAGTCTTATGATTTTTCGAACACACCCTTAAAACAATTTTCCGAAGTGAATTCTGGAATTTGAGAAAGTCAATTTTGATTGTTGGTAGTTTTTGAATTGTTTATATTGAAATGATGCTGAGCGCACTGTTTTTATAACAAACAATTTAAATTCGTTTGCATATATTGACAACAAAACTAAAGCTCAGCACGCATTTTTCTCGAGGAGAAATAGTAAACAAAAACTATAAAAGCAAAAACGAAAAGCAATCACTGAAGAAATTTGAGCTCTCAATATTATTTTGTTGCTTAGTAAAAATGGCGCCAGCTCCCTTCATTGCACTTCTTGTTGGTTTTCACATATATTTATGGACATAATGTTAAAAGTTTAAGTTTAAGTTCTTAAAACTCTTTAGAGAATCAAATGATGTTTTTTATAAGACTTTATATCTAAATTATAACAACGCTTATAAATATTTATGTAAGCAAAAAAAAGAACTTTTTTAAAAAAAAAACTGCATCAAATTTGGTTGGTAGTCATGTCTCTAAAGCTTTCTGGGCCAATGTGCGCTTTTTGAGTAATAGGTCAATTATAAATCCCATTGGAGTGGATATACTGGCATTGCACTTTGAACAAATTTTCATAGCTGATCCATGCCAGAAGTCTATAAGCTTTGCACTGCCTTTTATATATATTGAAGAATTAGACGCTCCATTCTCAATGTTAGAACTGGTTGTTGCGCTAAAAAAAATGAAGAACAACAAGGCTGCAGGGCTGGACGGCATACCAGCTGAGTTCTACAAAAACGCCACCTTGCAGTTTTTAGAATTTATTTTAGTGCTCTTCAACAAAATGTTTGAGGAGGAGCAGTTTCCAGGAATTTTCCAGTCCTCATCTATCTCTGCAATTTTTAAAAAAGGTGACCCTATTTTACCTGAAAATTATAGAGGCATCTCTGTGCTTAGTTCTCTAAGGAAATTATTCACCCAGATCCTCTATTCCAGGCTTGTAAGATGGGTCGATCAAAACAACAAAATAAGTTGCTTTCAGGCGGGCTTTCGAGCTAATCTTTCGACAATCGACCAAATTTTCACTCTCACGAGTGTTGCTAGGCGTTACTTAGAGAAAAAAATAAATCTTTACTCTTTTTTCGTTGACTTTAAATCAGCATTTGACACCATTAACAGAAGATCTCTACTATTTAAACTTGCAGCTATCGGGCTATCGACAAAATTTATCCGAATCTATGAGCAGCTGCTCTCAAATATGACAGCTGTAGTTTCAATTGGTAGTAATCGAAACCGTTTAGTTGTAATACAGGTGTGCCTCAAGGCTGCATTTTAAGCCCGCTTATCTTTTCACTATTTATAAATGATATTGAAGACTATATCCCTGGTAGTGTTACTTTTGGTGATTTATCTATTAAAGTTTTGCTCTACGCCGATGACTTGGTGATCTTAACTGATAATGCAGTCACACTTCAGCTTCAAATAAACAAATTAAAACAATTTTGTGATCTATGGGATCTCCAAATAAACACCTCAAAGTCAAAGATTATGGTCTTTAGGTCCCAACATCGTAGCATTAGAACCGACCGCAACTGGACCCTCAATGGCTCCAACTTAGAAGTGGTGAAAGAATTTAAATATTTAGGCTACACATTAACTCATAACCTGAATTTTGGTGTTCACATAAAAGACAAGGTGAGAGTTGCAAAAACTGCAATAAATTGTATGTGGTCAAACTTTTTTAATAACAAACTTGTTGATCCTACGTCTAAGTTCAAAGTGTTTGAAGCAACTATCAAAAGCTGCTTGTGTTATGACAACCAAGTCTATGGGTACAAGCAAATAGAAGATATCGAAGCTGTCCAAAGATATTTTTTCAAGCGTATCTTTAGACTCCCAACTAACACGCCCAATTATGCTTTACACATTGAATCGGGACTTGCTCCAATATTTATTATGAATTTAAAAGCAAACGCTGATTATATATTGAGGGTAATGCAAAGGTCGGCCAACAATTTGCAAAAGAGGGTCCTATCAGCGTGTTTTAGTTGCCGGTATACACCATTTAAAGACTGGTATGATTTGGCCTCGGCACACAACTTTCCTCTGTCTCTATCTGTTGATAGTTTAGATACGTGGAGAAGCGCTCTCTACGACTGTATATCTACCATTGATGACCACTTATTCCAAAGCTATCTAGATAGGGCGAGGGAGTCTGTGTCGAGATCAATTTACAGTAAACTTAACCTCAGACTCGGGTCTTCTAATTACTTCAAAGATAAATTTACTGTAATGGAAATGAGAATCATATTTAAAGCACGCACGGAGATGTTAGAGCTTAATCACAGACCGCACAGAACTGGTAACAACCCAAACTGCACTTTGTGCAACCTTAATCAAGTTGAAAACATTTTCCACTTTGTTGCATTGTGCCCAATCTTGCAGGAAATTCGTCGGCTTTATTTTAACAAGAGTTTTCTGTCACTTGAAGAATGTCTAGGTGTTCTGAATGGAGATAACGGTTGGCGTCTACTCATTCAGTTTTTATTAGATGCAGTTTCATATAGAAACATGTACATTAATATATACTAGAGTAATAATTCTATTACAATTTTGTTTTAGCTAAACTAAAAGCCTAAATCGCATCTGAAAAATTGCTAATCATTAAATTCCTTGAGATATCTTTCTTTTTTTTTTCGTTTTCGCCAAACTAAAAGCCCAAACCGCATTTGAATTTGCAAATTCTTTAAGATCTATGCATCCTTTTTTTTGTTTTAGCCAAACTAAAAGCCCTTAGAACATTTGAATCAATTGTTTAACACATATTGCTATAATTAAATGATTGCTGTTTTTATAAACTTAATAATTTTGTTTTAGCTAAACTGAAAGCCCGAATCAGATTTTGTTTATATTTTTTTTATAAATTTATTTATCTAATTACCTACACCATTAAAACGAATATTTTTTTTTCCCTCTGGCATTATTCTTTTTTCAATTGCTATTTTCTTTATATAACCAAATTTTTGTACTTTCTCTCACAAAATGTTTAGTTTAGAAAAATATACCGGCAGACGGCCCATGAGCCATGCTTGTAATCTTTAGTTTTAAGTTTGTAAACTTTTGAAATGAAAAAATAAAGATGAAAATAATAATAATAATAATAATGTTAAAATTACAATAATGTCAATAAAATGGTGAATCGTTCTAAGGTTTCCCAACTTTGTAATTGAGTATTTTTGCTTTGTACCATTTACAAACAAAACAAAAAGCTACAGTGGCTCCCACGACTAATCGGGCAAAGAAAATGTAAATAGAGATTTTTTGAAAGAGACCACGATTAAAGAAGTCAAAAAAATGACCGAAATGGCCGTGCAGTAGTGTATATAAAGTTATACATCATCAAAGACTTATGTATCCTAATGAAAATATAACCAAGGATACGTCTTCTTGGAATGAGGTGGAACAAAATATTTTTGTATTGTTAGTTAACTATAAGACATAAGACAATATTATGAATTATGTTTTGTTCACGGACGAAAGCAAATTTAACCTTAAAGGTTCAGATAGAAGAATGTATGGATTGCGAAAAGCAAGTGAAGAATTTTCTCATAAGCATACTTGGGCTACTGCAATGCTTTACAGTTGGCGGTTGGTTAATTAAGGTATGAAGATGTGATGCAAGTTCTAGTGATCGGAACTAACATTTTGTGGAGGGTAAAATGTATCAAATGGCTAACATAAATATTTTGAAACAACATTTGTGGTCTAGTGTCAGTAAATTAAAAACACAAGACAATGTCATCTTCCACCAGGAAAACTACCCAAAGCACACATCTTGTACAGCAAGGTCATGGTTATTATATAAATGCCCTAAGTTGTTTTAACACAGAAAAAGTCACCTGACCTTAATGCAATCGGGCATATAATTGATGAACTAGGACGTCGAGTTGCTTAAATTTACTTCAGAAATATTGAGAACCTTAAGACAGGGCATTCAAGAGGAACGGAAAAAATAAATCCTGAAGTATGTTAAAAACTAGTCTCTTCAATACCTCGACTTCTTGAGAAAGCCATTAAATCGAAAGGATTTGCATCTTAGTACTAAATATGCTGTTTAATTGCTAAAATTGTAATTTTGGCTTATTTAAAATAAAAATGTGTTTAAATGTCGTATAAAATGGTTATAAAGTTTTAGACGCTCCATACATTTTGTTGGAGGAAATGCAATGCAAAATTTATATTTCATGTGTCCGATTAGTCGTTGGAGCCACTGTACATGTTTTAATAAAATTATTTTGTCATAAAAATATCATAAATACCTTTTTTTTTTCATTTTAATTTTCTGATTAATTTTAAAAAAACACGTTTTCTATTGTTTGTATAATATATAGCCTGCACAACTTCCTATAAAGTTTTTATGGCAAGTATATGTATTTTTTTGAAGCCAATAATTAACAATTTTCTCTTTATCAAATATTAGATCCTTAAGTTATGTATACACGTTTGTTGTAAGATTAACTACGCAGGAGTCAGCTTTTTGTAACTTTCTCTTCTTACATTCCACTCTAAATCGACTCAATCATGGCTAAGGAACAGAGTTGAAAAACTTCTTCCCGTAAAATTAACCAAAATCTCACATCTATCTCTGTTTTCCTGTCAACCAAAAATAACTACATTCCAAGTATATGTAATTTTCCAAGAAAAAGATAAATCCATAAAATATTTTCTCTCTCAAGTTCCTGCGACCCATATCCTATCCTCTTATACTTTTCCTTTCCTAATTTTTTATACTCATAGCATGCGAAAGGTCTAAACAAAATACGGTCCTCCTGGTAGAACAATAAGGACTAAGTTTTTATCATTATTTTTTATTCATTTGTTTTGTTTTTGTTTTTGTTCTCGGAGTAAAAAAAAAATGTCCTTCTTCGTTTTAACCTCCATCAGATCAAAAAACAACTCTCCAGGTTCACGTTGCGCCATAAAACTCCATCCGTGAATCTTGTGTGGTGCTTGTCAAGCTTTTTTTTTTTCTTTATTTCAATTGAATTCCTTAAATATTCATGAGATTCCCATCAGATCCCCTTGGCCCCTTTGGTTTGAGGTGGCATAGAATGGTTGGATGGATAGTACCCTAGCGCTACGCATAGTTGCCCAGCCACGCTCACTTGCTCCAGCTCCATATTGCGCTGCTCCGACGAGCGACGACGAAGACGACACGGATCCCCTACATCATGGTTGTGTCGTGTCGCCATGGAGTGAAAAACCATTTGTATTTGTGTATAATGTTTGTGCGCTTGGCAAAGAATTCCATTAAATCCGAATTAGCAGGAGGGCGGCTGATAGGCGGCATCTGATAAGCGAAAAGTGAACGAACAAGCGACGCGACGCACCGACTTGCTTCTTTCTTTGAGCCATATACCAACCAGTACTACCAGAGTATACCAGACCGTAGGGACGGCAGCATGGCAGCAGGAGAAGCACCAGCAGTCCTTTAACCTTAAATAAACAGGATTTTCTTATGAGCTGAGCACAGATTCTCCAAATGGAAATTGACAAGGCACACTGCAGAGGAGGCAACAAGCAAAGCTGTGGAATAGGAATAGAGGATGAAACTGTGGGTAGTTAGGTGTATTAGAACAATGGAAAAGTAGACCATCAGCTTCAGCTCTACCAGGCTTAGAGGGTGTTTATTGATTTTTATAATACAAGTTGCGTGTCCTGGAACATTGGATATTCAGTTACATCCACGTATAGCTAACATAGCTGATAACTGAGACTGCAGAGACTCTGAGTGAGCTTTTGTTATAAATGTACGCTATGTGTTCTGTTCTGTGTGCTCTGACTCTAGTTTTGTGCCTTGAGAATAGGAAAATAGAGGGAATACATAATGCGTGCCTGTGGTAATAATTAAGAACGGCTCCATGGTTTAGGTTTTCGCCATCGTCATCCTGGAATGGGTATGGCTCACAGGAACTCGCTCTGGTAATTTCCAAATAGGACATAGAGCTTAGAAGGTGGGTATTGGATTTATATAAAGAATGAAGAAAGAACATGGATTTAATGTTGCATGATGGCAGGAAAGAAAGCGGAACTTGTAAATTGAAAGCACACCAACGATGACGGGCAAAACGACGAAGACGGGTGGCGTAATGGAAGACGAAGTCGAATAAGACTTCTTTCTCTACCCCAATGACTACGACTACGAAGACGACGACGTCGACTAGGACTACAATGATGATGATAATGATGAAGACGAAGTAAGCAATTAATTAGAATGCATATACACAGAGTAACAGTAAATTGCCTTTATTATTATGTGTTCTTCTCTGTATGTAGTATATAGTGGTGTAGTGTAGGTACCGTTATATCTCTGTCCTGTTTGTTCAATAAATCTTTTGCTTTCTTATTTATCTAAAACAAAAAAAAACTAGGACATCATCATCATCGTGTTGTCGTTGTCGTCATTCAGGAAAGATGAATTTAAAGAAAAATATACTAACTTACAAAGAGATAGAAAGAGAGGTATAGAGAGAGAGAGGAAGCTAATTATGGAAAGTGGTTTTGTAAATTATGAAATATAGGCTTTTAGAAAATAATGTTTTTGAGTATTTTTGTTTTTAGGTATTTATTGCTTTCCTCAATTATATTTTGTGATACCTTTGATATGGACGTAGAAAATCGGAGACAAATATTTTATTGAAAACAGTTTTAAGGAATGGTTTTCATATTTAAAAAGGATGTCGAGTGTCTATAAATTGTCATCTAGTTGGTATTATTTTATTTATATATATGTAGGTATCGTTTGAAGAAATTTATTTTGAGATTGAAAAAGAAGTTTTAGTTTTGACAGTTTTTTCAATATTTTCAAAGATTTATGTATTATTGTTTGTAGGACTTGTAAAATAAATTATAGTTTTAATGTCATTAAAGTGACTTTAAAATTGTAACAGGCAAGTTTTAAACAAATAAAAGGAGGCTGGGATGAGAACCCCACTGAGATAAGCTCCCATTCGTTCCTGTCAATGTTTCTAAATGTTTTAACAAAAAATCATATAAACATTTTGAGTAAGATACAAAAGTTTGAAGCCAAAATACTTGAGAAGTAATCCATTTTTATCAGTTTTTAGTTATTTTAAGTGTGTTTTCGTTTTTTCTAAAAAGTAGTCTGTTGGATTATTTTAAAATAGTAAAGAACAATATTTTGCATATGAAAATATGTCTTTTGTCATTCGGGAATATTTTAGGCGACAACTATTTTTCAACAATTTTTAGTAGCATTTCTTTGAAGGTTTTTATTTCTTATAATAAAAATATCAATTTAATTTTTCGAAAAATTTTATCAAATAATGATAAAAAAAAATTAGTTTGAAGCCAATAGGTATCTTGAATTGTTGCCAAAATATTGTAGTCAGAAATTTATTTTTCTAAAACTTTAGCCAGATGTCAAAAACTTTATTTATGGATGTATACAATTATTTTGAAATAATATTCTTTGCTGTTCACAACATATTCGAGGTGGCAATTAAATTGAACTCGGTATCGTTTTTGGTTAGAGAGATATTTGGGGTCAACTAGATTTTTCACCTTTTTAACTTCCCATAGGAAGTTTTTTTTTCAACGCTATCACAAATTCCATCGTAATAATTCCCCGTACGGACAGCTCCGCCCGATCTACGATAAACTGGCCTTCACAAAATCCGAGTGGATTCAGAACAAGTATTTCCGCATTGAACGCTTTTATTTTGATTTTCGAAATCAGCTGTTTTATGTCAAAATGAAATTAAACAAAATACAAATTGAATTCAATTCTTATTACAAAACCTCCGCTATTTTGTTTTTCAATAAAGGTAACAAATATATGGTACTAAAACTCAAAACAAACTTGTTTAGTATATAAATTAACATAAACTTGATCATATTTCTAACAAAATGGATTCATTGGCCTTTGCAATTATTGCCATCACTGAAGAAGCTACATTAAGAAAGAAAAAAAGTTCAAAGAAAAATTCTCAGAGATGCTTGTAATCCATTTGAGTTAAACGACCAAATGTAAGTTAAATATGTGAACCTACATATATATATTTTAAAGTCTAATTTGAATACCTTACAGATTTCAAAGAAATTTTCGTCTAAATAAAGCAGCATTCAAGTATGTTTTGGATTTGTTGAAACAGGAGTATGACCCTGGGGAATTTTCTTCTTCAATATCCCTGATTTGTCGGCTCGCAGCTGTCCTAAGATTCTTGGGAGAAGGTGGATATCAACTTGGTGTTGGAAATGATTACGAAGTTGGTATGGCACAGTCCACTTTTTCCTCAAATTTGACAAACGTTTTGAAGGCTCTCGAAAGATGTCTATGTCATTTGTGGATTCAGCTTGAGATGACCGAGACAGAAAAGCGACAAGCAAAAAGGGAATTCTATTCTAGGGCAAGTTTTCCGGGTGTGATTATGTGTGTTGATGGGACCCACATTAATATTGTTGCTCCATCAGAAGAAAAGGGATTATACTATAACCGTAAAGGTAAATTTAGTATAAATGCTATGTTGGTAAACTATTTTAAACAAAGTATACATAGGTTTAGGTATTCCTTTGGTTTGTTTAAGATTTGTGACAACAATTTGAAAATAAAGTGCGTTGACGCTCGATATCCAGGATCAAACCACGATTCACACATATGGAATTTGAGCAGCGCAAAAACATATTTCCAAAGAAAATATGAGGAAGGCGATAGGAATTCTTGGCTTCTAGGTATTTATTTAATTATTCCAAGGTTTTGGGAAGCTAAAATTGTTTGTGTTATACTAAGGTGATGCTGGCTACCCGCTGGAACCTTGGCTCATGACGCCATATCGGTCTGCCGAAGCCGGAAGTTCTAAAAGCAATTACAACACAAGACACAGCAAAACTCGCAACGCTGTAGAAAGGACTATTGGAGTTTTAAAAAATAGATTTAGGTGCATCCTGGGTGCACGTCAACTTCATTATAGTCCAAGCAAAGCTGCGCAGGTTATAAACGTTGTTTGTGCGTTACATAACATTTGCATTACATATCGAGTAGAAGACTATACAAACATTAATCTACTTGAGTTGGAAGAGCAGGAAGAAGTTCCAGAGAATACAAACGGAGAAGAGACAAATACTCGCCGGAATGCAGCACAAATTATGAGAGATACAGATAACATTAAAAATACATTTGTACAATAAATTATGAAAAATAAAAAGAAAACCACACATACGATAACTTAATTTATTTAAAACCCAAAAAAAACAGTACAAAAATCGAATTCAATTAAGAAATTTAGGCAAATAAAAATAAATAAATAGAACTTTTCTTAAACATATTTTCTCCTTGTTTTTTTAGCCAAAATCATGTAGGTTGATATCGAATTTTAGCTCAAGGAGCTTTTCTTGCACTTTATTGTGTCTGATTGTTTCGGCAACTTGTCTCTCTTTGATATCAGAAAGCATATCCAGAGCTCTATACATCCGTTTAGTATTATATGCCACATCTTCTGCCAATTTTGATTGGTTTTCATAAAACTTTTCAGTTTTTGCATAAAAACTTTTTTGAAGTTCAATCTGCTGCCTCAAAAGATTTTCCGAATCCTCAACTTTTCGAGGGACGTTTTCCCGATGTACTTCTCTATCGGATGTCATAGAAACATCTATGAGCTCGGCCGTATTATCTGGTGTCTCAGGACTTTGCTTCTCCGTTTGTGTATTGGTTTCAACCTCGGGACACTGGCGAGTGATTTCAGTTCCAAAAGAATGAGTGTTCTTAATTCCTGCTGTTGATGTTTTTAGTCCCGTGAGCTCTATAACAGCTTCTTTATGTTTTGAGAAGGAATGCTGCCTATACTCCCCACCACCAGTTGCTTTTATTTCTTTTTTGTTGTCCACAAGCTTCCTTTTAATATAGGAGTTCCAATCAAACCATACCTCATATATAAAATGCAATATTATTTTACGTGGTTAATGCATTTGAATGTTCCACTTACTTTTCTCCATATTGAGGCATCTTTTAGAGGTGGCCCAAGACTGTTCAGTTCGCCTTTTACTTTTTTACAGAAGTTTTTTACTTCTTCTTTTGTAAGTTTTGTGTAGCCTTGCGCCAGATCTGCTCTTTCGCTCATTAGCTCATAGAGCCTTTCATATTGTGCCTTGTTTGTCGATTTTGCCCTTTAAAATCAAACAATTATTATTTATAAAACAATAGAATTTGTAAAATTACTTACATTTTTCATTAAAATAAACGTTTTCTTTCACTGTCCGACACAAATTATTTAACGGGGAAAAAGTTGTTTTCATTCCATTCCATTCCATTCGAATTCAGTGATGCCAATTTATACGAACTTCGAAAATCGTAAATGATTTTTTCACTCCGAATCTACTACGATGGAATTTGTGATACTTCAATCGGGAAACGTAGCATATTTTTTTTGATTGCGATGGAATTTGTGATAGGGCTGATTGTAATCAGTCCAATTTGTCGAATTGAAAATTTTGACATTTCACGACGTTTCAAGGTCCCTAGAATCAAAATAAAACGATTTTTATAGAGATATACATATGTGCGTGCGTGCGTGCGTACGTTCATACGTCCGTTCATTCGCGAAGTTTTTTTCGTCGTCCATAGCTCACGAACCAGTGGAGACAACGACTTTAAATAAATAAATACAGATAATAACTCAGAAAGATGCAGAAAGAACTCTCAAAAAAATTGTGTGTTTGGTTTTTTTACCATAGCAATTTAAAATAAGTGAACATTTTGGTGAACCCTAAATATCTCACGAACCAATAACGCTAGAGACTTGAATTAAATTTTTGTATTATATATTGTATCGTGATACACAAAACAAACAAACAAATATATTTTTGGCAAACAATCTAATTAACGAGTTTTTTTATAAATTAAAAAAAACTGAACAAAAATATTTGTCACCGTTAATATTTTACGAACAAAAAATGATTTTATCTCGAAAATTATTTTATGCAACGAGAAATAACGTTTTTGAAATCTGGTAAAATTTTGAGAAAAATCGATTTGACAGTTTTTTTTTATAAAAAATAAAACCCTAAAAAAAATATTACTCAAAGTTGGTAAAAATTGATTTTCGACTCAAAAATCTTTTCAAAAATTTGAGATTATGGCTTCCAACTAATATAATCTTATAAGAAATATTGTTTTCAATATTCGGTATCATTTTGAGAAAAATCAAATTAATAGTTTTTTTAAAAAAAATAAAAACCTACAAAAAATTAATAAAAGTTGGTAAAAATTTATTTTCGACTAAAATATCATTTCAAAGCATTGAGATATTGGCTTTAAACCAATTTTATCTTTTAAAAATTATTGTTTTCAACAATCAGTTAAATTTTAAATTAAATGAAAAAAAATGTCAATTCGATTTTTTTTCACAAAAAATAAAAACATAAAAAATAATTAATAAAAGTTGTAAAAACTTGATTTTCGATTCAAATATCATTTTAAAACATTGGAATATTGGCTTTAAATTAATTTTACCTCATACAAAATATTATTTCCAACAGTCAATTAAATTTTGAGAAAAATTTAATTGATAGTTTTTTTTACAAAAAATAAGAACTTAAACAAAACATTACTAAAAGTTGTTAAAAATTGAGGCTTAAGTAATTTTCGACTTAAATATCTTTTCAAAAATGTGAGATTATGGCTTCAAACTAATTTTATCTTATAGGAAATATTGTTTTCATCATTCGGTAAAATGCTAATAAGTAGTAGTAGTAGTAGTAGTATGTGATTTTATTTAACAATAATAATTTGTCTTTGTTTTACATTTTTCACAATATTAGAGCATTGGACTGTGCCGTCATCGTCAGCCCGAAAAAGAGAGTATTATCTAAACAAAGTTTAAATTTACATATATTTTACAAATAAAAAGGCTTCATTGATTTAATTGAAATAAATTGAAAAAAAGTGTTATCAATATCTTATGATTGAATTTAAAGTTAGTGTATACAAAATTAGAAAGCTTCATTCAGAATTGGGTTTCTATATCTTTGTGCAGTTAAGACAAAACTACTTAGAACATTCCAGTTTGATCCATTAAGCACTTCGAGAGTTTCATTTTGGTTAAGAACGCTTTTTCCCCAATGCGCATAACGGATTGGTGACAAAACAGGGCAAATCCCTATGAAGTGGAGTACGTTTTCCACTGTTCTATGGTTGCAAAGAGTACACTCCGTGTTTTCTTCAGGGCCATATGGTCGGTAGTTTAACCGTATCAGCTCTCCTCTCGTTTTAAAGATGGTTGAAATGGTCTTTAGCGGATACTTGTCATGGAAATAGTTGTTTTCACCAAGGTTGTGCTGCAAGGCCTTATACAAATTACGAGATTCACTGCCTTCAGCTCTTTCCGTAAAGTTCTCGAAAATTTTGGCATCAATTCTTTCCAACAATATTTGGAAGGTCGGGTCCCAGTTTCTCCAATCGCTTTCCACTAGCTGAACATTATGTAGCACCTCCAAACGAGACCATTCTACGAATAACTGTGACCTCTCTCGGAGCAGCTGTCTCACAATGGCATTAGGTAGTCAATGCTAATAATAAAAACGTTAAAAAAACAACACTAATAGTTGGTACAAATTTACTTTCGACCAAAAATATCTTTACAAAAATAAAAATTCTCACAGAAAATATTGTTTCCGAAATTCAGTAAATTTTTTATAAAAATCCAACAGTCAGTTTTTTTCATAAAACAATAAAATCTACAAAAAATAGTACGCAAAATTGTTAAAAATTGATGTTCGGTTTTCGATATCTCGTGAATAATAGAAGACATTGACTTCAAATTAATTTTATTCATCCAATTTGTATTTGTTTATATAAGAAATAAAAACTTTTAAGAAATGATACTAAAATTGGGAAAAATTGGTTTTCGACTTAAAATCTCGTTAACAAAAAAAGATTTTGAAATAAAACTATTTGCATATGATGCAAATATTGTTGGTAATTTTTAATTTTTTAAGAATAATTCAAATGAAAACTTTTTTTAACAAAACACGAAAACCTACACACTTTTTAAGCAAGACAAATCGGCGGACGAGATGGGAAGTTATCAGTGTGGGTCGCATCCCAGCATCTTTTTTATATTACTATAGTAAGAACGATACTTACTAAATTATTTTAATGTTCTTTTTGAATTTGATGATGTTATTATAAATAAAAAAATAAAGTTGATGTTATTATATGTAAAAAAAATGGATTTAAAGTTGATATTTTAGCTGGCTCTAAAAAAAGTATCCCGTATGTACGCACAACACACGCATACACAGACGTTTTTCTAAAAAACTTTTCATTTATATTCTAACGACCCTTAAAACGTCAAGAAATGTCAAAACTTGTATTTCGACAAATCGGACAATACAATAACTTCTTTTGGGAGGTTAATATCCAAGGTTTCAATCAATAAGAGATTTCATTCTGATTTTTCAAAAACGAGGACTCAACAAATCTGCATTTTTGTCAACACAACGGTTAGGCTAGGTAAATGGTCTGGTGAGTGATGAAGTTTTCGCCACGCTTAGATTGTATTGAAATTCCCTGAAAATAAAATATAAAAACTGATGATGTCTATGGATTGTCTTGCTCTAGGAGGCTTTGATAAAGCCTAATAGGCTCTTTCCTGAAATGTCTACTAGTTTTTCAAGATTATTGAAGTAGTGTATGTCTAAGAGTTTGTTTCCAGAGTAGCATAAGAAGTGGGCTGTATCTTCTTCCTCTTTCTCATCACTGCAGCCCTTTATCATATCATCGCTGATAAGCCGCATTTTCTTTTTGAGATTGATAAGCAATCGTATAGATTTTTATTAGTTGCATAATGGAACGGGATCTAGTTTTGTCGAATTTGTGCCATAATTTCCTGGCCGTCGCAATGTTTTCGAGTTTTTTAAATATTTCATTCATTTCTTGTTCAGTTCACAGGATGGGGTATTTATTCTCGAGTCTATATGGGAAGGGTCCAGTGTTATAAATATCCTTGCCAGCTCATCAGTTCTCTCGTTCCGAGGCACATCACTGTGACGTGGTACCCAGCAGAATCTATAATGCTTTGCTGTAAGCTAAAAACCATAAGTTCTTGGTGAAAGTAATAAACAAGCTTTGATTTGATTGTTGTGGCAGAAATCGATTTTGTTGATGCTTAGCTATCAATGAAAAGGGATACCGACATAATGCCCAAGTGCAAAATCTCCAATCACAAAAATCCCCACACTTTTAAAAATCCACAAATTCGTTATCCTCAAGTACAAAATCTCCAAAAACAAAATCCCCAGGATCTACAAATCCCCATGTTCATAATCCAGAAACGAAATCCCCAAATCTAAAATTTTCAAACTCCGTCAATGCCTGCTGGTTTTCATCATTTGTGTGTAGGCCTTGGTGATATATTGTACTTTTTCTTAAGAATTATTTTAACAACAATGTTAAACTCTTCATCAAGGTTAAAAGCATAAACTGCTTTTACTGATGAGAACAGACATCTCCAGGGTTCGTTCTTTACTTCGATCGAAGTAGATTTACTTTTCTATAGAATCTTCCTTTTTCAAGATCTACTTTTATTTCTTCTTTGAAAAAAGAGTCAATCAATTCATGTAAATACATAAGGCAAACTACACCATAAGACCAAAAGACGACACGGCGGCGGCGGCCGGCGGCGGTCAGAAATTGAAAAACTTGATTTTTTTAAATTTATATCATATAACATATCACTATGCTAAAATATTTGTTTCATATGTTTATTTAATACCATGAATTCAAAATGTATGCCTTAATTTTGAAATACATATGTAGATAGCATTAATTACTTATGTTTTTGTTTAGTAAAAAGTGTATATAATAAAAAAGAGAATAAAGAGAAAAACACAACTTAACTTTGTTTTGAATTATTCCCAAAATCAAAATCCTTAAGCACAGATTCACCATATTTCGAGTATATCTAAGAAATTATGTTTGGTGCCAAACATAATTTCTTAGATATACTCGAAATATGGTGAATCTGTGCTTAAGGATTTTGATTTTGGGAATTCTGGATTTGGGAATTTTGGTTTCGGAGATTTTAGATTTGGGGATTATGTTTTGGGGATTTTGTTATGGGGATTTTGTTTTGGGGATTTTTGCTTTGGGGCTAGGGTACCCAACCCCAATGAAAATGGTGATATCAGTTCGGGATAGAACCGTCATTTAGACCTGTTTAACAGCTTTTGTCACTGCCAATACCTTGGTTTGAAAGATGCTGCTTCGATCGAGGAGTCTGAAAGAGTTGGCAGTATTAAGAGTTTCAAAAAAAAAACCTGCACCTACTCCAGCATCCACTCGCGAGCCTTAAGTATATATGGACATTGTCGACTCACTCATGTGTGGAACATTGCTCATCCATTCGTTCCCATTAGTGAAGATTGTACTAAAAGGTTTATTAAAGTTCAGACATCGTGCCATATAGTATGTGCTTACATTGTTCTCTATGTATTCCTGTAGTATTTGTGCATGTCTAATCTGGCTGTTTTTCCAGCAACTGGTCTTGCTGAGCCGCATGACAATATTTGCAGCAGTTTCTTGTACATATACATAGGTCCAGGGGTAAAAGATTGAGTATTGATGAGTGGTACTCATCGCTCCTGTTATTTCTATATAATATGTAATTCTCTGAACTCTTGTGCGTATTTTTAGCTTTCTCTACCGCATTCCACTATGCCATGTGATCATAAGTGAGTACTGTTCTGACGATTGTACGTATAGTGTTCATCCACAATATGATTTTAGAATTTGGTCTCCAGTTTCTCCTGAAGATCCCATTACATAAGTAATAATTTTTTTAGATTCTTTACATCATTAACTTGTCCTAGTAGTTACAATTTTTCTCCAAGACTTTTATTCATTCAAGAGGACCCAAAAGACCTTTAGTTTTGTTAATTGTGACTTCAGATTTTTCAAAATTTCTGCAGTGATTTTTAATGCTCTGTTGGAGCAGGTAGATATTGTTCCACTTTAAGTAACGACATAGTTTTTACTCGACAAAAGATCACAGCTTCCTCACGCAATAAAAAAAAAGGCGAGAAAGACTATGATTAGGGAAACAAAACATTGAATATTTAAAACTTTTCGAGAACACTCTCTGTAGACAATTTTATGTAAATAAAGTTTCACACATTTTTTGGTTGAAATTAAAAGGGCGCACTATGGCGTATACGTATCTTTTTTTCAATATTTTTAAAGGAAATTTCCTTAACCTATATATCTACACTAATATTATAAAGAGGAAAGATTTGTATTTTTTTATGTAACGAATAAACTTAAAAAGTACTGGACCGATTTTAATAATTCTTTTTGCATTAGAAAGCTACATTATCATAACATAGTTTATATTTAGTACTAGATAACTATAGAAATTTTTAGAAATTCCTATTAAAACCAACCGAAGGTGTAAAAAAATTAGCCTTAAAATGTCTTTCATCTCATACGCTGCGAAGAGTATTAATGATAGAAAAAAAAAAATGTTTTCTAATTTAGTGATTCATGGTCGTTTTAATTAGCATGCTTATAACCTTAATATCTGTACCTATTTATGTCTACCCGTGCGAAGCCGGGACGGGCCGCTAGTTATTTATAAAAGCGAAGCAACCAACGTCTTCATCTGTGTTAAGGTTATTTAACTTCTCATTTAAAATGATTGTGGTGTTTTATTTAAATCCCGAAATCGTTTTACAAGTCCTTATTTCTCATTCCACAGCTTAACCTCATTATAATTGATTATCTTCCAAACAATAGAGTGAGTTAATATGTTATATCTTTTTTATTTACCATCCTAAAAACCATAGATACAAGATTTTAAAATTGTGTATAGCGTTGGATTTTATTAATTAACCCAAACAAGAATATTTATTTTCAAAAGAAACTTTACACACATAAGTGGCGGAAATTTAATTCCATCCCCCTCCCCCTTTTAAAATAAGACGTTCTGCTTAATTTAACACCCTCCAATCTATAAAAGTATTCCATTTCCAAAAATGAAATAAAAAATTGTTGAAAATAAAAAAAGAGAACATGAAATATTTTATTCGAAATTTTCTCTTTTAATATTTATGACACGACTCATTTTTAATAGAACTCTATTGTTTTAAACTCACACGTGTCATGTCTCATGTTCTACATAATGTTATATCTTGCAATTTACCTACACATACCTTACCTAGTCACAAGGATAAATGTATCATATGTATCATGTATATAAAATAGGTAATCGCACAGTATGGGATTATATCATCTTATGATGCCGAAGCGAGGCCTTGAAATTTAGAGTGCGCTATATTAAGAAAAATAAATAAATCGATGGTATTCCTCAAGGTAGACTATTTGGGCCTTTATTGTTTAGTTTATTTATAATACTTTCTTAACATCAAACAAAATTACTTATTTTAATATTACAAAACTATGAATAAAACTGGATTGACTAAAGACTTAAAGAATATGATACCATTTAAAAAACGCTGGCTAAAATGAAATTTGAAGAACTACTAGTATTAGGTATATATTTTCCTTCACCTTCAAATCAGAAAGTTCAAACTTTACTACTACAAGATTTGAACTTCGATATTTCATATTTGAGAAATGACTTCACGAACTTACTTCAAAAAATAAATCCATACACCAGCCCTGGATGGATATATCCTGATAAAGTCTTTTATTCTTGCCTCTCCATCTCACTCTCTCTATCTTCAAAACTCTCCTCACACAGGATGAATATAAATTCCACCGTGTCGTTGATAAAAATCTCAAACAAATGACAAATTACCAATAACATCCAGGACAGGAATGGAACATACAAAAAGGAGCTTGAACAGAAAAGCAAAAATGATTCAGGATATAGCCCAACCATGCAATGAAAAGATTGGTCGTAAAAAAAAGCAAAATTGGCGAACAAGGATATAAAATTTTTTCAAATAAAAAATAAAAATAAAAAAAGGAGTGTAATTATTCTTGAGAAGATTTATGTGTTTTTTGTTCAAATCCCACTGTCACATGAAAAGAATTTGATTTTTATTTTATTTTTATTAAGTTTGTACGTTTTTTAGCCGAGAAGAGAGGAAAAAAAGTTTTATCAAATCATGTGGTGGTTATAAGCTTATCGTTTTGATATAAAAATGACAGTTATTTTAGGTGATGGTAGATACTTTTTTCTTCTGTATACATTTTTGTTGAATGTGAGGATTAATGTATGACTCTATGATTTTTAAATTTATCAAATTAAGAATTATGACAGGGGAAAAATCGGTGCCGTGCAATAACGCCGAGCGAAATAACGCCGAATTCTGAAATTCGGCCTTATTTCACTTTAATAAAGTGAAATAACGCCGAATTTTAGCATTCGGCCTTATTTCACTATTGGAAAGTGAAATAATGCCGATTCGGCGTTATTTCACTTTTGGTCCTATGCAAAATGCTTATTACATCTCAGTCTCAAATCTAAGTATTTTGAGATTTTGCTAGCATTTTTACTAGAAAAATCCAAAAATATTGAGATCTAGATTTCTCCAGGTGTCAATGACACTTTCTATACTTTGAAATACAAAAAAAAAAACAGTGTTTGAGGAAGCCTTGGCCTTTAACAAAACTTTGGTTTTCAAAAACTTTATTTTATCCAAAATAAATAGTACATAATTAATTTTTCTTGCAAAATAAAATTGAACTAACAAAACATTTTCTCCTCACATTTAAAATAAATTTGTTATTTTATTAATATGTTAACATTACTATTTCTGTTTCAAAATTTTTTACATTTTTTGATTCTGGTAAGACCAAGATCAGTTAAGAGAAGTAACGTGAAGTGAAAGTTTCAGTATTGATTGAAATTGAAAAGTATAGAACTAATACCTAATTATGTACATCTACAACATCAAGGCTAATAATTAAATATTTCAGTTTCATTCAAAACCGTTAAATTACCACATACGAATAAGGTTTTGGAAATGCATGTTTTTTAAGGTAAGACAAATTTAGCGGCATGGACCAGAAAAAAATTTAAGATTAGAATATACATTTCAGCTAAGATTGCATTTTTTGAGAATTTGATCGAATAAAAATTAAAAAAAATATACTATAGGCAGAAATGGCAGCGAGCGGAGCGAGCGGAAAAAATTTAGCCCAAAAGAGAATCAATTTGGGGTGTGAAAATAAAAAAATTCGCGCGAATTTTTTTATTTTCACACCCCAAATTGATTCTCTTTTGGGCTAAATTTTTTCCGCTCGATGCCATTTGTGCCTATAGAATATTTTTTTAAATTTTAATTCGATCAAATTCTCAAAAAATGCAATCTTAGCTGAAATGTAAATGATTATTATTCATCTATTAATTTTTTTAATAAATACAAATTGTTCAAATATTACTCCGACACTACACTGCACTCAATTCACTGAAGCTACTAAAGTGATTGTTTTTTCATCAACAACCGACCGCGACGCGACTGTTTATTCTACGGTAAACTTTGTTTTACAGTTGATTTTGAGTTAAGCCCCGCTTAGTTTCTGGTGCCGTGACATAAGGCCAAGTGTCATAAGACCAAATTTTGAAATTTGGCCTTATGACACTTTTCGAAAGCGTCATAAGACCAAATTCCAACGTTTGGCCTTATGTCGCTTTCAGAAAGTGTCATAAGGCCAAATTTTTTTGCGACTTAAGACCAAATTTGTTTTAATGTTTTCTTCAATAACAAAAACCGTTCTTTACTGTTAGAATTATGAAAGAAGTTGTTAATATAGGCGCCTGCCTGGCGACTTTACATACCCTAAGCGGAGCAACGGAGTTGCGTGAGCGGGTGTGACCCCGAAAAAGGGAGTTAAAATCCTGAGAACCCGCGAAGCGGGCCACCTACAGGTGCTTTTATTGAAAGAAGTTGTTGATATAGGCGCCTGCCTGACGACTTTACATACAACTTCTTTCAATAAAAACACCTGTGGGTGGCTCGCTTCGCGGGTTCTCAGGATTTTAACTCCCTTTTTCGGGGTCACACCCGCTCACGCAACTCCGTTGCTCCGCTTAGGGTATGTAAAGTCGCCAGGTAGGCGCCAATATCAACAGCTTTTTTGAATAAAAGCACCTGTGGGTGGCCCGCTTCGCGGGATCTCAGCATTTAAACTCCACTTTTCGGGGTTCACACCCGCTCACGCAACTCCGTTGCTCCGCTTAGGGTATGTAAAGTCGTCAGGCAGGCGCCAATATCAACAGCTTTTTTGAATAAAAGCATCATCTCAGGTGATGAAGATAAAGTGTGAAAGTGACATAAGACCAAATTGGCCTTAAGTCACTTTGGAAAGCGACATAAGGCCAACCGTTGAAATTTGGCCTTATGACGCTTTCGAAAAGTGACATAAGGCCAAATTCTAAAATTTGGTCTTAAGTCACTTGCCCTTATGTCATGGCACCTTAGTTTCTCCTTGCAAAAGTTTAATTAAACCGAATTCTCTGTTTTCTCTCTTTCGGCTTTATTTCCCAATTGGCATTCGGCGTTATTTCACTTATCCAAAGTGAAATAAGGCCGAATGTTTAAATTCGGCGTTATTTCACTTTAGCAAAGTGAAATAAAGCCGAGTTTCAGAATTCGGCGTTATTTCGCTCGGCGTTATTGCACGGCACCGGAAAAATCAATATATTATGAGATTTAAAGTTGATATTATTTTTCTTCTTTTTTTGACATATAAGGACTAAGGAGGTTTGTAATTTGACATTTATGTATGAGATGATTGACAGTTGATGATGGAATGCGAAGAGTTATGAACATGTATTATTTGTGATAAAAATAGATGAATATTATGTTTTCGAAGTGACAAGAAAAAATGTAATAAAGTATAAAATGTTTGGTTTAGAAGGCCTTGCAAAAGAATGAAGTTTGAAGAATTTAGTGTTGCAGTGTTGAAAGGCATTAATATTTTTGTTAAAAGAACTGTCAATAAAATATTTTTTTTTTTAAATTTAATTGAAAGAATATGAAAGTATTTGATTGAAAGATGAGTTTAAAGTTTTAAAACAGCTTGTATTTATTGTCTTACGAATATTGAGAAAATAATTACAAATTCTAAAAGAATTGTTATAATTAATTGATCATTATTCTAATTAATGTAATATAGGTATAACTAAGAAAAGTTATGTGTTGTTAACAGAACGATTTAAACATGCAACACAATTCTTTAACAAGTATTTTTAATGAGAGGAATAAGTTTTAAGTCGAAACCTTTATTTGTTCTCAAAAATAAATTTTGTTAAACAGATTATAATGCATCAGAAAGATGCAGAAAGGGCTCTCAAGAAAATTGAGTGGGTGTTTTTTTACCATAGCAATTTGAAAAAAAAATGAAAATTTTGGTTAACCCTAAATATCTCCAATAACCAATAACGCTAGAGACTTGAATTAAATAACAACTAACGTAATTTTTTTATAAATCAAAAAAACTGACAAAAATTATTTGTCACCTCGAAAATTTTACGAACAAAAAATGATTTTATCTCCAAAACAATTTTGTGCAACGAAGAATAACGTTTTCAACATCCGGTAAAATTTTGAGAAAAATCGAATAGACAGTTTTTTTTTACAAAAAATTAACAAAAGTTGGTAAAATTTGATTTTCGACTTTAATATCTTTTCAAAACTTTGAGATATTGGCTTTAAACTAATTTTATCTTGTAAGAAATATTGTTTTCAACATTCGGAAAAATTTTGAGAAAAATCGAATTGACAATTTTTTTTTACAAAAAATTAACGAAAGTTGGTAATGTAAAAACAGTGTTCTGGCGAATTAGCCAGTTGCATTCCCCCCCTCAAACAATTCAACCGTAATACTCGTACTTCTAGCAATGCAAATCAGTTTAACTTTGAGCTCAATTTCAGACCCACTGCTAAGTACAGAGATTCTTTTTTTAACCACACATCGAGAATGTGGAATGCTTTACCGTACTCTATTTTTCCCTATAATTTTGATATTGAAAACTTTAACTTCAATATGTGCGTGGGTATCTGCTCTTTAATCCTTCCTGTGTTTGAACTTTAAACATGTTAAGGGTATTAATAACCTCTTAAGTGCCCGTTAATTATAAGAAAGGTTATTTTGAATAATTTTTAAAACTTGAGCCGATAGTTAAAATCTCAAAAACGTATTTTTCAAAACTAAGTATGAAAGCATTATAATTAATGGCTTGACTAAAATTTCATATAGAGTCAAATGAAGGCTAATGAGTCATAACTAACGAGAATTTCCAGAAGCTTAGCAAGATATAAAAAGATTAAAACTGTATCTAGAAGAATTGTATTTTGCAAATTTTCACACAATTTATTGTTAAGAGAACTAGTCTTTGGTAGCCTGTAGCATTTTTGAAGAGGCATTTTTAAAAAACATCAAGATAGAAACACTTAAAGACAAGATTCGAATTAAGCACGACTTGATCTTTTGAAAAAGTATTGTTCTGTTTGTAAAAAAATGTAACTTTGTCGAACAGTGATTTGAAAAAAACATTGGATTCATAGTCATTTTTTAAACACGAGTCTATTTGAACTGGAGTCTTAACTTAACATCTAGGTTAGACACAGCTTTTCATAAAGAATTTGGTAGCTCTGTTTAGTAAGAAACTGGTTTAAGGTATATTCTCATACGATTCTAGTACAATTTCATTTAAACCTTTTCAAAATGACTTGTAGAGGGAACAAAATAAAATGCTAGAGAGCCAAAATCTTTGAAATCCTTTAAATTATTCTGTCTGCTGTTAGTTGAGAAATGTTATGTAAGTCACGCTGGTCCGGTTAAGACTTGAAAGCACACAGATATTGGCAAACTTTTCATTGAATTCGACCTTCATTACTTAGAAGATCAATCATAAACTTGGCAGTTTTTTAACTTCGCATAGGAAGTTATTGTAATGGGTCCGATTTGTCAAATTGAAAATTTTGACATTTCTCGACGTTTCAAGGTCACTAGAGTCGAAATAAAAGATTTTTAGAAAGATGTCTGTGCGTGCGTGTGTACGTACGTTCGAACGTCCGTACGTGCGTATGTCCGTACGTCCGTACGTTCGCGACGTTTTTTTCGTCGTACATAACTCAAGAACCAGAAGAGATATCGACTTCAAATAAATTTTGTTATACAGATAATAATGCAGAAAGATGCAGAAAGGACTCTCAAGAAAATTGCATGGGTGGTTTTTTTTTACTATAGCAGTTTAAAAAAAAGGTGAAAATTTTGGTTAAACCTAAATATCTCATGAACCAATGACGCTAGAGACTTGAATTAAATTTTATATTATATATTTTAACATAATACAAAACAATTTTATTTTTGGAAAAAATCCAACTAACGGTTTTTTTTATAAATAAAAAAAAACTGACAAAAAAAAATTTGTCACTTCGAAAATTTTACGACCAAAATATGATTTCATCTCCAAAACAATTTTGTGCAACGAAAAATAATGTTTTTGACATCTGATAAAATTTTGAGAAAAATCTAATTCACATTTTTTTATAAAAAATGAAAACCTAAAAAAAAACACTAGTCAAAGTTGAGAAAAATTGAATTTCGATTCAAATATCTTTTCAAAAACTTGAGACTTAGGCTTCAAACTTATTTTATCTTATTAGAAATATTGTTTTTAAGCATTCAGTAAAATTTTGAAAAAAAATCTAATAGACAGTTTTTTTTACAAAAAAAAAAAAAGCTAAAAAAAAATTAATAAAAGTTGGTAAAAATTGATTTTCGACTTAAATATCTTTTCAAAACTTTGAGATATTAACATAAAACTACTTTAATCTTTCAAAAAATATTGTTCTAAGCATTCAGTAAAATTTTGAAAAAAATCGAATTGACAGTTTTTTACAAAAAATTAAAAACCGAAAAAAAAATAACAATAGTTTGTAAAAATTGATTTTCGACTCAAATATCTTTTCAAAAATTTGAGATAATGGCTTCTAACTAATTTTAACTTATAAGAAATATTGTTTTCAACATTCGATAAAATTTTGAGAAAAATTGATACATATAGACAAACTTTTAAGCAAGACAAATCGACAGAAGGGATGGGAAGTTATCAGTGTGGGTCGCATCCCAGCCTCTTTTTACTTGCGACATATAGGAACTATATGGCAAGTTTTGCATTCGTGCAAAATTTTGTCTGTCTGTCCACGCTCCTACAGCCTAAACCATTGGGTCGATTGAGTTCAAACTTGGAAGTTAAGGTTTTGAGCAGATTCGCGTTAGGCGTTTTTTCATTTTTTTTTTAAGATCAAAACTAACAGTGGCCCCATACAATTTTTTTGGTCAAAAAACGATAATTCGAATTTTCTCAAAAACAAACCGATAGATTTTTTTTTAATTTTCTCTAAAATTTTATTTTTTAACTTGGCTTCTTTTAATAAGAAAAACATATTTTTGTATTGCTCAGGAAAGGTACCGCTCATAGAACCGTTATTTTGTTTTTTAATTTTCTCAGCAACTTATGTACTGTGAATAAGCTCTTATATTGCTTTAACAATATTTGATTATCAAAAGTGCAATTTTTTTTTGTTTGGATTTTTAAAAAAATATTGAATTTTTTTTTTTCAAAATTCTATATCTCAAAAACGGATTAATATTTTTTTACGAAATTCAAATGTAGAGCGTATATTTACGATCACTAAACAACTGCATACCAAAAATATTTTTAGAACAAAATTGAAAAATTTTATATATAAAAAAATAATTAAAAAAAAAACCGCTCTAACTATTTTCGAAAAAAAAATTTGAAAAATCAAGGGCTTTTTTATTTATAAAATGGCATTTAAATTTTTGAAGACAAACTTATTTTTCAGGTAAAATTTGTTATCTTAAATTAGTTTTTTTTTAAATTATTTTAACTGTATTGAATGTAACCCCCTCCCAAAAAAATTGAAAAATGGAGGTTTTTTCGACAAATCAAATGGCATTTATATCTTTGAAGACAAACTTATTTTACAGGTATATTTTTAAATCTTATATACATAGATACTTTTTTAAACAGACTCTTTGAATACAGGAGCAAGTTCGTGCGACCCAGTCGTGCATTTTATTTTTTTTGAATCGATACCTTTCATACAAATAGTCCTCATCTGTTTCAATGGGGTCGATTCGGGTCAAGTAAAGCTTACAGCTCGTCGTTCCATTTTCTCCTCCACTCTCCTTCGCTGCATACGGGATCGTAGATCACACGAAGAACTTTTCTCTCGAAACGACCCAAAGGGCTTTTATCCACTTTTGTCATAGTCCATGCTTCTGCACCGTATAGCAGGACGGGGATGATAGGGGTCTTATATAGCGACACTTTGGTCCTTCGAGAGAGGGCTTTGCCACTCAATTGCTTTCTTAGCCCAAAGAAACAGCGGTTAGCAAGAGTTATTCTTCGTTTGATCTCAGCGCGTTTACAGCGGAGTCTAGGTAGACGAAGCCCTTGACTACCTTAAAGTTACGTCTGTCGATGGTGAGGTTTTGGCCGAGACGTCGGTGTTGTATAGGTCCTTTCTTGACGACAGCATGTACTTTGTTTTGCCCTCATTAACCGTTAAACACATTTTTGCCGCCTCTGCCTCAATACTCACAAAAGCCCCGATTATGTCAATGTCATCAGCATATGCTATTAATTGGACAGTGCCTCTAGTGTTGACGCGTGAGCTCTGCACTATTCTTTCAAGTACGATGTTGAAAAAATCGCATGACAGCGCATCACTTTGTCTAAAACCTTTTTTGACATCGAAAGGTTCTGTTAAGTTGTTTCCAACCTTTATGGAGCAGCGTGAATTTTCCATGGTCATCCTGAAAAAACGGACGGAGTTTGGCAGGGATGCCAAAACTAGACATGGCTCTACAGCTCGTCCCTGTAGATGCTGTCATATGCGGCCTTGAAATCGATGAAAAGATGGTGGGTGTCGATTTGGTGTTCTTGGGTTTTTTTCAGGATCTGCCGTAATGTGAATATTTGATCGACTGCGGACTTTCCTGGTCTAAAACCACACTGATAAGGACCTATCAGGTTGTTGACGATGGGCTTTAGACGTTCACATACTACGGCAGAGAAGATTTTATAGGCGATGTTTAGTAGAATTATTCCTCTATAGTTGGTGCAGTTTAGAGGGTCCCCTTTTTTCAGGATCGGGCAAACAATACTGAGGTTCCATTCATCGGGCATGCGTTCTTCCGACCATATCTTACAGATAAGTTGGTGCATGCTCCTAACCAAATTATCTTCACCTGCTTTGAAGAGCTCCGCATTTAAGCCATCTGCTCCAGCGGCTTTATTAGACTTCAGCTTAGATATGGCAATCTTTACTTCGTCTAAGTCGGGAGGACGCGATTGTTGGCTTTCGTCGTCTATGTTGAATGGATCATCCTGCCTGACAGCGGAATTCGGTTCGTCGTCGCCGTTATACAGTCTGCAGAAGTGGTCCTTCCAAATCCTCAGCATTGACTGCGGTTCCACTATGATGTTTCCACTTTCGTCTTTGCAGCCTTCGGTTCTAGGTTTATGTACTTGTGAATTTCGTTTCACCTGTTCATAAAACTTTCGAACTTCATTTCTGCTTTTAAACCTCTCAACATCTTCGACCGCAAGATTCTCAGGCTCTCTCTTTTTCCTTCTGAGAAGTCGGTTATCCTCTCGCCTCTTCTGCTCATAGAGCTCATGAGCAGCTCTCGTCCTTTTAAGCAGCGCCGCTTTGCGTGCCTGTTGTTTGGCTGCATTTGCCTGCCGAAATTCCTCATCAAACCAGGGGTTCCTTGTTGGTGGTTGCTTAAAACCCAGCACGTCAGAGGCGGCTTCTCTGAGTGCATCTTGGCAATGATGCCACTGGTTTTCTATACATTGTGTTGGCGGCAGAGAACTTCGAGAGAGGTTACTTGCAACTCGGTCGGAGAAGGATTTGGCGATCTCTTGCAATTGTAGCCGTTCGACGTTGTACCTTCTCCCAGCATCTCCCTGTTTTGCCTTTGGTCTGGAAACCCGAAGTGCTACCTTGGCTACAACGAGGTAGTGGTCCGAGTCGATGATAGCTCCTCCGAAAGTTCGGACATCCATGATGCTGGAAGCGTGTCCGGCGTCGATCGCAATATGGGCAATCTGGGTTGACGGTAGATTGATCTGGAGAACTCTAAGTTCCTTTGTGGATGTTGAGGTGTGGAAAACGCTTACTGGCTACCATGACGTTTCGCCCCGCAGCAAAATCTATGAGCTTAAATCCGTTGTCGGAAGTGTTGTCGTGCAGGCTGTTTTTCCCGATTATTCCACCAAAGATGTCTTCCCTTCCTAGCTTGGCATTAAAATTGCCCAGGACAATTTTAATATCGTAGCAAGGACACTGCTCATATGTTTTGTCTAAGAGCTCGAAGAACATATCTTTGGTGTTGTCATTCTTCTCATCTATGGGGGCGTGCGCGCATATCAGGCTAATGTTGCCGAATTTAGCCTTGATGCGGATGGTCATTAGGCGCTCGTTGATGCACTTATAGCTCAAGACTTGTTGCCTAAGTCTGGTTCCAATGACAAAGCCGCATCCAAATAAGCGCTGTTGGTTTTCTCGGTAGCAGTCACCTTAGTAAATATCACAGTTTTTCATCCTCTTTTTGCCCGGCCCATCCCATCGTATTTCCTGAATGGCGGTGATGTCTGCTTTATAGCAGCAATCTTGAGGTTGATTTATTTATTTATTCATTTTAATACAAGCTATAAGAGAAGAAGAAATTTAAGGACAAATGAGTCCAGCAAAAGTTCACATCTTGTTCTTAGTTCACATCTTGTTGCTAACAATTCCTCTCTCTTTGAATTAAATCAAGAACGACTTTTGAGAAGATTTTTACATTGATTAAATAATATCGCACGTATTGAGCTCACCGTTTGAAACCCTGCTTTCAAATTTCAATTAGTTACATATAAAATAACTTGAGTATTAGAAATGAAACGGTCAGAAAAGACTTCTTTTTATTAGAAACATATAAACATTTTTGCTCTACAAAATTTCATAACAGAATTCTTTCTTAAATGCCGTGCATTCAAAAAATTAACCATACTTCTTTAATTCTATTTCAACATTGAAGGTCACTTTGCACATGCCCTTAAAGTAAAAAATTGTTAATTAAGATTCAAATTCAATTGAGGTTTCTCTTTTTTGACTTGTCCCTGTGCACAAAAAAAAAAGTTCCACATACGCCACAGCGACCCTCAAAAAATATATTTCCTAACAAAAGAAGAAAAATACCACATTGAAGAATTAATAGAATTTATGTAAATTCAATTTTTTCGAGGTCTTCCTTTAAGTACTTAAGTGTTTTATTTAAAAAAAAAAAAACAGTTAAAAATATCAATTTTGTATAATTATTTCAAGCCCACACTCTAGAATGTGATAATTTACCTACTTGCTTTAAACTTGTTCTTTCTTTCCAAAATTAGCTTCATCAAAAATAAGGTATTTTACTTGTTTTTTAAATAAGCCACACAGAGCTCTCGTCGTCATTTTTGTGGAATGACCTTCCAAGTACCTGATGTTTTGTGGTTTTGCACTTAAATTCCAAAACATCGACCACACTTTTGCTTTGCACTTTTAAAATGTTTTCCGTTTTCTTTTTTGGTCCTTTTTTGGTTTTAAGTGAAAGCGAGGTAAACTATTGCACCAACTAAAATTAACTCCTGTTTAATATGCTTCCATCATTTCCCATAAAAGGCTGTTTTTCCCATAGTAAGCCAGAAAAAGCCTTATTATAGTACAGAAGAGTAATGGTTGTGATGGTGTATGTGGAAAGAAGAGGGGAGAGGGTCGGATAACTCTACTTATAGTTGGAACGGAAGCAATTCAATATTGGCCAAGAGTAAGAGAGCATTTTTATGCCACACCGCACAACCAACCTCAGTTCAAGGCTTCTTCATAACGACCCCGTTCGTCGTTGTCGTTGTCGTTCTCGCCGTCGTTTATTGGCGTTGTCGTTGTCGTAGTCGTAGTCGACGACGATGATGATGACGATGACGGTTAACGACGATGTTTGAGAGGCACCTCAACTGCCTCTATCACTGCCTCACTGACAGCCTATTTGCCTCATGCTGCCGCACGTACACTTCCGGGTGAATTGAATTGTAAATGGGGTGTTATGGTTGAGTATGGAGTGGCATGACGACGTGGACGTGGTATTGCATAGAGCTACTTTGACTATACGCTGTCTGCTACTCCAGCAAGGAGCACGTTTCATATTATACGACGATGACTACGAAACTACGACGACGATAGAGTGAAACTTCTAGAACACACACGTAACTCATAACTGAATTTTATTAATGCAACATTACGTCAGTCTTATTTGACCTAATTTGAATAAATTGTTACCAAATGGGATGTCTCTATTTATATCTTTTTCCAAGGATACGTCCATATATATGGTATTAGAATCCAAATCCAAATCCGAATCTGAATCCGAACCCGAAGCATCATCATATCCAAAGACTGATGATTATCTCTCCATTCCATCTCCCTCTCTCCCTATCTTTTAGGTTAATGTGAGTTTTGCCTAGGAATCAAGAATTGGAGCATAAATCTGACGTGACGTCTTAATGAAGTTTATTCGTTTTATACGGATATAGTAGAAACTACATATTATATCCTTTGATGCTGATGCTTTACCCCTTTTTCCTTTCCATTTCTCTGCTCCCTCTCTTATTATAGGAGGATGTTAGATGAAAGGCAAAGCCAACATGAGTAATTATCCTTGCATAGGTTATGTGTCAATTTGCATATGAAACGGAGGCGTTATAAAGATGCAATGATCTTCAATGTGCATATACGAGTATACCCTGCAAAATGAGGAAAGGACTTCCGCCCACTTTGATATATAGAAGTAGCTGTAGTTGCAGGACTCACTCTTAATTTCCACTCCTCCCACTGACAAACCATACTAAACATTTCCAGTTCCAGGATGGTTAAAGTTCAAACTGGTGTGTGGCACTTTCAAACGCTCGCTGTGTATACCTAACCTAAGCTTCCCCCTTGTAAATTATAATACCATACAGTTAGAACTCGTTGGGTATAACTACCCTACACAAACATGCATTTATTTTGCATGGTCCTTTTGAGCTTAAATGTGCGAATCCCATTTGCAATTTGCAGGTTGTCAACTTACAAACCAAAAATGTGAAATGCATTTCGATTACAAATGGCGAATGATGATGGTTACCATGGTTTTTGTTTTTTGGTATTTTTGTATACGTTTGGTGGAAATTTGTGTAATAAATTTGAATTTATGTGCACTTTGGTGCACCAGGATGGCGGGCGGAAGATGGAAAATGTGGAATGTGAAATGTTTTATTTGCAAGGTTAGAATGGAAAATTTATAACACATTTTGTCGTTATTTTGGGAATAACTTTTCTAAGTCAATTTTTCATTTTATTTTTGTTTTTGGTTAGAATGATGTCGGTAGTTTTTTTTTTTTGGATTTTGAAAATGTTTGAAATTCTAGCGATTACATGAGTTCAATATATTGAATTCGACCTCAGGGAGTTTTAACTTATGGATATGAGGATTTATTGATTTTGACTTAAGAGCTCGATATAGGAAATCAAATATACATAGGTTAGGTTAAGGTGGCTGCTGACAGTTAAAGCTAACACACTTAGTTGGTCCGTTGTGATTCCACATGAATCTAAAGATTTTCCTTACTCGTTAAAACTTATTGGTGCTAGTTCTAAAGCATTTGCGACAATAAATGTCAAATTTTTCTGATTTATCATTACAGTAGAAGTCTCCTAACCGTCTAGGCTTTGTGATAGTGCAGGACATGAACATACAAGGTGAGACACTATGAGGCACCATGCAGCTTCTCAAAAATCGTTTGAGAAGCACCAAGTCGAAAAGCATGTCTCCTTATATAAGGAATTATCATATAAGGACACCATAACGGAGCTAATGTACATTCTTAAAACCGAAATGAGTTTCTTTGACCTTTTAGTATCAAGCATTGACAAAATTAGTTTAGTTGACAGAAAAGTGGTGGTATTAGTCCATCTGTAGTTTGCTTTCTTTATTGGATCCTGCTTAAACATAAGCTTACAAGTAGCTAAGGCTATACCGATGATAGATTTGTTGTGAATGTTGAACTGTTCTGCCATCATCACAAGATAAGTTTATTGAAACAGAGTCCAATGATTTTCTGTAAGCTTGACTATCTGAGAAGATGCGTATATCAGTAGTTGATATCACGTTTTCGTTTAACCAAAAAAATGCGCGCTTTATGGTCAGAAGTTATGCCAAGAACACGCTACAGTGATTGGGAATACGAAAAGAGAGACAAAGGTTTAGTTTGTCGGAATACATTGCTCCACTGACATCGTCTAACTAAATGTTAACGAAAATGTTTTGTATGTATATATGATAAAACAAGTTTCAACATTTCAATATCTATTCTAGTTCTTCTAATATTTTAATTGAAAATCAATTTTTACAAATTTGTAATGGAATGTTTTGTTTGTTGTCTTTTAAACTACATATTTTTAAAATACATATCCTGAAGACTTTCTAGTTAAAACCAATTTTTACCAGTTTTCAAGAGTATTTTTTACTTCCCATAGGGAGTTATTGTAATGGGTCCGATTTTTCAAATTGAGTATTTTGACATTTTTCGAGGTTTCAAAGTCCCTAGAGTCGAAATCAAAGATTTTTAGAGAGATGTCTTTGCGTGCGTCTGTACGTACGTTCGTACATCCGTACGTTTGTGACGTTTTTCGTCGTCCAAAGCTCAAGAACCAGTAGAGATATCGACTTCAAATAAATTTTGTTATCCAGATAATAATATAGAAAGGACGCTAAAAAAATTGAGTGGGTGTTTTTTTACCATAGCAATTTGAAAAATAGGTGAAAATTTTGATTAACCAAAAATAACTCACGAACCAATAACGCTAGAGACTTGAATTAAATTGTATATTATAATCGAATCGAATGACAGCTACAGAGTAGACGCACATTTGAGTCCGGCAATCTTGTTTAAATTCTCAAGTGTATTTATAGATCAAGAATTATAAAAGACTTACCTAAAAGTTGTTTACATACTCCTTGAACGTCTTGAATATTTTTGCATTGAGAAGTGTTATTAATTTAATCACAAAATCAAATCAAAAAATTAAATTCAGTGTTCCGATTCCACTTACTCTTAAATAATAATGTCACAGTCGGCGACACGTCTCGGGAGTAAATACAAAAACACCAACACTAAAACAACAGACTCTCCCGCTAGATCCGTTCCGACCCCTCCTAAACAAATCGACACAAATCTTAGTGAACAAATAACGGACCAACGGTTTAAAGAACAGTCCGACTACATAATTGACCTGCTTTCAAAACAAATTACCGACTCCGAAAAAAGAATTTCTGATAAAATTAGTAATCAAATTAAAGAATTGCAAAATTCTATTAATAACACTATAGTAAAAGTAAATGAACTTGAATCACTCCTTTTCAACGCTAAATCTAATATCACAACTCTTGAATCAGAGATATCGCAACTTAAAAACACTCTCGCGGATGTAAACAAACAATCCACCGTCACCCAAGTTGAATTAAATGCAATAAAAACACTTCAAAACGCACAGGAAAATCGTACTGTGGCATGCGACTCATTTATATTCGGCTTACCATTTTTACCCGACGAAAATCTTAAGACCTTTATCTTTTAAAAAATATTGTTGTCAATATTCAATAAAATTTTGAGAAAAATCGAATTGACGGTTTTCTTACAAAAAATTAAAAAGCAAAAAAAAAAAATTAGCAAAAGTTGGTAAAAATTGATTTTCGACTCAAATATCTTTTCAAAAATATGAGATTATGGCCTCAAACTAATTTTAAGTTAAAATAAATATTGTTTTCAACATTCGAAAAATTTTAATAGAAATCGAATTGACAGTTTTTTTTACAAAAAATAAAACCAAAAAAAAAAAAACAATACTAAAACTTTATAAAAATTTATTTTCGACTCAAATAGCTTTTCAAAAATTAAAAATATTGGCTTCAAACTTATTTTATCTCACAGAATATATTGTTTTCGATTTTCAATAATTTTTTTTAAGAATCCAACAGTACGTTTTTCATGAAAAAATACAATCTACAAAAAATAGTACGCAAATTCGGTAAAAATGGATGTTCGGTTCTCGATATCTCGTGAATAATAGAAGATATTGACTTCAAATTAATTTCATGCATTTAATTTGTATTTGTTTATAAAAGAAAAGAAAACTTTTAGGAAATGCTACTTAATTAGTAAAACTAAAATAGATTTTGAAATCAAACTTTTTCATTATATGCAAAATATTGTTAGTAATTTTTAAATCTTTAAAATAATTCAACTAACAACTTTTTATACAAAACACGTAAACCTTCAAACTTCTAAGCAGGACAAATCGACAGACGGGATGGGAAGTTATCAGTGTGGGTCGCATCCCAACTTTTTTTTGTAAGTTTGTACTATAACAATTAATTTGATTTTTAAAAACAATAATTTGTTTGAGGTAAAGTTAAACCCATTATTTTTAATATTTAACAAGATTTATGAGCGGAAAATAAATATTTACCCATTTTTAGAAGTAATTTATGTGGTTTTTACTTTTTTTCTAGAAAAACTATTAATTTCATTTTATTCATCAAATTAAAATAACGAGATTTATTTCATCGTAAGATATTTTAAGAATTTTTAAAATTTTTTAATTTGCTATAATAAAAAAACACAAGCTCAATTGTATTGAAAGTCATTTTTGCATCTTTTGATGTTATTATCTGTACAGCAACATTTATTTTGAGCTGTTCTCTTCAATGGTACTTGAATTATATCCTACGAAAACAAGAATCCCAGACGTACACCAGCAAACGCAAACGTTTGATTTAGGATTCTATTGATGGAGAAATTACAAAATGTTCCATCCAACAAGTTAATGATCATCAGTCAAAATTGATTTTCGACTCAAATATCGTTTCAATAATTATAAAATTACTTCAAACTAATTTCGCCTTAAGAAAATATTGTTTTCGACACTTAGTAAAATTTTAATAAAAATACAACAGTCAGTTTATTCATAAGAATTGAAGTCTACAAAAATTAGTACCTACGAAAATAGGTAAAAATTGATATTCCATTCTCGATATCTCGTGAATATTTGAAGGTATTGACTTCAAAATGATTTCATACTGTGCTTAATTTTTTTAGAAAAATCCAATATGTATTTGTTTATGTAAGATATAAAAACTCTCATGAGATGCTACTAAAATTTGTGGAAATTGGTTTTCGACTGAAAATCTTGTTTACAAAAATAAATTTTAAATATTTCATATATGCAAAAGATTGTTGGTAATTTTTAGTTAATTTTTTAGAAAAGTTCAACTGACAACTTTTTTAAAAAAACACGACAACCAACTAACAAAAAAATTAATTAGAAATGGTTTTCGACTCAAGTATTAGAAGAACAAAGAAAGATATTGACTTCAAATTATTTATCACACACAGAATATTGTTAAAATCAAATCCACAGGCAGGATGGGAAGTTATCAGTGTGGGTCGCATCCCAGCGACTTTTTTCAATTTACTACGAAAATGCTTAAAATTTTGGGTCATCCTTCTAGGACGGCAATAGTGAAACATTTCAGGCCCAAGATTAACGAAGAATATTGCTGTAGCCCGTGCATAGTATTACCGAAAACCTAGGTTTGTCGATTTTTCTTCAAGCCTTGGAATTGTAGGTATTCACAAACGACATTACAATATCATCCTATTTTTTTATAAAAGCTTAGGTCATACAAATTTTATAGTTCATTAAACACAATAACTCAAGCTGGTCTTATTTTCGCTGATTGGTCCTTGAAATACATTTAAATGATCTGGATTTTTATTAAAAAATCATGGCCTCGGAAGCTACGTAAGTATGCAGAATAATGGAATTTAAGGCCTGGAAAATCAAAGAATGATTACATTCCTAACGTATTACTGTTTGGTACGGTTTTTGGCTAAATAGTGCTATGATTAAACTTTACTTATTTAGCAAAGGGACTGGTGCAACTTTTACGGTAAACGGATTGGTGTACAGAGCCATGATAAATGTTTTTTCATGGCCAGAATCCGAAGAGCGGCTATTATTTAAAAAAAAAAACACAGCTTAGTACCGTTTGAGCTGTTCGTATTGGTCATGATAAATTGAATAAAAAGATTTGGTACTGCAACTGTTTGGCTGTTAAAGTTTTTAATTATTAATGAAATAATGATTTTTCTTAAAAAATACTCTTTTTTTAAATACAAAAATGAAACACTGCAATGGCTAGAAGCAACATAAATTTTTAGTGGTACAACTGACTTAATTCATCACAACTTTTTGTTCTGTTTAACAAAAAGTCAAGCGTAGTAATAATCTTTTTTGACTAACAAGCCCTTAGTTAAAAAAAAATGTCACTTACAAATAAATCTCTTTAGGCTAAAAATAAAAGAAAGTTTTAACGATACAAAACATTTTTAACCTCAGACCACAAACAATAATATGGAAGAGCCCCACCAGGCCACCACCAAAGCCAAAGAAAACAATTTTGCTTGAATAATCTATTGCTTCAAGAATAGGACAAATGACGACTACAGATTATCAAAACAAAGATCAATTCGTAACGTGGTATCATTTGAAGCTTGCAATACAGTTAACGCATGACTACAACGTACACCAATAAGAAAGATATGCGTATACACAGAACGAAAAAAGTCATCCTATTGACTATTTTGGTAGTCAATATGACTATTTGGTAGTCAATTTTCAGCCGATAACCGCGATGTCAATAGAACAATTTTCGGTTGTCAATTTTGAGATCCAAATTTGCTTTATAATGTGGTAGGCAATACGACAACTGCAGTAGTCAATATGGCAACTGCGGTAGTCAATATGAAAACTGCATGTCAATATGACAACTGCGGTAGTCAATAGAACAACTTCGGTAGTCAATATGACAATTTTTGTTGAAACCGAAATCTAATTTGACTACTGGGTAGTCTATAAAACAGTCCTCGATAGTCAATTTTGTTAGTCAATATAACAACCAAATTGTTGTATTGACTATACCAAAGTTGTTCTATTGATTACTTTTGTTGTCATATTGACTACCAAAAATTGACAATCAAAAATTGTTATATTGACTATTCAGCAGTCAATTTTTTAAAATTAGGTTGTCATATTGACTATTTTGGTAGTCAATGCGACCATTTGGCCAAATTTCAAATTGACTGTGGACGATTGTTAATATGACAACTTTTTTTTTCTGTGTACCCCATAGGCAACTGATGGTAACCTTAATTTTTTTAAAGAGAATAAACATTTTTGACATTAAATAACCATTTAGTGTGAGTCTTTAAATATTATTCTCAATACCTAAGAAAAATGTCAATAACTCTTCCACGTGGCTACACAATCTTACGATGGTTAATTAAAAATGTGTCTTAAAAAATGTTGTAAAGTTTGACGTCTTTATATTCACCTCAAAAGTGTCAAAATTTAATTTTGTCCATCAAATATAATGCAATATCCACATATACCTATACCTTTACAATTTTTAATAACTTCAACGAATCATCATAAAAAATATATCTAACGAAAAAATATTGTTAATACGATCTGCAAACTCAAGACATTGTCTTCTTTATTTTTCTTTTGAATAAAGAATTCCATTAAAATTTTCTTCTTACAAAATATATGTATGTACCTTACCCACTATATCTTATATGATCTCAGTAAAAGCTTCTCTGCCATAGAAATAGCTCAACTTTATAGGATAGAAAATAAAAGAAATAAATACAGTTGTCTTCCTTAGAAACAGCTCAATTTCATATTATATTCTCACATAATTTGCAATTTCTCCGGCGCCGTAACTCAATTTATACGCATATCTACACACAAGATACAACATACTATGTGTCTAACAATTTGTTATAGGTTATAACTGTATATATGTAAATATATATCTAAAACGTCATCATCGTCATCGTCCTCGTAGTCGTAGTCGTAGTCATCTTCGTGCATACATACTTTGCTCATATTTTTAGACGTCCTTTTGTCAACATCCTGGCCTAGCCTGGGAGCTGTAACTTTATTTTTTCTTTCTTCATCCGAAAAGTATCTCTCTTAGACTCAATTTATTTTTCCATACAATTTAATGGATGTGGTAGGTACGTTCAACGTTCATGGTCAAAGGCCGTAATGTTGGTCGAACTTTGGATATAGGCCCAAGAAAAATTCCACTTGTCACAATGATTGCAGGTACCAACACTTTAATGTGCGGTTTCGGTGATTTCCTGTTTAATAAGACCGAGTTTACATTTGACTCTTTTGAGTTGACTCATTATGACATTCTTTCATTTCATCTCGAATTGTCGGAAGTGAAATGAATTGATGAGACGTCAAAATGAATCGCCTCAAAGAATAAAAAGTGACAGAATGGAACAAAAACAAAGATGATTTGGGCGCCATTTTGTTGAATATATGATGAAAATGTTGATGTTCTTGTTACTTGTTTACTCATGGATATTTTGTTATTATAAATGTCAAAACACTCAAGGTGATGACTGATGACACTTTTGATAAATATTACCAAAATCTATATTCAACAACACATCTGACTTTGACAATAGCAGACATATTACATATTCCAGGGTTGTCTTCCTATTAAAGTTTTATGAACATTTCTTAGAATGATGCCATTTTTGTGACATGTCATGCGATGACAATAATAATAAAATAATTGTAGCATGTACCGGCACGATTAGGATTAATGTGTGCGCCCTTGGAAAGCCTTGAGAACCAAAAAAATCGGCCCATAATGAGTATGGTGTGCTTTTTGGCCTTTGCCACAAAACAACAAAAAAAATAACAACAAAAAATGTCCAGAGGGAATGTATAACTGTTGTACACACGTATATGTAACTTTTGAAATTTGTTATTGTCATTTGTGTTGTGTTAATGTATTTAAAGTTTTTGTTTTTCTTCAACAAAATGGTGAGTAATATGAGAAGATTGTATACTGTATAATATAAATTTGGTTAGGTACAGTTCAGTTGTGTGTATGTGTAGTTCATGTTCATGTCATCAAATAAAAACCGAGCAGATGGTCTTTATGGCCATAACATCTAGAGGTTAAATATAATGTGTGATACTTTGACAACAAAAACGAATAAAAGGAGTGGATATAAAGATGTGTCAAGTTGTGAAAAGTGCGTTTGCTTAAAGAATAATGTTTTCATTTATAGGTGCAGATAAAAATTTAAAGAAAAATTCAAGAAAGAAAAATTTTTAAGGTCACCCCAGAATTTTCGGAAAATCGATTTTTGTTTTAGCGAAGATCATACGTATTTCTTTAGCGTTGTTTTATATTATTAAAAAATCATTGTCTTATAAGAAAAATAACAGGAACTTTAAGGTTTGGCATGGACCCTAAAAAAAGGAATCTTCGCAAGAACGATGCTGAAATAAATCGTATCAACAGAATTATTGTAAGCTGTCACGTTTCTGTAATCTCCATACATTTATTAAAAAATTTCAAAAAAATATACTTTTCTGGCGTCTGGGTTGGACATATACAATTTTGATTTCAGAGAACCAGATCTTAAAATTTTTGGAGTACTTACCAAAGCTGATATTATTTTTATGAGTGAATCTAAGGTAAAAATTCAGTTTTGATTAATTTTGTATCTATAATTTGTTAGTATATTATTAAAAAAAAATTATTTTAATGTCTTTATCCACCTCTACGTGTGAAGAGAAAAATTGTTGAATTAAATGTTTTAAATTGATAAAACGCGTAATTGGAATTAATTTATACTTGGGCATTAAGCTGATAATTATTAAAAATTAAACATTGAGCACAACATGTTAAGATTGGATCCAAATTTTTAGTTGGACTTGTTCATATAGCAACGGGCGCTTTTTTAAAAGGTGTGTTTTTCAATCTGGCAATACTTTTTTCGGACTTGGTCATTTTCACAGCTGTCACTTGATTTAAGTTCAGTTTGGTTTCCCATTTCATAATAAATAGACGTAAGGACTATTTAAATCGGAGTGACCAACGACCGACGAATGAAAGAATAAAGCATCTTGCACATGAGCTACGAACTGCGATCTGTGGATGTTCGCATATTTTGACTTTTCTTTCACATGGGCTTTATTTGTATTCGCAGTCAGCGACGAATTGCATTACCTTTTTTTTCCATATTTTCCTCAGCCATAATCTTTCACACAAAAACAAAACAAGAGTGGTATAATTTTGAGGTTATGTTGCGTTCGAACAAGTTATTCGTTGCAGTGTGGATGGTATGTGGAACGCGAATAGAGTTAGATCATAGTGCATTGTCTTCTACTTTGCTTGAATTTTTTCAACAGTATATAGAATTTGTATTATGACAAACCTCTTTTATAAAACTTAAGCTAAGCCCTGAGCTATAATCTTTTATTATATTTTAATTTTTTATTAGATTTTAATTTTCAACTTCAAATGTTAAGAAATTTTAACTTGGTTGAATATAGTTCGTAGTAAGTTTTTGCATAAAAACTTATGTTAGATGAACTGAAATTTTGGAAAAATTGCGTCTTGACAAGGTGCCTCACTCAGTCAACTGATGAGTCCATGTGAGTTCCACCCGGACGAAACGCCAAATTTTTTCAAGGACTAAAGGCTGCAAGCTATTTTGAATCAATAATTCAACAAGTCCGAAATATAGTGCATTGTCTTCTACTTTGCTTGAATTTTTTCAACAGTATATAGAATTTGTATTATGACAAACCTCTTTTTTAAAAATCACGTTTGTTCGTCCATTCGTTGTTCGCTCTCATGTGCAAGGCTCTTAAATGTAAATTTAAACAATATAAAATCCTTAATTTTGTGCAAGTTGTCTCGTTAATCTTGAGGTAATTGAATCAACTTTTCATTGCTAAAATAAGAGAAATTTAAGAAAACCAATTGTTCATCGCGTATTGCAATTTGATTGTAACGAACTGTCAAACTCAATTTAGATTCAAAATACGATCCAAACTTTTAAGA
Source organism: Eupeodes luniger (assembly GCA_951509635.1). Classification (NCBI taxonomy): domain Eukaryota; kingdom Metazoa; phylum Arthropoda; class Insecta; order Diptera; family Syrphidae; genus Eupeodes; species Eupeodes luniger. Next base: position 47,780,541 of record OX608073.1, read on the forward strand.
ACAAAATATTCGCGACCAAAGATTTAACGAATTTTCGTCCATTATGACATTTCCTACAAATGGCTTGATTTCGTTCGTCATTAAGGCCTGGTCAAACAGAACCCGATCTGGCGGGACGATGGGAACGGGCCGCTGCCCTCCACATTCTGGTACGTCAAACAGAACGCTCTCAGCTTTCAGCGTTTTATCGACCCAGTTTTAAACTCCTTTTTCGTTTTGCTTTTGTAATCAACTACGACAAAAATTATTTCAGAAAATCAATCCAAAAACTTCCATTGTTTTTAAACAGCAAAAATTAAGAATTTATATTAAGAAGCAACAGCGAAGATGAGGAAATTTTTTGTGTTTTGACGTTTGCTCGTCGCGTTTTTTGAAAAAATCTACAACTTCATTTTGACCGCCACGTTACATTTGTGACCGCTAGCCTTGACCAAATTCTGTTAAGACAGCAACGTATAATTCAATAGAGTACAGGGCACGCGATGGGTAGTATTGTTTTCCGTCTCGACAGACTGCATTCTGATTGACCAAGCTTTTACAAATGCACAACAAAGATTAGAATGAAATTTGTAGGTTAAGAAGCTCACGAACATGTTAGTCGTTGAAGTGTGGATCGTATGTGGAACGCGAATTAAGTTTGACAATTCGTTACAATCTGACTGCAATTCGCGACGAACATTTTGTTTTCTTAAATTTCTAATATTTTGACAATGAAAAAACAACTTTAAGATTAACTAAAGCTTCAATTATTGTTTATCGTTTAAAATTACATTTATTCATTCATTCGTTTTCGTCGGTCATTTAGTCACTCTAATGTGAATAGTCCTTTACCTTGAGTAACGTCAGAAATCGTTCAAATTAATTTATTATCAAAATTATGGTTCGGTTTGAGCTACGCAATGAAAGAATCAATTGATTTAAGGAAACTTTTGGTGAGCGCTTGTGGCGTGGCCTCCAAGAGCATGCTGCAATATTTTTTGTAGGGTTATGTAAAGTCGCTTACTACACATATAATCTCAAGATGATTAACTCATTAAAAGAGAATATTGCTGCAAAAAGTTGTGAAAATTGGGCCCAGGGCCGTCGAGAGGAATTTCGGGCCCGGGACGGAAAAATCTCGCCCCCCCCCCCCTATTTACCATTTTTTTCAGAGTTCATGCCTACTGATATGGTACGTTCTAGTTTCATTTACGAATAGCATGAAATTGGTTGGAATTGACGGAAATAATAATTATTTGTTTGCAAAGTGAACCGAAAAAAAGTGTTAATCATCAAATCAATCTCACGGCTATCGTCCAGTTTAGTTGAAATGGAGGATGGATAGAAAATTATTCTACATGCGATTAGATCAGATTCCGAACAGAATCATACATTCAATTCGATATTGCCAACGACATGTTAGTAACTGATAATACGGTCGATTAACAATTAAAAAAAATTAGCATGTAGATCTATTACCTACTATGAAAATAAAATAGACGAAGTAAAAGTATTTGAAATTTGTCTTTAAAAAAAACTATGTATTTTAAAAGGTTTGCATTACTCTTTATTGTTTTACTTTATATTAAAATATTTTCACAATAATGCTTTCATTAAAGTAGTTTGCACTCATTGAAATATTTTTCCTTTGAAAACGAGCTTTCCTAGCTTCCTGAGCAGCAAAACAACTTATAATTGCATCGAAATTCAATTTCCTTGCCAAAGGTGCTTCGAAGCATAGTGTCCAGAAACACGATCTTGTGATGAGCACGAACGATGAAAATTCTTTGTTCTGGCAAGGACGCTAAATGAACGTTGAGCACTAGCTACAATTACAGGTATGTTGGAAAACACACAGAGAGCAACACAAATGTTGGAGAAAATCGTCTCCAAGTTCTGGGAATAAATAGAATTGAACAAACTCAATGGCGGAAGTTCTGCTTCAAAATTGGCTTCATAAATGTGTTTCAGATGAATTGTTTCTTCTTTCAACTCTTGAGACACATGCGAGTTATAATTTTAAATAACCCTTGTAGCGGAATTTTTAATCTCAATTTTGTCCATTGTTGAAAACTGCCATAAAAATGAAAATGTAGCATTCAAATTTTTCATCGTATCGAACCGACGAGAAATTCGAGATATAATAATTGAATCAACTATGACGTAAAAGGTGTTTCTCTTGAAATTTATTTCTGCGTCTGTTTCAATTTGCATTCTGGCTCTTCGATGTTCTACAAAATGTCTCTTTAATTGCCTTTTTCAGTTCGATAGAAACGATTCTGGAACATCAACCAATCCAGTAGCAACTGCTTTGCATTCAGATAAAATTTGATCCCATCCGTTTTGAATAATGTTTAAATCGGAGATCAAGTTGTCGAGATTTCGAATTTCAACGTCAATAGTTATGTTTCTGGCTTGAAGAATGATACTTCTTTCATTTATAGCGCATTCAAATGTGTGCATATATTTTAAAACGCCATTTACATCTCTTCGAGCTTCATCAGTTAAATTAATATCACTTAAGGCTTCTAATGATGTTCTAAGGTTTTTCAGATGATTTGCAAATGGTTTCACTGCCTCAATTCTAGCTGACCATCTTGTATCGGAAAGTGTGTGAAGGGATCCGGCCACATTTTTCTTAAGATTTTCCCAACGTTGTGCTGCTAAACAAGTTGAAACACTTTTGAACATCACCAAAGAATGTGATTGCGGCAGTACAACATTTCGTTATATACACACTTCAGTAAACAACTTATTCAAAATATTAATTAATTAATATTACGAAAACCACAATTGAAAAACGTTTGCGTGGGATTTTCCGGTCCCCCGAAACCGAATCAAAAATATCGTTCCCAGCTGAAACAAAAATAGAAGAAAAGAAACTTTATAAAAACAGAAACCGAAATAAATATTTGTGTTTTGTTTTAGTTGCCGGGCCCCCTATTTTGACTTTAAAAATTTTCAAAATAAAATAAATTTTAAATTTACGTTAAATTAAATAAGAAAAGCGAAATAATTTATTATAACTTTCTTTCAATAGTTCAGAGTTGCCCAATTTGTCATTAAATATTAACAAAAATGTACGCCAATAATAATCAGGGGCCCATATCGGCAATCTTGTGACTGATAGATTAGTAGATAACATGCCAACAAGGGCCCGATTGCGGAAGCATGAATGATTTTAAATTTTCGGGCCCCAAAAAATAAGTGAGAATAGGTATGTTGATGATGAATATAGAGTATATTTAAAAAAAATCTCTTCATTGCTTATAATTTTACGGGCCCCTAGAAAATCCCGGGCCCGGGGGGTTTACCCCCCTTTCCCCCCCCCCTCTCGACGGGCCTGATTGGGCCTCCTGTCAGAAATTTTTTGGAGTCAGCCGTTGCGGCCCGTTTAGTAATGCCCGTGGCGCGATGATTAGTGCGTTGGACTGTCATATCATTTAAAGTTTTTTTTTTCACGGGTACATTCTGCCACGAGGAATTGACAAATCCTTCAAGAGTAATTCTTCTCATGAAAAGTGCTTTTTCAAATTAGCCGTTCAGATTCAGCTTAAAACTGTTGGTCCCCTTCATTCCTGAACACCTTACACAGGAACGGTTTAAAGTTGCAAATCACTAGGCCCCAGTTCTCAACGGGCTGTTGCGCCACCTAATTTATTTATTTTAGCGACAAGTGGTCCCGAAATAATTTTAAAAACATAATTTAAAACCCTTATCTTCATAATAAACTTAAGTTCTTGGCCGTAACATTAAAATATATGCGTTTAATTTCTTTTTTGAAAACCACATGTGTAAAAAAGCACCCTGGAACTGAAATTGAAAGTGCACTCCAGATAGGAAGTTATTTATTTTAGTCAAAACCTAATCAGACAGACATCCATCTAAGACTTCTGATCTAGATTCTAGAGACCTTGACACGTCGAGGAATGTCAAAATTTAAAATTCGACAAATCAGACCGATTACAAGAACATCCTAAGAATATTGTGAATTATTTAAAAGGGCACGAATGAAAGAAATTCTCTTTTCTTATTAGGGAAGTCGTTGTAACTACAAATTACATTCGTAGTCCAGAAAATTAAAAACCTATGTTTTTTAATATCAAGCACTACTTTTTTATCAAACAAATTCAACAAATAAAGTGACTCACACGATATCCGCCACACAAAGTCTACCTATCGGTAAATAGAATTTGTGGAAAAAACAGCTTAAGTAAATCTGTATTGAAATATTTTATGAATTAAATCTACATATTATATAGTCACATAAATTTGTTCGCTGAAAAGTTTTTTAATAATGGTACATTTTCTTCACTTTTTATTCATAGAAAACCACTTCCAACTTTCACCTATTGAATAACTTTATAATATCTTTCAATTTTGTTACTTTTTTACTATTTTTAGTAAAAGTTCCTAAGAAAAATAAAAATTATTATTCGCTTGCATAATATACGAGAGCATTTTGATAAATTACAATATTTCAAAAAAGAAATAAATTAATTTCACCGTTTTTGAATACGAAACTATATGCCAGAAAAATTCATCCCATCCAAAAAACGAAAAAAAAAGTCCTTAAACCTATACCTACCCTTAGAACATTCTTCTTCTCTCTGCTTTACACTATTCTATTGCTACACCAAAACTTGGCTAAGAACAACAAACACAGATATACCTGGATTTATCGATTAAATAAGTCCAATGTTACCTTACTTAGATACCATCATATCACCTCGCCAACCTATGTGTACCTATGTAGCTTCTGTACATTGTACTCTCGCTTCTAGTACCTGCCCGCTTTTTGCCTGGGCTTTCCAAAAAAAACACAAACCAACTAAAAAACAGGGTTAGCGATATAATGGCAGAAGCCTCGATCTGTGTTTTGCTGTAGCCGAGTCGTGAAGCCCGTGAAATGCTTTTCTTTATGTTTTTTGTTTCGTATTTTTATTTTTTAACTTGTTTGATGTCGAATTTTGTTCGGCATCAGAGCGTAGGAAGGGTGAACCTGAAAAGTTTGGGGGTTGAAGGGGTGGAGTGATGTAGGGATGTAGACGAACAAGGGCACACCCGAAGCTCACTGACTTTAAACGGGGGATGAAAGTTCACTGGTTGTTGTATAAAGTGTAGTAGAATGTAGAGTAGATTCAACTCCATCCAAAGCAACCAACAACAACATCATAAAAGAAGTCCATTGTTTTTCATGTCCTAATTTTCTACATGTTAACAGGATGGCAGAAGCCAACAAACCCTCAAGCTGGGGAAAAACGAGAACGAAAACAAAACCCGAAAAGTTTGTCGGGCAAACTTCACCTGCCCGTCTCGACTCGTCTCGTCTCTTCATCAAATGGAAGGAAACCTTTTACTAACTCATCCTTCTTAATTCTCATTCCTTGTTCTTCATTCCTCATTCTTCATCCCTCTGACATCAATTATCAGTTTACATGAAGAAATCTCTTGGAAACACTTTGAAGTTTGATTAAACGATTGGAACTTTACGTTTAAATTCACACACACCGCACACAGCTCACAGAGAGTCTTTCATTTGTCTTTTCATCGGATGAAAACCAAGACGGGAACGAAAACCAAAACGAAAACGAGACTCTTCCTTTTCTCTGTAAGGACGAAGACGAAGAGTCCCCATCATCAGCAGCCATCACACACACAGGAATTATGTATACTATATGAGATGGTTTGGTTTATGTACATTTCAAAAGGTCCTATTTGGTTGTTAGCACATTTAAGCATTTAAGGTTCCACTTTCAGCCCTCTGCGTGTGGGGTAGGTGTAAGGATGTAAGAACGATGTAGGGATATAGGTATGTATATTGTATGTTGGGGCTTAAGGATCAACAAAAACGACTCCCAAGTTGAGATTATAATTTGCGTAAGAGCGTTGATGGTTTTCTTGCTTTTCTTTTCTTTGGCTCTTATTGTGTGTGCATTGCTTTTGAGACACAGGATTCCGGAAATAGCTGCTGCTTTTCTTCTGTCTTCAGTCTTCTGAAGCTAAATGCTTTGTGTACCTTAACGTAAACCCATAGTAAGGATATAGGAACTATAAGGATGTAATGTGAAATTGGCTGAAATGAAAATCTTGAATTCTGGATGCTAAAGCTGATTGTGTGTATTATGTTCAGTTTTAGTATAGAAGATTGGATGTTTTTTTGTTGTTGTTGGTGTTTGTCTCTTCCTCCCTTCGACTCCTTTCCATAGTCCTTTTTCTCTCTTTTGATATTTCTGTTTTGGTTGATGATTTCTGACATGAACCAAGGGAGTCCTTATAATGAAATGGGTTAAATTGAGTACAGAGAGTAATAAGTAATAATTGAGACGACGTCGTCGTCGGTTGTCGTTGTCGTCTGTGCAAACAGAAAAAAGAACTCTAAGAGCCATATTTTATTCTTTAATGTTCATCGAGGGAGAAACAAATGTATGCTTATTATTAACGTTACATATTATATTGGCAATGGCAGAGAGCATTGGCATTGTTTGTAAGGATAAAGATTTTTTCCTTAGTTTTTTCTTTTTCTTTTTCTTCTTTTTTCATTTAGATACTTTTACCTAACATATATACCTACTTTGAGAATAGAACCTTATGGTCATTTGATTTCATTATATTTTGTGTAATTTGGCCTGGCACACATTTAACGGAGGAGGAGGAGGAGAATAGTGAACATACAATTTAGTATATACTCGTATGTATGTAATTTGTACCTTAACTTAATAAGCTGGGAGAAAACACCATCTGCTTCTGAATTTTCAACTATAATTTGGCATAAATATTTATCTCATGGATGAAAGGATATCGAAACTACAGATATTGTATTGTATTTTTTTTGGAAACAGGTTGAATCTTTGGTTCAAGGGATATAATTGGTTATAAATGTGCTTTCTTTAACTGGTATGTATGTGTGTGTTTTCAGAAACCTTAAGGATGTTTTAATTTGCTTGAAAATGTGTCCGGTTGAAAAGGGAATATACCTAGTTTGGGTGCAGGTTTTAGTTTTTTCATACTAAGGAAGACATTTTACATACCTACTTCCTATACTTACCTCCGATTAAAAAGCTAAGAATATGAATTTTTATTTTTTCCAGGCATGCTACAGAAAGTGACCAATCCTTAAATCTTGTAGTGATTCAGTTTTCTTCCTCCATTATAATGACCTTTGGATTTCGCCAACAATTCTAGATCACGGCTTTTCGCATTGATAAAAATGCATCTTAATCAAATCTTTAAAATGCTTCATATCCTATACATAAGTATCCAAAATCCCAATGTGTGAAGAAGTAAAGTGAGAGCCAGAGGTGTGTCCTATATTGATACTCTCATATTAATTCCCTTTAAACTAATTTAAGCAACTTCTTAAAGTGTGCAATTGATAATTAAGATTAAAGCTGTTGTGAAAATATTTGGGACGTTAAACTAATTTAGTGTGGCATTTTGGTAGGATTTAATTTTTTTTAAACTGTCAATTGTTTTTATTTTAAATTTTGACGAAAGTTGACAACCATATTTTGTATCAAATAAAAAAGAGGCTGGGATGAACCCACACTGATAACTTCCCATCTCGTCTGTCGATTTGTCTTGCTTAAAAGTTTGTGTACTATGTACATTGTATATGTATCAATTTTACCAAATTTGCGTACTATTTTTTGTAGATTTTATTTTATTTAATATCGAAAATAATATTTTCTGTGAAATAAAATAAGTTTGAAGCCAATATTTTTAATTTTTGAAAAGCTATTTGACTCCAAAGTAAATTTTTACCAAGTTTAAGTATTGTTGTTTCTTTTAGGTTTTTAATTGTTTGTAAAAAAACCGTCAATTCGATTTTTTTCAAAATTTTACTAAATGTTGAAAAAAAGATATTTTGAAAGATAAAATAAGTTTAAAGTCATAATCTCAAGTTTTTGAAAAGATATTTGAGTCGAAAATCAATTTTTACCAATTTTTAGTAATATTTTTTTTAGGTTGTTATTTTTATACAAAAAATTTCACTTATTGAATTTTTCTAAAAACATTGTTAAATGTTAACAACGGTGTTGTTAATGAGATGATACAAATTTGAAACTTTTTATTTTGTAAAAGAAAATCGCCAATTGGATTTTACTTAAAATTTAAGTTTTACAAAAAAAATAGTATTTTTTTTTATATGAAAATTGTCGATTTGATTTTTCTATAAATTATAACAGCTATTATAAGGGGCGCGGAGTAAAAAGGGAAAACAAAATAAAATAATTTGACAAACTATGCTTCGATATTAAAAATTTTATTGCAACTGACTAGATTAAAAATAGTTCACAATTTGTATATATACTTATTTTAGAGGTTTTGGTTTGCTGATTGATGGATTTAAACATTATAACTAAGTTCTTAATAGTAAATAAAATACGTTAACTATGATTTAGAAAATTAGATAAGAAAATAGGGTGTTTCAATTAATATTTCTTACACTTACACGTTTCATAAAATTAAACCTTAGGTTCACTTTGTTTGAATTAATAAGAAAACATTTGGTTGATTTTTTAAAGTCTATATCAATCCCCTACAGCCTAAGGTATTGGCCCTATTGAGTTCAAACTTTGAAATCAAGGTTATGAGCAGATTTGCATTAAGTATTTTTCCCTTTGTTTTTTTTTTTTAAGACCAAAAACAACTGTAGACCACCAATAAATTTTTTGGTCAAAAATTTAAATTTGAATTTTCTCAAAAACGGTCACAAAGATTTCAAAATTATCTCTAAATTTTGTTCTAAAATTGACTTCTATCAAAATAAAAAAACATATGTTTTGATTGCTAAAAAAGTGTATTTTGTTTGTACATTTTCTCAGGAATTAATCAACAGATTGAAATAACAGTTTTTCTGAACAAGTGCTTATATTGTCTATATAATATTCAATAATCCAATATGTATAATTTGTTTGTTTGATTTGTAAGAAATATTTTAACCCATAGGAAGTTATTATAATGGGTCCGATTTGTCAAATTGAAAATTTTGACATTTCTCGACGTTTCAAGGTCCCTAGAGTCGAAATAAAAGATTTTTAGAAAGATGTCTGTGCGTGCGTGTGTGCGTACGTTCGTACGTCCGTACGTCTGTACGTTCGCGACGTTTTTTTCGTCGTCCATAGCTCAAAAACCAGAAGATATATCGACTTCAAATAAATTTTGTTATGCAGATAATAAGGCAGAAAGATGCAGAAAGGGCTCTCAAGAAAATTTCGTGGGTGGTTTTTTTTACCATAGCATTTAAAAAAAAATGTGAAAATTTTGGTTAACCCTAAATATCTCATGAACCAATAACGCTAAAGACTTGAATTAAATTTTATATTATATATTGTAACGTAATACAAAACAATTATATTTTTGGAAAAAATCCAACTAACGGTTTTTTTATAAATAAAAAAAACTGAAAAAAAATTCGTCACCTCGAAAATTTTACGACCAAAATATGATTTCATCTCCAAAACAATTTTGTGCAACGAAGAATAATGTTTCTGACATCTGATAAAATTTTGAGAAAAATCTAATTGACAGTTTTTTTACAAAAAATAAAAACCTAAAAAAAATTAATAAAAGTTGGTAAAAATTGATTTTCAACTCAAATATCTTTTCAAAACATTGAGATATTGGGTTTAAACTGCCTTTATCTTTTAAAAAATATTGTTGTCAACATTGAGTAAAATTTTGAAAAAAATCGAAGTGACAGTTTTTTAACAAAAAAATAAAAACCGAAAAAAAAATTAACAAAAGTTGGTAAAAATTGATTTTTGTCTCAAATATCTTTTCAAAAATTTGAAATTATTGGAAATGAGTATTCAATCTGCGCAAGTGGATGAACCGAAAAAGAATAATAATACCAAACCGATTTTATTATTAAATACAAATATAACTTTATTAATATAAAAAAGGAAACGTAGTAAAAGTTTAGAATACTGAAAATGAAGTTCGTGTGATGCGACGCGCTGAAATCAGAAGAATGAAATATTAATGACAGTAATGTTCAGCTTGCTGTCGTGGATTGTATCAGACTGACACGGAACGATAAAGTAGAACTCCAATAGAGATAATGGCTTCTTACTAATTTTCTACTTATAAGAAATGTTGTTTCAATATTAGACAAAATTTTGAGAAAAATCGAATTGACAGTATTTTTACAAAAAATAAAAACATAAAAAAAATGTGTAAAAGTTGGTAAAAATTGATTTTCGACTCAAATATCTTTTCAAAAATTTGAGATAACGGCTTCTAACTAATTTTAACTTATAAAAAATATTGTTTTCATCATTAGGAACAAATTTTAAAAAAATCGAATTGACAAATTTCTTACAAAAAATAAAAATCTAAAAAAAATCTATAAAAGTTGGTAAAAATTGTTTTTCTACGTAAATATCTTTTCAAAAATTTGAGACATTGTCTTCAAACTAATTTTATCTTATAAGAAATATTGTTTTCAATATTCGATAAAATTTTGAGAAAAATCGAATGGACAGTTTTTTTTACAAAAAATAAAAACCTAAAAAAACAATACTAAAACTTGCAAAAAATTTACTTTCGACTCAAATAGCTTTTCAAAAATTACAAATATTGGCTTCAAACTTATTTTATTTCACAGAAAATATTGTTTTCGATATTCAGTAATTTTTTTATAAAAATCCAACAGTCCGTTCTTTCATAAAAAAATAAAATCTACAAAAAATAGTTCGCAAATTTTGTAAAAATTGATGTTTCTCAAAATTGTACCATATTTCAAAAACGTTATTTTTCGTTGCATGAAATTATTTCGGAGATAAAATCATTTGTTTTGTAAAATATTCGAGGTGAAAATTAATTTTTTTTCAGTTTTTTTATAAAAAAACCGTTAGGTACTTAAATTTTCTTCAAAATTTTATTGGGTTGGTATCACATCGCAATATATAATACAAAATTGATTTCAAGTCCCTAGCATTACTGGTTCGTGATATATTTTAGGTTAGCCAAAATCTTCCACCCACTCAATTTTATTGAGAGTCCCTTCTGCATCTTTTTGCATTATTATCTGTATAAAAAAATTTATTTGAAGTCGATATCTCTACTGGTTCTTGAGCTATGTGCGACGAAAAAAACGTCGCGAACGTGCGGACGTACAGACGCACGCACAGAAATCTCTCTAAAAATCTTTTATTTAAACTCTAGGGACCTTTAAATTTCGAGAAATGTCAAAATTTTCAATTTGACAAATCAGACCGATTACAATAACTTCCTATGTTAAGTTAATAATAAATTAAGAATTCAACATGTGAGCAATGACCGGGCTTTTGTCTAGAACATTAGTAGAAATTGAATACTAGAACAACAACTTTATTGTGTTAACACAAGGCTCTAACTGCATATGTTTCACGAGTGCCAACTGATTCCTCTATTTGTGGTACTTAGTCCTTGGTTCGTTCATATTATTTGATAAACTTTACTACTGTCATTGGGGTTCGAACCCTGACCAAGTAGCTTACGGAACCGACTCGCTGAAATTCAGGGATTTTCCAGGAATTAAATAGAATTAAAATTTTTGAATTAGAACTTAATATTACATTTATTGGAATATACAAAGGTACATAATGTAGATGCATTTCCATATTATTGCTTCAATATCACACTGATATTAATAAATTGATATTGTACCACTTTCGTAAATTAAGAACTTCGCATATTTTTGAAAGTCGTTGCTTTTCAGGATTTGTGTTTGTATAACAGCCAAAACTTGGCTCCTTTCTTGTCAAATTTAATTTCAGTATTTTATGCCTGAAGATCAATAGAAGCTTTTAGAAACAAAAAAGAGGGCAACTTCCTAAAGTTGGAGAATTATCGGAAATCTTCTGAAGTTTTCTTTTTTTTTTGGTTTTACAAAATTTCAGATTTTTGGTATTCTTTCCTACTCCTAAAAACAAACTTTGATCAATTTTATCACACAAAAATTAAACTGAAGTCAATACCAGTGTTTTCTTTGTATTGAATTTTTGTTTGTTAAAATTCTGTTGAACTACCCTAAATCCTACCTTAGTTACAGATTCCAGGAATATAATACAAAAATTATACAACTTTTAGAATGTTAAGAAGTTTTCTGAAGAAATCTAAAAATTACAACTGAAAATGTTTGTTTCCAAAAATAAATGTTTAGTGTTCTTTCACTGGAAAAATATATGTACCCATGTTTATCAAATTCATCATCATTTTTGTTTTCCTACTTTGACACAATTGCTATGTGATGGTTTGCGGGTGTATGCGGGTGTGTTACTAGCAGAGCAGTTTTGAAGTCCCCACTGCGAGTGAACATGTCCAAAATAAGACCAAAATAAATAAACAAGTGCAATTTATAACTTTTTTTTTGTTTCCGTTAGTAGTGAAGAAGTGTGTAGTGTAGTGCTGTTAAGGGTGAAAAAGGCACCTCACCTAGGGCTAGGAGCATACATACCCAAAAAACTATTCAAGTATCCACCCCCACATTTTTGTATTATTTTGTTAATATTTTATAACCTTCCGTTCGTCGTCGTCGTCGTCCGGTCATCCTGAGGAAGGACGAGCGATGAACGTTCGTTGGTAAGTCAAATTGGAATGACTGAGTTCACACAGATGGTTTGTTTTGTTGTTGTTCTATATTCATACTTACGATCCGGGCCCGGTGTACTCGTATTTTGAAGGAGCTATGCTACGTACATATCTATATCCAACTTTTGCAAGTTGTTTTTGACGTTTGAAGCGCAACTTTTGTTATACTTTGTTGTATATTTTTTGTATGTATTTTGCTACGCTCCATGACTTAGCCAGGTCAAAACTTAAGAGTTTTTGATGCTTGTTGTTGTCCTAGTTTTTTTTTTTCGTTTGTGTATGTCATGACTCTGACAAACTTTGTAAATAAAGAGAAAGCAAATAATAGTTTATTGGTTATAAGTGTCATTTTTTCGTTGGGTGTATCCTTCCATTGTCCCTACGAAGCTGAAAGGTAAAAAATGGAAAAGTGTGATGGCTTTCAAAATAAAGGAAACATTTTTGCTTCCGTGATTTTTTTGTATTTATGTTTTATGAGTGAGTGACTGGTTCAAAAAGCAACAAGTTTAACAAAGTTGAACTTACAGCACATGAATCAAATGCAATAAATTATGATTGGCAGTAAACAGCACATATGATTAGAGGTCATAATAAGAAAACATTCAGGCTTCGAGTTAGTGATATATGTACATGAACACATGTTCTTTAAGGTCAGAATCAGAACTAGAATTAGAATTGGAATCAAAATCAATAAAAATGTGTAGATTTCATTCATAATAGCAGCTGGAACCCTGGAGGTAATGAAAAAAGGACGGGAACGAAAATGTATAATCAAGATTCATATTAGATTTTATGATTTTCATTTTTCTGTGAAATGGCTGTCTGCCTTCGTTTTTGAAAAGAAATTGCTTTTTTATGAATTAAATTATTGAAAAAACCTAAAACGAGGCAGAGGAATTGAAATAAAAAGTGTATTAAGCTCAATTTGGATTTTTTTTGGACGAGTGGAAGTTCAAATTTGATTTTTGGGGTTGGGCAGATAGAATTTCTACATTTGACTCTATTAATTTCATATTAAAAAGGAGTGTCTCAGTAATATGAAATGCTGAGCAATGTTGACATTTTCCTTCATTAATTACGTATTTTTACTTGCGACATATAGGAACTATATGGCAAGTTTTGCATTCGTGCAAAATTTCGAACTCGAGATTTTAATCAAACACGATATTACGATGGTAGAGAAGTCGAAAAAAGTGGGTCCCTAAACCATTGGGTCGATTGAGTTCAAACTTGGAAGTTAAGCTTTTGAGCAGATTCGCGTTAGGCGTTTTTTTCATTTTTTTTAAGATCAAAACTAACAGTGGCCCCCATACAATTTTTTTAGTCAAAAAACGATAATTCGAATTTTCTCAAAAACAAACCGATAGATTTTTTTTTAATTTTCTCTAACATTTTATTTTTTAACTTGGCTTCTTTTAATAAGAAAAACATATTTTTGTATTGCTCAGGAGAGGTACCGCTCATAGAACCGTTTTTTTGTTTTTTAATTTTCTCAGCAACTTTTGAACCGATTTCAATAATTTTTTTTTGAACGAGCTCTTACATTGCCTTAACAATATTTGATTATCAAAAGTGCAATTTTTTATTGTTTAGATTTTTAAAAAAATATTGAAATTTTTTTTTCAAAATTTTATATCTCAAAAACGGGTGAACATTTTTTTACGAAATTGAAATGTAGAGCGTATATTTACAATCACTAAACAACTGCATACCAAAAATATTTTTAGAACAAAATTGAAAAATTTTATATATTAAAAATTAATTTAAAAAAAAACCGCTCTAACGATTTTCAAAAAAAAAATTTGAAAAATCAAGGCTTTTTGATTTATAAAATGGCATTTAAATTTTTGAAGACAAACTTATTTTTTAGGTAAAATTTTGAATCTTAAATTAGTTTTTTTTTAAATTATTTTAACTGTATTAAATGTAACCCCCTCCCAAAAAATTGAAAAATGGAGGTTTTTTCTACAAATAAAATGGCATATATGGCTCAAAATCACCAAGGTTGCAAATTTCAAAATTTTTTTATGAAAAAAAAAATTGCAAGCTATAGTGATGAATTTTAGTTTATACTGTTGCAAAAATTGTATATAAATAAACTTTGACACGACAGCGCACAGAATTGTATACTTTCGTAGTAAAATTTTTTAGTACTAAATATCATACAAAAAACCATCAATTCGGGAACGTTTTTCAAAGTTTGATAAAATCAACAAAAAAAAAACAAAGTACAAAATTTAAGCTTTGTTTAAGAACATGGGTATATTATTTATGTGTATTAAATAAATAATAATGAAAACAATACATACAAAATCTTCTACAAGCAAAATACGTAAAAATCATGTCCGGGAACGTTCCCGAAATGACCGTTCCCGAAATGACGATTTCAAATAAGCGCGCTCTTTAATTATACGGCGGTCATCTTAAATGCGATCTGACTTTGTCAATAGGAAAATATTTGAGGTTACTTTGTTATTTCGTGTCGTAAAAAAGAAATTCATCAATAATTAAATGTAATAAATGCGTTCACGGATTGACGGGCTATTGATGTACGCTCAACGAATAATGAATAAAAAGGTACTTAATATTTAAATACAATTTATTTTACGATAAATACTCTGGCAGCCGGCTTTGTAATTGTTCCCTTCCTCGACTGACGTTTTCCACTGAATGGCTGCATTTACTTAAAATTATTTTTGATCGATTATAGATATGTTCACTGAAATGACTTGTGCGGTATCGGACAAACTGTTTTTGCATTTTTTACAGTTAAAAATAAATAATCTATTAGTACCGTTTCTAAAACTAGGTTCTGTATAAAAAATACGGTGTATTAAGTGATGACCGGGGTTGAATACCTTACATCTTTCAATTGTATTTTGGGCTTGAAGTTGAAGATTGTAGATTGGGACGCGTTCCCGAAATGATTTTCTATGCGTGTATATTGATTTCATTTAAAATTTAGTTTAATAATAAATTATATTGTTTGATAGAAACATAAAACAGGTCAGTTTTAGTATTTTATTAATTTTTTTTTTTTAATTAAGTCAAGGTTTAAGACATAAAATTGCTAGCGAAGCCAATTCTGCACCTTGGTGATTTTGAGCCATATGTATATCTTTGAAGACAAACTTATTTTACAGGCATATTTTTAAATATTATATAGATACTTTTTTAAACAGACTCTTTGCATACAGGAGCAAGTTCGTGCGACCCAGTCGTGCACTTTATTTTTTTCAATTTTGGAAAGAATTTTGAAGAGTGCGCAGCATTACATAATGTCGAAACGCCTGGGTGATCAGACGATTTTTTTTCAGCTGTTAGTGTAAGTGAAATCGTGAAAGAACTCCCCAAGAAATAAATATTCAAACAAATGAAACAACCCCCAAAATTGAAACTTTATTGCATTTTGAAATTAATCTCTAAATTCGAAAATGAAACTCTCAAAAATTGTCCTTATTGTTCTTTAAAAAAGTGAAATCAACGCCAAATTTCAAAACATTTTTTTGAGAAATAGGACCGATTTATTTTACCAAAATTATAACTCACAGTTTATTCGCCACAATTCTATGTACAAATAAGACTGTTGAAAGTGAAATAAAACCAATTTGGACTTATTTCACCTTAAAATAATGAAATAAGATCAACTCCTAAAAATTGGCCATATTGCACTTTCAAAATTTGGAGATATATTTCATAGATGAAATTGGGGTGTTATTTCATCATGAAATATCTCCCCAAATCAAAAATGAAATTAGTTCCGAAAAAAGTACAATTTTTTTTTACCCCAAAAATGAGTCGTTCTTTCAAACGAAGTTATTTCACGGAGCCAGTGTACGTGTTGCTGGATATCCAAATTTATTGATTCCGTAGCGATTGCAGCAAATGAACTTGTCGTACAACTACTTTTTGACCGATGATTGAAGATTATAATAATCCATGGGGGTTCCAAGAAGACTGGAAACGAACTACAAAACTCCACCAATTATGGCTTCATTTCGTGATAAGATTTCTGGTCGCGTATTTTCATGTTTTGGCGACGCAACGTAAATTGACCACCAAGACCATGAGATTTGGCAGTGCTAGATTTTTATATCTGTGATGCTTCGAAAAAGAACGTGTTCACTCGAATAATCCTCGAGCTTTAGGTGCATTAAAAACCAGCATTACTGAAGTCATTTCCGATATACCAACGAAAATGTGGTAAAAATTACACCTAAAGAGTCATTTGCTGAGAATCCTCCTTAGGTGAACTTAATTTTAAACAATTTTGTCTCCTTAAACAGATAAAATTGAACGTTAACAATTTGCTAAAGTTAAAATCACGAAATGGATACTTCAACTTTAAGCAATTTGCTAAATTTATATATGTATATGTCATCTGTACAATTACTCTTATAATAGCATTAAATGGAATGGTTCAGTCTACATTTGGGAATTCCAATTAATAGGTCCGTTTAAGTTTATTAGGTTCGTTTATTTTCACGACCCGTCACTATAAAATTTTAAAATAAAAAGCAATTAATAACTAACTTTTAAAAAAAGGAAAGGAAAGGTTTAAAATTTCGACTTAGAAGAAGTGAAAATTGTCATATCTAAAGTGAAGTCTAACAAAGCCGCTGGAGCAGATGGCTTGAATTCCGAGCTCTTAAAAGCAGCTGGAGATAATATGGTTAGGATTATGTACAACTTATTTGTAAGATATGGTCAGAAGAAAGCATGCCCGATGAATAGAACCTCAGTATTGTTTGGCCGATTCTAAAAAAAGGAGACCCTCTAAACTGCACCAACTATAGAGGAATCAGTCTACTTAACATCGCTTACAAAATCTTCTCTGCTGTAATATGTGCACGTCTAAAGCCCATCGTCAACAACCTGATAGGTCCTTATCAAATCGACACCCACCATCTCTTCATCGATTTCAAGGCGGCATATGACAGCATCTACAGGGATGAGATGTATAGAGCCATGTATAGTTTTTGCTTCCCTGCAGAACTCGTCTGTTTGTACAGGATGACCATGAAGATTTCGCGCAGCTGCATAAAGGTTGGAAACAGTTTAACAGAACTTTTCGATGTCAATAAACGCTGTCATGCGATTTCTTTAACATCGTCCTTGAAAAAATAGTGCAGAGCTCTCACATCAACATTAGAGGCACTATCTTTCAAAAGTCTGTCCAATTACTGGCATATGCTTATGACATTGTCATAATCGTAGGAACTTAGCGCGATGTCAATGGGGCTTTTGCGAATATTGAGGCAGATGCCGTAAAAGTGGGTTTAACGGTTAATGATAGGAAAACAAAGTACATGCTGTCATCAAGAAAGGACCTACAACACCGACATCTCGATCAAAATGTCACCATCGAGAGATGTAACTTTGAGGTAGTTAGGGACTTCGTCTACCTAGGCTCCGCTATGAACACAGAAAACAACACCAGCACTGATATCAAACGAAGAAATACTCTTGCTTACCGCTTTTTCTGTGGGCTAAGAAAGCAATTGAGTAGTAAAGTCTTCTCTCGAATGACCAAAGTGTCGCTATATAGGCATTTCCACAGTATTTTTAACTTTCATGTTACCACAGTATATTAAGCCTGTTACCACAGTATATTAAGCCTTAGAAATGAAATTGGCACTTTCTAAGTGGATAGATTTTCGTACCATGACTTATTTCAACTATGTAACCTACTTGTGACTTGATTGGACAAACATTTTTAATTAAAATTAATAAAAATAGGCTTAAATATTGCAAATTTCAAGCGTACCAGATGCAAATTTATTAAGTTTTATAAACAAAAAACATTTCAACGACCTTTGAAACAACTTAACACCATTAATTTATAATTATTTATAATATACACTGATAGAAAAATCCTGAAAGAAAGGTGTGCTACCATTTAAAAAATAGTACAAAGCAATCAAATGAGAGTACCTGCGTTTTTACAAATATTAAAATCTGATCTTTTTCTCTATATAACTTTCTCAATGATCGATTCTGGTAGTATTTTATAGGCTTAAGTTATTCTCTATCAATCAATAAATCAATTAAAATTTAATTGGATCATGTGTCTCTATTTAAAAAAAAATAATGCCATTTTCAAATTTAAAATTGAAAACGTGATTGGTATAAAATGTGATGCAATATGTGATTTTTTTAGCGGCACACCTATCGATAAGATCTTAGAGCAAAATAAATGATTGTGAATCATAATTTTACGAATAATCGATAGTAAAAAAAGCTGTTGATCTAAATTTTGAAATTTCAAAGTTTGTACGACAGTACAAAATCAAAATTTACTATGAAATTAGGGTTTGACATTGAATGGTTTTCATTGATCTAACGTACCGGATATTACGTGACGGATATTAACGATGTTTCAAAATGAATCACGCAAGTATTTTCTTGTTATTTAGATGATAAACAATCAAGAAAATGTTTGTTTATAGATGTGCCTCAAAATAAATTTTTTTTTTCAATTGTTGAAAATGAAAGATTCTGTGGGTATGCCTATATACGACCTTCATCATCCCCGTCTTGCTATACGGTGCAGAAGCATGAACTATGACAAAAGAGGATGAAGGCACCTTGGGTCGGTTCGAGAGAAAAGTTCTTCGAGTGGTCTACGGTCCCGTTTGCATAGAAAGTGACTGGAGGAGAAGATGGAACAGCGACGTAGACTTAGCCAGAAGGATAAAAGTTTAACCACTGAGATGGCTCGGGCACGTATAGTGTATGGAGAGTCTTCGAATCCACACCCACAGGACAGCGCATTAGAGGCAGATCGCGGTAAGGTGGCGAGCACAAGTGGCCAGTGACCTCATCCAATTTGGAGTGCGCAACTGGAGACATCTAGCAACTGGAGACCGAGCTAGATGGAGAAGTCTTTTATGTGAGGCTCTAGTTCACACAGGACTATAGAGCCACATTAAGTAAGTAAGTAAGTTTTTTGACCTAAACAAGACTTTCAGTAAAAAATTCCTAAATATTGAATTTTAACTCAAATATCTTGAAAACAATGAAAGCATTGTTTTCAAACTTGATTGATTTTATGTTTATTATATTTAGTTAAATGTTTAGAAAAATCGAATTGACTGTGTGCTACTAAATTGATTTGACATTTCAAATGCCTCCACAATTTTTGATTGCATTCTTTCTGAGGTTCTTTAAATAATGACTTCGCGTCTAACAAAAAATTAAACTTGCAAATATTGAAAGGCATCAACAATAGCAATATATCAGTCTAGGCCGTATCTAAACCTTCTCTTAAACTGTATTTGGAATCTCGCAATGTCCTATCTTGCCTCCCCTTCCAAATGCCTTATGACTGGGTGTAAGGGTTTCTTGAACCCGTTTCGAAAAACATCTAAATGAAGTAAGGTAATGACCTTTTCACTTTTGTTTTCAAGCAAAAACGTACATATAACAAGCAACTTTTAAATTATTTAAAAATCTATGAAACAGGAGATGAGAAAAAAACAGCTTAAATTTAAAAGTTTCGGTTAAATTAACAAAAATGTATTATTTGTTTTTTTTTTCTGTAGACTTTTTGTCATAATGTTTAATGGTTGAATTCGATTCCCTGTCAATCAATATTATGTATGGAACTTCGAACAAACATCACAAAGATTTTGATTTTCATTTGTGAAAAGCTTCACAAATTCACATCGGTTGTTTTATGAGAAAGCTACAGAAATATTTTAAGTAATAAAAGCTATGCATGAAGAAAAACATTCCCATACAATGTTCGTAGCAGGTACCGTAAAGTTGTCAAATTTTTGACATTTTGACACAGGTAATAAATAAAAATAAAGATTGTAGATGAAAACCTGCCCTCTGAAGGTATCCAATATTAACAAAATGTTATACTCTTAAAAAAGGGTGTACCAAAATGTATTCAAAAATTAAATTTCTCGTAAAATTGCAACATACAAAAAAGGAGCAATTTGACAGTTGACATTTTATTAGAAAAGAACAGAAGATTACTGATGACACTTTGGAGAGAGAGATATACTTTAATTTCAAATAAGAATATTTTTGTCAGTAAGAGTCCGTAAATATTGAAATTTGAGATTTGAACGGCTTAATTTTAGACGACTTGTGTTCATACATAAGTAGTTTATATATTTCTCGAACGGTGTTATAGCCATAATTTGAGTAGTATTGGTTTTTAATGTCTCTAGAGTTCGAAAATTATTCCCATCTAACCATCTTTTTGCCAAAACGTGGAATTACGCAACCAGAAAACTTCTCATGCGACAAAACTATGTATAATAAGTGTTATTCTCTGCCTATTACTCCATTTTGTTTTAACCCTTGTTGTTCAAGCCACGATCTTCAATCAACAGTCAAAAAAGATCGTTTGATTGCTTCGAATACCGCTATAGATACCAAAATTCAGATCATCAGAAACATTTGCACTTGCAGAAGCAATATCGACTGAGCGTGCATTAAGATGGTATACAAGCCTTACGACTTCTGAAAAGCTTCCAAATTACTACAGAATTATATTACTACTTCAGTAGTAGGTAAGTTTTGCATAGTTTAAAAATGAGTTGTTCGATTTTTAAGCTATTCACCGTAGTAAATGCTAAACATTGAACTAATATTATGACATTTCAACTGACAGCTGAGTTTGACAGATGCCAAATTCCAGCGCAAGAAATTCACATTGTGGGATGATTTTAGAACACTCTTTATATTACTTTGCACCTTTACATGGACTTGAATATATGAACACTACGGCTCACGCTAACGAGCCGAAAAGTGACGTAAACACACCTGATCGACCTTCATAAACTTCATTATACGAACTTTCAACCACAACAAAAACAAAAAACATAATTGGACCTTTACAAAGGTTGAAATCAAACAACGAACAAAAAATATCGAGTGAGTATTTTTCCTTTTGATTAAAATTTGAAAAATAAAGGAGATAAAATAAGAAGCTTTTGTGTTGTGATGAAGGATGTCTCCTTTAATATACCTCCGAACAAGCTTTAATTTGAAAATGTTCCATTCCAAAGTATACGAATTCCTGAAACATTATATATGATTAAAGCTCAAACTTCACAATATAATGATTCCTTCCGAACGAAAGCAAACAAGGACCTGCCATCATCAGAGCTATGTACGAATATATCCCTGATTAAAGCATCCCCAGTGCTATACAGCATCGAATAAAAATTAATTCCCTAAGTGTCTGTCGTCCTTTAAGAAATATCTGCATTGAATTAAGCTTAACTAATGAGATTCAACTTAGTGTACCTTAACTTCTATCTTATATATACCTTCCAAATTGTATTGATTCTCATCATGCTGAGCTTATAGTGCGTTGCTGCGCGGATACCTATAGATGTAGATATACCAAGTAGAATCCGGATTAGATGGTAAATTTGGTAATTTGGGCAAAAGCTTAGTATCCGAACTGAACCTCTTCCGGCAATCAGCGATTCCAACAATCAATATAATCACAATCGGATTATGTACCTTATGCGTACATATTTAGTTATAGACTGGTATATAGTTTGTTGTAGGTACTTTATGTATCATTATTTAATTTTAAGCTTGGAGCGTCCTTTTATATTGTGTTTTTATATTTATTTTAAATTAATCAATGGAATTTTGATTAAAACGGAAGTTGAAACCAAATTAGTAGGTAACCTACCTCCACTTCCTCCGGAACAGATTTCAAAAGGTAAATATTATGTAGATGTAAATGATTGATTAAAAAAAGGATATTCTTATAATTGGATACCTGCATAACACACAAAGCAAAAAACAGTTAGGAAGGTACCTATACAACTTATCTGACGTTTCCTTTTTCCTTTTGACAAAATGATGTATTTTTTGTTTCTTTTGTCAAAGCTAGGAGAAATAGGTAAAGTGGAACTTTGACATTTCGTGACTTGGCAATTGAAATGGTTTATATAAAAGTTTATAATGGTAAAAGGAAATCATTGCTATAACAATGTGATTTTGTTTTTTTTCTTACGGAGTGGAATGAAAGTTCGAGTCAAAAGGGTCGTTGGGCGTGTGAATTGTCAACAATTATTCCACCAGAGTTAAATAAAGGATGAGCTTAATTAAGATAGGAGTAGAAATTTAATGTTTAATTCTTATTAAATAAATTTTCATTGGAAGTTACTGTAATCGGTTCGAATTACAGAATTGTAAATTCTGTACGTTCGTATGTTACTAAAATTTAAATTTTGGTTGATCCCAAATGTGTCACAAGCCAATAAACTGACAGACAATTTCTTCATTGTTCTTCAGAAAAAAAATGAATTGATTCAGAGTATTTTTCCGGATATATACAGAGTAATTACTTGAATCATAACTGACTCAGTCGTCGAGCTATTTTAGAAGCCACAAATGTTTATGTTGACGAAATTAACTTCCAAATACATAAGTTGTTATCAGGTAATCTGATGTCTTTTAAATCAATCGATACGTTGCTAATGAAAATGATAGTGTACATTTTGCCATTGGATTTTTAAATTCACAAGATATATGTTCCTGGAATGCCACCACATAATCTTCGATTAAAGATTGGTTCACCTGTTATTCTCCAGCGTAATTTTAATCGACGTATGCAACGGTACACGTTTGGTCAGCAAAACGATCACAGCAAATATTCTTGAAGCAACCATTTTAACTGGAAAGTTTAAAGGAAAAGCGTTCCGGTTGCCACGTATTCCAATGGTATCGTCAGATTCTATTATACCCTTCAGAAGATTAAAGTTTCCAATTCGTTTAGCTTTCGCCATGTCTATAAATAAGTCTTAAGGCCAAACAATGTGGTTTAGATTTGGGAAATACATGTTTTTCCCATGAACACCATCGATCCTAATTGCGTTAGCAAAAGACAGGTTAACCAAAAATATTGTGTACCTATTAGTGCTAAATTAAATTGAAATTAAAAGTATTTATAATTCAAAATAATAAATATTATTGTTAGAAGATTTTTAACTATCCGCACTACCTCATTTATAAGTTTAACTGTCACATATTATTTTCTTAACACTTTGTAATATACTCATTTGGTACAAACTTGAATAAAAAAAAGAGATAACTTTTCATCCCGTCTGTCAATTTGTCTTGCTTAAAAGTTTGTAGGTTTTCGTGTTTTGTTAAAAAAGTTGTCAGTTGAATTATCCGTAAAAATTTAAAAAATTATCAACAATATTTTGCATATAATGAAATAGTTTGATTTTAAAATCTATTTTTGTAAACGAGATTTTTAGTCGAAATCCGTTTTTACTAATTTTAGTAGCATTTCTTAAAAGTTTTTATTTCTTATATATACAAATACAGGTATATATATAACAACAAAAATGTCGAAAACCTTATTTTTTGGAAGATACAATTAATTTGAAGCCAATATTTTTAATTTTTGAAAAGATATGTGAGTCGAAAGTAAATTTTTACCAAGTTTTAGTATTGTTTTTTTAGGTTTTTATTTTCCGTCCTCGTTCGTAAATAATTATTTCATTATAATAAGAGGTAACGGTAGTAGAAAATCATTCATGAGGGTCACCATGACTTTTTACAAATGGCATCCACGTTAAAAATCATTCTGGAGTTAAAACAACATAATATGACACAAAACGATAGCAACAGCAACGCGTGGCCGGGTCAGCTAGTATTCTATATTTTGAAGGGTGTTTTTTAGAGGTATAGAAATTTTCAATGGAAAAAATCAAAGATGAATAAAAATGTTGCCCTAATGTGATGATCAATCTTTTCAGGCTTGTAGACGTATGCTTGCGAATTCATATATCTCACGATCTTGGAGGTCAATTCAAGGGTGCGTTAGGTGAAAGTATGAGGTTACCAAACGTTGCCTTCAATAAATAAATTGTGGCTCGAGTTATGTGACATCTTGCCTCACCGTATTAAAACCACACCTTTTGCTCATCATGATTGTTCAACGAATGAACGAAAAAGTAAATAATCATGGCTCTATATCTGTAAAGAAGTATAGACCAATTATTTCACTAGCTCATAAAGAACACCAAACAGTCAGTTTTTGTGGATGTAACAAATCTACACTTTTATATAAAAGCGAAACCATTTTAAAGTTTGTAACGCATGATCTCAGAAAGTAGTCAACCGATTTATTTGAAATATATTTTATTATTTTCTATATTGTTATGAGAGTGTTTATGGCTTTAATTTTTTTTCATAAATTATTTGTCAAACTTAAATATTATTAATTTTACATTTTTTGTCCATTTTTTTTCATTAGTTGACTTATACAACCACTCATATCTTAAAACCTATACAATAATCGACAAAGATTAGCATTGCTTCATAAAGTCAATATTGTTGCGCAAATTTTAAGCCTAAAATCACTTCTAAGTTAAACATACAACCTGAGAAATAAATAAAAACAAATTATAAAATTATAAACTTTTTGAATTTATTTTATCCAGGAAATTAGATTCCATCACAATCGCGAGGTCGCTGTTTTGTTTCATTTCATTATCATTCCAACATTTTTCATTTTCTTTTCTTCCCATGCTCTTTCTCTCTTAATATGTGTTCCGTTTAATAGTTACGTTTTTTCTCTTACCTACCTAACTACATATTCAATTTTTCTGTATTGTATTTGTATAGTTCATCAACTAACCTACACACACACATTATTTTTTTGTTTCTCTAATTCTATCGTCACATCGCTGAGCAGTGTGGGCTCTTTTTTTTAAGTTACTATGGACATTTAATTAACTACAGTGCCGTGCACATGAAATGCCGATTTATCTAAAGAAAAATTAGATCTTTTTTATTTTACTGGTTCGAGGAAGTGAATAGATTATAATTCTTCCAATTTAAAAATAAAAAAGTTCTATTATAATAGCTTGAATTACCAATTTTGTATCACTTCCTCGAACAAAAAAACTGAAATTAAGTTAAAATTTTCTTTACAAATAACTCGAAGAAGGTACTTACAATGACGTCGATAAAAAGAGCACACAAATGTGGGTAGGTTAAGTCAGTTACACTGCACTGAACATGAGCAGATGAATACAAAAATGTGTCTATGGATATTTACACACGCATACCTATAGATGTATGAGAACATTAAAAACACAAATTGGTTTTTTTTTACCTCAAACTATATTTTTCGGTTGCAAAAAAACGTTTCTAGGTATGAATAAAAGAAAGAAAAGAAGAAAATAGACAAAAATTTTGTCCTGTTTTCAACTAAAAAATTGAAATGGTTTTGTTTGTTTTCACGTGTAATATTTTACTTAAGTTTTTTTTCTAAAGTGTTAATTTCGGTAAGGAAGTGTTTTTTGATTTTTTCATTAAATACGAGTACATAACAAGCTTAAATTCGTTGTTTTTCTTTTATCGCATAGAAATATAAAATGGGTAAAAGAAAGGCTAACATCGGAAGAAAATCCATAAGCACAAAAAGAATTAGTTGGTTACAATTTGCGAAGCAACGCGAGCACGGGTCGGCTAGTTTTCAATATACACTTAAAGATTATAAGGATTATCATACGGCACTCTAAATACGGCAGTTTTGTTAATTGATATTTTCATTACTCCAAAAGTGAGCTTCACAGATAAACGAAATTCGCTTATGAAAAATTCGAACACAAATATGATTTTAAAATAAATGCAAATTCAAATGCACAATTTGAAAACCTTGTTCAGACATACGTCTATTAAAATATGTTAAAATGCCAAACCTAACTTGAAAAATATCACTTCTGATGTCAAAATGCGAGACAGTTAAAAAAACGTTGCCAATATAAAGTTTTATAACTTTGTGTAGTGATATCGAATGTCTTTAAAAATGAAAAAATCAACGGTTGTTTATGAATTTTTACAAACAAGAAATGATATTACCTCAAAACAACTTTTTTTTTAGAAGAATCTAATTGACAATTTTTACGGAAAAACAAATCTCTAAAACAAAAAACAAATATGAATAATACTTAAAATTAACTTTTGACTTACACATATATCTTGAGAACAAGGGAAGGTATTGACTTCAAGGTTATTTTGTTCCATAGAATTATTGTTGTAATTTATTTAACTGCTCTAAAGAACACAGTTAAGACTCAAATTTTTAATTACATACATATATATTAAAAATTTTTAAATTAAAAAATTGGCTTGTTTCAAAAAACATAATTTCCAAACAAGGTGAAGATTTCCTTATCAGCATGCGTCACATTCCAGTTTATGTTTTTATTGCAATCAGAATTAGGTACTTAAAAAGATTTTTTGTTACTAAAAATGGTGTTCAATGTTGCCAACTACGTATTTACTCCTTTAGCACTATTGTATTTAACTATTTTCTTATTTTTACCAATTTCATTCTATTTCTATCCCTCATTTCAATATTTTATCACTTTTTCTTCCAAATTTAAATTTTATCGATCAAAGCGCCCTCTGCAACATGAGAAAAGAACAAAAAAGAAAAGAAAAATGACTAAAAATGCCCAAACTATGCAAATTTATCACCATTTAAGATTTCTCAGTTTGATAAAAATCGTATAAAATATACCGGTAAATTCAATAAATTACCTATTTTTGTTCGTAAACACGATTTTCAACACTTTCGTCCTTCCGCATAATCATCCTTCTTCCTTATAAAACAAAGGAAACCACGAAGGTGGGAAGTAAGATAAATTCATAGAATGACAGAACCAGTGACAAGTAGAACAAATTGAGGGTGAATATGCAAGTACACGATGACTATGAGAAAGGTAAATATATATGTATATGTATGTAACTTCCTAAAGCATAGCACAGCACATATCGTTGCCTAATTTTTCATCCTTTCACCTTGTAAGGACATCAAAACCTCACCGCACACCAGGAAATAAAACCTCCTCCTTCTCTATATGTTTGGTCTACCTTTATCTATATCTATGCATAACCAACAAACTAAAGATAATCTGATTGCCAATCCCAGTTTTTTTCCATCCTTTCACTAAGGAAGAAAGAAAAACAACAAATTTTTAAGTAATCTAGGTGTGAACAGAGCCTTCTGCTGACCAAAATAAAGTCTAATCTCATCACATGCAAACTGTATAAGGACACACACACACACAAGTTTATACCTAATGGTTCCGTATACATTTATGGATAGCTATTTATAAATACCTTTTGTGGTATGTGTGTTGTGTATTTAAGGGATGTTGATGGAAAAATCAGGTTTTCCAAAGCATGGAAAGAGGTTAATATGTTTTTTTTTTGTCTTCCTTCAGAATGTCCTTTTTTTTAAGGACATTTAAAGTTTCCGAAAAAAAAAACAAACTGAGATAAATTTAAAGATGCCTTATGGCTCTGCTACAATTTAATGTAAATTATTTTTCTTTTTTAACTTTTCTATGAGTTCTTATATTCATAGTCATGGAACGATTAATCGTGTTGGGTAAAATTTGACCATAGCATGAAGTGTGTGGGGTGGAAAATTACAAGAGCAGCCATTTTAAATAAGTATGTGATCCTAAGTCATTTCACTTAAGTCATTTATAATAAACTTTGTTTTGAACTTTTAAAACTTATGTCACAGATTAAGCTGAAATAGAAAAGGTGCTTTAAGAGTTGTGAAGTGTACACATTAAGGACCTTAAGTTAAGAGTGGGCCACCGAGTGGTGCCGTGGTTGAGAACATCATATCCCCTTTCTATAGTATACATATGTATGTTTTACTAGAAAAATCGATTCATTAAAGATTAAAGTATAAATTCACAACCTCAAAAACAAAAGGACCTCGACTAACTGCGTGAGTGAAGCTGTCAAATTGAAAAAAGTATAGCTGGCCTAAAATCATCAAGGTGCAGACTTGGCTTTGCTAGTAATTTAATGTCTTAAATCTTGACTTAATTGAGAAAAAAAAATAATAAAATACTAAAACTAACCTGTTTTATGTGTCTATAAAACAATATATTTTATTAATAAAGTAAATTTTAAATGAAATCAATATACACGCATTGAAAATCAAATCGGGAACGCGTCCTAATGTACAATCTTCAACAACAAGTCCAAAATATAATTGAAAAATTTAAGGTATTTAACCCCGATCATTACTAAATACACCGTATTTTTTATACAAAATCTAGTTTGAGAAAGGATGCCAAAAGATTATTTATTTTTAACTATAAAAATGCAAAAATAGTTTGTCAGTGAACATATCGATAATCGATCAAAAATAAATTTAAGTGAACGCAGCCATTCGGTGTCAAACGTCAGTCGAGGAAGGCAACAATAACAAAGCCGGCTGTCAGAGTATTTTTCGTAAAATAAATTATATCTAAATGATAAGTACCTTTCTATAAATTATTCGTAGAGCGTACATCAATAGTCCGTCATTCCGTGAACGTATTTATTATATGTATTTAATTATTGATGAAATTCTTTTTTACGACACGAAATAACAAAGAAACCTCAAATATGTTCCTATTGACAAAGTCAGATGACATTTAAGATGGCCGCCGCCGTATAATCAAAGTGCTCGCTTATTTGAAATCGTCATTTCGTGAACCGTCATTTCGGGAACGTTCCCGGACATTGTTTTGACGTATTTTGCCTGTAGAAGATTTTGTATGTATTGTTTTCATTATTGCGTATTTAATATAGATAGATACGTAATAATATATCCATGTTATTAAACAAAGCTTAAATTATGTGCTTTGTTTTGTTTTTGTTGATTTTATCAAACTTAGAAAAATGTTCCCGAATTGATGGTTTTCTGTAAGATATTTAATACTAAAAAATATTACTAAAAAGTATAAAATTCTGTGCGCTGCCCTGTCAAAGTTTATTAATATACAAATTTTAAAACAATATAAGCTAAAAGTCATCATTATAGCTTGCAATTTTTTTTTGTCATAAAACCAATTTTGAAATTTGCAACCTTGGTGATTTTGAGCTATTTATAGACATGGCGAAAGCTAAACGAATTGGAAACTTTAATCTTCTGAAAAGTATAATAGAATCTGACGGTACCATTGGAATACGTGGCAACCGGAACACTTTTCCTTTAAACTTTCCAGTTAAAATGGTTGCTTCGATCTTTTTTATTACTAAACGTGTACCGTTGCATAATTAAGGAGGATCCAAATTACGCAGGAGAATAATAGGTGAACCAATCTTTAATCGAAGATTATGTGGTGGCTTTCCAAGTATATCTAGTGAATTTAAGAACTCAATTGGAAAGTGTACACTATCTATTTCTTTAACAACAGTGTCGATTGATTTAAAAGACATTGTTTCGCAGTTTAATGCATAGCGTATTTGGTTGTATTATATTCACTATAATATGAAATTTGATTTATAATTCAATCTAAGTAACTCGTGGCCGGCTATGCTAACACCAAAAATTGAAAAAGTAAAATGGACTACAAAATAAATTTAACCTTTACTTTGGCCTCAGTAACATGCTATTATATTGTAGCTTATATGAAACGTTCGGAAGTTTAACACAGTGCCATCTGTTAAATACTTACTCAATCCAGTCAACAGATGTTACCATCTGTTAGAATCGTTTGGATCTAACAGATAATTATGGCTCTCAAGTAATAGACAAATAATTCGCAATAAAATAATATTGCGATCATAACTTGAGATGTAAGCCATCCCATTTTTCAAGTTCGATGACATGATGTATAAATTTGATTGAAATCGGTTAAGTAGTTTAGGAGTCCATCGCGGACAAACATCGAATAAACGAATCAAAGATTCGTTATATAAAAAAAAACGCGAACGCCTGCCCCCCGAGGGCCGGCTCAACTGTTCGACTTACTGAATTGATATACCAGAACACAAGGGTTATAATATTTTATATAATGTTTATTTAAAGAACCGAATTGATCGCCTGTCTAATGAAGACTGACTTTACTTAGCCTCTATTACCTACACCTCACATAACCATTTGCTTTGCCGCTGCACGATGATTCGCAGAGTCAGCTACCTTCAAGGCTCCAGTGCATTTACCCCAAAACGCGCCGATATTTGATATCCGCCAATCGTTTGAAATCATAACTGGGTCGTTCATGATTTGCTGACCTAGCAAATCATAATAAGCTGCATGTAAATGTGACGTGTTAACTCATCGTGACACGTAATTTATATATATTTAAAAAAATATAAGAAATACAAAAACTTCACAAAATTTTACTAAAAATTGGTATTCGACCAAAATATCCCGGGAATAAAAAAATATTTATTATTATAATATTATTAATATTCCAAGAAAATTAAATAAAAGTATGACACTTCGCGAAAACTTTCGACAAAAATCAATTTAAGCAGAATTTTTTCGAAGTGAATAAGAACATTTTGCAGGACTAAATTTGGAAGAATTTAAATTTAAATTAAATTTGTGTACTTACGAGTCCTTGTTTTGTGCCCAAAACATTCAAAAATTATTAATGTGAATTAATAATAAAAAAAAAAGAGGCTGGGATGCGACCCACACTGATAACTTCCCATCCCGTCTGTCGATTTGTCTTGCTTAAAAGTTTGTCTATATGTATCAATTTTTATCAAATTTGCGTACTATTTTTGGTAGATTTTATTTTTTTATGAAAAAAAGGACTGTTGGATTTTTAAATTATTGAATATCGAAAACAATATTTTCTGTGAAATTAAATAAGTTTGAAGCCAATATTTGTAATTTCTGAAAAGCTATTTGAGTCGAAAGTAAATTTTTACCAAGTTTAAGTATTGTTTTTTTTTAGGTTTTTATTTTTTGCAAAAATAAACTGTCAATTCGATTTTTCTCAAAATATTTCCTTATGTCGAAAACAATATTTCTTACAAGTTAAAATTAGTTAGAAGCCATTATCTCAAAGTTTTGAAAAGATATTTGAGTTGAAAACCAATTTTTACCACCTTTCATACATTTTTTTTAAGTTTTTTTTTTTTTTTTGTAAAAAAAACTTTCAATTAGATGTTCCTCAAAATTTTACCGAATGTTGAAAACAATATTTCTTATAAGATAAAATAAGTTGGATGCCATAATCTAAAATTATGGAAAAGATATTTAAGTCGAAAATCAACTGTTACCAAATTTGAGTAATTTTTTTTTAGGTTTTTATTTTTTATAAAAAAAACTGTCAATTCGATTTTTCCCAAAATTTTATCAGATGTCAAAAACATTATTCTTCGTTGCACAAAATTGTTTTGGAGATGAAATCATATTTTAGTCTTAAAATTTTTGAGGTGACAAATTTTTTTTCAGTTTTTTTTATTTATGAAAAACCCGTTAATTGGATTTTTTTCCAAAAATATAGTTATTTTGAATCACGTTACAATATATAGTATAAAACTTAATTCAAGTCTCTAGCGTCATTGGTTCATGAGATATTTAGGTTTAGCCAAAATTTGCACCTTTTTTTTAAACTGCTATAGTACAAAAACCACCCACGCAATTTTATTGGGAGCAATTTTCTACATTTTTCTGCCTTAATATCTATAAAACAAAATTTATTTGAAGTCGATATCTTCACTAGTTCTTGAGCTATGGACGACGAAAAAAACGTAGCGAACGTGGACGTACGGACATACGGACGTACGGTTGTACGAACGTTCGTACACACGCACGCAGAGACATCTTTCTAAAAATCTTTTACTTCGACTCTAGGGACCTTGAAAATTCGAGAAATGTCAAAATTTTCAATTCGGAAAATCGGACCCATTACAATAACTTCCTATGGGAAGTTAAAAATTACTGAATATTGAAAACAATATTTTTTGTGAGATAAAATTAGCTTGAAGCCAATATTTTTTTCTTTTTGAAAAGATATTTGAGTGGAAATTCAATTTTTACCAACTCTGAGTAATTTAAATTTTACCTGATATCAAAAACTTTATTTTTCGTTGCACAAAATTGTTTTGGAGATAAAACCATTTTTTATTCGTAAAATTTTCGAGGTGACAATTTTTTTTTCAGTTTTTTGGATTTATAAAAATAACCGTTATTTAGATTTTTTTTTTTAAATACACTTGTTTGGTATCACGTTACAATATATAATATAAAATTTAATTCTACTCTCTAGCGCTATTGGTTCGTGAGATATTTAGGGTTAACCAAAATGTTCACCTTTTTTTTATACTGCTATGGTAAAAAAAACCACCCACGCAATTTTCTTGAGAGCCATTTCTACATCTTTCTGCATTATTATCTGTATAACAAAATTTATTTGTAGTCTTGAGCTATGGACGACGAAAAAAAATTCCCGAACGTCGCGTCGGGCGTACGAACGTACGTACACACGCACACACAGACGTCTCTTTAATAACCTTTTATTTCGACTCTAGAGACCTTGAAACGTCGAGAAATGTCAAAATTGTCATTTCAACAAATTGGACCGATACAATAACTCCCTATTGGAAGTTAAAAATATAGTTATCAACATTCAGTAAAATTTTGAGAAAAATCGAATGTACAGTTTATTTTTACAAAAAATAAAAACATATAAAAAACGTTACTAAAAGTTGGTAAAAATTGATCTTCGACTCAAATATATTTTAAAAAATTTAAAACATTGGCTTCAAACTTATTTCATCTTATAGAAAATATATTTTTTGACATTCAGTAATTTTATAAAAATACAACACTCAGTTTTTTATAAAAATTAAAATCTACAAAAAATACTGTACAAAATCGGATAAATTTATTTTCGATTCTCGATATCTCGTGAAGTAATAAAGGTATTGTCTTATAAATGATTTAATACTTTTTTCAATTTTGTTGTTTACGTAAGATATTGTTCTTAGGAAAATCTAAACTGTATTTGTTTATATAAGAAATAAAATTTTCAA
Organism: Eupeodes luniger; assembly: GCA_951509635.1. Lineage (NCBI taxonomy): Eukaryota > Metazoa > Arthropoda > Insecta > Diptera > Syrphidae > Eupeodes > Eupeodes luniger. The sequence goes on from OX608073.1 coordinate 47,813,895, forward strand.
GAAATGCTACTAACATTTATAAAAATTGGTTTTCGACTAAAAATCTCGTTAGCAAAAATAAATTTTGAATTCATATTATATCATCATATGCAAAAATTGTTGGTAAATTTAAGTTAATTTTTTAGAAAAAATCAACTGACAAATAAAATTTAAAAAAAAACACAAAAACCTACGAAAACAACAAAAGTCAGATAAGAAATGGTTTTCGACTCAAGTATTAAGAGAATAAAGAAAAATATTGACCTCAAATTATATACCTCACACAAAATATTATTATGGATATTTTGTTAAAGTTTTAAGCAAGACAAATCGACAGACAAACAGCCTCTTTGTATGTAAATAATTTAAATAAATAACTTTGTCATTAATACTGTTGTTTTTTGCTTTTTTTTTTAGAAAAAGTGCTAAGCCCGAATCGCATGTTGGATATTTTTGTTTTAAACAAGTTATGAAAAGCTCTACATTTTTTTACTTGCGACATATAGGAACTATATGGCAAGTTTTGCATTCGTGCAAAATTTTGTCTGTCTGTCCACGCTCCTACAGCCTAAACCATTGGGTCGATTGAGTTCAAACTTGGAAGTTAAGGTTTTGAGCAGATTCGCGTTAGGCGTTTTTTTCATTTTTTTTTTAAGATCAAAACTAACAGTGGCCCCCATACAATTTTTTTGGTCAAAAAACGAAAATTCGAATTTTCTCAAAAACAAACCGATAGATTTTTTTTTAATTTTCTCTAAAATTTTATTTTTTAACTAAGCTTCTTTTAATAAGAAAAACATATTTTTGTATTGCTCAGGAAAGGTACCGCTCATAGAACCGTTATTTTGTTTTTTAATTTTCTCAGCAACTTATGAACTTATTTCAATAATTTTTTTTTCTAAATAAGCTGTTATATTGCTTTAACAATATTTGATTATCAAAAGTGCAATTTTTTATTGTTTGGATTTTTAAAAAAATATTGAATTTTTTTTTTTCAAAATTCTATATCTCAAAAACAGGTTAATATTTTTTTACGAAATTCAAACGTAGAGCGTATATTTATAATCACTAAACAACTGCATACCAAAAACATTTTTAGAACAAAATTGAAAAATTTTATATATAAAAAATTAATTTAAAAAAAAACCGCTCTAACGATTTTCAAAACAAAAAATTGAAAAATCAAGGATTTTTTGATTTATAAAATGGCATTAAAATTTTTAAAGAAAAACTTATTTTTCAGGTAAAATTTTGAATCTTAAAATTTTTTTTTTTAATTATTTTAATTATTTTTTTTATTTTTAATTATTTATTTTTTTAATAATTTAAAATTTTTTTTTTAACAATTGTTTTCGTTAAGTATGCTTGCAAGTATTTTTCGTTTTCGGGATGAGTTGTGTCTTGGGATGAATCACAAGTTTTTTGACAAATCAAATGGCATTTATATCTTTGAAGACGAACTTATTTTACATTTATATTTTTAAATCTTTTATAGGTACATTTTTAAACAGACGCTTTGCATACAGGAGCAAGTTCGTGCGACCCAGTCGTGCATTTTATTTTTTTAAGATCAAAACTAACAGTGGCTCCCATACAATTTTCGATACGATAATTCGATAATTCGAATTTTCTCAAAAACGAACCGATAGATTTTTTTAAAATTTTCTTTAAAATTTTCTTTTTTAACATTGCTTCTTTTAATAAGAAAAACATATTTTTGTATTGCTCCGGAAAGGTACCGGTCATAGAACCGTTTTTTTGTTTTTTAATTTTCTCAGTAACTTATGAACCGATTTCAATAATTTTTTTTTTGAACGAGCTCTTATACTGCCTTAACAATATTTGATTATCAAAAGTGCAATTTTTTTTTTGATTGGATTTTTAAAAAACTATTGAATTTTTATTTTTCAAAATTCTATATCTCAAAAACGGGTCAACATTTTTTTACGAAATTCAAATGTAGAGCGTATATTTATAATCACTAAACAACTGCATATCAAAAATATTTTTAGAACAAAATTGAAAAATTTTATATATAAAAAATTAATTTAAAAAAAAACCGCTCTAACGATTTTCGAAAAAAAAATTTGAAAAATCAAGGGTTTTTTGATTTATAAAATGGCATTTAAATTTTTGAAGACAAACTTATTTTTCAGGTAAAATTTTGAATCTTAAATTAGTTTTTTTTTAATTATTTTAACTGTATTAAATGTAACCCCCTCCCAAAAAAATTGAAAAATGGAGGTTGTTTTGACAAATCAAATGGCATTTATATCTTTGAAGACAAACTTATTTTACAGGTATATTTTTAAATCTTATAAACATAGGTACTTTTTTAAACAGACTCTTTGAATACAGGAGCAAGTTCGTGCGACCCAGTCGTGCATTTTATTTTATATGTTCCTATTATTTATCCGATTTATTGTAAAACTACTTATTATGAACCAATTTTTAAAAAATCTTCAAACTCTACCCTAGTCTCAAATGGCAGTTGTTTCAGTAGTCTTAAATTCGTAGAATATAATTATCTTGAATATTTGTCCAATATTTAGAGAAGCACAAACAAACTATTTCATTTAATGTGTACATATGTGTATTTCCTGAAGTCTCCAAAAGAAAATCAAATATGTGGTAACAAAACTCAATAAACATCATCTATTTTTAATTTAAAAAAAAAGTTCATCTCATTTAATTTTTATGTAAATATTTAAACATTTCTGAAAAATCCTTTCCAAAAAGAAAAAAAAACCTTATCGATGATTGTCCAACGGATTTTGTGGAAAACCGAAAACCGAATTTCTTAGTATTTTAATGGTAGAAATAGTAAAGATATAGACTTGGAGATACATTATAAATATTTAGAACATTATTTTACTTGCTCAGCATGTCTTCGTCGATTTTTAGAAACAAACATTTTATTTTAAGGAATCCCCATCCTTGTGGTTAATGTGGTTTTACCTATATGAACGTCCGTATACATCTATATCTTAGTATTGTTACACCACAGAAAGTATTCTGTGTAATGTTCCCAGGCTTCTGATTAAATAGGGAGCAAGACCCAGTAACTATACATTATATACTATACACATACTCAAACATACATTGTTTAAAAACCAGAATAGAAAAACCAAAATAAAGAAGAAAAAAAAAACAACCGACACAAAACCCTTTAGAGACCATAAAAGAAAAAGTTTACAGGAAGGATGCTTGAGAGATGAATAACTATACACGGGAAGTAGTTATAAGTTTTGGTTTGAACCCAAAATATTTTATGATAAAACTAAAAGCAAAAAAAGAACAACTTTCCGGAAATTATTCAAAAAATAATAACATGTTGCTTGAAAAAAGGCGTATGTTTAAAAAGTTTGAAGAAAAATAGTTTCCTCTTAGTCATTTATAGATATACGAAACATTAAGAACCATACATCTTTTCGAAAGTAAAGGCGAAACAATCCTGCTGATATGATCTTTTACGGATTCAGTTAATTTTGAAAAGAGCCATAACAAAAAAGTTATGATATGAAAGATATGCGTTGTTGATAAAACAAAAAGTTTGAAAATTCAAAAAATTTGTTTTTACAAGGTTCATCGTTTAGATTAAGAAAACAAACGTGACCAGTTTTAGCAATTTTATGATAGCGGAAGTCATAAAAGCTACCTTTGCGCCACCATCTTTAAATTTCTTAGTTAATGTCGTGTTAAAAATCGTGTGGTTTTAAATTGTATGTTCGAAAAATTGTATTTCAAAGCCATTTTCAAGTTTTTACAAAATTCTAAAAATATCAAAATGTGCTGGATTTGTTTTGAGTCAGCTATTTTCAAATTATGTCAGTGCTTTTCTTTCGGGTAAAAATTATTTGTGTGTGAATATTGTGCTAAGAAATCTAAATATGAGCAAAATAAGTTTTCAAGAAAATTGGATAAAGACCAATAGTTTTGTATAATATATTCGCAAAGTTGATTTTTCTTATGGATTTCAAGAAGAAATGTGGCTAGAATTTTCTTTCTTTAAATGTAAAAGGTTGTGACCAAAAACAAAAAAGGACTAAATTGTTTCTCGGAAGTTGTTTTCAAAAATCTCAAACACTTAAAAAATATTCACAGCATAAGGTAGCTAAAGTTTAAATGACGTTACTGCCTTTACAATTGAGCGCGCATCTTTAAACAAACAACTTTAACTTTAAACAAAAAACGGAATAACGAGATGACTTGAGGAGCTCAAAAACATAAGAGAAAATTAATTCTGTAGTGTTGACAAAATACCAGGTTTGTGGATTCATTGTCATTGTGGACCTGTCTATTCCGCCTGTCTGTCTTTATGTCCTGCTCTCTTGAAAATTAAGATTTTAGCAGATCTTATATTGCTCGAGAAAGGGTACACGCCTTTGTTTATAAATTTTCTCAGGAACCAATGAGCCCTCTTTTATTGTCAAATATTTTTAATTTGTTTTTTTTTGGATTATTAAGAAATATTATTTTTTTTATAAAAATTTTCCAAAGAAAAAAATATAAATTAAGGTTTTTTGAGAAAAGGAATGGAATATAAATTTTTGAAGATAAACATTTATTTTGTAGGTTTATTTTAAAATCTTATAATATACATATGTAGGTATTATGTATTTTTAAACAGATTCAATTAAATATCAAAATTAAAAATTTTGTTGGAAAACCATTAATGTTCAGCTTCAAGAAGTTGGTTGAAATTAAATTTGAGATGGTGATGACATTCCTGATGAAGATTTTTTCCAATAGTGACGGGTTGATTTTGACAGCTCATGACGGCCATATTAATTCTTTTACTTTCTGTCAAAATATTTTATTTTAATTAATCACCAAAGAAAAATCATCATGGCAAGTTGAAGCGTCAAGCAACACGTGCAAATGATAAAACTTGCGCCCTTTTTATGAGGTAAATGGTTGTCCTTCTAAGTCAACGTTTGGTGGCCATGTTCAAGCCCACCGTCTCAGTCAACAATCAGCCAACAGGAGCTGTGTTCGCTAATTGGATTTTGAAGCAATTGGAAGTTGATCCCAATTTTGGTGAAAAAATCATCTTTCAGAATGAGGCCCATTTTTGGATGAATGAGTTTGTTAAAAAAAAGGTGACAATGCATCCAAATGGAGCTACTGTTTCGTGTGGTTTTTTGGCTGGAGGCGTCATCGGTCCGTACATCTTCGAAAATTATGCTGACCAGTCCATCATCGTCATCAGAGATCTCTTTATGTCGATGATCACCAATTTCTTGTTGCCTGAATTGGATAATATGGACACCGAAGACATGTGGTTTCAATGAGATGGCGCTATGTGCCACATAGCTCAAGACACAATTGATATTCTGCAGAAGTTACACAGATGCAAGTCAGCAAACTTGACGACTGCACATTTGTGTTGCTTTGCAACCCATATAGAAGGTCAATGCATCACTTTCCCATGAGAACTTTTCTATATTCGAAAACCGCGGGAATTGAAAGTGGATGGGAACTAGACCAAATGATAAAAGCTATTAAAATGACCTAAAAGTTTCAAGATGAAAAGCATCTTATATAAAGTAAAAACCTTTGATAGTCCAGTTAATAAAGGTTTTCACCACAAAAAAATCCAAGAGTTTTGAAACTTGGCACACTTACTAAGGGATGTCTGGCGATGACCCAAAAAGTCCCCACGAATCCGACGTGAGCTCTAGCGGCAGTAAAGAGAGACATGCAGTTTGTTTCAGTTTTTCACGTTTTTCTCGAAAACTATTTGTCGTATCAAAAAATGTTGTTCCACTTACTTCTGAAACTCATTGGCTCACTATATGGCTCATTGCCTGCATGCCCAGAGAAAAGGCATTGTAGCAAGTTACTTTATCATCTCCAACGATGCAACTTACTATTGACATGATTTCATTTGTAACTGGAAATAGAGGATGACTTTGGAACCAATTTGACAGCTTTGCAATGTCGGTATGTTTGATCAATTGTCTGGTCCGACCACACCCCTGTCAAAAATTGGTCAGTTCTTCTCATAGTAAAGTAACCCTCTTGCACAAAGTTTTTAAATTCATCTGGGGTCATCACAGAAGGCAGTTTTGTCATGTCCTGCAAATACAGGTGACATGATTTGGCATTCCAATCGCCAGACCGCTCAGCGTGAATAAAATTTTTAAGCAATGTAATCATATTAAACAACAGAATCCATAAGGCTGCTGTTAGTCCATTAGATTTGAGTTAGTTAAGATTTGTTTGTATCGGGTGATTTTTTAAGAGCTTGAGAACTTTTAAAAAAAAAAAAACGCATAAAATTTGCAAAATCTCATCGATTCTTTATTTGAAACGTTAGATTGGTCCATGACATTTACTTTTTGAAGATAATTTTATTTAAATGTTGACCGCGGCTGCGTCTTAGGTGGTCCATTCGGAAAGTCCAATTTTGGGTAACTTTTTCGAGCATTTCGGCCGGAATAGCCCGAATTTCTTCGGAAATGTTGTCTTCCAAAGCTGGAATAGTTGCTGGCTTATTTGTGTAGACTTTAGACTTGACGTAGCCCCACAAAAAATAGTCTAAAGGCGTCAAATCGCATGATCTTGGTGGCCAACTTACCGGTCCATTCCTTGAGATGAATTGTTCTCCGAAGTTTTCCCTCAAAATGGCCATAGAATCGCGAGCTGTGTGGCATGTAGCGCCATCTTGTTGAAACCACATGTCAACCAAGTTCAGTTCTTCCATTTTTGGCAACAAAAAGTTTGTTAGCATTGAACGATAGCGATCGCCATTCACCGTAACGTTGCGTCCAACAGCATCTTTGAAAAAATACGGTCCAATGATTCCACCAGCGTACAAACCACACCAAACAGTGCATTTTTCGGGATGCATGGGCAGTTCTTGAACGGCTTTTGGTTACTCTTCACTCCAAATGCGGCAATTTTGCTTATTTACGTAGCCATTCAACCAGAAATGAGCCTCATCGCTGAACAAAATTTGTCGATAAAAAAGCGGATTTTCTGCCAACTGATTTTGGTAATAAAATTAAATGATTTGCAAGCGTTGCTCGTTAGTAAGTCTATTCATGATGAAATGTCAAAGCATACTGAGCATCTTTCTCTTTGACACCATGTCTGAAATCCCGCGTGATCTGTCAAATACTAATGCATGAAAATCCTAACCTCAAAAAAATCACCCATTAGTTTCTCACGAAGATAGATCAAATGAGGGTTTTGTTTTAGTGCACATAACGAAAAAGACTCATCAAGAAAATTTTCCGTGAGATTTTGGATTTCTTCTAATTCATGTTGGCTTGTGTAGACTTGTTCCATTATTATATTAGCTAAAGATGTCTGTATTAGTATTAAAGCACGAACTGCTCTAGCGAAAGCTTTTCCTTGTAGCATCTTTTCAACAGAAACCGGGGCGTATATAGTACTTATTAACTACTTTTTATATAACTGCCAGCATAGTGCAATTCAGTGTAAAGTGTATTATAATCGGACGGTGGAGAGTTTATGAACAAAAGAAGAATGAGTTTAGTTTTTGCACTAAACAAGCCTGTTGTTTTTAAGTGCATATTTATACTTTCCATCCTGGAACATCGTAAATGCCAATAAACTTTGATGCCAACCAAAGAGTGTCATATGGTTTTGGCTGTAACATTTCTTCGGAACACGCATTCACATTCTCAAAAACTATATTTGTTTTTTTTTATATCTGTTTTCTGAAATGTTTCCAAAGGAAGTACTCCAAGTTCTCCAGTTGATTTCACACAAGGTAGTTTTTTCAGCTTTTGCATTCGTTTGTCGGTTTCGTTATGGAAGTATATGCAGCGATGCATCTTATTATGCCCAAAGAATGAAAAGTATTTAGTCCATCTAACACAATCAAACACAAATTGGTTAAATGAACCGCTGGAATGTGGTCGCGTGTGGCAAAAAGCTGATATCTCCAACAACTGAGCTTCATAGTATGAAGAACAAAACCCTAAGCTAGATATAAGGTTTACCAACTTCTTAGAACCAAGCTTTCTGTATATAAATAAGGCAAGGCTGCTTAGTGCTTAGTATTGGAGACATGAATGATCTGGAACGCACAGCTGATATAATGCTATGCCCTATTGAAATACACTTCCTTTTTCTGTTTTCAATATCCGTTTTCTTTATTATAAGAGTTTCCAGAAATGTTTCTAGGGTTTTAGGTACACAATCATCATCAACGTATTTATAAAAATCATCAGATGTTTTCCTTAAACGCCGATAGAGTTATTTTACAAACTAAAACAAGTGCAAACAAATTAATATCATTTTTCTTTAGGAAATTTAATAAGCTTTTATTTTGTAGAAGATTATTTTTTGATACGACAAATAGTTTTCAATATACGAGGTGTGGCAATTAAGTTCCGGGAATTTGTCAATAAAAAACAAGAAAATGAAGTTTTAGGAAAAATTTTACTATCGACCTTCACAATCGATTCCAACGTTTCTCCCATGATTGGAAGCACCCTTGGTGGTCCTCCGAAGTTAGCCCGTTTAGCACCACGGTTAGACTTTCTTGGACCTTCCGTACGCCGCCGCCATGATGAGTTCCCTTGAGGTGCGACTTCATCTTGGGGAATGGAAAAAAGTCGCAGGAGCAATATCGTGACTCATCCAGTTTCTGCCGTGCGTCGCTCTGAATGCGAGATAACAGATCCTCGCAAATCGATTTCCGCATTTGTTTTTGTTCATGGGTGAGAACTTTAGGCACCATCTTTGCTCATATCTTTCGCATGTTCAAATTCTCGTGTAACATCTTGCGAACCGTTTCTTTGTAGATTTTTAACTCGTAAGACAATGCACAAATGCTTAGGCGACGGTCAGATGTGATCAACATGTGCAAACGATCAACATTCGCGTCGGTACGAGAGGTGACGGGAGCCCCTTCACGTGTATCGTCTTCCACCGATTCACGCCCTTTCTTGAACCGCTTCGCCCATTCAAACACACGCGTTTTTGACATACTATCGTCTCCATAGACAACCTGCAATTTTCGGAGGATTTCCGAGGTTTTTTCGCCAGATTTCACTAAAAATTGAATCACAACACGTTGCTTGTAATGTGAGTCACACATTTTCACTACGCCACTAAAAAAGTTAATTGCAAAAAATACGCATAAAACGCAAACCAAACGTGATATATACTTCAACTTTGAACTCTAACTAAAAGGAAGATCCCCCTTCTTAGACAGATGATAACAAATGAAAAAGTGTTTTTAAATTGTAACTAAATTCCCGGAACTTAATTGCCACACCTCGTAAACCCGAAAAACCAAAAAAACGTATGTTTCTCTTCACTGCCGCTAGAGTTATTTTATAAACTATAAGAGATAGGAAAAAATTTAGTGAAGCTTTTTTTTATAAAATTTAATTTGGTTCAAATTTGTGGAACAACATTTATTGATACGAGAAATAGTTTACGAGAAAAACGTGAAAAACTGAAACAAACTGCATGTTTCTCTTAACCCCCGCTAGAGCTCACGTGTCGGTCGTATTCTTGGGGACTTTTTTTTGAGTCATCACCAGACATCCCTTAGTATGTAAGTGTACCAAGTTTCAAAACTCTTGGATTTTTTTTGAGGTGAAGGCAATTTTTTTCGTCCATTGACTGGACTATGAATCGTTTGCCTTAGTTAGCACATAATTTTCGAAGATCATTTTTCCAAGTGTAATTTTTCCCTTACAGCATAAACTACATATATCCTTTCGTCCTTGCACCACCACCGGCTGCTGGAGCCACACAAAAAGACATGCATGACAAAATAAAACAAATAAAATTAAATTTATTCCCATTTTGCCATCTGTGTTCTTGTGTGTGTGTGTGTGTGTGTCTTGTGTAAGTGTGTTAATACGTACTGCATTCACTGTTAGGTTTAACTTCATACAAAATCAACAAAAAAAAAATAAAAATTCTCCGCTTGAACTAACACAAAAATGTCCCAAAACATTCAGCACTCTTTTATCCTGAAATAATTTTAGTCCTTTTCTCTTTTCTCACATGCCTGCCCCGCCATCACAGCAGAGCACATGTACCTTAGATATGTATGTTAACGTCAGGGACATCTGAGTATGGAATATAGCCTCGAGATTTAAGAAGAACTAGAGAAAAAAAAAATTAAATAAAAATAATTGAGGTTAGGTGACCTTATATTTAGAGTGTAGCAGATACGAGAGTGTATGCCACTCCAACGAACTGTAGGTACCCAGTGCTGGAGCTGGCTGACTGCACCCATCTCTGATGTATAAAATTCATGAAGTAAGCACCACACGACCACGAATATATTCTAAGCACAATCTTGGGAGCAGTAATGCTCGCCTCCTTTTGTCCCGGTTTTCGTTTTCGTTTCCGACCCTGCACCCTTCAACAAAACCCAACCAAAACTATAACGAAAACTTTGATCCAAATGTATGTCCTGTATATAATGTAACTGTGAAGAAGTCCCTAATGCATACTTTAGCAGCGATATAGTTACGTATACGCCCAGGATAAGGAAAATTATGCAAAACAGAATAAAAGAAATTTATTTGATATTCCTACACCCACCCGTCATGCCCGACGGCGAATGGCAACGGCAATGGCAAATGGGCCGGGTGGCCATGCCGAGTGTTTATATCCGAAAGAACACCCTTTTGTTCCGGCTTCTTCCTGCTGGATGAAGATGGCATCATGCCTCATGCCTGTCATGCCAGCCACTCTCTGTGCTCGTTATCTGCTTCTCGAATATATACGAAACGTCTTTTGTTTTTAGCCATTCATTTTTCGAAGGACGTCACAGGAGGCGAATGGAAATTTCAGTTAGATTTTTATTTTCTTCATCCTTCTTTTCTTTTTGTTTGTGTTTTTTAAGGACGAATGTAGAATTTGCTCATTGCGCTGCAATTGCTACTGGGCCAATTACTCTCGTTATTAGATTCGTCAAGGTAGAAGAAATCATCATAAACGACAGTTCCTCCTTTGAGCACTTCAACATGATGATGAATAAAACAGAGGCTGCCTTGTACTTATATATTTATACCTATCATGAGATTGAAGCTATAGCTGATCTATAATTTGGTGCTTAATGGAATGCGGATGAGGATGAGGGGGAACAGTTTTATTACGGTTAAGGAAGGAACGGGGTCATTGATGCCTAGAAGGTGGATACTTGAAAAGAAAACTATTGCCTTTTATGACGACGTTCTTTGCTCTACTACTCGCTTTCTTTAAATTCTTAAACGTGAATAAATTGTGACTATAATTATATATGTACATATGTACGTTGCTTGTTCGATGCAACATAAAATATATAAATAGAGGTGTATAGCGGAGCGGCGGCGGCCGGCGTTGAGAAAGTGTTGGCGGAGCTGTGAAAAAATAGCATCACATTTGATAGAGTACAGCCTTAACTAAATATGGAGACATTTTAGAGGCCAGAAAAGACTCAAAAACATCTAGAATACTTGCTATGTCCATGAGTCTTGGTCGAATGGAATTACTCGTAGAAAGCAAGGTATATTTTAAACCATCGAAGATGACTTGAATAAAAAAACGTAAGTGAAGAAAATCAAAGTAGTCCACTTCAATAACATTTCGAAATGGAAAAATTATAGCAGTTGTCTTATTTGTTGCAAAAGCTTCATTATTATATCATTCGATGTTTTCTATGTTTTCCTTTATTAGTTTACGTGGATAGAATTTTTCTCATTGACGTTTTTTCCAGTTTGGGTCACTAAATAACTTTTCTCGTGCAATGTTACACGGATTGATATTAAATTATCAAAATTTAATCCAAAAAGTTCAGAAAAGACTCTTGATAATACAGGATGTAAGGGGGTCGATCTTCTTTACTTCAGTAGCTTACTATTTTTGGTGGGTATGGCTACTCTGATTATATGTAGCAGGTAGCAGCAGCTCTCGTTTACTCAAAATGCAACTCTCTTTCTCTCTCTCTTTCGTGTCTCTTCTTTGTTTGGTTCTATGCCGCGCTTATGCTGTCAAAAGAGACCGCAGTAAACGTTGAACATGCAACTAAACAAAGGGAATAGATCGCGCTAGGCAATCCAACAATACAAAGAGTAACAACAAACAACAACGTAGTGGAATATTAAGAGAAAAAAAAACGTTGTTGTATTTTATAAAAAGAAATGAATCAATTTTATTAAATGATAAAGGAACTTAAAAGTAGTACAAAGAAAAGTGGATGAAAAGAATTTTAAAAGTGAATGAAAAAATTTAAAAAAATGAATGACAAAGTATTATTGGCAACCATGAACTGCGTTGAGTGATCTTTGTAATATTTTATGCGATCCGGGGGGAACGGCAGTAAAATAAGCAAATAAAACTAAACGCTATGTATCAAAAATCTCAAACCTCTGGTGTATTATTTTTTTGGGACGGTATTGAGAAAACACCTTCGCTCAACGAAATAACAAACAAGAGTGATTTTCTTCGCATCGTGTTCTTTCTTTTATACGCTCTGAAAGGAGCTTTTCCTGAGTAAAGCTTTTAACAGCTGTTTGAGCTCAAAAGTAGCGCAGTTTGTGGTGCCAAATTATTTATTATTTAAGATGGTTACACATGTAAGTTTTTTCTGTTTTATAAAAGTAAAGTTAAATTAACAAAAAATTGAATTCACAAAAATAAGAAAAATACATAAGCATAAATGAAAATTGAATGAATTGTATGAATTTTATGAAATATAAATATTATTTAATAAATGGGTGTCTTATAATCTCCCCCTCTGGCGCTGAGATCGTCTCGATGATGCGACAGGATTTGTTGTTGTCTTTGCTGGTCGCCCTCGTCGGCGAAGAGGCATTACTGGTTCTTCGTCTAGCCTCGTTGATGATTGCTTATACTTGGAGATTGCTGAAGAATGATAGGTTCCCAATGGAACTGAGAGGTCATCTTTAGAGGCAACCTGGTATGCGGTGGACCCAATCTTTTTGACTATGACGTATGGTCCATCTCTTTTCGGCATGAACTTTGCGGTTTGGTTTTTTGACGCTTTGCTAAGAAAATGGGAGGTTATTAGTACTTGGTCACCCACTTCAAAAGCAGGTTGCGGTCGTCTTTTTTTATCGGCATATTTCTTGTTCGTATCTTGCATGTTCTCTGTAGCTTCTTTTGCATTCTTCATCACATCAGACATTTTAAGCAGTGTAGGGGTAATTTGCGGGATGAAGTTTTCAGATTCTGTAATAGCTCGAAAGTCGTGATTTACGTCATCCATGGTGCGAAGCTCACGACCAAACGTTAGATAAGCTGCAGTATAGCCGGTGCTTTGACATTTGGCTGTGTTGATGGCAAACCTTATGGACGGAAGATCATCTGCCCATGATGAGTGATTACGCCTTACCAATATGGCGAGTTGTGTCTTCATGTCTCTATTTTTGCGTTCAACAGGGTTTGATTCGGGGTGATAAACTGGTGTAAGTGTTTGCTGGATTCCGAGCCAATGGGTCAGTTGTTGCATAATTGCAGATATGAACTGAGGTCCATTGTCGGTATGCAGTCGTCTTGGGATTCCGTAACGCAGGAAAACTTCATTGAGGAGGGTGAATGCACACTTTTCAGCCGTTGCTTCTACTAGAGGAAATATTTCAATCCATCGACTAGCTAGATCTTCAGCGATCAGAATCCACTGATAACCGTCTTGTGTCATTGGCAGAGGACCAAATAGATCTACTGAAAGTACTTCGAATCTTTGGTTGCTGGAAACGGTTTGGAGAAGTCCAGTAGGTTTCATGTTGCTTGGCTTATATCTAAGACAGGCGAGGCAATTGCCGATATGTTTGGTGATGTCGTTCCTCATTCCAGGCCAATAGTATCTTGAAGTAATTCTGGCAATGGTGCGTTCAACACCATAATGGCCTGCAGTGGCAGCATCGTGGTACTCATGAAGAATAGTTTCTCGTTCTTTCGAAGGTATGACAAGTTGACCATTGTCAGAGTTGGATTCGGATGAATATCTGTAGAGTATTCCATCATTAAGGAGATATCCACGTGATGTCCAACGGGTAATGTTTTCATCATTGTTCTCGAAAGATTCGATGATCGTTTTTAATTGGTCGTCTTGTAGCTGTGCTTCTCGGATTTCTTTTGGTCTTCTTGTTGGCATGTCGATTTGAAAATTGCAAATTTCACATTTGGTATCCGAATGCTCTTGGCTTTCACAAGGGGGTCTTGATAGCATATCAGCCACAATATTAGTCCTTCCTGGTGTATAATCGACTTTGAAATTGTATGGTTGAAGCTGTAGTGCCCAACGAGCAAGTCTACCAGTTGGTGATTTAAGGCTCATAAGCCATTTTAACGGTTGATGGTCGGTTAAGAGGGTTACTTCACCTCCTTCTATATAACCTCTGAATTTGTTCACAGCCCACACAATACCTAGAGCTTCTCTTTCAGTGGTGGAGTAGTTTCGTTCAGCTGATGTTAGGAGTCTTGATGCATATTCGATCGGATGTTCATCACATTTCTCCCCCTGGACCAGAACTGCCCCAACAGCGTAGTTGCTGGCATCCGTCTTCAAAATGAATGGCTTTGTATCACAGGCTTGTTTGAGGACAGGAGTGCTCGTAAGTAGGTTTTTTAATTTGTCAAATGAAGTTTGTTCTTCTTTGCCCCACTTCCACAAGGCGTTTTTCTTGGTTAGGTCGCTTAACGGTTTTGATATTTTCGCAAAATTTTCCATAAATCGCCGGTACCAAGAACAAGTTTGCAAAAATGAAAGAACTTGCTTGACGTTTTTTGGTTCTGGGCGGTTTTGGATGGCAGAAACTTTATCTGGGTCGACTTCAATACCGTGGTTGGTGAGTGTATGTCCAAGGTATTTGACCACTGGACAGCAAAAGTTCGACTTCCGTCTGTTGACTTTTAATTTGAAGAGTTTAAGACGCTCAAAAACTAGGTGAAGGTCTTGAAGATGTTTTTCGAAGGTGCTGGAACATATGATGATATCATCTATATATATAAGTATAAGTACATCAGTTAGCGGAATCCGGAATCTATCCATCATCCTCTGGAATGTGGCTGGCGCATTTCGAAGACCAAATGGCATGCGATTGAAACGAAACATTCCAAATGGTGTGATGAATGCCGTCTTGTCACAGTCTTCTTCAGCTATTTCGATTTGATAGTATCCAGATTGTAGATCTAGTGTACTTTTGAATGATGTATTAGATGTTGAGTGAAGCAGGTCGTCGATCCTTGGTAAAGGATACCTATCCGGAACTGTGACGCTGTTCAATTGTCGGTAATCGATGCAGACGCGAATACCTTCATCTTTTTTGGGGACCAAAACGACGGGTGCTGCCCAAGGAGATTCACATTCTTCGATTATCTTTTGCTGTAGCATTTTATCTAATTCAATTTTAAGCTGTTCCTTTCTGGTTGGTGACAATCTATAAGGTGTTGTAGCTATCGGATTGTTGTTGTTCGTTTGGATTCTATGAATGGCAAATGGCGTTGGTTCTTCTAATGGATCAAATACAGTGTTATGCTGTATGAGGAGATTGTTAAGCTTTTCTCGGTCACTTTCGTTTAAGTCAACTGCTTCATCAGATCGGAGCTCGATGTCTATGGAAAGGATTTCTGTGAAGAAAGAATCGGGATCAACATCTTCTTGAGTACGCACCAAACTTGGAAATAGGTTTTCTTTTTCTAGCCTGCGATCTGGAGTAAGATCGGTGGTTCTCAGAGTATCATCAAATATCTTTTGAATGGACTTAGGTGAATAATCATTCTGCGCTGATGAAATCATAAATCTTTTTGGCAGAATCTCTACTGACTGAATATGAATTCTATTTGCAGGTATTGGGGAAATAGGTTCATACCAAGACAAAAATGCAGATGAACGCTTCATTGATTTAGGTGACGTTTGTTGGTTTTGATCGGCAAGTGGACTGCCCTGTTTTAACGAATTCTGGGATGTGCTTTGAGGTTGAATGAACTCTGGTGTTTTAGCGAGTGGTGAGATGGGTATAAACTTTGTCGACGTCATCAAATTTGCTATTAAAGTTTCTGGTGAGGGCTTGCGTAGAACTTTCGTATGAGCTGTGTCATAGAAATCATAAGCCTTACCTGGTTCGTCTGCAAAGTACCACATACGTTGACCTAAATCTAACACCATTCCATTTTGTTCTAGGAAGTCTATTCCTATTAGAGTTCTATTGTCAGTTGCTTTGGGAAGAACTACAAACTTGATTGGACGTAATCGAGTGCCAATTATTATGTTTGTGTCTGCAATGTAAATTTCTTGATTTGAAGATCCTCCATCAGCAAGAGTGATAGTGGTGTCTGCTTTTTGAAATTTGGAACCGTTCCGGAGGAGATGCAAAAATAGTTCTCTTCCAGCGACGCTCGTTCTGGCAGCAGTATCGAGGTATGCTAAACCAGTTTCACCATGTGAGGTAATAGATATTGTTGGGAGATCTGTGCCCAAGGTAGTCTTAAGGCAGTTAAACGATACCGTAGATGGTCCTTTCGGTAGATCCTTGCAAGTTGGACAGTTAGATCGAATGTATCCTGGTGCTTTACACTTGTAGCAGTGAAGCTTGGATTCAATGGTCGGTGCTACCGTCGTTGGTTTCTTGGCGAGATCTAGCTTTTCCTTTTTTCTACACTCATTTATCGTATGGCCAGTGTATTTGCAAAAGTTGCATCGTTTGATCTTTGGGTTGCTTATTGTTGGTGTCAGTGCTGATTCCTTTCCAGCTTTCTTTTCAGCGATTGAAAGTTCAACAATCCTTGCTTTTGACAGAAGGTCCTTGAAAGTTGTAATACTTTCTCTCAATACACCGTCTCTTATTTGAAGGCTTAGTAAACCATATACCAGGTCTATCAACATTGGTTCTTTTGGGGCTGGCTCGGGAAGCTTCGATAGTAAGGCTCGCTTTTTACAGATGAAGTCATCAGTAGATTCGTCAGGTTTCTGCTTTGTTGCGAAAACTTCCATGTAAATGCGATAGGCAGGTGTAGCTGGAGCGTAAGCACTTCGAAGCAACGACAAGACATCACTCCAAGTTTTAGCTTCTTTTTGAACACCCTGCCACCAGTTGACCGCATTATCTTCTAGAAGTAGAGGAAAACCTTTCACGGCGTCTTCATCGTCAATTCGCTCGATGTCCTTAAATACATTAATTGTAGCAATGAAACCTTCCACCGCTTCTGCATTTCTCTCTCCCTTGAACCTTGTCGTACAGTTGGAAAAACTTCCTTGTTTGGGCTGGTTTTGATTTTGGACAAGTTCCATAAATTTTTTGAACTGCGAGTCTGTGAAGTGTGTCATTGTGTTGAGAATTTAAGTTGTATTTGTAACTTTTGTGAAACTGCTCCACTTGTTGGGCACCAATTGTAAGGGGGTCGATCTTCTTTACTTCAGTAGCTTACTATTTTTGGTGGGTATGGCTACTCTGATTATATGTAGCAGGTAGCAGCAGCTCTCGTTTACTCAAAATGCAACTCTCTTTCTCTCTCTCTTTCGTGTCTCTTCTTTGTTTGGTTCTATGCCGCGCTTATGCTGTCAAAAGAGACCGCAGTAAACGTTGAACATGCAACTAAACAAAGGGAATAGATCGCGCTAGGCAATCCAACAATACAAAGAGTAACAACAAACAACAACGTAGTGGAATATTAAGAGAAAAAAAAACGTTGTTGTATTTTATAAAAAGAAATGAATCAATTTTATTAAATGATAAAGGAACTTAAAAGTAGTACAAAGAAAAGTGGATGAAAAGAATTTTAAAAGTGAATGAAAAAATTTAAAAAAATGAATGAAAAAGTATTATTGGCAACCATGAACTGCGTTGAGTGATCTTTGTAATATTTTATGCGATCCGGGGGGAACGGCAGTAAAATAAGCAAATAAAACTAAACGCTATGTATCAAAAATCTCAAACCTCTGGTGTATTATTTTTTTGGGACGGTATTGAGAAAACACCTTCGCTCAACGAAATAACAAACAAGAGTGATTTTCTTCGCATCGTGTTCTTTCTTTTATACGCTCTGAAAGGAGCTTTTCCTGAGTAAAGCTTTTAACAGCTGTTTGAGCTCAAAAGTAGCGCAGTTTGTGGTGCCAAATTATTTATTATTTAAGATGGTTACACATGTAAGTTTTTTCTGTTTTATAAAAGTAAAGTTAAATTAACAAAAAATTGAATTCACAAAAATAAGAAAAATACATAAGCATAAATGAAAATTGAATGAATTGTATGAATTTTATGAAATATAAATATTATTTAATAAATGGGTGTCTTCCAGGACGGAAAAATCTCGGGGCCCCCCCATATTTACCATTGTTTTCAAAGTTCATGCCTACTAATATGGTACGTTATAATTTCAATTACGAATAGCATGAAATTGGTTGGAATTAACGGAAATAATAATTTGTGTTTGCAAAGTGAACCGAAAAAAAAGTGTTAATCTTCAAATCAATCTCACGGGTATAGTCCAGTTTAGTTTAAATAGAAGATTGATAGAAAATAGTTCTACATGCGAGTAGATCAAATTCCGGACAGAATCATACATTCAATTCGATATTGCCAACGACGCGACATGTTGGTTGGTCGATTAACTATTTAAAAAAAAATTAGCATGAAGATCTATTACCTACTATGAAAATAAAATAGAGCGAAGTAAAAGTATTTGAAATTTGTCTTTAAAAAAAAACTAAGTATTTTAAAAGTTTAACATTAAATACTCTTTATTGTTTTTGTTTATATTAAAATATTATCACAATGTTTTCATTAGAATTAGTTTGCATTCAATGAAATATTTCTTTTTGCAAACGAGCTTTCCTAGCTTTCTGAGCAGCAAAACAACTTATAATTACATCGAAATTCAATTTCATTGCCAAAGGTGCTTCGATACATAGTGTAGCAAGTCCAGAAACACGATCTTGTGATGAGCCACGAACGATGAAAATTCTTTTTCTGGCAAGGATGCTAAATGAACGTTCGGTACTAGCTACGGTTACAGGTACGGAGAGCAACACAAATGTTGGGGAAAATCGTCTCCAAGTTCTGGGAATAAATAGTATTGAGCAAACACAATGGCGGAAGTTCTGCTTCAAAATTGTTTTTTCAGATGAATTATTTCTTCTTTCAACTCTTGAGACACATGCGAGTTATACTTTTGAATGAACCTTGTAGCGGAGTTTTTAATCTCAATTTCGTCCATTGTTGAAAACTGCCATAAAAATGAAAATGTAGCATTCAAATTCTTCATCGCTTCGAACCGACGAGAAATTCCAAATATAATTGAATCAACTATGACGTAATAGATGTTTTTCTTGAAATTTATTTCTTCGTCTGTTTCAATTTGTTCTCCAGCTCCTCGATTTTCTCAAAAATGTCTCTTTAATTGCCTTTTTCGGTTCGATGGGAACGACTCTGGAAAATCCCCCAATCCAGTAGCAACTGCTTTGCATTCAGATAAATTTGATCCCATTCGTTTCGAATAAAGTTCAAATCGGAGATAAAGTTATCAAGATTTCGAATTTCAACGTCAATAGTCATGTTTCTGGCTTGAAGAATGATACTTCTTTCATTTATAGCGCTAAGAACCTTGCCCCAAATCGAAGACATCAGGACGCATTCAAATTTGTACATATATTTTAAAACGAAATTTACATTTCTTCGAGTTTCAGTTTCAGTTAAATTAATATCACTTAAGGCTTCTAATGATGTTCTAAGGTTTTTCAGATGGTTTCACTGCCTTAATTCTAGCTGACCATCTTGTATCGCAAAGTTTGTGAAGGGATCCGGGCACATTTTTCTTAAGAATTTCCCAACGTTGGGCACTGCTGCTAAACAATTTGATACACTTTTGAACAACTCCAAAAGTTAAGGCTGTGATCTGCACATGGTGAATACACGGCAATCGGAGTTTTGTTTAAAATATGACTGTGCTTCCATTTTCATAGCCTTGTGCGCAACAGTCTTTTAAAGGGATTCCGTTCTTTGCAAATGTTTCGCCGATCAAATCAGCTATTGCGGTGCCAATTTTTTATTGTTGCAATCGACAAATTCCAAAAACCGTTCATGAATGGTGAACACATTTTCTTCAAAGCGCAGATATCTTAAAATAAATGTGTTTTGTTCCACATCACTTGAATCGGGTGTTGCATCGACAATTATAGCGAAGTATTTGGCGTTTTCAATCTCCTTCAAAATAGCTGAATTCACATGTTGGGCACAAATTTTAATGAATTCATTTTGAAGCTCAACGGAAAGGTAGTGGACTTGGAAACGTTTGTGCTCTTGTTGTGAAATTCTTACTTTTTCCAAGTGCTCCTGACGTAAGGGGTCATAATGACTAATTAATTCCAAAATGCCCAAAAAATGTCCATTGTTTGGCTCTCCAATAAGATTGCTATCGCCTCGTAGTCCTAGTCCCCTTTCGCCATGGAAGAAAATGATGTCCAATATTCTATATAGAATTCCTTGCTATTTTTGTATGGCTGGTTTAATATACACACTTTGAAGTCACTTGATATCCTTCAAATCTTCAGTAAACAATTTATTCAAAATGTTAATTAATTAATATTACGGAAACCACAATTAAAAACGTTTGCGTGGGATTTTCCGGTCCCCCGAAACCGAATCAAAAATTTCGTTCCCAGCAGAAACAAAAATAGAAGAAAAGAAACTTTATAAAAACAGAAACCGAAATAAATATTTACGTTTTGTTTTAAGTTGCCGGGCCCCTTATTTTGATTTTAAAAATTTTCAAAATAAAATAAATTTGAAATTTACGTTAAATTAAGTAAGAAGAGCGAAACAATTTGTTATAATTTTCTTTCAATAGTTCAGAGTTGCCCAATTTTTCATTAAAAATAAACAAAAATGTACGCCAATAATAATCAGGTTCCCAGATCGGCAAGCTTGTGACTGAAATATTGGTAGATAAGATGCAACCAGAGGCCCGATTGCGAAATTATGAATGATTTTAAATGTTCGGGCCCCTAAAAATAAGTGGGAATAGGTATGTTGATGATGAATTTAGAGTACCTATATTGAAAAAAAACACTCCTCATTGCTTTCAATTTTACGGGCCCCTAGAAAATCCCGGGCCCGGGGGTTTCCCCCTTCCCCCCACCTCTCGACGGGGCTGTTTCTACGGCTTCATTATGAAAACCCATTTTTCCATTCTAGAGTATCTCCCTCCACCGCTTCTAAATATCATTATTTTTGAATTTTGATAAAATAACTGATAGCTTCCAGACTTTGCAATAGTCGAAGAAGTTTATTCATCATCAGCTCCTTTCCGTCTATAGATTCGGTTAGGAAGACCATATCGTCAGGATACATGAAACCAGGAATGCATTTTCCACTAAGCACTATACCATCTCTCACTGAGTTTGTTATATTTTGTATGTATAGACTGAATAGTAGCGCACTAAAAACGCATCCTTGCTTTACTCCCATTGAGGTCTGAAAGCTGAAACTCATCAGGAAAGTTGTTTTCCATCCCACACTCGTGCCACGTTTTTTGTATACATTGCTCTGATGACTGCTGTTATTTTTGAAGTGATTCCAGAATTACAGAGCTAGGAATAGAGTCTAATACTGCCCGAAAGTCGACGAAGAAAGCATACAGCTTTCTGTCATTTTTCCTATAGATTTCGGCTATATTTACTAGAGCAAATATTTGATGGACTGTTGAGTGATTTTTTGCTGAACCCTTCTTGAAACTCAGTCAAAATTTCTTTGCTTTCAATCTAATTGGATAATCTAGTATACAATACTGAACTAAAAAGCTTTGTTGCAGTGTTTAAAAATGAAATGCCTCTGTAGTTTGTTGGATCTACAGGGTTGCCTTTTTTATGCAAGGGAAAAAGATTGATGATCGAAAACTCACGGGAGCGTTGGCAGTCTCAAAATTTTGTTAATTTCGACATTAAGGAGTTGTAGAAATGTTTGGGTGATATGTTTATAAAATGCAATTCTCCAGAGTTTTGTATGACTGCTTTAACTTCGGATACAGAAAATGGAGCATCAAGAATTTTATTGGCTATTAAAGGGGTTGCATATTGAATGTGGGCGATATTTCAGTTGTGTTAAGAAGAGTCGTCTTTCCGCTTAAAGGCTTCAATGCTTTCCAGAAATCAGTTGCGTTATTAGCTTTGTTTATTGTTTCAAAATTTCGTTTTTTAAGCTTACAAAGCTCTATGAAATTTTTGTTTGCAAACGCATACAGGACTTTAAACTTTATGTTATCTGACGTTCTGAGTAACTTTAAGTTCGCAAACGAAAGATTTTTAGCTGCAAACACTTTTTCTATCAATCCTTTTTTGCTTATTTGTAATGACCTTTCTTTCAAACGTTTTTTGACAAGCTGCATTTTTTATGAAAGATACGAGTGTGTCTAAGTCGGGATTCTCTGGAACTTCTGGGAATACCAGCAAATCGATATGTCTGTTTATACTGCATTGAAAAATTTCTCTGTTGTGGTCATTCCAATGAAATTTCGGAGGAAGAGAAATTCCCGAAACAGCTGTTTAGTCACGATCCGTTCTTAACTTAAACGAGACTTCTAATGTCATGTGATAGAAGAATGTTTTCACAGCTACCTGAAATTTATCCAAATGTTTGTTTAATTGTTCATAATGAATTATTGTTTTAAAATTTGCTGTCTGTTATTTATTAAAGAAATTTCCAATTTTGTGTGCAATGTTTTCTATGTGCAATTTTATATTTTATTATCGAAACCTCATCCGAAAGTTTCGAAACAAAAATTGTTCGTTTTGAATTTATATGATTCAATTTTTGCATACATTTCGTTGTTGTAAGTTAATTGTTACTTTAAAATGACATTTGTTATTAATTATTCATTCATTTTTTGCTATGCATTTTTGCTTAAACTATATTCTACGAAAAAGTTGCAAACATTTCATGAGAAAAACGAATTATTACTTCATAATTTGCTGTCTGTTATAATTCAGCTTTCATTCTGCAATGATTTCTATGTTAGTAACTTAACATAGAAAAACTTCTTTAAAAAAATTATAAAGTCTCTTACATTGAAGACATGAATGCTTCTTATTTTACCTCCTTTTATAAAAGACGATCAGCAGATCGCAATACTGACATTTCAGCCTTCAGCCTTCTGCCAACTTTGATAGGTCTAGGATGCCCATTTACCGAGTTTTAAGTTCGAAGTTGCTGATTATAAGATAATAGCTCTGTGCGTCATACAAAAAGCGAATATTAAATACGAATACTTTTTGTTTTTCAATACCTCGGGATTTTATGAGTTTGATGAGTTCTTAGCATAAGTAACACAAATTCTACATTGGTTTTGTTTTTCGAAAAAAAATGAAAGAAATACATAGATGAATAAAAACATAGAATTTATTTCATAACCATCATGATCGTAAAAAAACATAGAAAGTTTGTCATGATATACTTAAGAACTTCCAAAGTCAAAAAAAGACAAACAAACAAGTTGGAATTGAAATTTTATCAACTCAACTGGAATCAGGCAACCACATACAAAGAACATAGAAATCATCGAATGACATATTTTGAGAAATTATAAAAATAGCTTCAATTTTCAAACTTATTTAACCAATATGTAACCTTTACAAATGAACAACATATTTTATTATATGGCATCAAGCAAACAACAAACACCCCTATAACACCACCATCATCTTCTCCCCTATATATAGAGAGATCCTAGAAGGAGAATAAAAGACCTTGGCTTGGTTTATGGCATTATATGGTTTTGGCTTGACTAAAGTGCTGCTGTACCAGGTAGGTAACAACTATACTACTACTTTTGCTTCGAGAAATATCCTTGAGAAAAATGTCGGTCGAGTATAGAGCATAGAAAAACGATGAGATTATGCTCTTCAAGGATATATCCATTTCCATATGAACATACAGCTATAGAACTATAATAGAATTCAGGTAGATATTCATTATAGATTAAGATTGTATGCTGATATAGCTTCTGGCATAAGCAGCAGCAGTAGGAGCAGTAGAAGTGGCAGTGGCGGCAGCAACAGCGGCAGCGGCAGCGGCAGTACCCAGCATACAATCGGCATAATAACATAGACTTTGTCACTATAAGAGCGCAGAAGGTGCGGATGAGGGCGTATGATTGACGGAGTGGGTAGGATTTAATGTGTGTATGTTTCTCAGAATTAAGCTTAGAAAAGGATTAATTTCTTTCAGTCTGTTTATATATTTTGCTCACATAAAACCCACTCCATTATATTATGTGAAGGGTAGCTATATAGGTATAAGATGGTTTAATGTGAGACTTATTTTTATTTCATTCTCTTTTAGTTCAATGCGGGGTGTGCTCTTGAATACGATAAGGAGATGCTATAATGCTGATGCTGGCTGGTCCGACTTCAACTTCCAATCGGTCTTATACGTGCTTTGTTTGTAGCTTGCTTCGGGGAAGGTTTTTGTCACTTTTCACACAAAGAAAACAATCAATGTAGGTCGTGTGTCATGTATATGATATTGTATCTCCTACATTAAGCCAAAACAAGAAAAATACTTGTCAATAAGACAAATGAGAGTTTTGTTTATAAAAATACCTCACCGTGTCTCAAGACTACTATTGACGCCCTCGAACTTCTTCAAAATAACTGTGTATCGACCATAAGGAGTAGTATCGAAAAATAAAAGAGAAAACAAATTTAAAAAGACTTGAAGGAAGACAATAACACAAATAGAAAATTTTAAATGTTAAAAAATAGAATGCGGGTACGATTGATGAAAGACAGCGGAAATAAGAAAGGAAACTGAAAAGATAAGAAGGAGGGAAGAAAATGCTAAACAGAAAATCGTCTTTCAATGACGAAAACCATAACAATAACTAAAATGATAGCAATAACAATAACTAAAACGACAAAGACTGCAAAACCGATAACGATAACGATAACTATAACGACAGCGAAAATTACTTCGATAAAGACACTGATAACGTCAATGACAACAACAACAATAATGACAACCTCAAAAGCTGTAAGGATATCACCAAAAAAAAAACATCAAGTTTCTTTCCTTATCGAGAAGTAACTAAGTTAAAATCTTTTACCAATTTTTGTTTTGAGCACTTAACCACTTTTGTTCACTAAGCCAACTAATATTTTTTTCAAATAAGTATATAAGAGGTGCTATAAGCACAATTTTAGGTAATTTTAAGAAACGGTGGCTTACCTGGTAAGCCTTTTTATGGTTATATTGTAATGCGATACTATTATTAATAAGAAAACCCTAATAAAAAAAGTGCGTATACGCCTAAGTGTACAAGTGATGCTTTACATTCATTTACCGCCTAATGGGTCCGGATTCAATGTTTTCTTTATTGGTCCTAGACCATTAGAAGTTCTTCTGTAATTTAATTTACTAATGTCATTTAACCACCTTATACAGGGTCTTTCATTTTATGAGTGTGAAAGGTATAATCGATGTAAGAACATAAAGCAACGCTTCGAAGACATTTCCAATTAGAATAGCTCTGACACATAGTACCGGTGGCATGATGTTAGTGAATAGGACTGTCAATCAAGAGGTCTGGGTTAGAAGATTAATTCTCTCATTCTTTCTATAAAAATCCGTTTGGATTTAGCATAAAAACTGTAATTTATCTTAACCCATGAAATTACACTCACATATGAATGGTCGAGAGTTGTAATTCGCTAGGCCGTGATTTTTCATAAGCTGTGAGAGCTTGTTTTATTTGGCTCATAAATCACATTGAAAAAAGAATGTGTTATTCAAGGGTTATATTACTTTAAGTACAACTGCGATTGATTTGCATAGACTTGCGATAAAACCACATATCATTGTTATTTAATTTATTGAATACAGTTCAAATTAAGTTGTTATGGTCAATTGAACAGAGTTATGCTTCAGAAAAGTTGAAAATTTGAACTATTTAAACCCTCAAACAAAATAACATAAAGTCTTTCGCTGTTGGATCAAGAACATCTGAAGGGACTGGTACAGAAATCTTTGGGACTAGAATTTAAATCGCAGAAACGATGGTAGAGTTTAGTGTTATTTTCTTGGAGAAAATTAATACCAACAAAGTGCATAGAATCAAAATATTGGCATCATGTCGGATTGCCAAACCAAATTTAAAAGAATTTTTATTTCCTATTCTAAAAGCTCAAAAATTGTATCTGAATTCTCAAGTAGACTGAATGGGCTAAGCAAATGCATTAATATCTCATTTCATAGTTCAGGGTATGTTGATTTTCAGGGTATTAAATAAGCGGATTTCTAATAGAACACTTTCGGTTGGAAAAAATTGTTATGAAAAACAAGATAAAATTAGAAGACTATGTAAGTCAATAAATCAAAACTTTGGAATGAAATCCCTAGATAAGGTCAGACTAAATTACTACCCAGGAACTATTAACTATAAACAACTTTATATCTTGTATTACACTAAATCGAAAACTGGGATGCGACCCACACTGATAACTCCCCATCCCGTCTTTCGATTTGTCTTGCTTAAAAGTTTGTCTCTATGTATCAATTTTGACCAAATTTGCGTACTATTTTTTGTAGATTTTATTTTTCCATGAAAAAACGGAATATTGGATTTTTGTAAAAAAATTACTGAATGTTGAAAACAATATTTTTTGAAAGATAAAAGTAGTTTAAAGCTAATATCTCAAAGTTTTGAAGAGATATTTGAGTCGAAAATCAATTTTTACCAACTTTTATTATTTTTTTTTAGGTTATTATTTTTTGTAAGAAAACTGTCAATTAATCTAATTTCTCAAAATTTTATCAGATGTCAAACATATTTTTCTTCTTTGCACAAAATTATTTTGGAGATGAAATCATATTTCAGTCGTAAAATTTTCGAGGTGACAAATTTGTTTTTTCAGTTTTTTGATTTATAAAAAAAAAAACATTACTTTTATTTTTTTTCCAAAAATATACTTGTTTTGTATCACGTTACAATATATAATATAAAATTTAATTCAAGTCTCTAGCGTTATTGGTTCATGAGATATTTAGGGTTAACTAAAATGTTCACCTTTTTTACTTGCGACATACATATATAGGAACTATGTACATATATGGCAAGTTTTGCATTCGTGCAAAATTTCGAACTCGAGACTTTAATCAAACATGATATTACGATGGTAGAGAAGTCGAAAAAAGTGGGTCCCGCGATTCCGTCCGGTCAATTTTGTCTGTCTGTCCACGCTCCTACAGCCTAAACCATTGGGTCGATTGAGTTCAAACTTGGAAGTTAAGGTTTTGAGCAGATTTGCGTTAGGCGTTTTTTTCATTTTTTTTTAAGATCAAAACTAACAGTGGCCCCCATACAATTTTTTTGGTCAAAAAACGAAAATTTGAATTTTCTCAAAAACAAACCGATAGATTTTTTTTTAAATTTTCTCTAAAATTTCATTTTTTAACTTGGCTTCTTTTAATAAGAAAAACATATTTTTGTATTGCTCAGGAAAGGTACCGCTCATAGAACCGTTTTTTTGTTTTTTAATTTTCTCAGCAACTTTTGAACCGATTTCAATAATTTTTTTTTCTGAACGAGCTCTTATATTGCCTTAACAATATTTGATTATCAAAAGTGCAATTTTTTATTGTTTGGATTTTTAAAAAAATATTGACATTTTTTTTCAAAATTCTATATCTCAAAAACGGGTGAACAGTTTTTTACGAAATTGAAATATAGAGCGTATATTTACAATCACTAAACAACTGCATACCAAAAATATTTTTAGAACAAAATTGAAAAATTTTATATATAAAAAATTAATTTTAAAAAAAGCCGCTCTAACGATTTTCAAAAAAAAAATTTGAAAAATCAAGGGTTTTTTGATTAATAAAATGGCATTTAAATTTTTGAAGACAAACTTATGTTTCAGGTAAAATTTTGAATCTTAAATTATTTTTTTTTTAAATTATTTTAACTGTATTAAATGTAACCCCCTCCCAAAAAATTGAAAAATGGAGGTTTTTTCGACAAATCAAATGGCATATATATCTTTGAAGACAAACTTATTTTACAGGTATATTTTTAAATATTATATAGATACTTTTTTAAACAGACTCTTTGCATACAGGAGCAAGTTCGTGCTACCCAGTCGTGCACTTTATTTTAAACTGCTATGGTAAAAAACCACACACGCAATTTTCTTGAGAGCCCTTTCTGCATTTTTCTGTGTTATTATCTGTATAACAAAATTTATTTGAAGTCGATCTCTACTGGTTCTTGAGCTATGGACGACGAAAAAACTTAACGAACGTACGTACACACGCACGCACAGACATCTTTCTAAAAATCTTTTATTTCGACTCTAGGGACCTTGAAATGTCGAGAAATGTCAAAATTTTCAATTCGACATATCGGACCCATTACAATAACTTCCTATGGGAAGTTAATAATCTAAGATTAATGAAATGTCTCCTGACTAGTCACTATGCAAGTCGAACAGACCGCTCAATGTTTTTGGATAAGAAGAGCATTTCTTATTGTAGGTTTTGCCATGATTACATGATGGAGAGACCAACATTATAACCAAAGACAGAGACACCTGGACAAAACTGTTCAACTCTTGAAACACCTCAAATACATAAGTTAAACCATGGAACTAAATCGGGGGCGTATTGCAGAATGTAAATTTTGGTCCAGTCTCTTAAGGAAGAAAAATAGTTATTAAGATCGAAGTACATCAATGCCAAGTTAATATACATATTTATTCATTCAGGATCAGTTTCACCTAATACAAACTCCATTTGCTAATTTACACGTCATTTTCTATATGCCCAATTATCTCTGTTGAATTTTGTATGGGCTAAGACTTATTTCTTTATCCAAGAAAAACGATTTCTTGTGAGCTACGAAAATACCACACACTCTCACGAACAGCTTGTGTTTTATTGAAGTTGACTTTTGGTTAATTTGCCTCCTTCAACAATAAGATCTCATTTAACCCTGAAACTTCAAAAGTCCCTAATTAGAAAAAATGAACTTAGTATTATTAATGTTCTTATTTTAATTATTTTTATTTTTATTTGAATATTAAATGAGGTGTTTGATATAAACGAAGTGAATTAATTAACATTTTTAGATTTGAACAATTAAATTATCATGCTTCGTTAATTAAGAAGCGTGCTACTATTAGTAATTTACTTAATAATATGCGATTGATAAATAAGTAAGGCATGCGAAAAAGGGGAAAGTAATTGTAATGCATATCGGGATACGGTTAGCAAACCTTTCTTTTTAAAGAGACATGATTTGTCACTCAAAAATGATTTATCAGTTTGTTATTGGAGGAATTCATTTTTATTTGGTTACTAGCTGAAGTTGATCGCAAGATTTTATTTTTTCACCCTTTTTGAGGACCTTCGAATTTGTATAATGTACCACAAATTCTGATGAAAGCAATCCGTGAAGCGACAACATCGATATTTTTGGAAGATCCAAACAAGCTGCACGCGATTCCTTCAAATCTGGGGCTGCACATTAGTGACGTCGTTTGTGAGAAAAACAGTTTGTCGACTCTGATTAACTATCAGCTTATGAAATATCTCGAAGAATGGAAGCTTCTTAATGACCGACAGTATGGCTTTCGTAGCAATAGGTCCATTTGTGATCAAATGGTTTATCTCACCGAACAGTGGAACAAATCTTTACATCGTTTTGGAGAAAGTAAGATTTTTGCACTTGATATATCAAAGGCATTTGATAGAGTTTGGCATCAAGCTCTCTTATCGAGAATGCGTGCTTTTTGTATTGATGAATCCCTTTTCGTTGGATTATAAATTACCTTTCTAACTGTTCAATACAAGTTGTATTGGATGGTTTCAAGTCTGAAATTTATAAAATAAATGCTGGTGTTCCCATGGGCTCCGTTTTGTCTCCGACTCTCTTTCTCATATTCATAAACCATCTCTTGTCTTGCAATCCATTAAACTGTTCCACTGACAACAGTACCCTTAGCTTTTCATTATTGTTTCTAGATCCACATCCTTGTCCTTCGGATGTGGAACTTCAACAGCATTGTATGATAAGCTCATTAAATTCTGATCTCAACAGCTTTGTACAATGGGGAATTAAGAACCGTGTAGAATTTAATGCTTCAAAAACCCAATGCTGTCTCCTATCGTTAAAGCGTAACCCACCCCCGATG
This sequence comes from Eupeodes luniger, assembly GCA_951509635.1. Taxonomy (NCBI): domain Eukaryota; kingdom Metazoa; phylum Arthropoda; class Insecta; order Diptera; family Syrphidae; genus Eupeodes; species Eupeodes luniger. The sequence continues at coordinate 47,844,004 of OX608073.1, forward strand.
CCGCTATCCATTAGCGGCACTTGCATCCAGGAAACTAATCAACTTTCAATACTCAGTATGTGTATCATAGATCACCTCTTATGGAATGATCACATATTCGATATTGCCAAAAATGCTGCTAGGTGCTTAGGATTTCTCCGACGGTGCAAGACATTTTTCACCCCTTCTGATCTGGCTGTAATTTACGAAGCCTTCATTCGTCCAAAACTCTAGTATAACTCCCATATTTGGGCAGGTGCCCCTAAAACAAGTTTAAGTATTTTGGACAGTATCCAAAAAACCGCTTTGAAAATGATAGGCGATAGAACTATAACCGAAAAAATTACGTCACTCGAACACCGCCGTAATGTTTCATCCTTACGTTGTTCTACCGATATTTCTATAAACAGTGTTCTGTCTAATTAGCCAGTTGCATTCCCCCCCTCAAACCATTCAGCCGTAATACTCGTACTTCTTGGAATGCACATCAGTTTGACCTTGAACTCAATTTCGGACGTACTGTCAAGTATAGAGATTCTTTTTTGAACCACACATCGAGAATGTGGAATGCTCTACCCAACTCTGTTTTTCCCTATCATTTTGATATTCAAAACTTTAAGACCAATGTGCATAGGTATCTCCTCTTGTTGAATGAGTCCAGGACATGACCAGGTGTGAAGCCCTTGATGGTGATATTATTTTTTACTGCTAAGCAGAACTGCATATGTATCATATGTATAAACAAAAATGTGTGTATGATGAAGAAAATGTGGAAGAGAGTGCAAGACCCGAATTTTGTAGAAGTAAAACTTGTTCTATTTGTGTGGAATCGGCTAAGGTGATTGTTGATAAATGACAATCAAAGTAATGGAATTTGATCTATGTAAGGTGATAGTCAAATTGATAACTGTCACAACAAAAATGTGATAGTCATTTTCAAACAAATATGTTTATTCCGAATAGAGTTACCAGACGCTTACACAAACGACTAGAACATTTTCTTAGTTAGCTTTTTTTCGTAAAAAAAAACACATTCTTGTGACCGACAAAGCTTGAGACATTCGAAAAAACAAGAAAAATATAAATATTATTCAAACACACCCAATTTGATACTTTTATTTAAACAATGAATTTTAACAATTCAGGGAAAAACAAAGTGTGGTAGAGCGTTTCATATTCACGAAATACCGCTGAAGAACGAATCTCTGTAATTTAAAGTCATAGTATAACCGAAGTTTGGGTCAAGGGTAAATTAATGGCTATTTTTAGAAGTGCAAGTATAACGGTTTAACTGTTAACAATTTAAAGTCGAATTTGAAGAAAGGATTTACGAAATATTTGTTTATCTGAACAAAGGTTTGCATTCGATATCGTCAAACAAACTATAAAAGTAGCAAGTTATGGACTTGTGCTTACGAAATCCTTGAAGACAATGAAATTTAATCTTCCTCCATATTGTAAATATTTCTTAGTATGAACTACCCATTATTTGTACTTATTTTCATTTGCACAAATCTGCCATCGGAGTTTTGACATTTCACACCCAAAATCATCGTAAGAGCACATACCTATACTTCGTTTTATGTACATTAATAAAGTCGCAATGTCAACTTAGTGTAAGTAAGCATACATACATTTTTACCTATAAGTAAATAATTCCATATCTCTAATAAACATTTCGATTCCTTGTTTTTTTTAAATTCAATTCAAATTCAAACCAAAACCCGGCTAATTTGAAATTCAATATCCTTCCGTTTTCCTTAATAGAAAGAAGAAATATAAGAAAGAACCCATAAGCACGATTTCTATCAATAGACATGAAGCGAACATGAAACAAGAAACATGGCCGCAATATTATATTATGGATTCTATACTGTGACTCTTTCTGGCAATGGCATGCCATGGTATGGCATGGTGAGGCATGTGGCATGGCTTGGAATGAACTGAAGTGAAGTGAAGTGGCATGGTGTGGATGGCGTTCTGCTGTGCACACAAGGCACAATAAAAAATTGTTATTTATTATTAGGATTCTTTCTTTTACTTTTCTTATTGTCGTTCTCGTCGGCCTTTGGGGTGGGTATGAGGAGCTTTGAGACTGGGAAATTCCTATCTGACAGGAAATCTGAAGAAAGGGAATTTAATTTTCTTCCAATAAACTGTTGAATGTAACAATTTTTCCACATAAAATATTTGTTGCATGCATTATTATTTTGTTTTGTACTTATATACAAGTGTAGGTATACTTCAGTGAATCTTTCGTTTATGCAAAAGAAAATGAAAAACAAGGATAAAAATAACTCGAACTTCAAAATGTGTATATAGTAGGTATAAGTTACACAAAACACGTATGAGAGATAAGAAGTGAGAGTGTATCAAAAAGTTGCGCAAAATTTTCAATACTTTAAATAAACAAAATAAGTCTTTATGAAGGCTCCACTATCTACATATATAGTAAACGTCTATATCATCCATAGTGTTGTATTATTGAATAAAATATATTGGAACGCTGCATCACGAAAATAAAAATTAAGTCTGTTCAGTGACGCTGTGCTGGACTGTTCTAGACAGAAAAGTACAGCTTTTTGCTGTTCATTGAGGTTTTTTCTGTGCTGAACTGTTCTACTTTCCTGTTCATTGACAAACCTAGAACAGTTTAGAACAGGATTTTCTGTTCTTGCTTTTGAGTCAGATCAGGTTAGAACAGATTCGTGAGAAATGTCAAAATCGAAGTTATCATTTTTTTTTGTTTACGTTTTGATTTGGCTGTGCTTTGTGTTTTTTTTCTGGTGATTTAAAAAAATTAAAATAAAGTTATTTTGCCAATTTGTTTTATTTGTTTAATTAAATAATTATAAAATACATTTATATAAAATACATTTTACATTTCATCAAAGAAAAGGTAATAACATTCGTCACACTTTCATTCCAATCATCTGAAGAGGAATCCGACGAAAAATCACTATCGGTGTCTGAACCACTAACATTTTCATTTAGCATTATCTTAGCAATCACTTGATTTTCCATTTCAATAATTTTTAATAATATTTTTCACAGTAAAAACACAAAAAATGAAAAAAATAAGCGAGAAACGAAAAATTCACACAATTTGCAATTTGTTTTGTTTCTTTTTTTTGACAACTGAAGTTTAACTGACTGTTCTAACTTGATCTGACGTTTCTCACGAAACTGTGCTGTCCTGTGCTGTTCTGATCTAGAAAAATCCTCGCTGAACACAACTTAATTATTTGTTTATTTTTTGTAAAAAACTGTCAATTCGATTTTTCTAAAAATTTTTCCTAATGTTGAAAACAATATTTCTTATAAGTTAAAATTAGTTAGAAGCCATAATTTCAAATTTTTGAAAAGATATTTGAGTCGAAAATCAATTTTTATAATAAAATACAGGGTGTCCCGTAAGTAATGGATAACCCTGAAATGCGGCATAGTAGACTTTATGACCGTCCTGAAAACTGATAAAAAAAAGTTCTATCCCAACCACAAGAAAAGTTATATGCATTTTTTTGTTCAGTGCATTATTTTTTTTCTTACTTTACATTTTTGAATACCACGACTACAAGTGAATGAGTTCCATCATTTTTTTTGCAGGAATATTTTACATTGCTTGTGCCAACACATAAGTAGAAGAAAATTATTATAACTGTTGGACTTCTTAGAGAAAAAAATTATTTAACATTGAATTTCAATGCAAAATGTGAAAACAAATAATTTTTGAAAAAGTTAAATCATAGCTGGTATAAAAAAAATGCATGAATACCTGAGTGGCCAACTATTTTAAAAATATGCGCGTTAAATGCAGATTTCAAAGTGTTATTACTTATTATTATATCTAGAGTCAATAGCAAGTTATTGGTAAAAATCTGCAATACTAGAGTAAATTTAGCAAAAACAAAAGTTTTCAAAAGCAGCACAGTATACGTGAAAATAATACCAAGCGTTGAACATAGCAGATTTTTGATTTATTGGCTGTTTCTACGATGTTGTCCTAATGATAAATCCAAGCTTTCAACTTCTAGGGCCGAATGCATTATTGATAAAAATGTCAAAAAAGTGCAAATAACGGTTACATTGTCGAGCTTGTTTTGAATTTTACTTGTTCTATTGGGCTATAACAAACCCATCAAATATTTTGTTGGTTACTATTAGTTTATTTGTTATTTTATCTAAACAAAAAGTTTTTGAGCCAGCTTTTAATCACATGATCACTTAGTTAGAAAACAAAAACAAAAATAGATAATTTTTTAATTTTTTTTTTATTTAAAGCAAATGCTCAAACTGTTTTCCACCCACTCTTATACAGGTTCTGCACCTCCGAATAAATGAACGTCTTAGTGAACGTGCAAGGTTTTAATCAGAAATTTGTAATGCAGCTGCCTCCACACGATTTCTTAGCTCCTCTAAAGACCTGATCGGCTTGCTGTATACGATTTCCTTAATGCATCCCCAATAACGGTCTGGTGAACGGGGTGGCCATAAAATTGGTCCCAGGCGTCCTATCCATTTGCCTGGATATCTGGCATTTAAATATGCCCGCACATGCACAGCATAGTGTGCTGGTCAATCATCATTTTGAAGCCAATGGGATTCCTTTACTTCTTGAGGAACTTCTTCCAGCAAGATTGGGAGATCATTTTGGAGGAACTCCAAATAACCTTAGCCAGTTAAAATCCCCGGCAACTCAAAGGGTCCAATTATTTTCCCATTGAGAATCACAGTCCAATAGTTTATTTTGAATTGGTACGGGGACCTGTCTTCCCTCATGATGTTTGGGTTTTGTAGTGCCCAGAAGTGGAGATTATGGAGATTAGTGTAGCCATCTCTTTTAAATGTGGACTCATCGCTCCAAAGAATTTTGTCAAAAAACTGCGGATCTTCTTCAATTTTCATTATCATTTGTCGACAAAAACTCATTCTCGTTTCAAAAAATTGTGGCTGGGGAGTTTGCACCCGTGTTAGGTGAAAGGGATGATATTTATATTTACTTAGCACATTATGCGCAGTCGTCTTTCCGATCCCAGTGCTCCGTGCTATTGCTCGGATTGATACTGTAGGATCTCGGTCAAATTCCACATGCACTAAGTCTTCGGTATCTCTAATAGCAACCAACAAAATATTTGATGGGTTTGTTAAAGCCCAATAGAACAAGTAAAATTCAAAACAAGCTCGAAAATGTAACCGTTTTTTGCACTTTTTTGACATTTTTATCAATAATGCATTCGGCCCTAGAAGTTGAAAGCTTGGATTTATCATTAGGACAACATCGTAGAAACAGCCAATAAATCAAAAATCTGCTATGTTCAACGCTTGGTATTATTTTCACGTATACTGTGCTGCTTTTGAAAACTTTTGTTTTTGCTAAATTTACTCTAGTATTGCAGATTTTTACCAATAACTTGCTATTGACTCTAGATATAATAATAAGTAATAACACTTTGAAATCTGCATTTAACGCGCATATTTTTAAAATAGTTGGCCACTCAGGTATTCATGCATTTTTTTTATACCAGCTATGATTTAACTTTTTCAAAAATTATTTGTTTTCACATTTTGCATTGAAATTCAATGTTAAATAATTTTTTTCTCTAAGAAGTCCAACAGTTATAATAACTTTCTTCTACTTATGTGTTGGCACAAGTAATGTAAAATATTCCTGCAAACAAAAATGATGGAACTCATTCACTTGTAGTCGTGGTATTCAAAAATGTAAAGTAAGAAAAAAAATAATGAACTGAACAAAAAAATGCATATAACTTTTCTTGTGGTTGGGATAGAACTTTTTTTTATCAGTTTTCAGGACGGTCATAAAGTCTACTATGCCGCATTTCAGGGTTATCCATTACTTACGGGACACCCTGTATAATAAATAAATAATTAATAAACATAAATGTCAATGCTACTATATCAGTGCTGGCGAAAGACTTCTAAAATTAATACATAATAGTAGGGAAGCCCAAGAAGGGATTTTGGAATTTACTAAAGCGCGGCAGATTTATATACAGGGAGGTACCTATTACCCCATTGAATACCTCCACCAAGTATTAGCCCCGTATATGTGACCGCGCGTCAAGGATAAAGGATCAGATTAGTAAAAAAAATTGATCATCTGAAATTCTCGAGCGCGTCAGATTAAGGTAGGGTAAGTTAGTTATATGCTAAACAGTGTATATTCCACTAATCTGACAATTTTCGATTGAAGATAAGAAGTAGGTGGGTTACAATTTACAAACTTGTAAATTGTCATCTTGACTTTCTCGAGCGTGGCTAAATTTTTTTTTATTTTGAAGGCAATAATTTAACGTTCACGAATAATACATATATAATCTGACGATTTCCGTAATCCGAAGTAAGGAAAAATAATCGATAAAGTTTAATGCGTGCAGGTACATGCTGCCGGTACTCCCCTTCCTGTGTTTCTATTCCTCTCTCACTCTTTCTCTATCTATGACTCTCTCACTCCGTCCCCACTGTGGGTTCTGTTGCCATGACGGACGCCATGACAGCTGATCGCGCAGTTGTTTTTTCGTTTACAAAGTATTTGTAACGCCTGAAATTTTTTTGCGATTTTGATGTTTATTATGGGAATTTAAATTAAAAAAAAAAAGTTACTATGAGTGACATTAATGTAAAGTGTGTTTTGTGGTGAAACTAATTTACAAAAAACTATCAAATTTACGTTAGATACATTACAAAAATGTATAAATGTATTAGAATATCGTCAGAGTAAGCCGGTTCTCCGAAAATCTCGTACAGGATACGAGAATCTGAGGCTTACAAAAGAATCTTCATTAAAAGAAGTATACCACGCACAGTGCTACAGATTATTTACAGCAATAAAAATACCGCGAGATGTTCAGCATTCACAACAGCGGCAAAGTGCTGAAAATAGCTCTTGCCATTTTTTTATATTTTGGATAGGTTAAAGTCTGAAAATCACAAAATAAATGCTGGTGTGCCCTAGGTTCATAACCTTGAAACCATTGTTAAATGGGGATAAGAATAATACTAGTATAATTTAATTTTTCTTAAAGCGTTACCACCATTGCCAATGTCGCTAAGTGGCACTTGCAACAAGGAAACTGAACAGCTTGAAATTCTAAATATGTGTATCACCTACCACCTCTTTAAGAACAATCCCATAAGCGATGTTCAAAAAAATCCGTCTTTTGGGCGTTTTTCAACGAAGAGCATTCAAATAAATTGGTGATTTTAATATCGTTGATTTATTTATGATAATTGAACACCGCCTATTGTCTCATCAATTTTTAAAGTTCCTTTAAAGGATTATACTCCAGTGAAACAGCTATTTGCATTAATCGGCTTAAGGGGGTCATCCCATGTGATGGGTTCAAAAAGTCGATTTTTTTTTCATAAATTGCTAGTTTAATATGTCTAGAATACGGTAGTAAAGGGATTTTTCAAAATGCATAGTATAGTTTTAAAGATACGGCTGTTCTTCAGATGAAAACCCTCAACACCAGTTTTATCCAGAAGGCGAAGACAGTTGGTGTAAATGGTGTCAAGTAGAAGCTAAGAATGAGCTCGACCAATTTCATCATGATAAACCACCTTTAATACCAGAAGTACAAGTAGCTATCAAACCCGTTTTCGAAGATTTATCGAAAGATGACCTATTAATTCATTGTTTAGGAGCAGAGACACACAACAATAACGAATCCTTGAATTCGTTGATTTGGACTTTTGCTCCTAAGCATCTCCATTCTGGCTCCAAGATAGTTGAAATTGCTAGTTACTTATCAGTTATCATCTTTAATGAATGTTTTGAAGGTAATTTGAAAGTAATGTCGGTTATGGGATGCCCTATAGACCGCGAAGCCCATAGTTATGTTGAGAAACGTGATGAAAAGCGAATCTCACGTTCTGAGCGGCGCGCGCGTAAGTGATGCCGTTAAACAAGCCAGAATTGATTCAAGAGCTGAACAATCTGCTTTGAAAGAGTTTCAAGAAGAAGAGGAAGGAATACTCTATGGACCAGGCATCGCCGATTGAAAGGTAAGTTGATATTTTTATAGTTAAGAGGACTTGAAACTTTAAACGAGTTTTTCTCAAAACTGTGTTTTTCAAACTTTCCTCCATCGTATCTCAAAAACGGCTTGACCGAATGACTTGAAATTTGATGGGTTAGATTCAGCACATGTAAACGCATGGAATGAACTATCGACAAGCAAAATTCGCGACTTTTTTTTCAAATATCTCCCAAAAGTCCAATTTTTGGTATATTCATTTTATGATAGTTCATTCCATGCATTTAAGCTCACAGATTAAAATGCCGTTTACTTTTTTTGTTTTAGATAAGCCAATCAGCCGGAATCGTGGAGGAAGTGCGAGCCCATTTTTTCGAGGTGGAGTTGTTCACACCGGTGTATCTCGTGTTCTGAACAATATTTTTAATTAAAATTTTATATTTATACTGTCGAACTATGTAAATAAATGAAAATAAACTTAATAAAGTTGTATCTATTTACTGGCCGTAAAAAAAAAATCCTAAAAATTCCTTAAAATACAGGCCGTCACATGGGATGACCCTCTTAAGGGATTATACTCCAGTGAAATAGCAAGTTGCATGCATCAATTTAAATAATTCAACCGTAATATTCGCACCTCTAGGAATGCTCATAAGTATACCCTCGAGCCCAACTTCAGCCGAGATAGAGATTAGTTCTTTAGCCGTACTACGCGAATGTGAAATTTTTTACCTCATTTTATCTTTCCCAGTCACTTTAATATTCATGAAGCCCAATTTCAGTCGTATTTGCAATTATAGAGTTTTTTTTTAAAGCCGTACTACACGAATGTAGAATGTATTACGTCACTCTGTCTTTTCAAGTCATTGCAATATTCATGAATACAAAACCATTGTGCACCGACATACACCTCTATTTCTTATATACTTTTTATAACACTCATACTGTGTCTTTGGCATAATAAGGGTAACAAAACACTTTGAGTGTGGGCTTTTTTTAACAAAAATGAAATGTTCATTGTAACATTAGCAACAGGTTCATTTTTTAATAGAGTAAAGTGCTTTGCAAACCGTGACTTTGAAAAGTTTTCACCGTTTTTGTGGTGAATTTTTACAATTCCAATGAGTTTTTAAGGAATTTACCGTTCCATTTTCAATAAAAAAATAGTTTTTACTTGTCAAAAGTCAAAAGATAAAACCTTTAAAAGTGACAGCTTCTTAAATTCTGAGTTATTAAACATGAATTGCAAAACTATACATATATTTTTAACTACTACTATTGTACCGCGTTAGCAACACTATTTTCATCATATCTGCACCAGCTTCAGTTCCAGTTTAAGGTTGATTAAATGGGGATGAGAGTTCAGTTAAATTTCCTTGTTTTTGTATATATACCGTAAAGTCCAGAGCGAGAAGATGACGTCGTCATCATCATCATCGTCGTCGTCGAACATCGATGGGGCTCAATGTATTGCATACATATGGAAGTAGTAAGGGTGGCAGAGCTATGTCAGTGCGATGGAAAAATTCTCTGCAATGCGAATTTTTCCAATGCACAACACAACCCATTTTCCTGATCGATAAAGCGTTATACCGTTATTCGTATTGAAAGCGCAAAGAAACAAGAAGAGAAAAGAGGGATGTTGGCTGAAATCAATGATGGTCGATGGCTTTTGGAAAACGACATTCATTTTAGTAGAAGGAGATGAAGTGCAATTCTATTTTTATTTAAATTTTATATTTCTTTTTTTTAAGTTAAAATATTCAACTTTGTAGAAAAACTATGTGTATGAAATTGTTGCAATAAACTTTTTATGGAGGTTCACGTTTATTCAGTATTTTTGTATTTTTTAATTTTATTTCTCATTTGAACTGTCAAATGCAGATAACCCGTACAAGACTTTCATAGGCATGAAAATGAAGCAAGAAGAAAAATCAATTTTTGTTTTAAGTTTTGAATTGAAACACCTGTAGGGAACTTTATCCTATTGAAATTAAATTTCAATTTAATATTCATATCATAACGAATTGAATATACTATACATACGTTGGTATGCATACGTTTGTAGAGGCGCACTCAATTGAAAATTTTATAACGTACATAATGTGTGTAGCGCAATAAGAATTTGGAATTGATAACAATTCAGGGCTTTTTCTATTGTATTTATACCTAACTATATTTTGGTATCTGCATTCAACATACCTTTTATTATTTAAAATTAGAAATTTTACATAAAAGAAAGATCGTTACAGTTATTCCAACCATAAATTGAGTGTAAGTACATAAAATTCTGTATACTCAAAAATTTCGTGGAACGAAGTGTGTTCTTATTTTAACGTAACAATCCCATGTTATGTAAAGGAATACAAAATGTTTTTGTGACTTTTTCATTGAAAGTGTAGGTTGTAACTTCCTAGATAAATTCTTAAAGCCAGTTGGATGCGATATTATGCAGGCATCTTTTTATTTAAATAAACACTAACTATAGGTTTTTTAAAGAAAAGGTTTTGACCATGAGCTTTATTTAATTTTACAATACAAAAACTTTGATTTATAAGAGAACAAGGTATTTAAATTGCTTATTGAAGAAAATGCTTCGCCTACAAAAGTCATGACAATTCTTAGACGGTGTATTGAAAAGCTTTTTAAACTGATATAAGTTCAAACATTTTAACAAAATTGACAGTTTTTCTTAAAAAATGCATAAAAGTCATCATTTTTTTCAATGTTTTATACATATTTCTGAATGTTAATTAAAGTACTTCCAAGCAGTTAATTCAAAATATATCTAGCAAGAAGGAGGATCTGCAAAATTTTGGTTTGCTTTAAAAATGCAATCAGGTTTTATGAATATATATTCCTTAATACGAATTAGTCACTTTTTAAACATTAAATGTTGGGGTGGCATAGTGTCAAAATATTAAATTTATAAGCACTTTGTTTATGATAGTACACTGAGTCGTATACGCACTATTATTAACTTCCCATAGGAAGTTATTGTAATAGGTCCGATTTGTCGAATTGAAAATTTTGACGTTTCTCGACGTTTCAAGTTCCTTAGAGTCGAAATAAAAGATTTTTAGAAACACGTCTGTGCGATCGTGTGTACGTAAGTTCGTACGTCCGTTCGCGACGTATTTTCGTCGTACGTAGCTCAAGAACCAGAAAAGATATTGACTTCAAATAAATTTTGTTATACAGATAATAATTTAGAAAAATACAGAAAGGTCTCTGAAGAAAATTGCGTGGGTGGTTTTTTTACCATAGCAGTTTTAAAAAAAGGTGAAAATGTTGGTTAACCCTAAATATCTCACGAACCAATAACGCTAAAGACTTGAGTTAAATTTTGTATTATATATTTTGACGTAATACCAAACAAATATATTTTTGTAAAAAATTCCAATTAACGGTTTTTTTATAAATGAAAAAAGCTGAAAAAAAAATATTATTTACCTCGAAAAACTTACGAACAAAAAACATTTTTATCTCCAAAAAATTTTGTGCAACGACAAATAACGTTTTTAACATCTGGTAACATTTTGACTTAAATCGAATTGATAGTTTTTTTTATAAAAAAAATAAAATCCTATAAAAACATTACTTAAAGTTGGTAAAAAGTGAAAAATTTGAGATATTGGCCTTAAACTAATTTTATATTTAAAAAAATATTGTTGTCAATATTCAGTAAAATTTTCAGAAAAATAGAATTGACAATTTTTTACCCAAAAATAAAAACCTATTGGAATTGATAGTTTTTTTTACAAAAAATAAAAAGCTAAAAAAAAACAATACTAAGATTTAGTAAACATTTACTTTTGACTCAATATTCGAAATCAAACTATTTCATTATATGCAAAATATTATTGATCATTTATAGTAAGTTTTAAGAATAATTCAATTGAGAACTTTTTTAACAAAACACGAAAACGTACAAACTTTTAAGCAAGACAAATCGACAGACGGGATGGGAAGTTATCAGTGTGGGTCGCATCCCAGCCTCTTTTTGGTAATTTGTTGTTGGTAGCATAGACCGTATTTATAAGCCATTCTAATGGTAAATCGTCTACCGGAAAGACAAAAGAAATATATATCAATATTACAAAAGGTAAATTTCCCAAACTATATTTAAAATTTAATTCTCATCTTATAGCATTGGTACATTCTATTTCGATAAAAAGCTGGCCACCACAGTCCGTTGAGAACTAGAATCTAGTGACTTACAACTCTCAACTATTCATGCGTGCGAGTAATGTTGTCAGGGATATAGGGGACCTACAGTTTTTAAGCAGAATCCGAACGGCTTATTTGAGATAGTACTTTTCATGACAAGAATGACTCTTGGAGGACTTGTCAATTCCAAAACGTTAGATAGTACAAGCAGAGATTGAACCCATGACCTCTGGCATTACAGTAAAACGTACTTACCATCACGCCACGGTTACTACAATAATAATTTCCTATTAGTTGTCACAAAAAATAAAATCTATATATTTTTGAACTTCCAATAAAAAAATATTGTAATTAGTCCGATTTGTCGAATTGAAATTGTTTATTAAAAATGTCGACATTTCTCCTAGAATCTAAATCAAAGATGTTTAGAGAAATGTCTGTGTGTGCGAGTGTAACGGGTTATCCATTTTGCGGTTTCAAAAGTATTATGGTGGAATTCGACATCTGTAAAACTAAGTTGTTCAACCATTTTTTTCTGTTTAAAGTCTGCCATTTACGAAAATGGTTCGCTTAACTATCACACAATGTCTAAAACTTGTTAAAACCTACTACAAGAATGGTGATTCTACCAGAGCCACATATCGTGCTTTTTGAGGAGATTATGGTTTCAAAAAATCGTCCAACTACGCAACCATTGGCAAAATTGTGAAGAAATTTGAAGAGACTGGTTTGGTTACAGATATTGTAAGGCCTGTGCATCATCGTTTTGCTCGTACCACTGAAAATATCGCTGCTGTAAGTGAAAGTGTTGCCGAAGACCCGAATGTGTCGTTCTCAGCAATCAGGACTGCCTGACGGCATATTACAGCGTATTATACATTTGGATCTACGCCTACATTTATTTAAAGTCCCGCTCACACAACAACCGAAGCCAGCTGACCATTCACAACGTTGCGTCGTATAGAAACGTCGAATGGGTGGTTGAACAACAGGCGGTGGACAGCGCGGCGCGGCGATTTTTCGAACAAAATTTTCTTCAGCGACGAAGCACATTTCTCACTCGGTGAGTATGCTAATAAACAAAATTGTCGTATTTGGGTTCTGAGAATCCTCAAATAATTGAAGAGAGGCCATTACATCCACAAAAAGTCACTGTTTGGTGTGCTCCAGAGGTGTGATTGGACCTTACTTCTTCGAAAATGACGATGCAACGACTATCACTGTCATTTAATTGGTGTAATGTTTCACACATAATGTCCACGTTCAAACTTTATAATACAAAATAAACATCATGAAAACAAATATTTTAATTGTTTTTTATTACCACTTACTTGTGAAACCGCATAATGTATAGCCCTGTACTAATCTACACTGTCTACTAATCGCTCTTACGGATGCTTGATTTATTTGATCAGTAACTAGGCCGTTGCTTGCCTATTTTTATTTGCCAATAAATCTATTTTTTTGCAGTAAGTCAGGAACTGAAGTGAACTGAAGGCATTGAGGCAAAAGGAAAACTATATAGCCTTTTTTCACTGGTTTCAAGATCCTGTTCCTACGAGATCCTCGCTTTTAAAAATAACAGACAATTTCCAATATTAAGACTCAATTTTTTCATGACCGATATCTTTTCATGTTCCAATGAAATGGATTAAGGATTTTTTATATTATTCACACACTCAAGGGGTTACGAATACCCTTTGAATGACAGTTAGAGCAAATATGAATAGAACGGTTAAAAAAAGAAATTACGATGTAATCAAACTTCTCGCATCATCGGAGAAAATTTCAACACTTACATTTTTGGCAATGTAAGTGAAATAAGGTTTATAGTTTCTTAAATTCCTATTTTCCGAAAATTTTCTTATCTCCTATACACATTTTTCTTTTCCAGAAGTTCACAAAATCAAGTATTGAAAATGTATGTTTTTTATTGTGCTGCCTTTGAAATATTTCCAATCCTTGAAGTAAAACTTGATCGGTAAAAATTAAACATTTCCGGTCAAGACATGAATAGATTTCTATTGTATTTTTGTATTGCAAACCAATTTAATTAAAATAATAACAATATTACTTATCCTTAATTTTCACCTTTCAATTCTTCATTTTTTACTTAAATTGTGTACAAAAAATTAAATATTAAGTCACTGTCTAAATATTAAAGAGTATCAAGCAATGAGTGTTGAAATTTGTCTTTAGGATTGTATTTCTCAGAAATGCAGATCATCAAAACGTTTCACTTTCAAGGAGTCAAAAAACAGAATCCTTACTTTTGATTAAAAGAACTCAAATGTCTTCAATGGTATTTCACTTAAGTAGCAATGGTATCATTAGACATGGTATTTATGATAACTTACATACCTTCATCTCACTTTCTTTTTTAAATTTCTCAACCTCAAAATCTTCAAATTTTATTTCAACTCAAAGAATTTAATAAGATTGTTTAAATTTGTCTTCCGTCAAAATAAACAAACTAAAACCCAATAAAACCAGAAACCCCTTTCAGATATTCATATATCACATTTAAAGGTCCTTCTCTTAACCACATAAATACCTACCTACCTCCAATTTAATGTGAAATCAACATGGTGGCCAAGCAGTCAAAGAGTTATTGTCCTATAACATGTCCCAACCTACTCTCAAACCAACACAGCATTATCTAATAAAACCTAATCTAATGTCAGTGTCAAAGGCAGCAGCAAAAGAAAAGCCTTTTGTCCTGAGAGAGGGCGCACCGCACATACCTACTTGTATAATAAATACCAAACAGAACCATAAAATTTATTTGACTTTTTCCTCCCTTAAAAATAAAGACAGGGATAGAATTAAAGAGAGAGAGAGAAAGAATAAGACTGTGTGGGAATTCATAAGAGGTAAAAAAAAGTAATTTTCCACACTCCTCGACGAGCGACGATATGAGAACGACAAAGACACAAATCGAATTTCCAAATGTGAAACCTATCAATAAATTAGTGTACCAGCTGACACCACCCCCACCACTAATAACACCAGCAACCACACCCACTTCCACCCACTCAACCCATCCAACCCAACCAACACCCGCCATAACCTACCTTTTCGACTTTCCTGCTGCCTGTTGGAAGCTATGTATGTTTGTACCTCACCTATATAGAAGAGAAGTCTATAGAGAGACAAATCCTTAATCCCAAATCTAATGGCACATGTTTAGGGTAGTGGTAGGTATATAAATGGGTCACCTCTGCTGTTGTGCCCCATTTGTGCAAGGTGTCACCAACAGGCGACGCGACGCAGAGTGGTAGCAAAGGGAGAGCAGGAGCCAGGATATAGCAAACATTTGTATAATAACTGTCGTATTGGAAAATCTAAATTCAATTCAGATACCAAATCAGTTGATCCTTTGATAATCCACCTACACACAATATCTGCGCACACACAAACCAATACCGATATACGAGTATATTAAATAATTTCACATAAATACACTGAACAAAAATCCTTACGTAAATATAACGAAAATATTCGTTCAGCCAATTAAAAGTTAATTAATTTTGGTCGGTAACTTTCATAAGTTATGTCTTTAATGAAATTCCTACTTTCAAGAAATTTTCAATGGTTTTTGATTTTCTACATTTTCTACAGCTAACAAAATTTTATTACGTTTTTTTACGTTCGTTATTAATTTTTGTTCCTTAATGAATAGGCGTGTTTTTTTTGGCATCGCTATCTGCAGCCAAATTCGATTTCGATTTCATTTTTAAGTTGGTAGACTTTTCCAACTGTCAGATAATAAAACAAAACAAGCGTAGAAGTCCAGCAAGGCCTCCGTCTCCTCCTTTGTCCAGGTTTTTTTCTTGATGCTACATATTTTAAGCAAGAATTGTATTGTGTACCTGATTTATAAACTTAAATAATTACTAATTTACCTTTTTTCCTGATTTGCCATTATTTGAACATACAAACATCTGCATTTGTTCAAAGTTTGATTTGTTATTTTGGATTTGCTAAGATAAGTTTGCTAGGATAAGTTTTTGACATATTGGGGTATGTTCGTAGATTTGGTCAGTCGTTGTTCATAAAATTGAAGTTCTTATAGGTGACCCATTTATATGCAGGGTCGAAAGATCGAAATTGAAATTCGTATGTGAAATGTGGAAGACTTTTGAAGTTAAATTTTGACAATAGGGGTCATGTAGCCGCGTTAATTGTCAAAATTTTTATAAATAACCTTTACTTAACTTTACCTAACTACAACGGCCTCTTTTGGAAAAAAGTGGTAAATTTACAAAATTACAAAAAAAAATTGTTCTTTCTAGCGCCATTTGTTTTAAAAAAAAACTACAAAAACAGTTTTTTGTTAAACCAAAAATTAAGCTTTCTGCATTATTGTTTTTAATTTTGTGGTAAAAAAAACTTTAAAAAAAATATTTAACTTATGTCGTTTTCTAATTGCTTTTGAAATTTTTGTGTAAAATTCTCTGATTTTTCCTGGCAAATAGTAGATGAAATCTAGTTTTGTAATTGCTTACGAAATCTCTTCATATAAACCTAACTTTTTTAAAATAAAATAACAACAAATGTTCAGACAAATGTCAAACAGAGAAGTGTGTTTGAAAGTGCGTGTGCTTGTACCTATGTGTGAATTTTGATAAAAATCGAGATTTAGATTTTTGAATGCCATTGAAAGTCTCAAACAGATCATGGAATCTGGTTTTTTCCCATTTTTTCCTCACTTCACCAACTCTTTTAGCTGTCAGATTCACAAATTTGACTCTACTCTAAAGGTATGACTACAACGAGCACTTTTTGCAAAAAGTCAAAAAATGAAAATTTTACCCAAAATTAGAAGTAATGATGCAGAAAGATTATTTTTTGATGTCAAAATCAATTTTTATTGTTATTTTTCAAATTTAAGTGGCGCTACAAAGAAAAACAAATTATTACTTTTGTAAATTTTCCACTTTTTGCAAAAAGTGGCCGTTGTAGTTATGCCTTAAATCTCGCAAATAGAAAACGACATTACAAAAGAACAATATTAAACACCATAAAGCGTTCCAATATTAATTCAAAAAAAGAGGCTGGGATGCGACCCACACTGATAACTTCCCATCCCGTCTGTCGATTTGTCTTGCTTAAAATTTTGTCTCTATGTATCAATTTTTACCAAATTTGCGTACTATTTTTTTAGATATTATTTTTTTTATGAAAAAACGGACTGTTGGATTTTTAAAAAAAAATTACAGAATATCGAAAAGAATATTTTCTGTGAAATAAAATAAGTTTGAAGCCAATATTTTTGATTTTTGAAAAGATATTTGAGTCGAAAGTAAATGTTTACCAAGTTTTGGTATTGTTTTTTTTTTTTTGGTTTTTATTTTTTGTAAAAAAAACTTTCAATTCGATTTTTCTCAAAATTTTATCCAATGTTAAAAACAATATTTCTTATAAGGTAAAATTAATTTGAAGCCAATGTCTCAAATTTTTTAAAAAACAATTTTTACCAACTTTTATAAATTTTTTGTTTAGGATTTTATTTTTTGTAAAAAAACTGTCAATTCGATTTTTCTCAAAATTTTTCCTTATGTTGAAAACAATATTTCTTATAAGTAAAAAAATTAGTTAGAAGCCATTATCCCAAATTTTTGAAAAGATATTTGAGTCGAAAATCAATTTTTACCAACTTTCATTCATTTTTTTTTATGTTTTTATTTTTTATAAAAAAAACTGTCAATTATATTTTTCTCAAAATTAAATCAGATGTTAAAAACATTATTCTTCGTTGCATAAAATTGTTTTGGAGACGAAATCATATTTTAGTCGTAAAATTTTCGAGGTGACACATTTTTTTTTCAGTTTTTTTGATTTATAAAAAATACCGTTAATTGGATTTTTTTCTAAAAATATACTTATTTTGTATCACGTTACAATATATAATATAAAATTTAATTCAAATCTCTAGCATCATTGGTTCATGAGATATTTAGATTTAACCACAATTTTCACCTTTTTTTAAACTGCTATGGTAAAAAAACCACCCACGCAAATTTCTTGAGAGCCGTTTCTGCATCTTTCTGCCTTATTATCTGTATAAAAATTTATTTGAAGTCGATATCTCTTCTGGTTCTTGAGCTATGGACGATGAAAAAAACGTCGCGAACGTACGGACGTACGGACTTACGGACAGTCGGACATACGGACATACGGACATACGGACATACAACGTACGTACACACGCACGCACAGACATCTTTCTAAAAATCTTTTATTTCGACTCTATAGGGACCTTGAAACGTCGAGAAATGTCAAAATTTTCAATTTGACAAATCGGACCCATTACAATAAATTCCCTTGAATTGTCAGAACCTATGGTTACAACTTTGTTCTTTTCGTCTGGCTTCATCGCCTCCAGAGCTTGAAATCTGCACTCCACAAATTCAAGTAGCTGCGTTTGAGTTGGATTGCTTCTGGGTGATTGTAGAAATTCTTCTAGTTACATTCTGGTATCCTTGTCTATTCTGTCCAGCAACAGATGGACGACTACTTGATCCTATCCGCTGGTGTCAAACCCTAGGTTATTGATGTCTGTATGACTTCCTTTGAAGTGTCATGAAGCCTTTTAAGACTTTTAGACTACGATAGGTTAAAGTGGCTGTCCGTGATGGAGTAGGATATACCTAGGCCAGTTTAATGGCCCATTGTGATATAACATGAATCTTAAGGCTTTTTTTTTAGCTCAATGAATCTAGTTTGACTCCCTTACGAAACGTGAGGGTTAAAAATGTGATTGAAATCACTTAGATCGTTATAGAAGAATTCTACTAGGTAATTCTTGCGTTATTGAGCTAGAGCAGGGCATGCACAGAGGAGGTGAAGAACTGTTTCCTCCTCTTCCTCATCCATACAGCTTCTGCAAAAGTAATTTGAGAATATGCCTAGCCACGTGGCCCGCTTTTCCTATTAGACAGTGCCCGGTTATGACACCGATTATCGAGCTTATAATGCAATCTGCATAGAGACAGCAAGCACCTTGATCGCTTTAAATCTAGTATAGAACAGATATTTTTTTGTGACCTGGGCCCTATTTCATAAACATTGACAGGTGACAATTCTACAAATTTGTCACACTTATGTGACAAGTTTTTATTGCATAACGTATTGACAGCGACAGGTCACATAATTGTCAGTTAAATACAACGTCAATTTTGTTATTGTCAAAGTATGACAATTTTGTAGAGACCATTATCATCATCCATAATTTCAAATGGTGTATGTTCACTTCCCAAACGATTTTCCAAGTTATGCAATACTGTACAAGTCAAAATAACCTTACATGCAGTTGCTCAAATAGTTAAGGCAAGGAAACTTTTCCTTTAGAATTCCCAATGCATTTTCTACAAGCCTCCTCGTTTTCTTATGAGCCCTCAAAAATTTTAATAATTAATTAACTTTTTCGTCCATAACGCTGTCTCCTAATATTATAGCATTTGGAAATGGCCTCCATCCATTTTCCCAGCGTGCGTCGTGCTAATAAGCTATTCCTTAAAACCCTAGCATCGTGAACGGATCCAGACCAGCGTGCAGAAACATAAAACAACTCCAAATTTGGGCCGCATACAAACATGGTAATTAATGTCAACAAATGCTGACTCATTATCAGTTGAAGCATCAATTCTAATTAATGACCCATCAACAATGCCAGTAATACAAGAAAAATTTGCAAAATATCTAAAACGTGTACGTATAGACATAATATTTTCCGAAGGCCAGCGGATTTCTTCCCTTATTAGATTATCTACCGTCAGATTACAAAATATTTTGACGCAGCGCTGAATGGAACTTTTAGAAAAACGCTATCCATCAGCAACTACATGGTACTGAGCTCCACTTCCAAGCCAGTGTAAAGCACATACAATTTGGGTCTTGGCAGCATAATTTCTTTTTGTGGGATGCTGGAGGTGCCAACCGATTTTTAACAAAACATATTCTGCTGTTGTTTTGCAGACGCGAAATTTTTCCTTGAATTGATAAATCACTTAATGACGCAAACTCATTGTTTATTCTTTGTCTAAAAATTCGAGGGTGGCGTACTTCGCGTTCATCATCACTTTCACTTGAAAACATTATATTGAAATAAAATTGTCACCTTACGACCGAAACTCAATTCCCTGTCACAATTGTCAACTACATACTGACAAAATTGTAATTTGTACTATTTTTTCTGTTTCATGAAACACTTGTCACTTTTGTCACTAAAAATTTATCGGGGAATTTGTGACAATTTTCAAAAAATCCCTGACAAATCATTGTCATGACAATTTTTTTATGATCCGAAAACAACATTGCCAATTTTGTATGGGATAAATTTTAGACAATTGTCAGGATTGTCATTTACAAATTGTCACCTGTCACCTGTCGCACCTGTCAATATTTATAAAATAGGGCCCTGGTGATGTTATAAAATAATACAAATTTATAAGAAAGTAATGAACCTCTTAATGAATTTAAAATGATTGTAGAACTCTTAAAAGGATCGATCGAATTCAGTATGCACAGTTTTCTTTAATAGATGAAGCTTTTCATTCCATGAAAAATTACATATTTTCATTGAGCCAATTAAATGTTCGTTCGTTGAGCCAAGGAAATTCCTGTTGATTATTTCATATGAAAAAGTATTTTTTCTCAGTGTACATCAGGTTACTTGCAGCACAAACAAACACAAGACAAATCAATGTAAATCAACCATGAAAATCGGATATTGATTTTGGTAAAAGGAAAGGTACGAGTTCGTAAAGTTGTGCGATTTTGTAAAATTAAGGACGAGGCATTTGTGCATACAGGAATTCTCTTAAAATCAAAGTTTCATCCTGAATTATTCTGGTTTTGATTTGGATATGGGTTCATTGATGTGTTGGTTAATTTAACAGAGTTTATTTTTTGATGCAGGTTTCCCTCCTACAAAAATCAAAGTAAGGATTTCCAGAAAAAAACTATATTCTGAAAAGACTGTAATTAAGACATCAATTATCGTGAATGATGTATTCCTACACAAGATGTTTTTATCTCTAAAGAAGTTTATTTGTGTTGAGTTGTTTTTTTTTATAAAAAGGAAGCCCTTAAAATAAACTACCTACATATACACATCAGATATAGACTTACAGAACCGGAAATACATGTTTTTTTTTGTTTTTGTTTGTTGTTATCAAATAAAAATATCTACAATAATGGTGGGATTTTTAAGGACTAAGGATTTTATTCTATTTTTGGATTTTTTTTTTCATAAGAAAGAAAAACTTTACTTAAGGAATTTGTTCTTCTCATAACGATGGAAGGACCGATAAGAGAAATCCTCCTCCCCAACAACAACAAAAAGGAAAAAAAGGGATTTTTTCTTTAAAGGATTTGTTCATAAAATCTGTGTACCCATCTTTGAATAAGGACAGCACTAATATCATAATATCCCACTGACATAGTATCTTAGAGCGAGCACTCATCTAAATCGCATACAAAAATGTTCAACAAGGATGAGTGGAATTTTGCTCTGATTTTATTTTGTTTGTGTGCAAATAAAAATGAAAAAAGGACTTTTTTCATCATTTTTATTCATCTTCACTTTACTATATGATGTGAATGAATTTTCAATAGAAAATCTAAGGATTCGAAGGAGGAAGGAAGGACCAACACAAAAAAAAAATTGATTTTGAATCAGAATTGAAATTGGAATTGATTGCATTCGCAGACGTAGTAGCGTGGTACGTATAGGTTCGATTCCATTCGATTCAGTATGGTTGGTGTATTTGAACCTCACTCTTTACCTAAACTTATAAACGAACGTGTATACCAGATCCAGATCCTTAGGATTGAAGTTGGAGTGGAGTGAAGTAGAGGTGAGATATGAGTTGAGTTGAATTGAGTGAATATAGAGTAAGGTACATACCAAAGGTAGGAAACTTGTTTGTATTTTTCATTGCGTTGGAATCCTTTTTTTTTTTTTTTTATTTTCACTTTTTATTTAATGGAAAAAAGGGAATTGATTTTGTCGACGTCGAAATAATAATTTGAAGGGAAACACATTTTTTTTGGTTTGTATTTCTCTTTTAAAAATTGAAAATGGAGAAAAAGGGAAAAATTCAATATTTGCAGAGGTAAAATATGCATAATTTGAAAAAAAAAAAAAAAAAATCCCTAGGTTTGTGTGCAAAAATATTTGCTTTTTAAAATGTTATAAAATTATTATATTTTATATGATTTGAGGTAGAAGTTTTTTTAAGGTTTAAAATATATGCAGCTTCTTATGTTGATAGAAGTCAAAAATAGGGATGTATTGTTACTTTTACAAAAATCAAAACCAAGTTTGAATTTAAAGTCTGATTTAAGTTGTTCTTGTTAAATTTTTCAATTTAACTATTATTTTATATATAGTTTATGAGTCAAATTTGATAATTCTTTAATTTTACTTATATCCAATTCACATCATTTGATTTTAAATCATTTAATTTAACATCAACTTCGTCGTAATGTAAACAAACAAAAATGAGCATTATAATATTTGAGAAGTCCTAATAAAAGTGGCTCTATCAAGATAAAATTTAAATAAATTTGGTACCTTTAGTCTTCATTCGACACACGAAAAACATTGATTGGAAATTTAAGGACCTACAACAAGACAAGACTAATCCCGGCAAAAATGTGTTGTGTGCTCTAAAGATTTTCAAAAAAAAATATATTAAGGTTTTTCTGATTTAAATTTTTGAGGAAAATAAAATATAGGACATATTTTTAAACAGACTCTTTGGATACATAAGTAGTACCCGTAGTGTGATAGTTAGTGCGTTGGACTGTCATGCAAGGGGTCTTGGGTTCAATCCCTGCCTGTGCCACCTAACTTTTTTCACGGGTACTGCCTCTTGCGAGGAATTGACAAATCCTCCAAGAGAAATTCTTGTCATGAAAAGTGCTTTCTCAAATTAGCCGTTCGGATTCGGCATATAAACTGTAGATCCCTTCCATCTCTGACAACATTACTCGCACACAGGAATGGTTGAGAGTTGTAAGTCACTAGGCCCTGGTTCTTCATGGACTGTTGCGCCACCTAATTTTTTTTTTTTTTTTGATACATAAGCAAGTTTGTGCGACCTTTTTTTTACAGGCGAGACGAGACGATGAAGCAACTGGAAAGAAAAAAGGGAGACCGAGAAGAGACTCAGTTATACGAGACGGAGTTCGATACCGACACAGAACTGTATTTAAATTTTTCGATTCTGACGAGACCGAGACGAGACAAACAAAAAATATCTGCTCAAATTTTAAAAACACCTGTTTTTAACATTATTTTTTTTACATTTCTTAATATATTTCAAAAACGTGATTGTTAAAAACCCAAAAATTATGTTCACACCGTTTTTCGTTTTTCTGTTTAAAACTGTTAAAGCATAAATGATTCAGTGTTTCCTTAACATTTATGTAAGACAGGTGATTCTCACAGCTTGTAAAGATTTTTCAAAATTTTTATGAAATATTATAATTATTGAAACTGAAAATTGAAAAACATGATTAAAGATTTGACAAAATTGTAACAAATCTTATTTAAAAAAACACTACTTGTCAAATACATGATGCAATAGGGTGATTTTGAAATCCTATTTGAATCAAAGCCATCAAAAGTGAACAAATATAGCTGGACTTGAGATTTTTTGTGTAGTTGTTTAACAAAAAATACGCAAACCAGTTTGATCCATTTTTTCTCAAACTTCTTACAGTCTCTAGACTCTTTTATACATTTCTGGCCCAATCGTTTGTTTTAATTTTCAACACTTAGTTTTTACCTTAACTCTTTAATTAGAATAAAAAAAATAGTAACGTTTAAAGCTTTAAAGCAATGTACAACTGCTTTAAATATTTTGATAAAAATACAGAGTTCTATTAATTTGATGAAGTTGAAATCAATAACAAACCAAACAACTCATCAAAAAGTTTAAGGAAATTGAAGATAATTCAATAAATTTCCAATGATTAAAATTGATAATTTTGAAAATATTTGCTTAAGAAACACAAAAATTTAAATAAACTTTTTTTAAAATACTTGATTTTCAACGGATTTATTTTAATTCCATTTTAAAATCTTATCATTTTATTTAAAAATTTGTACATTTCAACATTTTTTTTTTTAATTTTGAAATAATTAACTATGTTTAGAAATGTTTTTTTTTAATATTAATTTTTTCTTACTTTAAATTTTACATTACATACTACCATTGAATAATTAATAATTTGTAATTATTCAATGATACTACTCACCACATAAATGTACACAGTAGAGACACAGCACCTTGAGCGACAAGACTATATAAGGTGATAACAACACAAGACATTAACACAAGACAGAAGGACAGAGGAGAAAGAACAGACAGAAAGAACAGAAAGAACACATGACAACTACAGCACGCGGTAGGTTTCGAGACGGTCCTCCATCTGTCTACTAACCGCGCTCACTGATGCTTGATTTCGGTTAAATTTAAAATTATTTTATTATTACTACGTAGAAAATGACTACGTATTTGGTCTAACTTAAAAGATATTGTACCTTACTGAGTAATTATAACAATAAACTAATCTTGTGCATCAATACAAAATTTTACTATGCACAAAAATTGAAATGTCAAAATCTAAACGCGATTCGGGTTCTGTGTGAAAAATCTGTAAAGTTTTATAATTGTTCATATAATTTCTCAAAAATTACCTGACCTGTATTGCACAATTCAATTGTTCAAGCCATTGAATGTTATACGCATAAGATTTTTTTTAGAACTTCGTTTATGTGTAAATTTCAAAATGTATAATTCTTATTTTTAAAACTAATCATTTAAAAACAGTTAGTATTTTATTTTACTTTCCAAAGTGTTAGTCTTCTTCTGTCCTTCATAAAGAAACGCTTAACCATTTATGATAAGATTTCGAAATATCGATTTTTAACTTCCCATAGGAAGTTATTGTAATCGGTCCGATTTGTCGAATTGAAAATTTTGACATTTCTCAATTTTGACATATTTCGAGAGTCGAAATAAAAGATTTTTAGAAAGATGTCTGTGCGTGCGTGTGTACGTACGTTCGTACGTCCGTACTTTCGCGACGTTTTTTTAGTCGTCTATAACTCAAGAACCAGTAGAGATATCGACTTCAAATAAATTTTGTTATACATATAATAAGACAGAAAAATGCAGAAATGGTTCTCAACAAAATTGAGTGGGTGGATTTTTTACCATAGCAGTTTAAAAAAAAGGTGAACATTTTGGTTAACCCTAAAATATATCACACGAACCAATAACGCTAGAGACATGAATTAAATTTTATATTATATATTGTAACGTGATACCAAGCAAATATATTTTTGAAA
Organism: Eupeodes luniger; assembly: GCA_951509635.1. NCBI lineage: Eukaryota > Metazoa > Arthropoda > Insecta > Diptera > Syrphidae > Eupeodes > Eupeodes luniger. The sequence continues at coordinate 47,869,522 of OX608073.1, forward strand.
AAAAAATCCAATTAACTGAAACTGAAAAAAATATTATTTACCTCGAAAAATTTACGAACAAAAAACGATTTTATCTCCAACCCAATTTTGTGCAACGAAAAATAATGTTTTTGACATCTGGTAAAATTTTGAGGAAAATCGAATTGACAGTTTTTTTTATACAAAATAAAAACATATACAAAAAAATTACTCAAAGTTAATAAAAATTGATTTTCGACTTAAATATCTTTTCGAAAATTTAAGATTATGGCTTCCAACTTATTTTATCTTATAAGAAATATTATTTTCAACATTTGGAAAAATTTTGAGAAAAATCGAATTGACAGTTTTTTTTACAAAAAAAATAAAACTAAACAAAAATTAATAAAAGTTGGTAAAAATTGATTTTCGACTCAAAAATCTTTTCAAGGCTTTAAGATATTGGCTTTAAACTAATTTTTTGTTATAAGCAATATTGTTTTCAATATTCGGTAAAATTTTGAGGAAAATCGAATTGACAGTTTTTTTTACAAAAAATTAAAAACCTAAAAAAAAAACAATACTAAAACTTAGTAAAAATTTACTTTCGATTCAAATATCTTTTAAAAAAATTAAAAATATTGGCTTCAAACTTATTTTTACTCACAGAAAATATTATTTTCGACGTTCAGTACATTTTTAATAAAAATCCAACAGTCAGTTTTTTCATAAAAAATTAAAATCTACAAAAAATAGTACCCAAAATTGGTAAAAATTGATGTTCGGTTTTCGATATCTCGTGAACAATAGAAGATATTGACTTCAAATTAATTTCATTCATGCAATTTGTATTTGTTTATATAAGAAATAAAAACTATTAAAAAATGCTACTAAAATAGGTTAAAATTGGTTTTCGACTAAAAATCTCGTTAACAAAAAATAATTTCGAAATCAAACTATTTCATTATATGGAAGATATTATTGGTAGTTTTTAAATTTTTTAGAATAATTCAACTGAGAACTTTTTTCACAAAACACGAAACCTACAAACTTTTAAGCAAGACAAATCGACAGACAGGATGGGAAGTTATCAGTGTGGGTCGCATCGCAGCCTCTTTTTTTGTCTAAGTTCACATTAAATTGTGCTCTTACATTAAACAAATTAAAATAAACTATAATTTTTATTTAATTTCAACATACTGCTAAAACCAACCAGAGTTCAGGATTCGGAATCAAGAGCGAAAAGTTTTTTTTTTTTTTTTTTCGCAGGAAGGTGAGAAATCTTCAGAGACACTATAAGCCCGATGCTTATAGTAGTGTCAGATTTTTACTGACTAAAACTCACCTCCCTTATCTTCTATATTATTACTACAACTAAGTCCAGCTTAACAAGTAGTTTTAGCGTCATTTTGTTCGCGTTTTGTCAGGAAGCTCCCCAACGAGAGGACCTGAAGATTCCACAAAATTCGAGTGGAGAGATTAATTTGTTTGCGCTAGATCAGAAGGTCTTGTTCGGTGCAGACGCCGAAAAACGAACGCCTCGCTAACAGATTGTTGGATTAAGTTATTACTATGATTTCTAAGTCGTGATCTTAGCTCTGTAGCAAATTTTTTAATTTCGTTTTCTACATATTTTATATTTAAATCTCTATGTAAGTCGCTATTTCTTGCATACCATGGAGCATTTACTATTATTTTAAGTACTTTGTTTTGGTATGTTTGCAAAATTTGTATATTTCTTTCGTTGGTACAACCCCAAAGTTGTATACCGTACGTCCAAACTGGTTTCAGTACTTGCTTATAAATAAGAAGCTTGTTATAAACGCTTAGATTGGAATATCTTCCAATAAGCCATGTCAATTTGCGGAGTTTATTTTCGAGTTCATCGCGTTTCTTTTTTACATGAACTTTCGATTTAAGTTTCGCGTCTAGAGTCATGCCTAGATACTTCGCTTCATTAGCGTATGGAATTTGCACAGAATTTATATAAATAGGTAAGTTATATACTTTTTTATACGTAAAATTTGTGTGCGTCGATTTCGTTTCATTAAGAGCAATTCGCCATTTCTTTGTCCAATCTGAAATGCTATTTAATGCCTTTTGAAGCTTAGAGGTTGCCGTTTCTATTGAATCCGATATTGCGAGTACAGCTGTATCATCGGCAAAAGTGCCTAAAGTTGTGCCTTCCGTTTGGGTAATATCTCGGGTATAAAGAACAAACAAAATCGGTCCAAGGACGCTACCCTGGGGAACCCCAGCGTTTATTTCTTTAAACTCCGAATACTCCGTTCCTTGCTTAACTCGAAAGAATCTATTTTCTAGGTACGATTCAAGAATGATATATATTTGCTCTGGAAAGACTTTTAATTTATATTTTAGCCCGTCATTCCAAACTTTGTCAAAAGCTTGAGAAACGTCAAGAAATGCAGTTGAGCAAATCTTTTTTTCTTCAAATGCTTTTTCAATTTCGTTAGTAGTAGCGAAAAGTAACTTTAAAACATATTTTCAAACCCTGAAAGTTAAACATTCAAAGTTTTTAAGAATTTCATAGAGGGTGGTAAAATTTTAAGGGCTGATGTTGATTTTAAATAAAAAACAAATTATAAGGAAATTATTGTCAATTATTTTTATTAGTTTGAGGTTCTATGCCGTTACTGTGCTGAATTATCTCATCCCCTAGCTCTTGAA